>OZ024822.1:122651609-123251609 GCA_964016985.1 Anodontia alba | reverse complement strand
GATATGCCTGAGGAAAAAATGGAGATCTAAATCAGATGCTGCAGAACTGCATGCCAGCCATCCAGCAAATGTTTAGACAACAGATTTAAAACTAGAATGGTAAGGAATAAAGATTACTGAATGCTAAGGGTAAATACAGTTTCCTGTAGGCATTGGGTATACTTCATTTTTGGATGTATTTTTCCAAGAATCTGTCCTTTAAAATAGGGATGTCTGGGCAGGCGGGCATCGTACCAGATTAATCTTTTAGTTAAACTGTTTTCATATTTGGTATGGATGAAGAGAAGGACCAGTAGGTGTGTCATATGCAAGAGAAACAACTCTCCTTCTTCGTTACGTACTTATTTCCCCTGACATCCAAGGTTTACCTTTTGGTTAAGCTTTTTTCAAAGTTATATATTACTTTTATTCTTCATTGGATTGCTTTCATATTTGTTAGGGATGAAGAGGAGGATCTGTAGGCATGTGGCACGAAAGAGAGACAACCTTTGCTTTCTCTGTTATGTACTTATCTCCCTTGATGTCCAAGGTTAAGCTTTTGGTTAACCTTTTTTCGAAGTTGTATATTACCTGTATTCTTAGTGCATTGCTTTCATATTTGGTAGGGATAAAGAGGAGGATCAGTAGACATGTTCCATGCAAGAGAGACAACTCTCACTTTCTTTGTTAAGTACCAGAGCAACAGATAATTTTAGGGACATTTGGGTATTTAACCCCATCAAAGTTTAATCAATTGGGTAAAGTCGTATTTTCATTTTTGGTAGGAAAGAGCACAAAAAAGCCTGATTTAGGTATTTAAAACATGGTATTTCGTTATACCCTATTAATTTTATGATTATCTTTGTCACATGAAGAATAAGAAAAATTAGAAAAATTAAACATAGTATTTGCAGTCATCATAATATAAAATAGTAATCATGTGCTTTTCTGGCCTTGAAACTTCTAATTTTCACCCTTGAATTTGGAAATAATTGGGTACTCTGTCAAATTAATTGGGTATCAATACCCATGTTTTTGAAAATAATTGAGAATTTGCTCAAAACATATGGGTACTTTACTGGGATATTGTGGGACAAAATTAAACTGAGACAATTAGTTTCCGCCAACGTCTTTGTAGGTTCCGATATAAACTACGATCAGATTTTTTGTTTAGCACAAGAGGGTATCGATGGGGTTTATTGATTGCCTATTAACAGCCTATTTTTGATTGGCTGCTTATTTGTGGCCTAACGTTTAGGTGACTGTTGATTTGTGAGATGTGAGATTTAATGATTCAGCTCAAACAATCCAAACTACACTATTTTTGTGAAAATAGCTTTGTCGGTTACTGATTGGGGAGCTAAGGTATTTTTGTTACCCTCTCCAGACCCTCATGATTGTTCATTACTGTTAATCAAGCAAGACTATGGTGTAATGGTTTACCACAATGTATTGCCATTTGGAAATCGATGATTACCAAATTGAGTTCACGGAATATGCTAATGTTTTACTTAAATGTTGACATATTATCTCTTGCCCTCATGTACTTATCTCCCCCAAAGCCAAACTCTTGTGCAGGCCATTACTGTTTGAGATAATTTGATAACATTTGGTAGGGACATATATCAGGTCAAGTAGGAGTATATTTTGCAAGAAAGACAACTCTTGCTTTGTTATTTTTCTAGTTGTCCCCCCTGAACGAATTTCAAAGCCAAATTCTTATGCACTCCATAACTTCTTAAAGGTTTGAAATATTTTGATAATAAGTAGAGACATAGATAAGGACCAGAAGAGGTGCTGTGTGCAAGAGAGAATTTTCACTTTATTCGTTATGTACTTATCTCCTCTGAAACTTAAATCTTGTGCAGGCTGTAACTCCCATACTGTTTGAAATAATTTGATAATATTTGGTGGGGACATACATCAGGTCAAGTAAGAGTGTCACATGCAAGAAAGACAATACCTTTTTTCTTTTTTTCAAGTTAATTCCCCTGAATGAATTTCTAAGCCAAATTCTTGTGCACTTCATAACTTCTAAAAGGTTTGAAAGATTTTGATAATATTTGGTAGAGCATAGATAAGGACCAGGAGGCATGTCACATGCAAGAGACAACTCTGACTGTCTTCATTACATACTTACCTCCCTTGAAGCTGAAAGCTTGTGCAGCCAAAATTGATTTTTTGGACAGGTGTTACAAAAAAAAAAACACCCTTTAAAATAGCGATGTCCAGGCTGGCATCATGCGTTGGGTGGCTTCTGAGGTTTACCTTTTGGTTGCCCTTTTGGAAAACCCGTCCATAATGCCATTAGGCATTTTTTTTGTTGTACATATCAGTGGTGGAATTTGCATAGTGCTTTGTGTTGCTTTTTTTTTTATTGTTTATTTGTGTTTTTTTTTTTTTTTCTGATTATTTCAGCTAACTACTGCCATTATTACTACCAGCTGGCCTCTGGTAAGATTTCAATGCCTGTGAATCAGCAGCCTGTTAACTATGGAGACTCACAGACTTGCACGTGGGCATTAGAGGCACCACTTGGTTCAAACATTTTTATCAATGTAAGTACTGTATTCTCCCTAAATATTGGAACACCTACTAAAATTTCAACAAGTTAATTTTACTACCTGTTCAATGTGTTTAAACACTGCCTGTCTATTAACTGCTGGATGTATGACAAATAGTGTAGACCCTGAACAGATGCTGCATTCTGTGCCATCTGATCTTGGTCTGTACTTTTGCTCAATTTTGATGGTTATTATTGCATAAAAAACAGTGTTGTGTGCTATTTACAGCTGTGCATTAACCAGCAAAAAGCCATGTATTAACAAGGCAATTCACGCGCTGTTAATGCAAGGCTACGTAACTTTCAGTATGCTCGTACCAGGGCCATAGAAATGCTGCCGTCACGAAATGTGTACTGCCCTGCCTTAGAACGAGTATAGTCCGTGGAAATAGCATTCGCTTGACATCAGGGTAAAGGCGGAACAAAATAGTGCAAGAAATAACGGGAAATGTAGCGAATGTTTTCAGTTTTTATGCAATAATAGCGATCGAACATGATTTTTCAGTGCATTAACATTCGCCAGGTTCCTTGGGAGGTGTTGAAAATGCACCAATGCCTCCCACGGGACCTGGTGAATGTTAATGGATGAAAAACCATGTTTGATCCCTGTATTATGGTATGTGGCATAACTTTAGATAAGGTGCTTGTTCAGGCAAATAGTAGTGATAGTTTTCAAAGGGTACAATCTGGAGTAGCTTGCAATATTCTAATGTCCCTTTGTAAGAAAAAATTGCCAATGTTTTTGTGGCAAAAAGGTAAAGTGGTATTAAAGGGAGGTGATATAGAGAATGACAAAAAGACAGCTGCAGAAATTTCTGGAGTCAGTCTAGTCAGTTTAAATCTTTGCTAGTTTTTACATAGCTCTAGATAAGGTGTTTTTTCACCCCAAAATTATTGATATGTTGTATGTATTCATTAAGGGTGCCCCACCCAATGCCCTCCTAAAGAGTATACCACAGCATACATTTTCATGAAGAAATTAGAAAAGAAATGTTATGTGTATACCAGCTCTTCTCTTGAGCTGTGCTTTTAACCATAGAGTATTTGTATTGTTCCCACGCTTTTTTTAAGAGATGGGGATATTGCGAAAGCCTCCCTCCATCCATCTGCACTGACGAAAGTATACGTATGTGTTTGAAAATTATGGACACTTCAATGTATTTCAGTGAGATTCATTCCAGAGACCTACAAGTCAAGTGACTTGTGTGTCGAAAATGTTGCTTATGTGTCAGATTTTCGAAGAAGTTTCTAAGAAATTCCAGAAAATTTGACACATAAGGTTACTTTGTACCGACACAGATGGGTGCCCGTTCGACTGGTGATCAGGAGGTTGCGGGTTCCACCCCTGCTGGGTCGGCAACATTCTTTCATGGAGATTTGAGCATGAAATATTTTCAACAATCATTCTCTTCCTTTCACAAAGCATGTGCACAATACTGGTTAACCGCTTAGAGGACTAAGCCTATGATTAAATAAACTAACCACACTTGACATGACCCC
The DNA here is from genome assembly GCA_964016985.1 of Anodontia alba. Lineage (NCBI taxonomy): Eukaryota > Metazoa > Mollusca > Bivalvia > Lucinida > Lucinidae > Anodontia > Anodontia alba. The sequence goes on along the minus strand of OZ024822.1, from coordinate 123,247,567 downwards.
ATTGGGTTGACTGGGCCATAAAATCTAAACACACAACAAACATAGAAGTATATATCGGTCAAGGCATCTATCTGTTCATCTGTCCATCTGTCAAGCTATCTGCTCCTAAACAACTGGGCAGAAGTTAACCAAACAATTGCTACATGACTTTCTCTCATGGTAAGGGTATGCAAGAGCACATCATTTTTCCTACCATTTATACATCCTGCATCCATCCATGTCCATCACACTATCTTCTCCTACAGTAATAATTCATTTATAAGACTATTCGGTGATAAGACTATCAGCCTACTGTAATAATTTATTTATAAGACCATTTGGTTATTAGACTATCTCCTCCTACCGTAAGCCACTGGATGGAATTCAACTAAACTTGCAGGGTTTTGCGGGTTGTTTTCTATACTTCACCATAGCTCTACATAAATGAGGTATCCAAGGCCCAGTTGTTCAAAACTAACGATGTCCTTAGTTAACATGCATTAAAACTTTGATCATTAAATATGGCATATACGCTAATATTTTTGCTGAAAAAATGTGAGTAGCTTTTGCATTTGCATTTTTAGCAAAAAAAAAATACCTGTGAATTTGATACTGTACGTACTCAGAACAGTTAACATTTTGACCACTAACGAGCTTTCTTATTTCTCCAGAAGGTCTGGGTGGCCAAGTGGTCAGCACTCCTGACTAATGATTACAAGGTCCCAGGTTCAAATCCAGCAGGAGGTGGATTTCATCTCATGACTGTATGGTGCTTCATTGCACAGAGCCTTTCATTATTAGCTCACCAGAACAAAAAGTTCCGGTAAGCTATTCTGCTACCCCTGGCATTGGCATCCACAAATGTTTTGTGTTAAAGTTTTTAGTAGCTCATTACTTTTTTATGTGTACGTGGATCGAGTTCATATTTGGTATGATGATAGATACTGGGCTAAAGTTTTATCTACTATATCAGCACCCATGACCATGACCTTGGGGTCAAGGTCACAGACTTAGAATTTTGATGTTAAAGATTTTGTGTTAAAGTTTTTAGGAGCTCATTACTTCTTTATCTGTGGATGGATTTAGTTTATACTTGGTATGGTAATAGATACTGGTCTCAAATTTTTAGCAGCAGCATCAGCTCTCATGACCATAACCTTGGGGTCAAGGTGACAGACTTTGAATTCTTATGTTGAAGTTTTTGTGTTAAAGTTTTTAGGAGCTCATTACACATGTACTTCTTTACCTTTTGATAGATTTAGTTCATACTTGGTATGGTGATAGATACTGGTCAAAAGTTTTTATCAGCTGCATCATCATACATGACTTTGGGTCAAGGTCACAGACTAAGAACTTTTATGTTAGTTTTTGCACTGAAGATCATTACTTGGTTGCCTTCAGATAAATTTACTGGAGACTTGGTATGGTGAAAGATATTGCTTTATAGTTTTTATCAGCAACATCAGCACCTTTAACCATGACCTTGGGGTCAAGGTCATAGGTCAAGGTCATAGACTTAGAATTTTGATGTTAAAGATTTTGTGTTAAAGTTTTTAGGAGCTCATTACTTCTTTACCTTTGGATGGATTTAGTTTATATTTGGTATGGTAATAGATACTGGTCTCAAGTTTTTAGCAGCATCAGCTCTCATGACCATAACCTTGGGGTCAAGATCACAGACTTTGAATTCTTATGTTAAGTTTTTGTTTTTAATTTTTTAGAGCTGATTACTTCTTTACCTTTGGATGGAATTAGTTTATACTTGGTATGGTAATAGGTACTGGTCTCAAAGTTTTAGCAGCAGCATCATCTCTCATGACCATAACCTTGGGGTCAAGGTCACAGGCTTAGAACTTTTATGTTAGTTTTGCACTAAAGATTTTAGATAGTTACTTGGTTGCCTTTAGATGAATTTGGTATGGTGATAGATATTGCTTTGTTTTTATCAGCAACATCAGGACCTGTAACCATGACCTTGGGGTCAAGGTCACAGACTTAGAATTTTTAATGTTAAAGATTTTGCATTAAAGTTTTTAGGAGCTCATTTCTTCTTTACCGTTTGATGGATTCAATTCATACTTGCTGAGGTCAGAGATGCTTGTCTAAAAATTTTATCAGCAGCATCATCTCCCATGACCGTGACTTTGTTTCTGTTATGGGTCTGAAAATTTGCCTTTGCACAACTAAGTCAAAGCGCGACTTCGTTGAACTATCCTGTTAGGCGACAGGTCTTGTTAGCCTTCCATTGTCTCGATATGACTTAAATTATGTCTAAAGGGATGTATAACACCAAAACATCATCATCATTCTTATTTCTCTCAGGGAACCTTCCTTTGTAAGTAAAAATAATATTAACCCTTAAGACGCCAAACACAACAATTGTCATCTGCTTTGTCTTCTTCCGAATACTTTAAAAGTCATTGTTGCAAACAGTGTGGACCCAGATCAGACTGCTCCTCTAGGAGCAGTCTGATCTGGGTCCATACTGTTTGCCTGTATGCAAAAAGTATGTTTGAAAAGTTTGCAAGAAGATGCAGCAGACGACATAAACAGATGACATTTTCAGATGCAGGTTTTCTTGGCACTTTAAGGGTTAACATATTTCAAAATGTAGTCTGCAGTTATGATTGCAGGTATGATTGTCATTGTAACCTTTACCACTAGCTGGGCATTTTCAGCAGACTACAGATTAATGATATTTTTCTTATTTTTCCCAGAAAACAGGATTTGACATTTCATGCAAATTGTCTCCTAAGGAGACAATTTGCATGAAATGTCAAATCCTGTTTTCTGTGAAAAATAAGAAAAATATTTCAAAATGTCGTCTGCTGAAAATTTTACCCAGAGTGCTAAGCGTTAAGGGTAAATATTTGAACCAGCACTTGACAAAACTTACAAAACGACCTGTGCTCTCAGCGAAGACTCAGATCAGCCTAGGCATCCGCCCAGTCTGGTTTGTCTTTGCTGTCTGCATGAAGAAAACTTGGGCCTTTAGCTTGCAATTGAGTGCATAGCAAAGACTGACTAGACTGGGCAGATGCCCAGGTTGATCCAAGATTTCACTGGGTGCGCATGTCATTTTGTAGGTTTTGTCATGCGCTAGCTTGTATAAGTCACAGAATGTGACAGCAGGAGTTAGCTTTCTAGTGTTGAAAATTCATTTACCATTTCTTATGTTTCAGTTCACCAGCTTTAACACAGAACAAGGGGCAGATTTTGTACAAGTGTATATTGGTAGCATTGTGGAGATGAACGCTGTGCCTGTTGCTTCTCTCTCGGGACAACCGATTACAAATCAGATATTTCGTAGTCATAATAACATGATGTTCATCAAATTTTCGTCAGATTCACAAGGCAATGAACGTGGATTTACGGCAGCGTTTGGTAGTGGTAAGTATCGTAAAATTCTGGGCCCAGTTGTTCAAAGCATCATTAGCTTAACAAGCTCGTTGAGGGTCATTTCGTTAACTGTTTTAGCAGATTCAATTTACAATATTCTGATATTTTTTCAGCAAAAAATTTCAGCATATTTGCGTTTCACTCGATATAAATTTTAACGAATGGTTAACTAACGACATCGTTAGTTTTGAACAACTGGGCCCAGCAGTCAAGCTAATAACTGCACATATACCTATTAGCACACACTTGTAGTTGTCAGATTACAGCCCATGTACCCTCAACTACTTTTTTATGAAAAAGCATATGTAGTGAGTTTCAGTTGTTTGAAGCCTTAAAACGCATTGTTATCTAAAATTCAGATGCTTGATAAAAGTTTGGCGTGACGTAACTGCCCTAAGGCTTAAATACATGCCTGTTCCTGTAACATAACATTTGAGAGGCATCCAACTTTTAAAGCATGCAATAACATTTGAAGGCATCAGACTATTAAAGCATGAAATATCAAGTAAACTGCCAATATTGAGTGATAGCTGCATGCTTGCTCGTCAGATTTAATGACACATTTATCAGCCAAGTAATTATTGTTCTACCGGTAATATGTGCCAAACAGCCTGCATCATACCAATGCAATGTTTGGCATGATTTCTTTACGGTTTTGGCCCAGGCTTTTTACAAGGGCTAATACTGAAAGAAAAAAAAAATTATGGGATAAAAACCGAGGGGTTGAGGATGGATGAATATTTTACTGTATTAACCGGGCCAATATTTTACGGTATTAACCAGCCGATAACTATTTAAACACAGTGATACTTATTCTGTTTGGTGCTCAGAGTACATCAAGATACCTGCAGATGTTTATCTACATTTGCAGACAGCAGTTCTGATTATCCATTCAAACAAAGCAATATTTTAAAAAAGTCAGTAATTAACTGCTTCTTGAAGCAACCAACAAGATGAGAACTTTCAAAAAGAGATCTTTTTAACTTTCAATATGTTTAGAGTTAAAAACAAAGAAGTTGATTAATAAAAATGTCATGAAATGGATGTTTTAATATTGGCGCTGTTACAGGTCCTTGGCCAGTCATATTGGCCTTCAGATGGCTATATTGGCCCAAGGTAAAGCCTCGGGCCAATACAGCAATCCTCAGGCCAATACAACTGCCCTCAGACCTGTGACAGGGCCAATATGTAAAATCCATTTAATGACATTATATTTTTAATCGTTCAATCTATTTATAGCTATATAATGAAAGCATTTTTGTTTTTTATACAGTGGACTCTCGTTATCTCGAATTCCAAGGGACTCTCTGAAACACTTCGAGATATCCGTACTTTGAAATATCAGAGTTGCAGAAGTGAGGAAAACAATAAATCATACAACCACATTTAACAAATGAATATGTAATTTGACTCCTGAAGATATAGAGATATATTGAAAATATTGTGGAAAAGAGGAGAAATTGCTCCTTGGGAGCAATTTCTCCTCTTTTCCACAATATTTTGTTACCTGTTGTTGGATTTCCCTGTTAAAACAGGGACCAGATTTTCAGTTTGAGATAAGCGGTTATTCAACATAAGCGAGGTCAAGATAATGAGAGCCGACTGTATATGAAGAATAAATTTCATATAAAGTGACCATTCTGTAACTAAGATCCTATGTTTCTTTACAGTGGCAACATCTATGGCATCTACGAAGAGGGAACTTGTTGCATATCCTGTTCCAGTAATACATTCTACAACACTTCATGATGTAGGAGGCGTCAGTGCTTTTGTTGGAATGACAGATTATGTTTATGTCATCTCAGCTGCAAGTCAATATCAAATAGTCACAGTGGAGGTATGCTGCATAGCTTCAGATTGGAGAAATATCTAGATGAATATTTTTCTTTTTTCTCCATAAAAATATATGTTGTGGGTAAACATTAGAAACGCTTCTAATGAGTATCCACAACATTCATTTTCATGGAGAATTAGAAAAAAATCAAAATGCTGTGGTTGAAAAAAAAAGGTCCTTGAGCTATGGTATGGTTAAGTATTTTAAAATAGCAATATATTAGAGGCTGACCATTTGATTTTGATAGAGGTGGACGGGATGGGTGCTGGAAGATGTCTTATGGCCTGATTTTTTTTTTCTTCTGCAGTGCAAGCTTGTTTTTCTATTCATGTTTTGCAAAGCATAAAATAGCATTTACCTTGCTCCTGGCTATTTTTTGCTTTTTTTTTTTTTTTTTTTTTTTTTATTTAATTTAAACAGAATACGTAAGGTGATAATTGATATGATAATTAAAGATTTAAACTAAGAGAAATTGATAGATTTTCAAAGGGGGCAACTCTGACAAACCCTTTTGCCTCTCTTCTGAATTGTGGTCTATTCTGGAAGGAGAGAATTTGCTCTTGTTAGGAGGGGGGCAAATTCTTAACTTTCAGAATAGATACATTTTCAGAAGGGGCTGGTAGGCAGGATAGCAAACAGGAAGCCTCAAAAGCTGTCTCCATTGTGTAACAGTTGAAAAAATGGAAATAACATTTTTCCCTGACTGGGGATCGAACCCGGTACGCTGGACTCAAAGTCCTACATTCTAAGGCGTCGCTATAAAAGCGGCTTGTACTGCAAGGCAGTACAAGTGTATCATATACATTCTCCCCCTCCAACTTGAAATTTGTCCCTGAATTTCTAGGAGTCTGAGAATCACGTAAAATGAGACTCAAGGAGTTTTATGCACACATGTGGGTTATTTACGGTGGGCGCCAAATGTAACAGTTGAAAAAATAGAAAGAACATTTTTCCCCGACCAGGGATCGAACCCGGTCCGCTGGACTCAAAGTCCTACACTCTACCGCGTCGCTATAAAAGCCAGCTTGTACCGCACGGCAGTACAAGTGTATCATATACCTGGTGACAATTGTAAAAAATGGCAGAAAATATACAAAGTGTATTTGGTTTCCTTAATGAGGCAGTTCCATTGAGCACTGATAAGACATGTTTTGGTGCAAAAATAACAAATTTGGCTTCTGAACAATGCCTTGAATAATGCCTTTATCCATCATGCCATAAAAGAGCACTCATCAGGTTGCTTATTTCTTTGCAAAAGCACATTGAGTATGCTCATAAGAAATGCCGTAGTGAGGTGTTTCTAATGAGTACCTGTAATGCTTTATGGAGAAATAAGAAAAATATCAATACTTTCTAGTGAGGCACTTCTAATGAGTACCTGTAACATGTTTTAGTGGAGAAATAAGAAAAATATCAATACTTTTTGGAAGGATTTTTCAAAAATCCATCCATTAAAATAGCAATATACGGGCAGGCGGTCGTTGAGCGCCGTCCGAGGTTTACCATTTTGAAAAACCTGTCCATAATGCGGTTAGGCGTTTTTCTTGCTGGTTGAAAAAAGTGTTTTATCTGGAATTATGATAATCTGGCCCTGTTAGAGAATGTGCATCTAAATATTCTACAGCCGGCCTGAGTGGCTCAGTTGAATGCACTATCCGACTGGGGACCAGGAGTTCGTGGGTTCATCCCCTTCTTAGGTCGGCAACATTCTTTCGTGGAGATTGATCGTGAAATATTTTCTACAGTCATTCTCTCCCGTTGATTCAAGAAGGGCAGTTGTCAGTTTCTGGCGAATGAATGTGCACAATACTGGTTAACCACTTAGAGGACTAAGCCTGCCCAGTAAACTAGTGGTTAGGTAAACTGACCATGCTCGACATGTCCCCATTGGGTTGACTGGGCCGTAAAACCCCAACACAAACAAACAAATCTAAATATTCTGCTCTTTGATATTCAAATTTTTTCATATGTCATCTTTAATCTAAGCTGTCCATAAGAGGGGTATCAGAAAAATATTTTTCTTATTTGACCAGGAAAACATGTTGTGGGTACTCATTAGAAGTGCCTCACAGAGGCACTTCTAAAGAGTACCCACAACATGTTTTTGTGGAGAAATAAAATACCAACATAACTTGGTTAAATTAGGTATGTTTGATTTCTTGCAGGTTTTAGATCCTGTTCTTGGTGAAGATGACAAGGTAGTTTTCTACGACGGAGATTCTCCACATAAAAGGGAACTTCTCACCCTCTGTAAAAACTGCCCTGAATACTATGTTGTTTCTTCAACAGGAAAATATCTGTCAATTCACCTTATTACAGACAAGCCAGTAGAATCCAGTTTCCGTTTTAGATATAAACAAGGTAGGCATTGGTGAGAGTCCTATTCTGGAATCAGAATGCATTAATGTCCTAAAATTTTGAAAACTATACTCCACACTATTTTGGCCTAAATTTTGCTTTTTAAGCTTTTTTTTTTTTTTTTTTAAACACTTAGTGAAATATCCAAGAGTGTTGACCCTGATCAGGAGCAGTCTGATCTGGGTCTGCACTGTTTGCATATGATATGTCATTTTGTCAGAAGCATTAGTGTATGAAATTACAGGACATTTACTGTAATGAGTAGAAATAGGACTACCTTTTCAAAACAAATCAATAATTTCCTAGTAATTTAGGTATTCATATCGGCAATGTATTTTGGTATGGTTTGCATTTCAAATTATGCTAACAGGTCAAGGTAAATGTCCTAAAATTTCATCCTAAAACAGAAGGAAATCTGATCAGGATCAACATTGTTTGCCATTCCACAAAGTATTTTAAGAAACAATGGCATAAAAAGCAAATTTTAAGCCAAAAAAAAAAAAAGAACTAATGTGTTTTGGAATTTTAGGACATTTACCATAGCGATAAAATCTTTATTTTGCTGTATTTCACTCTTTCAAATATACATGCCTATCTGTTTACAGCTGAGTCTTTTAACTACATATAGATGTATTTTTTGGGCTGAAATCTGCTCTTGCAAGTTATAAGCTACATAAAAGTTACAACATTGAATGGCCAAAAAAAAAACAAAAAAAACAAAACACCCATTTTACAATTTGGGCATATTTACAAAGTTTTGCAGTTTAAAATGTAAAAGATGATGAACAAATTAGGTATTAGAGATGTATGTATTTAATACACAAAAGTTATGTCATTTGAACAGCAAAAAAAAAAAAGAAAACACCTATTTTACAATTTTGGTTATACACCACAACCTCTTTATAACACTATTGTTGGGGTCCATAACGTAAACTGTGTTAGTTAAACAACCGTGTTATATCCAAACAAGAATGTATAGATTATATTGAAAAATGACCATTTATGGTCATTTTTCAATATAATCTATACATTTTTGGGATCCATCTTTGAACCGTATTATATCCAAAACCATGTTATAATGGACCGTGTTATAAAGAGGTTGTAGTGTATTTATAACATGTTTTGCATTTTAAAATGTAAAAAAGTGATAAATAAAATTAGTCCAGTAGAGATGTTTGTATTTTGCATTTTATCACGAAAACATACCTATATAATTTTGAGCCCATTAAACACCATTTTTATATAGTAAAACAGGGGTTTACAGGGGTATACATTATTTTTCTTATTTCTGTTCAAAAACATAGATTGTGGATACTCTTTGGAACCACCTCACCAAGGCGGTTCTAACAAGTACCCACAATCTATGTTTTGAGCAGAAATATGAAAATGTCAGAATTTTTATCTGAAAACTTTCAGTTTTTGGAGGTGAAATTTTCAATATATTTGAATAGGCGTGTTTTCGTAATGTTCTGCCATATCTAATTGAGCTGTAATGGGAGAAACTGTACCTTCTGACATGCATCCAGTGAAGACACAAATCATCCTGCACATCTGTGCAGTCTTCGTCATAACTACAGATAAGAGCGGTATCCACATAATATTTTTCTTATTTCTTGACGAAAACATATGTTGTGGTACTCATTAGAAGTGCCTTGCTGAGGCGCTTCTAATGAATACCCACAACATATGTTTTCATTGAGAAATTAGAAAGATATCCGCATTTTTTCGGACAAAAAAAGCACCTTATCTGTTGCTATGCTTCCTTGTCCACATTAAGAACCTGTGCATCCTTGCCTGTCCAAAGTGCACCAGGTGAAGATTCTGATCAGACTGCAATACAGAGGACTAAGCCTGTCCAGGGATATTTCTGCGATGGGCCCAACCTGTTATGTGAGAGAACTATCAGTGATAGAATGAATCTGATTTTATTTCTGGCTGAGCCCCTATCATAAGCAATCCAAATCTGTATTTATTTTGCTCCAGCATGTGTATTAAAGATTTTTGGGCCCATCCATTTTTCCCAAAGGCCCATCAAATTTTCTAATGGCCCATCAAAATTTTGATAAATGGATAGAAATGAATAGAACATGGGCCAATGGCCCATTTCAAGGACCCATTCTAATTTTGAGCAGAAATATCCCTAAAAAAGTGTGGTTAGGTAAACTGACCATGCTCGACATGACCCAATTGGGTTGACTTGGCCATAAAATCTCAACACAAACAAACACAGGCTGATCTAAATCATCGCTTGGCTCACATTTCAGTATGTTTTCTGACCTTGCTCTTCAAATCTTATGGTGGTACATGTTTCACACTTCAGGCTGTGATGTGAAGTTCAACAATACATACGGAACCTTGTTCACACCAGGCTATATGGGTAATATTTACTACCCTCAGAACATCATTTGTACATGGACTATTGAAGTGGATCGGCCAATCTCAATTTATTTTGAGCAGGATTTGTCCTTGGATGATAGCTTCACTTGTATAAAAAAGAGTAATGACTATCTTCAGGTATGCATAGCTTCAAATACAAGAAACTGACACAATGGCTCAATTGGTAGAGCGTCCGCTTTGTGACCAGGAGGTTGTGGGTTCAACACCTGGCGGTCATACTAAAGACTTTAAAAAAAAAAGTATCAGCTGCTCTTTCACTTGGCTCTCAGCAGTAAGAAAGAAGAGCTACGAATCAGCATTGGTCAGCTCGGTGTCAATATAAGGTGGCTGGGTAGAATATCGTGTGTCTAGGATGTGATATTTCATTGAGGCAGCTCTAAAACTGAGTATTGGGTTCCCTGCCACTTCCAGACATCGTTGCTGTATGACTGAAAGATTGTTGAAAGGGACATAAAAGCCCATTAAAACAAACGAAATACAAGGAGTTATCAAAAATATACCATGTGGGAACTGTTGGAATTGTCCCACCATAGCAATTGCAATGATTACCCACAAGATATGTTTTCTGTTTTGGTAAGATTTTTTTACTATTAGTCATTATAAACCCTTATCCTGCTGTTCACGACAACCCCTGCCTTTACAAACAGTGTAGATCCATCAGATGGCTTCTGAAGAAGCCATCTGATTAGGATCTACACTGTTTGTCATTCAGTTTGTGAATTTGAAGGAAAACATTATATGATGTAATCTGATTGGCTGATAGTCAGAAATGGGTGTGGCTAATTAAATTATTCAGCAGGATAAGGGTTTTATGAGTTCAACCAGCTCTTGACTGTATGGCACTATATTGCATAGAGCCTTCCATTATCACCCTTTCATCATCTCAATATGACTTAAATAATGTTGAAAGGGACATCAAACACTAAATCACATTTACAGTGAAACCTGTGTAAGAGAGCCACCTTTAAGACTGACTTATAATAGTGGTTGATGTGGAAAAGGTGTCTGTCTTATAAAGGTACATGTCATGTAATTTTGCTAGCAAAATTACATGACATGTACCTTTATAAGACAACCACCTTTCCACATCAATCACTGAAGTCAGTCTCAGAGGTGGCTCTCTTACACAGGTTTCACTGTATAATTTATGATTTTACAGTTTTTTTGTGGCTTCATACTTTCTTATGGAAGTTTTATTGCTGCAATATGACAAGTTGGATAAATTGTGAGAAGATTTATAATATTTTTGATATTCTCCAAACATTTGGCCTTCAGCCTTCCATTACCTTTAATCTGTATCCATTCCATAGTAATACAACTACAGATGAAGTTTTTCAGAAATATAAGCAAAGAAAAATAATTTATGTAAATGATACACATATATACACAGAATGATATTGTGGAGATCTGGTTTGGGATTGCTAATGGGTATATTTTGTCAATTTTCGACAGAGTTTATCGGAGTTACCTGGCTGAGTCACATTTAAATGTTTGTTTTCACATGCATTGATATTGTGGAGATCTGGTTTGGGATTGCTTATGGGTATATTTTGTCAATTTTCGACAGAGTTTATCAGAGTTACCTGCCTGAGACACATTTAAATGTTTGCTTCCGGATGATAACTTGAGTTACAGGATGGATTTTCACCAAACTGTGTATGCATTGATATTTTGGAGATCTGGTTTGGGCTTGCTAATGGGCAAATTTTGTCAATTTATCAACAGAGTTATCTACCCATGACACAATAATGTTGGGGTATTATCGTTTTTGTTAATAATGCAGTCACTTCGATTGCTGATGTCTGCCATATTGTGGTGGCATTATTTTGATGATTAGTGACATCATTATGTATAGTGATGATAACCTTAATGATGGCATACATGATGTCGTATACAACCAGTGCACATCAAACACATGAGAATTCTCGATTTTCATCCTACCTTGGGTAGGATACCCGGAATAGGATATGAATTACTATCCCAGGGTAAAATCCAGGATTTCTTTAACTGGTGTGCAAGAATGCGCTGTCTGATCAGTCACTGCTTGCCACTCCTCCAATCATGGAACTAAACATTTATAACAACAACAGTGCTCACATACCCCCTATGCTGATCTGGGAGCTCACTGCTGGCATATGATTCTGTAAGCAGGTATTATTGCATAAAAAGCAGTGTCGCACATTATTAACAGCCGTGCATTAACTGGCAAAAAGCCATGTATTAACAAGGCAATTCACACGCTGTTAATGCATGGCTACGCAACTTTCAATATGATTGTACCGGGGCCACAAATTTGCTGCCTTTACGAGATGTGTACTGCCCGGCCTTAGAAAGAGCATAGTCCGTGGAAATTGCTTTCGCCAGACATCGGTGACAAGGTGAAACAAAATAGTGCAAGAAATAATGTGAAATGTAGCAAATGTTTTCAGTTTTTATGCAATAATAGCAATCGAACATGGTTTTTCAATGCATTAACATTCCCCAGATCCCTAGGGAGGTGTTGAAAACCGCGGCCTCCGGCCTCGGTTTTCAACACCTCCCTCAGGACCTGGCGAATGTTAATGCATGAAAAACCATGTTTGATCCCTATAGTGAAGGCCCTGATCAGACTGCATGTATGCAAGCTAAACTGAGCCTTCACTGTCTGCTTATACTCTGAAGACACTTTTTCATATGACATGGCTTGCATAGCTACAGATAAGAGGCGGTATCCACATATTATTTTTCTTTTTTCTCCACAAAAACATATGTTGTGGGTACTCATTAGAAGCGCCTCGGCGAGGCGCTTCTAATGAGTACCCACAACATATGTTTTTGTGGGGAAATAAGGAAGATATCAGCATTCTTCCGTTGAAAAAAGCACCCTATCTGTTGCTATGAGCTTGTATGAAGATAAGTGTAAGATTTCCACAATTTCGTTTACCATCCTTACTTTGCAGATATTTGAGGGACGAAATGCAGGTGTTACAGCACTTCATACTGGGGATGGTTTTAGCTCTGTGGATTTGAGAAGCAGAACATTTCAGTCCAGTAGTGGCAGGCTCTTCTTGAAGTTTGTATCAACGTCAACTAGGAATGCCAGAGGATTTGTGGCAAGATGGTCTCAGGGTAAGACTTGTAAAAATTCAGCAGACAACAATTTAAAATATTTTTCTTATTTTCCCCAGAGAATAGGCTGTGCCAGAGGTTTTATGGCAAGGTGGTCTTAAGGTAAAAGGGGAAACTGCCAGCTATTAAAAGATAAACACTTAGCATACTTGGTAAAAAAATCAGCAGACAACAATTTGAGTGTATTTTTTTTATTTTTCCCACAAATAGGGATTGACATTTCATGTGAATAATCAGCCTAGCCTTGCTAATATCAGGCCTTATTTTCCCACAGAAATATAAATAAGTAGAAAAAGAATTTGATTGCTACAAAGACCTGCTGCAAGGGTTAACTCATTTGTCCATGCCTACAGAAAATGGAATAGCTTTTGGATGTCTATCTGTTTTTAAGTCATATTTGTTTCTTTGCAGATTGTGAGGACCCTGTGTTTGATAGCAACACTAAAATAAACGCTGGTACCATTCTGAGTGCTCCTTTCCACTACACTGCAACAATGACCCTCACCTGTGCCACAGGATACAGCTTCCAGCAGGAGCAGATATCTGGTGGAGTGCTGTCTGTACCCTTGACTTGCAGCTATAAAGGAATGTGGAACTACCCTAATATCCCAAGATGCACTCGTAAGTACAGACTGCCAACCAACCTCCCTGTATGTTTTATTATACTGGAATCTCTTTATAAGAAAGTTAGTATATAAGAGGGTTTAAAGTAGGACCCAAAAGTGTTGTATCCAAACAACAATACATAGATTATATAGAAAAATGACCGTTTATGGTCATTTTTTTATATAATCTAGACATTTTTGTTTGGATACAACACAGTTGTTTTGGTTGTTTTGCTAATAGTTAGAATATAAGATGGTTTAAAGGTGAACCTGAAAGTGTTCTATCCGAACAAAAATGTATAGATTATATAGAAAAATGACCCTTTATGGTCATTTTTAGCTCACCTGAGCTCTGCTTAGGATGAGCTATTGTGATCACTTTTCGTCCGTCGTCCGTCCGTCCGTGCGTCAGTGGTGCGTCCGTCCGTCTTTTAACATTTTCAAACGACTTCTCCTCTGAAACCGCTGAGCCAATTTTACTCAAATTTCATATGGAGCCTCCTTAGGGTAGGGGAACGAAAAATTGCTAAAATGGTTGCGGTCCGTTGACCAAGATGGCCGCCACGCCCATATATGGTAAAAACCTTTAAAAATCTTCTTCTCCAGAACCAAGAATGCCTTGGGGCTGAACCTTTGCAGGAATCATCGGGGACAGGAGGTCTACCAAAATTGCAAAAAGAATTGTCGTACGTTGACGTTTGACCTTTTTACGGCAAGGTCAAGTTTGCTTCCCTATGCATTTGTATGGGAAAAACCTTTAAAAATCTTCTTCTCCAAAACCGAGCATGCCTTATGGCTGAATCTTTGCATATATCTTTGGGAACAGGAGAGCTACCAAAATTGCTAAAATAATGGTCGTACATTGACATTTGACCTTTTTACATTAAGGTCAATTTTGCTTCCTTATGCATTTGTATGGGAAAAATGACCAGAATTTCAAACAACTTCTCCTCTAAAGTCTCTGGGCCAATTTTGCTCAAATTTCATATGGAGCCTCCTTAGGGTGGAAGAACAAAAAATTGCTAAAATGGTTACGGTTTGTTGACCAAGATGGCTGCCACGCCCATATATGGTAAAAACCTTTAAAAATCTTCTCCTTCAGAACCAAGAATGCCTTTGGGCTGAACCTTAGCAAGAATCATCGAGGACGGGAGGTCTACCAACATTGCTAAAAGAATTGTCGTACGTTGACGTTTGACCTTTTTACGGCAAGGTCAAGTTTGCTTCCCTGTGCATTTGTATGGGAAAAACCTTTAAAAATCTTCTTCTCCAAAACTGAGCATACCTTATGGCTGAATCTTTGCATATATCTTCGGAAACAAGAGGGCTACCAAAATTGCTAAAATAATGGTCGTACATTGACATTTGACCTTTTTACGTTAAGGTCAATTTTGCTTCCTTATGCATTTGTATGGGAAAAATGTTCAGAATTTCAAACAACTTCTTCTCTGGAGCCTCTGGGCCAATTTTGCTCAAATTTCATATGGAGCCTCCTTAGGTAAGGGGAACAAAAGATTGCTAAAATGGTCACGGTTCATTGACCAAGATGGGCGCCATGCCCATATATGGTAAAAACCTTTATAAATCTTCTTCTCTAGAACAGAGGATGCTTTGGGGCTGAATATTTGCATAAATCATCGGGGACAGGGGGTCTACCAAAGTTGCTAAAATAATGGTCATACATTGACATTTGACCTTTTTACGGCAAGGTCAAGTTGCTTCCTTATGCATTTGCATGGGAAAAAACATTTAAAAATCTTATTCTCCAAAACCGAGGATGGCTTGTGGCTGAATCTTTGCATATATCATCTGGAACGGGCGGTCTACCAAAGTTGCTAAAATAATTGTCATACATTGACATTTAACCTTTTTACGGCGAGGTCAAGTTTGCTTCTGTATGCATTTGTATGGGCGCCATACATTTGTATGGAAAAAATGTTGATAATTTCAAATGGCTTTTCCTCTGAAGCCTCCGGGCCAGTGTTGCTCAAATTTCATGCAGAGCCTCCGTGGGCAGGAGAATGAAAGATTGCTAAAATGGGTATGGTCCATTGATCAAAATGGCTGCCATGCCAATATATGGTGAAAACCTTTAAAAATCTTCTTCTCCATAACCAAATAAGCCCTGGGTCCTAATCTTTGCACAAATTATAGGGGACAGGAGATCTACCAAAATTGCTCAAATGATGGTTTATGTTGACATTTGACCTTTTTACCTCCAAGGTCAAATTTGCTTCCCTATTTGTGTGGGCCATATACATTTATATTGAAAGTATCGAAGTGACTTGTAGATCAACAGTAGTTAAAATTGTTCTGATTGGAAATCTAAGATGGCCATCATCTGGTTTATATTTATAATATGTCCCTGCCACTGTGCTGTTTACATGTATAAAATCACGATTCTTCAGAAACCACTTAGCCAATTTCCACCAAATTTCACATTGATCCTTCTGTTGAAATGTGATTGATAGTTTATTCATGATCATGCTCCATTGACTGTCAGGCCC
This sequence comes from Anodontia alba, assembly GCA_964016985.1. NCBI lineage: Eukaryota > Metazoa > Mollusca > Bivalvia > Lucinida > Lucinidae > Anodontia > Anodontia alba. Next base: position 123,231,380 of record OZ024822.1, on the reverse strand, counting down.
ATATATTCTTCTTCAAAACTAAGAACTGCTCAAATGATGATATTTTCATTAGTTGCGATGATAGGATTGGATAAATGTTGCGTAACATCTGCATGTCTGCAGTGGCTATGTCACTCAGGTGAGCGAATCGTGGCCCGTGGGCCTCTTGTTCTATATAATCTAGACATTTTTGTTTGGATACAACACAGTTGTTTTGCTAACAGTTTTCACTTTGAATCCCATCATCCCAGCAGTTGTGTTATAAAGAGGTTACGGTGTGCAAAAAAACCAAAATGTTTGACATATCAAATGCTTAGTTCATTATGCCCCCTCGGGACCTGGCGAATGTTAATGCATGAAAAACCATGTTTGATCCCTATATCATCGGGACACCTTAGATTCTTACCATATGTTCCTTAAAAATTTGAACAAGTTCCTTTTACTTCCTGTTTTGAGCTGTCTAAAAATTGCTAGACTGAGCGTAGGGTTGTTACGGTTTATCACATTGTTATTGGCAGGCCTCTGTGGCTCAGTCAAATGCATGTCCGACTGGTGATCAAGAGGTTGCTGGTTCAAATGCCCCCAGGTCCAACAACTTTTTTTGTAAAGATTGATCATGAAATATTTTCCATGGTCATTTTCTCCCCTCTGCGGAAGAAGGTTGGTAGTATGTTTCTGGCAAAAGAATGTGCACAAATACTGGTTAACCGCTTGGAGGACTAAGCCTGCCTAGGAAAAGTGCAGTTAGGTAAGACTGACTGGCTCAACTTGACTGAAATGGGTTGATTAGGCTATAAAACCTCAACTCAGCTCAACACATTGTTATTGAAAACATCTGCTGTTTCTGAAATACAAAATACAGGTTGTTGTAAGCATTTTTCTTTATAAAAGACTATCTAGCTCGATCAGAAATAGGGAATAAAGTTTTATAGAAATCAGTATTTTTTTTTTTTTTTTTTCATTTTTTTTTGTTTTTGTCTTGTTTATATATCTCAACTTTTGTCCATGTTTGTCAGTGGACACAAATAAACAACTGAATGATTACTGTCTTGATAGTTTGGATAATAATTTAGGCAGTTATATTGACTACTGTCAGTGTCCTAAAATGTCAAACACTTTATTACACATTTTTGGGCATAAATTTTGCTTTTTAGGAAGTTGTTTCTTAAAATACTTAGAATAATAGCAAACAGTGCAGACCCTGATCAGACTGATTAGGAGCAGTCTGATCTGGGTCTGCAAGGTTTGCATATGCCATTTTGTCAGAAAGTTGGATGTATGAAATTTTAGGACATTTACCATATTGAATGTTTTGATACAAAAAATACCAAAAATTACTGTATGAATACTGTTGTTATAACTTTACAGCTAACTATTGTGGAGATGTCCCTGACATAACAAGTGGTTACATTGAGAACTCCAGTGGATCTGTGTATGGCAGTGTGGCCACTTACAAGTGTTACCCAGGGTCCACTTTGATTTCTAATGTTGGTCCCATAGGCAACAACCAGATCAGCTGTCAGTCAAACGGACAATGGCAAACACCGCCTACCTGTCAGAGTAAGTTCTTTCACTGGTTAGGCCAATTAAAAAAGTGTATGTTTATGGTAAAATGTTATAAAAAATAGGTAGGGTAGGTATAATTTTTTTTTTCATTTTTATATCCCGCCACAGGATGGTGGCATGCATGATATTATGGTTTCATCCTGGACACCTGTGTGTCTGGGCAAACATGCAAGGTTTAGGGACTATTTTTGGGCTATTTTGGATATAGTTATGAGGTATTTTGAGGTTTATTCCATTTCAAATACATTAGCTAGCCCCTAAACCAAATTTGAGTAGCTCCTAAATCCCTATGGAAATTTAACGTTCAGATAGCCCCTAAACCTGAAATGTTAGAACGTCTGTCCGTCTGTCCATCCATCTGTTGTTTGTTGTTTGCCCATATGGGCAAACATCCAAGGTTTAGGGGCTATTTTTGGGCTATTTTAGACATAATTATGAGGTATTTTGAGGTTTATTCAGTTTAAAATACATTAGCTAGCCCCTTAACCAAATTTGAAAAGCCCCTAAATCTGTGGAAATTTAAAATTGAGGTAGCCCCTAAACCCCAAATGTTAGAATGTCTGTCCATCAGTATATCGTTTCCAGATGATAACTTGAGTAAACATTAATGAATTTTTGAGCAAATTTGATATGTGCATTGATATTTTGGAGATCTGGTTTGGGACTGCTAATGGGAAAATATTGTCATGAAAAATATAATCGAACACTACTTATCAGACTGCTCAAGTCTGATCTTGGTCTGCACCATTTCAGTCTATTTGTACATGAAATTTTATCAAAAATTTATACTGACATGAGAGTATATACGGTAGGATTGGTTCCCGGACTCGCTCGGATTAACCTGCATGAAAATAAAGTGCCTCCTTTATCTCATGTGACATATCACTGAGACACATGTAACTCCCTCAGTTCTATATGGCAACAAGGTGCTTCCTTGTCACCAAAGAACTTTATGGGGAGGTGGGTGGGAAGCCCTCATGTAAGTATAAATTTCTCATAAAATTTTAACTTGATTACAAATTTTATAATTTTATTCCTAAATTTATACTTACATGAGAGTATATACAGTAGGATGATTTCTAAGCAGTACTCTTCTTGGCTGGTGGGTCTTTGGTGACTTTTGTCTAACATTCAGAAATATTTGTACCCACACTATATTCATCCCTCAATAAATGTACATAACACTGAACTTCTTAGTTCTTAAATTTAAAATTGTATATTATACAACATCTACTGGCTACATCACCTATATAGCCTCTTCCTTCTGCTGATGATGCACACATACATAAAGTATAAAAACATCACTTGGCAACCCACCGGATATAAAAATTTGTACATGGATATCTAAAATTCCCAACTTTGGGCCTCCATTTCTCTGTAATAATATCTTTTGAAAGTAGTATCAGAACTCCAGTCTGCTGCGTCAAGAATGGAAGAAATAGAAGCTCCTCTAAATAGGGCCCAGGAGGGGCCAATTGATCTTGTTGAATGTGCTCTGATATTCATTCCTAAGTCTGAATCACCATAGGCTAACTGAATCACTTTGACAATCCAAGATGCTACCGTTTGTTTCGACACTGCCTTGTGTGGTTTATTAACCGTCAAAAATAATTGCCTTATTGTTTCATTCTCAGAACTTCTAAGCTCCGATGTTCTTTTCAGATAAATATCAATTGCTCTTTTTGGATCCAATTTCCTGTTTTTCTTGAAACAAGGAACAAAAATTTTCTTACAATTGTGACTAGGTCCGTCTTGTTTAGACAATCCTTCTCGGATGAAAATAACTCCCTCTGAAAGAATATTCATAAAACCGACATCCATCCTCAGCGCTTGAATGTCACTGCATCTTCTGAATGTGGAAATTGCTGTAAGAAAAACCGTTTTCCGTGTTAAGCATTTTAATGAAATTTTATTCATGGGTTTAAATGGTGGACTTTATAAAAGATCCAGAAATTTCCGTAAATCCCATTCTGGGACCAATTGTTTAACAGGTGGTCTGGAGTTAAACACACCTTTCAACAACCTTTTAATATCTGGATGTTGGCCCACTGGATAACCATTTATTTGGGGTAGCATGACTGACAACATGGACCTATAGCCCGATCTGGTTCTGTATTTCAAACCAGTTTGGAATAGACTACTCAAAAAGTCTGCACAGTTTGTCAAAGTTGCAGCATTGGGATCAATTTCCTGTTCACAACACCAGCTATTGAATTTCTTGAATTTGATAGAATAGTCTTTCCTGGTGCCAGATCTCCATGATGCAACCATGAGTTTTCTAGTGTCCTCTAAAAACTCCTTATTTTGGAATGATCTGTTGACAGTAGCCATGCAGTCAAATTGAATATCTCTGGTTTTGGGTGAAATATTCAGGTTTTTGGTTGAACTAGAAGATCTTGTCTGAGTGGTAACTTTCTCGGACATGCAACCGACATTTGCAGAAGATTGGTATACCAATGTCTCTTTGGCCACTGTGGGGTTATGAGTATTATCTGAGACTGAAATTTCCTCATGTGCTGTAATACCTTTGGTATGAGACAGATCGGGGGAAATGTGTATGCTTCCATGTTTTCCCACACAATTGACAATGCGTCTGTCACTAGAGCCAACTGACTGGGAAACCATGTGCAAAACACTGGTGTTTTCCTGTTCGCTTCTGAAGCGAACAGATCTATCAGAGGTGTTCCCCAAATCTGAAACAATTGTGCACTACTGCATTGTTCAGAGACCATTCTGTTTGTCGAATTTTCACACGACTCAGATTGTCTGCCAAAACATTCTGAATACCTGCTACATGAGCTGACTTCAGAAGAATGTTGTTGGCCCTTGCGAGATGCCATATGTCCCATGTCAGATAGCATAACTTGGGTGACCGAGTTCCCCCCTCCTTGTTCAAATACTGAACCACTGATGTGTTGTCTGAGCGAATCAACACTGTGTGACCTTTCAGATGTGGAAGAAAGTGTCTGATGGTCAGATATACTGCTTTTAGTTCTAACCAATTGATGTGCTTTTTGGCCTCCTGCACAGACCAAAATTCCCTGACATATTAGATCTTGTAAGTGACATCCATAACCGTGTTTGGAAGCATCTGTTGTCACTAACTTTGTGCAATTTTGTACACAAAAGTTTTTCCCTTTCAACAGATTTTCTTTGTTTAGCCAAAACTGGAGATGTTCCTGAACGTGTTTGTTGAAGGGAACTATTGTCTGTAGGCTCATTGTTGATGGTCTCCAAAAATGCAGAAGATGTAACTGGATTGACCTCATGAACAATCTTGCATTGGGAACTAGTTCTATGCAAGATGCCATTAGTCCTAGCAAATGTAGGTAACTTCGAGCTGTGGGTGTTTTTCTTATCAACTTGCATGCTTCCTTTATTTTTTCTGTTCTTTCCCAAGTTGGACAAACAAGACCTTTTGCCAACAAAAAATGTGCCCCTATGTAAACTACTGATCGACTGGGTTCCAGTGTGGATTTTTTTTAGATTTATCATGAAACCTAGTTCCACGAGGAGACTGAGCGTCCTCTTTTTGTCCTGAATCAACACCTTTCTGATTAGATTTACTAAAAACCAGTTGTCTAGATAGACTGCTAGGCGTATGTTCCGCATTCGTAAATGTGCTGCTATGACAGTTACCATCTTTGTAAATGCTCTTGGTGCCACTGTTGGACTGAAACATAGGCATGTGAACTGGTATACTTTGCCTTGAATGCAAAATCTCAGGAACTTTTTTGTGCTCTGGGTGGATTGGAATATGCATGTATGCATCTTTTAAGTCTAGGGATATTGCCCAATCTCCTTGTTGAACTAGGTTCAGAACACTATTTAAAGAGTCCATTTTGAAATGCTGTTCTTGAGATACCTGTTTAGAGGACGGAGATTTATAACTGGTCTGAGATCTCCTGTCTTTTTGGGGACAAGGAAAAATGTTGAGTAAAAACCTCTCTGAATATTGTGAGAGGGACAGGCTCTATTGCACTTTTTTCTAACATTTTTTTTACCTCCTGTAGTAAAATAGGTAAATTTTGAACATTTACATGTGTTTCTTTGACTCCTGAAAAAGGAGGAATTGACAGAAATTCTAGTTTTAAACCTTCTTTTATGGTTGATAGAACCCACTGATTGTTTGTAATCTTTTCCCACTGGAGTAGAAAAAATCTCAACTGTCCTGCAACAGGTATATCTGGATAATGGCAAAGTGTCGAGTCATGCTCTATTCGATCTGTTCCCTTGGGAACGAAAAGAACTTACCACAGATTTCCCACTGTTCTTGAAGTTAGCCGAGTGAGAACCCTGCTTAAATGACCTCCTGAAAGATGAGCTAGAACCACTGCTATTGTTCCTGAACGACCTGTATGAATCATCATTGTTCCTGGCTTTCTTTGCATTTGATTCTGCTTGAAAATTTGATTTCCTTTTCATGAACTGCTTTTTGTTCATTTCGGGCATCAATTCTGATAATTGTTTGTCTTTTTCTTGATGATCCTTTAGCTTTTTCTCAAAGTCAGGCCCAAAAATGCCTTCTCCTGACAAGGGAGATGTCAAGGCCGCTATTTGTAGATCTTTAAAGTCATGCAATCCTGTATTGGCTATTTCCTACGCACCAGGTGCATGAACGCCCCTGCCCTAGCAAACGGGTCGAGAGTTTTAGTGGATATAGCAAACAGGTCTCTCACATTTTGTACAGCCATGTCCAAATTTGGAGATTCACTTTTTAAGTTTTTAAGAAGTAAGCCTAATGCTTGCTGCGAGTAGCAAACAGAAATCAGTCCCATCCGTGATGCTACTTGTCCTTGATAAGCAATCTTCTCGATCGACTTAAAAGGTTGGGAGAACAAATTTTGAGAGCTCCCATAGGCTGCTCGATGGCCATGCTTCTTAATCAAAAGCCTTTCTGTCAGTTCGTCCAAACTTGGAACTTGTAGAAGTGCCTCTGCACTTTCATGAATAGGAAACGACTGTCTGTACGAGTCTGTGTATGCTTCCATCTTATCGGGAGCTTGACTCCTCCAAGAGGTATTTATGATTTCAATTTGGGCGTTGTCTAATGTCAACCCTCTGTTATTTTGATTGTCTATCTTAGGATCCTCACCAAACATTTCTTTTAATAAGTCATGTGTTAAAGGCTGATTGTTTGTGCCACAACTAGTCCCATTATTCTGATTGAGTCTATATTCTGTACCTGTGTACTTTCCAAACCTACGATTGGTCTCAGTTTCCATTTCAGCCATCACTGAGATCTTTTCTGAACCATCAGAATCTAGCAGCGCAATATTCTGGCACTCTATCTGCCCAGGTTGAAGTGATAAAACTGACTGATTGTCTGGAAAGTCATGCCTTTCCATCCCAAAGTCAAGGTTGCATGTTATCTATTGCCATTTCTTCCCTTGCTGTATCAGGATTTGCGAGTGTTTCTGTGGGTGGTCTGCGTGCACCTAAAGTGCCACTATCCATACTTTTGTGGGGGTTAGACCTCCGCTGAACGGGGTCTGTCTTGTCAGAATCCAGGACTTCAAACAGCCCTGCAAACTTACCATCCAACGATTCAAACCTGGTATTCATTTCCCCGACAAGTTTAGATTCCAGACTCTTTAAGTCTGTCATTTTCACCATCCTGCGAGATGAGGATGAGCTCTCTTTACTTTCTGCAGACGAGGACTTCTCATAACCAACTTTCTTCGCCCCCATTTTCTTACCGGAAGTTCCACCTGTGGTAGAGTCATTTGCCGAAATTTCCTCAATTTCCTCTCCCGACTCTAACTCATTTAATGCTGTAAACTCTGCTGTCTTAGCAATACTTGCCTGAGTCATAGTAAAGACATAAAAAAAAAAACCAAACCATATAGACTTCGAAACTCAATTGAATTCTTTTTCAATTAGCTGCTACAAATAACGATCCGAGCACCTTGTCACCGGAAATAAAACTAAGGGAGTTACATGTGTCTCAGTGATATGTCACGTGAGATAAAGGAGGCACTTTATTTTCATGCGGGTTAATCCAAGCGAGTCTGGGAACCAATCCTACCGTATATACTCCTATGTAAGTATAAATTTAGAAATAAAATTTAGGACCGTTACCATATATGGAAATTTCTTTGCTAACAATAGTGCTTGACAGTATACAGTGTAACTTCACTATGACATACACCCTTGGAAACAAATAAAACTGGTTGTTGTAGGGAGGTGGCCATTGTAGAGAGGTTAAAAATACACCACAACCTCATTATAACACTGTTTTTGGGGTCCAAAGCATAAACCATGTTAGTTATACAACCGTGTTATATCCAAACAAAAATGTATAGATTATATAGAAAAATGACCATTTATGGTCATTTTTATTGCACCTGCTTGTAGCAGGGTGAGATATAGGAGTCAGATTTTCCATCCGTCCGTCTGTCAACATTTATGTCGACGTTAGACATTTATGTCAAAGTTAGTATTCTAATCAACTACAAGACTAAACAACCATCAAACCTTGCATGAAACATCTCCCTGACCTCCTGACTTTGGGACATAGGTGTCCGCTTTTCCGTTGGTCTGTCCGTTTGTCCGTCCGTCTGTCAACATTTATGTCGAAGTTCGACACTTATGTCAAAGTTAGTATTCTAATCAACTACAAGACTAAATAACCATCAAACCATGCATGAAACATCTCCCTGACCTCCCGACTTTGAGACATAGGTGCCAGCTTTCCATTCGTCTGTCCGTTTGTCCTTCCGTTCGTCTGTCTGTCCGTCTGTCTGTCCGTCTGTTAACAGTTCTGTTATGTCGAAGTTCGACATTTATGTCAAAGTTAGTATTCTAATCAACTACAAGACTAAACAACCATCAAACCTTGCATGAAACATCTCCCTGACCTCCTGACTTTGTGACATAGTTTCCCGCTTTTCCATTTGTCCGTTCGTCCGTCTGTCTGTCCGTCTGTTAACAGTTCTGTTATGTCAAAGTTCGACATTTACGTCAGTTAGTATTCTAATCAACTACAATTCTACAACAACCATCATACCTTGCATGACACATCTCCCTGACCTCCTGACTTGGCAGGTACATTGACCCAGTGACCTTGACCTATATTTTGCGCTCCATTGATTTTGACACAATTTACGTTGACGTTCCAGATCTTCTCAACTATAAGGCGTACAACTACCAAACCTTGCATAGTGCTTCTCCTAGATGTACTGACTCGGCAGGTACCTTGACCCGGTGACCTTGACCTATATTTTGTGCTCCAGTGACTTTGACACATTTTGCGTCGATCTTCGATATCTCCTCAACTATAAGGCCTACAACTATCAAACCTGGCAAAATGCTTCTTCTCAATGTACTGACTTGGCAGATACCTTGACCTGGTGACCTTGACCTATATTTTGGCTGCAGTGACTTTGACATAATTTACTTCAGCGTTCCAGATCTCCTCAAGTGTAAGACCTCTAGCGACCAAACCTTGCATAGTGCTTCTCCTAGATGTACTGACTCGGCAGGTATCTTGACCCAGTGACCTTGAACTATATTTTGCGCTCCAGTGCCTTTTACACATTTTACCTTGACGTTCAATATCTCCTCAACTATAAGGCCTACACCATCAAACCTTGCATAGTGCTTTTCCTCAATTTACGGACTCCAGGTGCCTTGACTGGGTGACCTTGACCTATATTTTGCACTCCATTGACTTTTACACCTTTTACATCGCCCTTTCATGTCCTCAACTGTAAGGCCTTCAACCACCAAATCTTATATAGTGCTTCTTCTCGATGTACTGACTCGGCAGGTACTTTGACCTGTGACCTTGGCCTATATTTTGCACTCCAGTGACTTTGACACATTTTACGTTGATGTTCCGTATCTTCTCAAATATAAGACCTACAACCACTAAACCTTGCATAGTGCTTCATCTCATTGCACTGGCTTGGCAGGTACCTTGACCTGGTGACCTTGACCTATATTTGACACATTTTACATTGATGTTTGATAACTCCTCAACTATAAGGCCTACAACCACCATACCTTGCATAGTGCTTCTCCTTGATATACTGAATTAGCAGGTACCTTGACCCTTGACCTTGACCTATATTTCACGCTCCAGTGACTTTTACACATTTTAAGTCGACGTTCCATTATCATTGGGCTGTATAATACGAAAAGTCAGTGCTGAAGATATAGCCATTAGAAGGAATGTCACTGGCCTGGAATATATGTGCCCCACTAGGCACTTTGTCTACATTTTTTTCAACCCAGTTTTCCAACTAAGCACTGCTAAGAATGAAATAAACTTGCAGTCAGCCCGTACCTGAAATGTCCGCAACAGGTCTGGCATATGCTGCGGACATATGCGGACTTCTGCGTAAATCATTGCGGAAGTTGGCGTATGTCCGCAGATGTCCGCTACAAATCCGCAGATGTCCGTGCCTCTGTCAAAGCCTGCGGACTTTTGCGGACATTTTTCCGTATCAGCTGGGGCTATCTTTTTGCAGACGTCCGCAGCTCTATGCAAGTTAGCCTGCGGACGTCCGCAAAAGCTTGTGTAAAATTCTGACTTTGTATTTTTTTGTTGCGGACTTGTGCGGACATTTTGGACTTAGAAAAGATTAGGCATTGAAGAAAACTGCATATGTCTGCAAAAATTCTTGCGGACATCTGCGGACTTCTGAAATATTGTCATACACATTTTGAACAATAAATGGGTAAGAATGTCAGGCAATGTACACACAGTAACCTTACACACACACAAAATAGTACCATTTTAAATTGTAAACAATTAACCAACAGTAATGAAATTTAGGCCTGCACTTTTATTTGGTTCAAGTTAATTTACCAGAAAAGTGTTATGGTACACAAATGTAACATTGTTTTGACTCAGTTTCATAAATTGCAAAAAATGTATCAATACGCTATAAAATTTGAAATTAGGATTCCAAACACTGTGACAGTCAGGATGTATTTTGAAAGCAAAGTAAGTTGGTTTTGTTTTTTTCTTAATTGTAAAAATAAACTCACTACTTGTAAAAGACATTGATTGATAAAATGGTACATTATTAAAAAAGAAGAATAATGGTAGAATATCCTGCTTTATTATTCTTACAGTTTCAATGAATTCATTCAGCTATTTTGACTTATATGCAAGTGGCTATAGTACACACACTGGCTATAATACACCAAATCTTTCTTATCCAACCAAACTTTAACTGCACCAAATCTTAATTGTACTGCATCATTATTCAAATTTTGGGACCCTTCCCAGTAACTTGAACCACATACAAAATGATCAGTTGTATTTGCTTGGAAATCTGTTAAGTTTATAAACAACTAATTATTACATGAAGTCAGAGATGTCTTCAGCAGTAAATCTTAATTGCATGTTCTAATTTTGTGAACAGCTATAGTTTTTGCATAATGAATAATTATGTAGAGCAAACATTAAAAACTAAGTCACACGGCATATGATCATGTAATACCACATATGATCAACAGGTTATTACACAGCAGGGGGAGCAACTCTAACAGATCCTCTGGCCCTGCGGATGTCCGCACCCATCCATGCGGACGTCCGCAGACATCCGCACCCATCCATGCGGACGTCCGCAACAATCCATGCGGACGTCTGCACCAATCCATGCGGACGTCCGCACCAATCCATACGGACGTCCGCATAGACGTCCGCAAAGATGTCCGCAGATGTCCGCACTGATGTCCGCAGACTTCCGCGGACCTCTCTGCGGACAACTGCGGACCTGCATATGGAAATATTGCGGACGTCCGCACAGAAAAAATTTCCAGCTTGCATAGACTTGCGGACAAAGCGTCCCAATACTCCGCAGACCTCCGCAGGTAAATGTCCGCAATTTTCCATGCGGAATATAACCTTCTTTGCGGACATTTCAGGTACGGGCGTCGCATGTTATTAAGAGCTGTGCATTTAACCGGCGAAAAGCCGTGTATTAACAAGGCAATTCACGCGCTGTTAATGCATGGCCATGGAACTTTCAATATGCTTGTACCGGGGCCACAGAATTGCTGCTGTCATGAGATGTGTATGCAAGAAAAAATGCGAAATGTAGCAAATGTTTTCAGGTTTCATGCAATAATAGCGATCAAACATGATTTTTCAATGCATTTACATTCGCCAGGTCCCTTGGGAGGTGTTGAAAACCGCAGCCTTCGGCCTCGGTTTTCAACACCTCCCACGGGACCTGGCAAATGTTAATGCATGAAAAACCATGTTTGATCCCTATATTGGTACTCTCAATGAGGCAATTCCAGTGAGTACCCATAGCTGCATGTTGTTCTGATTCCTCCATGAAAACATGTGTTGTGGGTACTCATTAGAAGCTGGCCTCGGTGGCTCAGTTGGATGCTAGTCCATCTGGTGATCAAGAGGTTTTGGGTTAGACCCCTGCTGGGTCGGCCACATTCTTTCATGGAGATTGATCATGAAATATTTTTTATAAGGGTATTCTCCCCCTTCCACTGATTTAAGAAGGGCAGTTGTCAGTTTCTTGCAAAAGAATGTGCACAAATACTGGTTAACAGCTTAGAGGACTAAGCCTGTCCACAAAAAGTGTGGTTAGGTAAACTGACTGCACTTGACATGACCCTATTGGGTTGACTGGACCTTAAAACTGCAACACAAACAAATACTAATTAGAAGCATCTCAGCCATGGCACTTCTAATGAGTATTAACCCTTCTCATGCTGAATAAATTAAGATGCCACGCCCACTTCTGATTTCCAGCCAGTCAGATTACTTGATCTGGGTTTTTGATAGAAATTCACATATTTAATGACAAACAGTGCAGATCCAGATCAGTTGGCAACCAAAGGCTGTGGTTTTCAACACCTCCCAAGGGACCTGGCGAATGTAAATGCATTGAAAAATATCGGTACTTTTTGGTTGAAAATCGCGTCTTATATAGCAGCTATGGTACCCACAATATATGTTTTGATGCAAAATAACAAAAAAGATCCCAGATATTTTGCCACAGGTACGTCTTGTGTCTGGCTATGGCTCAAAGATACATTTTTCCGTTTTAATAGCTGCAAGCTGCAACGTAAACCTGATCAGCCTGAATCCACCCAACGGAAATGGAGTTATCCGCAGTGGAACTGGAAACGGGGCTCAGATTGGATCTATTGTAGACTATACCTGCGATGAAGGATATGAGATGGAGGGAGAACCCATTCTTATCTGTCAAGAGAATGGACAGTGGTCGGCAAATAATCCTACTTGCAGAAGTAAGTGCTGTATTGTACTCAGTCTTTTCTTACCGTAAGATTTTGGATGGACAGGCCTGAGCAAACAGTGTAGACCCAGATCAGATGCCACATAATGTGGCATCTGATCAGGGTCTGCATCGCTTGCTTGTCACTGAGGCAACAAAGTTTTAGACACATTAACAAGTAGTAAAGTGGATGTGTGCAAAGCCTAGAGCAAGTATGGTGAAACCATTCCTATGGTCATTCTGAACCTTCTGCTGATTCAAGTAGGGCAGTTGTCAGGGACAGGTAAAAGTGCCTTTACAAAGTGCTTGCCTCGGTGGCTCATTTGGATGCGCATCCGACTGGTGATTAGGAGGTTGCGGGTTCGACCCCCGCCGGGTCGGCAGCATTCTTTCGTGGAGATTTGATCATGAAATATTTTCTACGATCACTCTCTCCCTTCCACTGATTCAAGAAGGGCAGTTGTCAGTTTCTGGTGAAAGAATGTGCACAATACTGGTTAACCGCTTAGAGGACTAAGCCTGCCCAGTAAACATGTGGTTAGGTAAACTGACTGCACTCGACATGACCCCATTGGGTTGACTGGGCCCTAAAACCGCAACACGAACAAACAAACAAAGCTTGCCCAGTAAAAGTGTGGCTAGGTAAACTGACCACACTCGACATGACCCCATTGGGTTGACTGGGCCGTAAAACCTCAACACAAACAAATTCTTTACAAAGTACACCACAACCTATTCATAACACGACTACTGGGATCTGAAGTGACAGCCATATTAGCTAAACAACCCTGTTGTATCCATTTATCCAAACAAAATGTCTAGATTATATAGAAAAATGACCATAAATGGTAATTTTTCTATATAATCTATACATTTTTCTTTGGATACAACACTTTTGTTGCCAATCTTTAAACCATTTTATATCCAAACCATCTTATAACGTGTCATCTTATAAATAAAAAGATTCTAGTGTCCTGGTCAACTGTTTAGATGATGAGGCCTTCCCAGTAAAGTATGGGCAGGTTAACTGACTGGCTTGACATGACCTTAACTGTGTTAACTGGGTCATGAAACTCTGAATCAACAAGGGACAAATATAGTAGTGAAATAAGGTGTCTGAATATTTTAGTTGAATATGGTAATAGCCTGAGCAAACAGTGTAGAACCAGATCAGATGCATATGGACATTATTTACTTGCCAGTCATCCGGAGGTTTTAGACACGTCATAAGATAGTTAAGTGGACTCTTAGGACAAGTGTGGTAGAGGGAACAGGGTTCAGATATTTATGGAAATAACAATATTCATTGCTCCAGATACAAATGGTTTTTGTTTGTGTTTTTTGTTATGCCCCCACCATTCAAAGAATGGTCGAAAGAGCATGTAGTGTTACTCCAATCTGTCTGTCCCTCAGTCCGTCCATCATCGGCATTTGGCAATTAATGTTTAAAGTTTTTCAGATGGGGGCACTGTGTCCTTTGGACACATTTAGTTCCTATTTGGTATCATGATATATAATGGTCAAAAGTTTTTAACAGTACCACTCATGACCCTGACCTTGAGGTTGAAGTCACAAAAGACTTAAAATTTAAATCTTAAAGTTTTCAAGACCTCATTATTTCCTAACCTTATCACAGATTTGATTCATCTTTGGTATGATAACACATACTGGTCCAAAATTTTGCCCAGTCCCATCCTCATCCTCCTAGATCATATTAAGGTCGAGGTCACAGTCATGTCAAAATTTTCATGTTAAAATTTTATGTCAAAGTTTTTATGACCTCATTACTTCTAAACCAAACAATGGATTTAATTTATATTTGGTACATTGTATCATGATAGATACTGGTCCAAAGTTTTATCAGCACTATCAGCACTCATGACGGTGACCTTGGGGTCGAGGTCACTGACTTAGAATTTTAAAATGTTAAAATTTTCATTTAAATTTTTTAGACCTTATTATTTCCTAACCTTATCACTGAATTGATTCATCTTTGGTTTGATGAAAATGTTGCACAGGCCCCCCACCCCACCCCAGGTCATGTCAAAATCAAGGCCACAGACTTTTCCAGAAACAAAATGTGCAATATCAGGCCAGCTATCCTGTCTGGCGACAGGTCTTTGTTAATTGTACCTGATGCACTAAGCAGATGTGACATAGAGGTCTAGTTTTCAGTCTGTCTGTCTGTTTGTTCATCTGACGATCTGTCAATATTTGCATAAACCCTAGCCTTCAGCTCTCTTTCTCATCATCAAACCTTGCATACATTTCCTCCATAACCCTCTCACCTCTGAGTTTCTAAAATAGAATCTTCTATCTCTAAATTTGGATATGTCCATTGTTGCCAGTAGGGGTATCAGTCAAATATATATAAAAAAAAAACAGAATGGCAACAGTATAGATCCGGATGAGACGGCTCATTATGAGCCGTCTCATCTGGATCTTTACTGTTTGCAAAGGCATATGTTTTTGTTTGCAGTGTTGAAAGAATTAATATTGACTCATAGATTAAGGTACCGTTTGGTGACTTTTGACCTATATTTCAAAGTTTAATGAACAACCCTAGTGTTTGGCTCTGTGATTTCAAGAAGGGCAGTTGTCAGTTTCTGGCTAAAGAATGTGCACAATTTCTGGTTAACCACTTAGAGAACTAAGCTTGTCCAGGAAAAAGTATGGTTAAGTTAATTGACCGCACTTGACATGACCCTAATTTGTTGTATAGGGCCTTTCACTATCACCCTTTCATTGTCTCGACATGACTTTGTTGAAAGAGACGTAAAACACCAAATCATCATATGGTGCAGCAGATATGTCTGCCACACAAGCTTGTCTTATTTTGTTTTTTCTTTATTATAGGAAAGACTTGTCTTCTTCCCACAATTCCAAATGGTTTTGTAAATCCATCCACAAGCTTCATCAACTTCGGAGATATAGCATATGTTACCTGTGCCTCTGGTTATGTGTACGAGGATTCTGCTGTTACAACACTGAGCTGCCAGGCTGATAGAACACTTACTGCATTACCAGTCTGTGTGGGTAAGTATACAGCACAACCTCCCTGTAACGCTAATGCTGGAATTGACAGCAAAACTGTTAGCCAAACAACTGGGCCCAGTTGTTCAAAGCGTCGTTAGCTTAACAAGCTCGTTAAGGGTCATTTTGTTAACTGTTTTAGCGGATTCAATATACAATATTTTGATATTTTTTGCTGAAAAAATGTGAGTAGCTTTTGCACTAGCTACTCATATTTTTTCAGCGAAAAATATCAAAATATTTGCGTATCACGATGTAAATTTTAACGAATTGTTAACTAACGATGTCGTTAGTTTTGAACAACTGGGCCATGAATTGTATCCGACAACAATGTACAGTTATATAGGAAAATGACCATAAATGGTTATCATGCCCCCCACCCCCTCCCCCACTACAGAAGGGTTGGGGCACATAATGTTTTAACAGAGGCAGTCTTTGTTGTCAGGCAGCTGCAAGAGAAGTATCTAGCTGCCAACAAGAGGCTCTACATGGCTTTTGTAGACCTGGAGAAGGCATTTGATAGAGTACCTTGGAAGGTCATTTGGTAGGACTGAGAAAACTTGGTGTGGAGGAGAGGATTGTGCGACTGGTGCAGGGGATGTATGCAAATGCACGGAGCCGTGTTCGTGTTGGTGAGGGTTACAGTGAAGAGTTTGAAGTGAAGGTCGGTGTTTAACAAGGCTCAGTACTCAGCCCACTGCTCTTCATCATTGTGCTTAAAGCCTTGTCACGAGAGTTCTGCACTAGGGTCCCCTGGGAGAACCTCTATGCCGATGACCTATCATCGCTGAATCGAGGAATGTGTCAGGAAGCTCTTGACTTGGAAAGAAGCAATGGAAGAGAAAGGACTGAGAGTAAATGCAGGAAAGATGAAGATCATGATCTGTGGTACGGGCCTGCAGAATTCAGGCAAGTTCCCATGCGCGGTCTGTTGCACTGAAGTGGGCATCAACAGCATCTTCTGCAATGGCTGCAAGCACTGGGTGCACAAGAAATGCAGTGGGCTCAAGCACTTGACAAAGGACCATGATTACAGTTGTACACGGTGCCAGGGAACTGCATGCCCCTTGGAGGGCAGACCACAGAAGGAAGTCCAAGTCGGACCTGACAAGCTAGAGGTTGTAGCTTTTGCTACCTAGGAGATGTGCTCTCAGCAGCCAGTGGCTGAGAACTTTCAACCACAACACATATGAAAACTGCATTGAAGAAGTTCAAAGAGCTGCTACCAGTTCTCTCTTCCCACCACTTCTCTTTCAAGACACATGGCCTTGTGCACAGCTCTTGTGTGCCGAGCGCAATGCTCTATGCCAGTGAGACTTAGCCATTGACAAAGCCTAACCTCCAATGTCTGCAGCGGAATGACAGGGCAATGATCAGAGAGATCTGCAATGTCAGGCCACAAGAAAATATCACCACCAGGTCCATTGAGCTACTTGCATGGCTTGGCATTGAAGATCTGGACCTCAGTCTGAAAGAGAGAAGGCTCCACTGGTATGGACATGTGGAATGCACCAATGGTGCAGTCAAGACAGCCTTTGACCTACAGGTTGATGGAAAGCGTGGGCCTGGGAGGCCCAAGATGACATGGAAGCAGCTGACAGAGAGCAATTACAGAGAGTGGACCTCATGATAGACATACCAGAAGAGCTTGTGTGAGATCTGCCATGTGTGCAGCAAGCAGCTATCTGGAAGGGGGCCCACTGATGTGGATGTTGCCCTTGTACCTGCACATTAATCCAAATTCAGATTATGATTATGATATGATGATGATCCTGTTGGTGTTTGGGTCAGCATCAGCATAAACTTCTTGTTTGCTCTGTAACCTCACTACCCTTAGGAATATTTTGATGTTACTTGGAAGAAATGTGGAACAGGACAATACTTGTCATCTACAAGAATGATAACTGGCTTTCTAACTTTTGGAGTTATCACCCTTTATTTTGTTTGAAATATATTTCTTGTCCACTCTGTAACTCAAATACCCTTTGGAGTATTTTGATGGTATTTGGTAGAAATGTAGAACAGGACGAGACAGTGTTGCTTACAAGAATGACAACTCTGCTTTTCTTACTTTTGGTTTTATCTGCCTTTGTTATATTTTACAGTGATTATACATTTATTTCCTGTCTGCTCTGTTAGTCAAATACCCTTGGAATATTTTTATGATACTTGGTAGAAATGTAGAACAGGATAAGACAATGTGTAATGTACAAGAACAACAACTGCTCTGTAACCTAACTACCCTAAGGAATATTTTGATGTTACTTGGAAGAAATGTAGAACAGGACAATACTTGGCATCTACAAGAACGACAATTCTGGCTTTCTTACTTTTGGAGTTATCACCTTCTGTTTTGTTTGAAATAGATTACTTGTCCCCTCTGTGTGGGTAAGTATAGTATCTTGTGTTCAACCCTTAACCCTTTGCATGCTGGGTCAAAATTTCGGCAGATGATAATAAGAAATATTTTTTCCATATATTCCCAGAAAAAAGGCTTTGACATTTTATGCAAATTGTCACCTAAGGGACAATTTGCATGAAATGTCAAAGCCTAATTTCTTTGAAAAATAAAAAAAAAAGATATCGTCAGTTTGTCGGCTGCTGAATTAGCCCAGAGGCTGCCCTCGACTCAGATGTACATCCAGCCGGAGATCAGGAGGTCATGAGTTTGATTCCTGCCAGGTCCAGCAATATTCTTGTGTGGAGATTTATCATGAAATATTTTCAGTGGTCATTCTCTTCCTTCTGCTGATTCATGAAAATATTTTCAATGGTCGTTCTCTCCCATCTGCTGATTCAAGAAGGGCAGTTGTCAGTTTCTGGCGAAAGAATGTGCACAAGTACCATTATGAAAACATGTCTACATAATTTTGACCCCCTTAACCCCACTTTTATATAGTAAAACTGGGGTTTACCGGGGTATACATTATTTTTCTTATTTTGCTTGAAAACATAGATTGTGGGTACGTGTTAGAACTGCCTTGCAGAGGCAGTTCTAATGAGTACCCACAATCTATGTTTTGAGCAGAAATATGAAAAAAATATCAGAGTTTTTTATCTGAAAATTTTCAGTTCTTTGAGGCAAAATTTTCTTTATATTTGAATAGGCATGTTTTCGTAATGCTTGTTAACCACGTAGAGGACTAAGCCTGCCCAGGAACAAGTATGGTTAGCTAAACTTACCATGCACAACATGACCCCATTTGGTTGACTGGCTGTAAAACCTCAACAAAAACAATTAACCCAGAGTGTGTTAAATATTAACCCTTGTCTTGCTGAACCCGGATATATCCTGCCTTTGCAAACAGTGTAGATCCAGATCAGTTGGCTTCTTCATCTGTTTGCCATTATGTATGTGAATTTATAGCAACAATCCAGATCAAGCAATCTGATTGGCTGAAAATTAGGAGTGGGCGTGGCTTCATAATTTATTCAGCAGGACAAGGGTAAAAGTGACAGGTAGCCATGTCATATCTAAGACTTCTAAACTACTATTGTAATACTTTTCTTATTTTTCCTAGAAAAAGGGATATAACGTTTCATGCAAATGGTATATCCCTAGGAGACGATTTGCATAAAGTGTTAGGTCCTATTTTCTAGGAAAAATAGGAAAAGTATGTCATCTGCTGAATTTGCCCATAGCATAGTAAGTGTGTGGTAAAAGAACTTATTTTCAAAATCAATGCAAAGAAAATAGTTCCAGGCCCTGAGGTTATAAAACTTTTTTTCATGCTCAACTCAGCTGAGCATGAAACTTATCCTGCAATTAATCTCAGATTACTTACAATTGCAAATTTTTTCTTGCCCAACATAGCTGAGCATAAAAATTTCTCTGCTAATAAATATGAAAATGCTAACTATTGTTGGCATTTTCATATTTACCGGTATAAGCAGAGAAAATTTCATGTTCATCTGAGTTGAGCATGCAAAAAGTTTTATAACTAGGATTCCTGCTCATTGGATTTATCAAAGGGTAAATTGGATTTACTCTTGACCAATCAAACTATGCTAAATTAGTGTAAGCCTGTTGATTTAGAATTATTTGTCTGTAAACCATTTAAAATGGAATGAGGAGCATTTAGTATCCTGTTACAAATTAAACTTGTAACTAATACCTCTAACAAGAAAACACATCTTGCACATGAATTGTACCTGATAGAATGATAGGTGCCCAACATTTCCTGTAAGAATATTAGATGGATGTGAGGGGTGAACAGAAAAATCTGTCCCGAGGGTCACTATCTAGACTGTGATCCTGAGGCACAGTCACTATATAGACTGTGATCCTGGGTCATTCGCATCCTTCACACCCATAAAAGATCCTTTTTCTTGCATACCTATCATTCTGAACATGGATTTTTAATAATAATGCAGTCGCTAAGATTCCCGATGTCCGCCATAATGTGATGACATTATTGTGACGGTCAGTGATGTCATTACATTCAGTGACGTAAACCTTAAAAATGGTGTATGTGACTTCATTTACACTAGCCGCATCAAACACGTACAGGTATTCTTGATTTTTATCCTACCCTGGGTGGGAGAAGAATTTCTATCCCAAGGTAAAATCCAGGATCCTTCTCTGGTGTGCAAGAAATATTTTTACTATATAAAGTATAAGAAATGCAGGATATATATAACACTGAAAAGTTCCCTGAAATAAATTATTGCCAAAATCATCACCTTATCTTGAGGTTTAATATCAGGTCTCATTTATTTTGCCAGTTATAATTGTATTTTGTTAATTTTCAGATGAGAATGAGTGTGATCGTACTCCCAAGCCATGTGGGTCCCACTGCACAAACACTGTGGGATCATACAACTGCTATTGTGACCCAGGATTTGATCTTCAGGCTGATCAGATAAGTTGTGCAGGTAATATTGATGACTGTAATACATTGGTATAATGCGGTCCCATTCTTGACAACATTCAGTAGATTTCAGCCATTTTGTTTAAGGGAGACAATTTCTGTGACCTGTTTTGCTTTCCTGCACATCTGGACCATTCTGACATTTTGAAAAGGGGTCTGCTTTAAAAAGAAAGAATTTGCTCCCATGGGGAACAAAGTCATTCCTATTAGAATGAGTCCCTTTTCAGAATGGACGCAAAACTTTTACAGTTACCTCCCTTGAAAGTATCCTTTCCCTTGTAATGAAAATTCCAATTCATAATTAAGGGGAGTAAGTCTGTTCAAAAGAAATGAAGCATAACTTAATCAAAGTATCTTGAAATTTTTGACAATTTTGAGTTACCTCCCTTGAAAGTATCCTTCCTCTTGTAATGAGAATTCCATTTCATAATAAAGGGGAGTAACTCTGTTAAAAACAAATGAAGCATAACTTAATCAAAGTATCTCGAAATATTTGACACACTACTATTCAGCTTTCTGCAAAATGGAAAAATGCCCATCTGAAAAGGGCATAACTTCAAAAGTTGCTGGACTTTACCCCAGAACTAATCAGGGCCCAGTTGTTTAAAACTAACAATGTCGTTAGTTAATGTATTGTTAAAACTTTGATCATAAAATATGGCATATACGCTAATATTTTTGATGAAAAAAATGTGAGTAGCTTTTGCATTTGCAAAAGCTAATCATATTTTCAGCAAAAATACCTGTGAATTAGATATTGTACAACTAGAACAGTTAACATTTTGACCATTAACAAGCTCGTTAAGCTAACAATGCTTTGAACAACTGGGCCCAAATCATCTTCATATCATACGTAACCAGTATTTTATATATCAAGACTAACTCATAGATATCTTGCTCACAAAGTTTTTTTTAAAAGTTAGAAAAAGCAGACTAACTCCACAATTGATCACTTGAAGTACGGGAAAAATTCCCAAGTCAAAAATAGGCGATAACTTCCATCAGCTAAAGCAATCACTATAGATGAATAATACCCCCATAGCACCAATGGCAACTGTGGAAATAGTTTGCGTCATTAAGTTAGATTGATGGACTTAAAAGCCAAGAGAAGATAACCCTGTAACTACTACTGCACTACTAATTATGCTGATCATTTCTTTAAAGTTTCATGAAAATCAAAAACTGTATAAGTAGTTTGCATCATAAAGCTGAACAGATGGACTTAAGTATCAAGGTAACCTGGCAACAAAAAAATCTTTATGTCATGCACTACTATTCATCATCCTGATTTCTGTAAGGTTATTTGAAAATCTAACAAAAACTGTAGAAGTAGTTTAAGGCAGGCCTTGGTGGCTTAGTTGGATGATTGGTGATTAGAAGGTCGCAGTTTAATCCCCGCTGAGTCCAGCAACATTCTTTCAGGAAGATTGATCATGAAATACAGTCGACTCTCGTTATCTCGAATTCCAAGGGACTCACTGAAACATTTCGAGATATCCGTACCTCAACATAATAGAGTTGAGAGAGTGAGGAAAACAATAAATTGAACAACCACATTTAACAAATGAAAATGTAATTTGACTCCTGAAGTTAGAAATATATATATATAATAATGTGGAAAAGAGGAGAAATTGCTCCTTAGGAGCAATTTCCCCTCTTTTCCACATTATTTTGTTACCTGTTGTCACAGTTTCATGTTAAAACAGGAACCAGATTTTCACTTTGAGATAAGCGGTAATTCGAATTAAGTGAGCTTGAGATAACAAGGTTCGACTGTATTTTCTATTGTCATTCTCTCCCTTACGATGATTCAAGAAGGGCAGTAATGTAAGGTTATATGAAAATCTAACAAAAACTGTAGAAGTAGTTGGCCTTGGTGGTTCACATGGATACTAGGTGATCAGAAAGTCATGGTTCAATCCCCGCTGAGTCCAACAAAATTCTGTCAGGGAGATTGATCATGAAGTATTTACACTTTCCAATGATTCAAGAAGGGCAGTAATGTCAGTTTCAGACAAAAGAATGTGAACAAGTATTGGTTAACTGCTTAGGGCACTAAGCCTGCCCAGTAAACTGACTGGCCCAGCATGACCTTAATAGTATTTACAGGGCCGTAAAACTCCAACTCAGGAAAAAAAAGAAGTTTGGCACTTAAGCCTTCTTTCCATCACAGAAACATACCAATATAATTTTGACCTCCTTAAACCCCACTTTTATATAGTAAAACTCGGGTTTACAGGTGTATACATTATTTTTCTTATTTCTGCTCTAAAACATAGATTATGGGTACTCATTAGAACTGCCTCGGTGAGACAGAGTACCCACAATCTATGTTTTGAGCAGAAATATGAAAAATATCAGAACTTTTATCTGAAAACTTCCAGGTTTTGTTGGTGAAATTTTCAATATATTTGAATAGGGGTATGTTCGTAATGTATCTTTGTGATGCAAACTTCTCTGCAGCTGTGGAGAAATCAGAAAACTATTGGTACTTTTCTGTTTTAAAAAGCAGCATATCCTGAGTTATTACGTACAGTTAAACCTCAATAGCTCGAACACTGATGGCTTGTTTACAATGGCTTACTTGAACTCGTTTTTGAGTCCCTACGAAATTCTTCCGATGGCTCAAGAAAACAAATATTTAGGAAACTGTTCTTGTTCTATCATGAAATTGTATGTTGTGTGTTATCATTAGAATTGCATCATCAAGGCAATTCAAATGAGTACACTCAACATACAATTATTATGTAGAAATTGAAAATATTTCCCTAAATGATTGCTATTCGCTACCTGACCTGGCGCCATAATTAACCCTCAGTGGCTCAAACTACCCATATCTCGAACAAATTTCTGCGGTCCCAAAGATGTTCAAGCCATTGAAATTTGACTGTAGTTTATTTATTTATTTACTTTTCTTTACTTTTCAGATAGGAACGAATGTTTAGAAAATGAAGATACATGTGATGAAGGTTGCTCAAATATCCCAGGTGGCTACACTTGTTCCTGTACATTACCCAAGGTGCTTTTCACAGAAGACGGTACATCTGGATACCTGATACCATTCTCAGAGACTGGGCTGCTGCCAACAGATACCTATCGCCTCAACCAAAGCTGTGTTTGTATGTGGCATAATACAAGGGTTTTAGTGTGGTGTTAAGGGCCTGCTGTAGTTGCAGCAGGTGTGTGTGTGTGGGGGGGGGGGAAGGGGGTGGGGAGGGGGGATGTTATTCTTCTGTTTCTGCACTGTCATTCGCTTTTACTCCTATATTTCTCTTTCCTCTCCTCTACTAGGTCTTCTTTCACCTACTCTCTCTTTTGGAGGTGATACTTAATTACCCACAAGCTTTGATGTGTTGTTAAACAAAAATTCAAACAAAATTTCTTGGGACAGTCAAGGCTCCAGATAAGAGGGACTATCAGTTTTATAGGTATCTTATTTCTTCCCGAAAATATATGTTGTGGCTACTCATTAGAAGTGCCTCAGTGAGGCACTTCTAATGAGTACCCACACCATATGACTAATAAAAGTATTCAGAGCTACAGATAAGAGGGAGTAAAGAGTATTTCAGCGTTGAATTTTTGAAAATCAGCATTGAAATTGAAGCTGAAGGGTAAAAATACTCAAAGAAATTTTGGATTTCTGCACTGAAATCAAATTTAGGGGGTAAAGTTTTTCAGTGATGTAATTTCCCTCACATTGAATCTGTTGTGAGCAGGAGCAGTACACTAGATCAGAAAGGGCTAAACCTTAAGCTTCAAAGACAAATGCATTACTAGGTGTTTTATTTCTTCTCTTATTGTTCAGATAAAACAAAAATTGGCATTTCATGTGAGTTGTCTGCTTAGCAGACAATTCACATGAAATTCTAAGCTTAATTTTCTCTGAAAAACTTAGAATTTTCTACACTTAAGGTTGGCCCTTTAAGAGTTAAGCATTGCAAATGGGCATTTAAGCATTAAACTTTAAAGCAGGGGGTAAAATACTTTTTTTTGCCGAAACCTTATCTGGAGCCCTGAATATTATCCTTTTTTGTTGAAAAAAGCTCCTTATCTGGAGCTGTGGACAACACTGTAATTTTGTTGATCCCTACAGTGAGCCTACAGTATCAAAATCAACTCAAAACATCCTTCATTCCTATTTACCTGTAGTTAACCCATTTACATGGAGTGGACTCTTCTACCATAGCTCTTTGGACCTATCTATTTCTAATAGTAGGGTGTCTCAGTAGTTTTTATTACTATTTTGTTTTAAAGAAAATTCCTTTATTTTTATTCAAACAGTGCAGGCCCTGGTTAGACATTGCAACTTGCAGCCTCTGATATGGGTCTTCACTGTTTGTCAGTTAACCTTTTTAGGGTATCTCAAATAAAATGGGTTAATTAGTGGTAAAATATGGAACCTCTGAGAGCAGTATATTCTGGTGAATCAAATGCCTCGCCAAGGGGTTAATGCACTGACTTCAGATCTTATGGTCCTGGGTTTTAACCCAGCTAGAGGCAGAATTCATCTCGTGGCAGTACAAGGTTTCATTGCACAGAGCTTTCCTTTCTCACAGCTTGATTGTCTCAGTGTGACTTAAATAATGTTGAAAGAGTTATAAAGTATCAAATCATCATCATTGTAGACTGGACTTTCATGAAATCATGTAAATGTCATTAACCTGTTGATGTCTGGCATCCCATAAAAGGCAAAAATGTACACCATTAGGAAAACACGCCTATTCAAATATACTGAAAATTTCACCACCAAAAACTGAAAGTTTTCAGATAGAAATTCTAATATTTTTTTCATATTTCTGCTCAAAACATAGATTGTGAGTACCCACAATCTATGTTTTTGAGCAGAAATAAGAAAAATAATGTGTACCCCTGAAAACCCCAGTTTTACTGCATAAAGTGGGGTTTAAGGGGGTCAAAATTATATGGGTATTTTTTTGTGAATCCAAGATTACATGCTGCATAATGTGGCATCTTATCTTAGTCTAAACTGTTTGCATTTTATGTATCCATTTCTATAAAACATGTTAATTATAAAAAGTATGCAGGCACCATTCTGTTGGAAATTGACCTGTTCAAAGAGTTGAGGTAGAAGAGACCACTCGTTACGAAAGAGTGAACTCTTTCACTGCCACGGGCGATAATAATGGGCTTTTGCAAACAGCATAGATCCAGGTGAGACGGCTCATCTGGATCTATGCTGTTTGACATTCAATCTTTCAACTTCAAGTATAAATGTCTTTCCAAACAGTAGTTTTTAAAATTAAAAAAAAGCAGGCGACAAATGTAGTCTGAAATTTGGCGCTGAAAGAGTTAAAGGCCATTTTTCACTTGGGATCATTTATTAGAACTGACTGGCCCAACATGACCTTAATAGCATTCAACAAAGGCAGTAATGGTAACGTCAGTAAGAGTTGTAATGTGACGTCAGTAAGAGTTGTAATGTGACGTCATTTCCTGTGCATATAAAATATGGCCTGAAGTTGTTATGTTGGGTGGTAACGTCAGTAAGAGTTATTTGACGTCATTTCCTGTGCATATAAAATATGGCTTGAGGTTGTTTGAGAATGAAAAAATGTAGTTGAATGTAGAAAATCTCAAGCTGAAGGAGGCTTTAAAGCCAAAAATGTTCAAAAATAGAGTTGTTCATGCTTTTTTCATATATATATATATATATATATATATATATATATATATATATATATATATATATATATATATATATATATATATATATATATAATCCCTGCTGGATACAATTTACGTGATGTCTTTTATTTTCTGTATTTCAGTAATAGAATGTTCATCTCCAGCAAGCATTGCAAATGGTGTTCTACTCACACAGCGGCTGCATCATCGCTATGGTGACTACATAGAATACCGATGTAATCTTGGATATAATCCCAGGTCAGCTGTGCTGCAATGTGGTGCTGATGGGTCATGGATTGGTGGTCCTCCACCGACTTGTGTTCGTAAGTGTCTTATTAAAATCAGACAGTCTGTTTATAAGCTTGTGTGTCTTCTAAATCCTGGTCCGGACGTTACAAAACTTTTTTTCATGCTCTACTCAGTTGAGCATGAAATTTTCGTTTGCATTTTCATATTTATTAGCAGAGAAAATTTCATGCTCAGCTATTTTTAGCAAGAAAGAATTTGCAATTGTTAGTAATTTCAGGGCCCAGTTGTTCGAAGCGTCGTTAGCTTAACGAGCTCATTAAGGGTCATTTCGTTAACTGTTTTAGCGGGTTCAATGTACAGTATTCTGATATTTTTTGCTGAAAAAATGGGCAAAAGCTACTCACATTTTTTCAGCAAAAAATTTCAGCCTATTTGCGTATCACTCGATGTAAATTTTAAGGAATCCCTAACTAACAACGTGGTTAGTTTTGAACAACTGGGCCCAGATTTTTTAGCAGGACAAATTGCATGCTAAGCTGAGTTGAGCACCAAAAAAGTTTATAACCTCTTGCACTGTATTGTTATCTTGCGAATTTCATTAATCTTCACTCAGATGTAGAGGACAATAGTAAGGTTTGTCACATGCAAAAATGATGTCATTTGTGAGCTATTACAGGCATCAAAATAATTATAATCATAATATGTATTATTTTGGAATATACTCATAGTTTCTGATAAGGTACTTTTTTTTTTCACTTGAAAAATACCAGGGCCCAGTTGTTCAAAACTAACGACATCGTTGGTTAACGATTCGTTAAAATTTACATCGAGTGATACGCAAATATGCTGAAACTTTTTGCTGAAATGTAATGGTAGTTTTGCCACTTTTTTTTTTACAAGGGAGGCAACTTTTATGACTTCCTGACTGCTTTCCTGCACACCAAACCCCTTCTGAACAGGGATCTATTCTAAAAGGAAAGAATATGCTTCCTAGAGAGTTAATTCTTTCTTTCTTTCTAGATCCCTTTTCAGAAGGGAAGCAAAACAGTTTTGACAGAGTTGCCTCTCTTTTATGTGTATCCATTCCCTTAATTTGTCCCTTAATCTAAAAACTGCCAGATTAATGTTTGTCATGCTGAATAATCTGATTGGTTGAAAATTAGAAGTGTGCATGGCATCTTGCCATGCACACTTCTAATTTTCAAGCAATCAGATTACATTATCCAAGATGTTCATACAAATTCAAATACTGAATGACAAACAGTGCAGATCCAGATCAGTTGGCTTCTTCAGAAGTCAACTGATCTTGATCTACACTGTTTGAAAAGGCAGGAATTATCCAGGTTCAGCAGGACAAGGGTTAATATTAAAAGGTAGTTAAAGTATCATTAATACTGTGTGTGTGAGGGGGCGGGAGGGGGTGGGGGTGGAAGGGGGAAAAGGAGGTGGGGGTATATACTGTTATCAGTTTATATGTCTGTCCATCTGTGTGTCCATCCATCTATCTGTTATGTTTTGATTTCTGCTTATGAGGGAGGTTTTGGGGTATCTAATAAGCAACGATTATTGACACTTGTTGTTTATTTCAGCTGCCACTTGCCCTAATGATATTCTTGGCGGTGGTCTTCAGAACCAAGCTGCTTACAAAATAGGACCTTACAGTTACCAAGAAGAGTTGGATCTAAATTGCACTGTGGCAACAGAGTTCTTTCAGAAGCGTAGGAACTGTGTATACAACAGAGGCACAGACCAGTATGAACTTCAGGGATCTTCCTATGAATGTGGAGGTAAACACACAGAACAAAACTGACTGAGCTTAATGGGAAAGAAATTTATCATTTACTTAATGTTTGTATTGCCCGTGAGCAAAATATTTTCCCCCATGTTCTCATCCTGTTAGTAGCTGTCATCTCACTTACTGCCCTTGAGACAAAATATTTCCCCCCACATTCTCACCCTGTTAGTAGTTGTCATCTCACCTACTGCCCTTGAGACAAATTATTTATATCCCCCACAAACTTTGTTTGTGGGGGGTATACTGTTTTCATGTGTGTCCATCAGTGTGTCCGTCCCAGATGCTGGTTTTTTCCTAATACGTTGTGTATCTTGAAAACGCAGTGATGGATATTCATCAATTTCTGCAGACACATTGATATCAATAAGATGTACCTACATAAGAGAAACCCCAAGTTCTCACCCTGTTAGTAGCTGTCGTCTCGCTTACACAGTCCAAAGAGTGTCCAGAGGGCCTGTCCCTCCCTGGAGACAACCTATCAGCCCTGTAAAAACCATCACTGAGAAATGGCATAAAAATGTTAAACTGACAGTACTAAACAGCTTGAGAAGCATTGAAAATAGCTTTTCAATTCTAACGCAATACATAAAGGAAAATTGACCTCATTGTAATGTTTTCAAAAGAACTCTTTTGCAGTGGATGTCGACAGATATTTACATGCAGCGTCATCAAACTTGCCCTTTTTGCACGTATGCAGCTGACATGAATTATTGTGGATTGATCACGGTAACGTTTCCATAAGGCACTATGGGAAAATGTTGGTAACAAGTAGTTAAGGACTAAACTTGCTTTTGAAGATGTTTCTTTTATCCTAAAATATTTTTAAACAAATAAGTATATAATAAATAGAATATAACACAGTTGTTGTGTCACCTGCGTAGCATGGCAGACACATAGGGATCATGTTGTCCGTCGGCTGTGTCATCACACTTTTCATTTCCGTTCAGTAACTTTTGAAGGGATGTATTGATTTCATTCAAATTTTGCAGAACTTTATATCACTATCAAATACAGGTCAAGTTTAGTAATCATCCACCAAATTTTGACTGAGTTATGGCCCTTTTTCGACTTAGTTTTTGTTGTTCTATTCCGCTCGGTAACTTTTGAAGGGATGCATTGATTTCATTCAAACTTTGCAGAACTTTATATCACTGTAAAATACAGGTCGAGTTTGATATTAGTAATCATCTGCAAAATTTTGGCTGAGTTATGGCCCTTTTTCGACTTAGTTTTTGTTGTTGTGTTGATATTTGTTTCCACTCAATAACTTTTGCAGGGATGCATTGATTTTATTAAGAGTTTGCAGAAGGGTATATTATTGTTAAATATAGTCAAGTTGGATATTGATAATCATCCACAAAATTTTGGGCAAGTTATGGCCCTTTTTCTACTTAGTCGCCTTTAGGGATAGGAGCGATTATAAGGACCAGTGTTTTTTCTTTTCCTTTTTCATATCAAATGGTTGGTGCTTCAAGCAGGCGACACATCTGATTCTTGGAATTCTAGTTTTGATCTTAGCTCTGGTCTTGGCCCTCAGCCTGTCTCAGCCCGATCCGGAAGGGCTCTTCTGGCTGAGACAGGCAACTCGGGCCGAGATCAAAACAACCGTATAATATTCTATATAAGAATGGTTTTAAATTGTATGTTTTTTTTTTTAGCTCACCTGAGCTCTGCTCAGGATGAGCTATTGTGATCACTTTTCGTCCGTCGTCCGTCCGTCCGTCCGTCCGTCCGTCCGTCCGTCCGTCCGTTAACATTTTCAAACAACTTCTCCTCTGAGGCCGCTGAGCCAATTTTGCTCAAATTTCATATGGAGCCTCCTTAGGTTGGGGGAACAAAAAATTGCTAAAATGGTTGCGGTCCGTTGACCAAGATGGCCGCCACGCCCATATATGGTAAAAACCTTTAAAAATCTTCTCCTCCAGAACCGAGAATGCCTTGGGGCTGAACCTTTGCAGGAATCATCGGGGACGGGAGGTCTACCAAAATAGCTAAAAGAATTGTTGTACATTGACGTTTCACCTTTTTACGGCAAGGTCAAGTTTGCTTCCCTATGCATTTATATGGGAAAAACCTTTAAAAATCTTCTCCAAAACCAAGCATGCCTTATGGCTGAATCTTTGCATATATCTTCGGGAACAGGAGGGCTACCAAAATTGCTAAAATAATGGTCGTACATTGACATTTGACTATTTTTCGGTAAGGTCAATTTTGCTACCTTATGCATTTGTATGGGAAAAATGTTCAGAATTTCAAACAACTTCTCCTCTGGAGCCTCTGGGCCAATTTTGCTCAAATTTCATATGGAGCCTCCTTAGGTAGGGGGAACAAAAGATTGCTAAAATGGTCACGGTTTGTTGACCAAGATGGCCGCCATGCCCATATATGGTAAAAACCTTTAAAAATCTTTTTCTCTAGAACCAAGGATGCTTTGGGGCTGAATGTTTGCATAAGTCATCGGGTACAGGGGGTCTACCAAAGTTGCTAAAATAATGGTCATACATTGACATTTGACCTATTACGGCAAGGTCAAGTTTGCTTCCATATGCATTTGTCTTATTCTCCAAAACCGAGGATGGCTTGTGGCTGAATCTTTGCATATATCATCTGGAACGGGCGATCTACCAAAGCTGCTAAAATAATTGTCATACATTGACATTTAACCTTTTTACGGCGAGGTCAAGTTTGCTTCTGTATGCATTTGTATGGGCCCCATATATTTGTATGGAAAAAATGTTGATAATTTCAAATGGCTTTTCCTCTGAAGCCTCCAGGCCAGTGTTGCTCAAATTTCATGCAGAGCCTCTGTTGGCAGGAGAATGAAAGATTGCTAAAATGGGTATGGTCCATTGATCAAAATGGCTGCCATACCCATATATGGTAAAAACCTTTAAAAATATTCTTCTCCATAACCAAATAAGCCCTGGGTCCTAATCTTTGCACAAATTATGGGGGACAGGAGATCTACCAAAATTGCTAGAATGATGGTTCTATGTTGACATTTGACCTTTTTACCTCCAAGGTCAAATTTGCTTCCCCATTTGTATGGGCCATATACATTTATATTGAAAGTATCGAAGTGACTTGTAGATCAACAGTAGTTAAAATTGTTCTGATTGGAAATCTAAGATGGCCATCATCTGGTATATATTTATAATATTTCCCTGCCACTGTGCTGTTTACATGTATAAAATCATGATTCTTCAGAAACCACTTAGCCAATTTCCACCAAATTTCACATTGATCCTTCTGTTGAAATGTCGTTGATAGTTTATTCAAATGATCATGCTCCATTGACTGTCAGGCCCATATATTCTTCTTCAAAACTAAGAACTGCTCAAATGATGATATTTTCATTAGTTGCAATGATAGGATTGGAAAAATGTTGCATAACATCTGCATGTCTGCAGTGGCTATGTCACTCAGGTGAGCGAACCGTGGCCCGTGGGCCTCTTGTTAAAACTTAGATTAAAACACAATATTATTTTTAGTTAAAATATAAGTAGTTTAATTTTTAAATTATTCCAGTTTTATTTTTGATATGCATCCCTGATTTGTTGTTATTATAGCCATTTCAATACTAAACCAAATTAATATCATGTGTTTGACCCGCATAGATTGACGCTTTTTTAAAACTGAACTCGTCATCATCTCATTGAGAGGACATCTTGCCCCGAAATAATTTGAAGCATTAAAGAACATCTTTTAAATTTAAGGAGAATGGATAAACCTTCTTGGGGAGGCAACTCTGTCCAAATTATTTTACTTCCCTTTTGAAAAGTGTTTTACTCTAAAAGGAAAGAATTTGCTCCTCTTGGGAGCCAGTTCTTTTCTTATAGAGTAGACCCTATTTCAGAAAGGATTGATATGCAGGCAGATGATCAGGAAATCATAAATTATGTCTTCTTTGTGGAAATGGCAGAAAATCTACTAAACTATCTAATCCCCAGGGCCCAGTTGTTCAAAGCTAACGATGTCGTTAGTTAACGATTTGTTAAAATTTACATCAAGTGATACGCAAATATTCTGAAATTTTTTGCTGAAAAAATGTGAGTAGCTTTTGCAGTGCAAAAGCTACTCACATTTTTTCAGCAAAAAATATCAGAATATTGTATATTGAATTCGCTAAAACAGTTAACAAAATGACCCTTAACGAGCTCGTTAAGCTAACGACGCTTTGAACAACTGGGCCCAGGTTGTTTGGACACTAGTGTAGGAAAAGGTCTACATGGAATTTAATGTTGATAGTCATTGCGTTTCAATCCTTTATTTTGTTATGTCAATAGTTGCTCAGATATGGACCTGTAAGAGCTCGAAGTGAAACTTATTTCCAATTTTCTTTACAGTTATCAACTGTGGCCAACCAGAAGCAGCTGCTGGCTCCAGCTATGTTGTATTCAATACATTATATGGCAATACATTTGAATTTACCTGTGCGGCTGGGAACAGTCCAACAGGAAGTAGTACACAGACCGGAATATCTAGAACTGTGACCTGTGAAGCAGACGGTTATTGGAATTTTGGAAATCTTCAGTGTTTCAGTAAGTCAGCCTTTAGTGTTTCAGTAAGTCAGCCTTATATGTTGCAGAAAGTCAGTCTTTAGTATTTCAGTAGGTCAGCCTAACATGTTTCAGTAAGTCAGTCTTCAGTATTCCAGTAAGTCAGTCTAACAGGTTACAATAAGTCAGTCTTCTGTGTTTCAGTCAGCCCAACATGTTCAGTAAGTCAGCCTAACATATTTCAGTAAGTCAGTCTAACATATTTCAGTAAGTCAGTCTTCAGTGTTTCAGTAAGTATGTCTTCAATGTTTTAGTAAGTCAGCCTAACATATTACAGTAAATCAGCCTCATATGTTTTGGTTAGTCAGTCTTCTGTGTTTCAGTAAGTCAGTCTTCAGTATTTCAGTAAGTTAGCCATCAGTTTTTCAGTAAGTTAGCTTTCAGTGTTTCAGTAAGTCAGCCTAACATGTTTCAGGAAGGCAGTTTGTTGTGTTCCAATAAGCCAGCTGTCACTGGAACAGTGAAGGTCCTTTTTAGAACAAGTATGGTAAGTAGATAAGGTGTCCCAATACTCATGGTAAATATGGTAATAAGGTAAAGGAATTAAGGTGACTGAATAAAGTAAATACTGTAGTTTTGATACAAACATTTCATTTTTAGCTCACCAGGACTATGTCCCTGGAGAGCTTATGTTGTCACCCAGTCATTGGCATCGGTGTCTGTCCCAGTCTGCGTCCACATCAGCACAATGTTTAAGTTTTCAAAGGTGTGCATAGTTTTTTAATTATTTAAAATGCTGCTTTCATATTTGGCCTACACCTACCATAGGGTAAGACCTTTCAATAGCATACACCCCTATCCCCAAGTTAGACCCTCTGTATAGGTCAAGGTCAGTTCACACTTTGTCATTTATACCCATGTTTAAGTTTTGCGTTTAAGTTTTGAAAAGTGTATGTAACTGCTGAAGTATTCAAGACACCGCTTTTATATTTGGCCCATACCTACCGTAGGGTAAGACCTTTCAATAGCACACACCCCTTTCTCAGTTTGACCTTCAACCTATGTCAAGGTCAGGTCATACTTTGACATTTAAACCCATGTTCAAGTTCTGCATTTAAGTTTTGAAAAGTGTTCGTAACTGCTGAAGTATCAAGATACCACTTTAATATTTGGCCCACACCTACCTTAGGGTACACACACCCCTTCCTCAGTTTGAGCCTTCCGCCTAGGTCAAGGTCAGGTCATACTTTGTCATTTAAACCCATGTTTCAAGTTCTGTGTTTAAGTTTTGAAGAGTGTATGTAACTGCTGAAGTATTCAATATACCTCTTTAATATTTGGCCCACACCTATCTTTTAGTAAGACCTTTCAATAGCACACACCCCTTCCACAGTTTGATTTTCTGCCTTGGTCAAGTTCAGGTCATACTTTGTCATGTACAGCTGTGTTTACATTTTGAAATGTGTACATGACTGCTGAAGTATGTAAGATATAGCTTTCATATTTTGTTCACGCCAACCTAAGGGGAAGACATTTCAATGGCAGTTCATGTTTAATATTAAAAGGTTGTTATCATATCGGATCACCCATTTCCGGTGAGCTGCATTGTCTTCTGACAACTCTTGTTTGTTTTACAGGTCAGTCTTGTGATGATCCAGGATACCCAGCAGGTGGGGAGATGATTGCAACAAGTTTTTCTGACAGAAGTGTAGTAACATTTAATTGTACAAAACCTGGTTACACACTGTCACACAGCGACTCCTTGTTATGTCAGGGAACCACTTGGAATGGAACAGTGCCATCTTGTATAGGTAAATCTGTGCTAAAAAATTGCTAACTTTTTAAGGTAAAGAAATATGAATACCATAATTACCCGAAATATCAGAAGTCTTAATACCTTTTATTTTAGGACTCTGACAAACAAACCAGCAACAAGTATACAAAGCACTTTATTATAAGACTAGAAAGTGTTTTGATTCATGACAAACTATTAAGATGTATGCAATGATATATATATATATATATATATATATATATATATATATATATATATATATATATATATATATGATCAAACAAGAATTGAAACTATAGGTTAGAGGTTTTATATATATATATATATATGAATATGATAGTTCAAACAAGACTTGAAACTATAGGTTAGAGGTTTTGGACTCTGATTCAGATCTCCAGAAGCCAGCCTGGACATCTTTCGTGATACAAATTTTAAATAAAGTGTTTTAGATATCCATTTCAGTTATATTATTTTTCAGGTTCCAGTCCTTATGATAAAATATGAATATGTTAAATAAAATCCCTCCTTCCTCTTACATTACTTTTCCAGCCGATATGCATAGATTTGAGAGTTAACTTGCAAAATTTAATCATCCATATACAAAAGCTCCTTCAAAATCCAGACTATCCAATTCCAAGCGCCTTCTAAATCATATATAAATTCCATAAGTCAATCTCCGTCTAAATCATATATATAGATTACTTAACCAAAATATGTCCTAAAAAGGGGCTCCATCAAAGTGCCTACACAGGAAGCGGAGGTAACTCCAAAAGTAAAAAAGCAAAAGTTGTCAATCTTGTATGTGACACGTCGTCTCGTCCTGTTCTACATTTCTACCAAGTATCGTAAAAATATAACTCCAAAAGTAAAAAACCAAAACTTGTCATGTAGATATTCTACAGAGTTATGGCCCTTCTCATTGTAGGTTTGGGGAAAGCTTGTTAACAAAATATCTCAAGAATTGTTTTAGCTAGGCTCATGACATTTGGCATACAATATGTGTCTAAGTTTCTTTTGACAAAATTTAGAAAATATTTTACAGGTTTATGGTCCTTCTTGGACTTATACATTATTATATTGCTACTATAGGGAAACGGCTTGAGTTAGGCTTGTGATATTTGGCATACAGTTTGGCTATAAATTGAAGAGGACCTTCTTAAAGGATATTGTACTGCAGACTGATTCATTTTAGTTTGCACAGGTATGCAAGCCTTTTTCTTGCACATCATATAAGGAAATCCTGGATTTAACCCTGGTATAGAAATTCTGAACCTACCCAGGTTATCCTATCCAGGGTAAGATAAAAATCGAGAATTCTCACGAGTTTGATATGCACTGGCTGTAATGTCAAATACAGTATCTCATCTGAAGCCATGTTTTCTGAACTACTTAATGAGAGGTTGTAGTAGTTTCTCAGTTATCTCCCTTGCTAAGTAAAGCACAAGGTGAACCAAATACTAACCAGGTCCTTCTATTTGGAGTCTTCTGTTTTTATGCCCCCAACTTCAAAGAAGTTAAAGGGGCATGTTGCTTCTGGGGTGTTTGTGCATTCTTCTGTTTGTCACACATTTTGATGCATAGCATAATTTTAGACATGTGCATGCTACTATTTTGAAATTTCTTATATGAATTCCTCATGAAAAAATAGCTGACATGTATTTTTTTTTTTTTTTTCTCAACAGGATTATGCCCCTTTCCTGAGTTACTGCCCTTTGAAAAAATATGGATGCAATCTTGTCAGTAAAATATCTCAAAAACTATTGCAGCTAGAGCCTTGAAACTTGATGACTAGACTGATAGTGATGAGTAGATGACTAACTTTTGAATAAATTTTGAAAAATACTTCATGAGTTATGGCCTTTTCTAGTTTTGGGCATTTTAACCTTGTCAGCAAAATAGTTGGAACATTATTGGAGCTAGAGCCTTGAAACTTGATGAATTGATTGGTAATGATAAGTAGATGACCTGATTAGTTTTTTAATAAATTCTGAAAAATATTTCATGAGTAATGGCCCTTTGTAAATTTGAGCATTTTTCCCATGTCAGCAAAATATCTCAAAAACTATTGAAGCTAGAGCCTTGAAACTTGATGAATAGGTTGGTAGTGATGAATAAATGACCTCATTAACTTTTGAATAAATTCTGAAAAATACTTCATGATTTATGGCCCTTTGTAATTTTGGGCATTTTTACCTTGTCAGCAAAATGTCTCAAAAATGTTGGAGCTAGAGCCTTGAAACTTGGTGAATTGATTGGTAATGATGAGTAGATGACCTGATTAACTTTTGAATTAATTCTGAACAAAATATTTCAAGAGTAATCATTTCAGTTGGGCAAGGCCTGCTATCCTTGTAGTGGGTAAGGGTATAGGGGGAATGTTTTTATTTCTTCTGTTTCTTCACTTTCTTTCCTGTTCCTCTTTCTTCCCTGTCCCTCTCTTTCATCTCCTCTACTCTCTCTTCTATCTCTTTTCTCCCTTTCTCTGGGAGACGACACAAAATGACCCTCAAGGGTTGACGTGTCGTTAAACCCCAACACAATCAAATCTTTGTAAATTTGGGCATTTTTCCCTTGTCAGCAAAATATCTCAAATACTGTTGGAGCTAGAGCCTCATAATTTGATAAATAGATTGGTAGTGATGAGAACGAAGTTGGAGGGGCCTATTGCTTCTGGGCATGAGTAATGTCCCTTTTTAAATTTGGGAATCTTCCCTTGTTAGCAAAATACCTCAAAAACTATTGGAGCTAGAGCCTCATAACTTGATGAATAGATTGGTAGTGATGAGAAGATGATCTGATTACCTTTTGAATAAATTCTGAAAAAATATTTCAGAGGAGATATGGCCCTTTTAGATTGGGTCATTTTTACCTTGTATTGTCTTTAGAGGCAAGCATATGGTTAGGGGCATATTGTTTTACAAACACAAATTCTAGTTATAATAGCTCCTCAGTGGAATGTTACTGTCTTTTAACTTTACATTTAACTCATATCTTGAAAACAATTATTCCCTTTATTTATACAAAACATAAGAATATGGCTGTTCCATGTTTATTATATAACATACAAAAATTATAAAAATATTTGGCTCTTTTCCTGGGGGCTACTCACTTGACCTTCGTGAATGATTAAGTAATGTCAGGCTGCTCGACTTCCTGACTCCCCAACAATATGGCACACGGATTGATAACAGACAGCAGTCCTGCAAGGTGGTCTGATCCCACACATGAAGCTGAGAGATAAATGCTAAAATTGTGTTCCATATTAAATAAATAATGTGGTGCTGCAGGGGATGGTGGGTGGGATGAGCTCTCCAGCATTGCACTAATGTTTGCTTCTCCTTATCCAAAGAAATCAGCTGGACTGCACCTGCATCTTTCTCTGTGTATTGATCACATGATTGACAGTGTGCTTTGACCAATCAGTGCCAGTCCAGCCACCTGTTGAAAGATTTTTGGAATACACAAGGTACACAGCTGCCCACCAACACCCAGACAATACCATATAATTATATTATCTTATAATATTTGAACTCAGTTAAAGGAAAAAATAGTTCAACCTGTCTATAATGGAGCAGTATTATAGAATAAAAGTTTTGCATAAACTACAATTACAAAATTGTCATTATATTTATTGCATAGAAAATGTTTCCTCTTGATATTAAGAAAATTTTATTGGCATATGACTGTGTTTGAAGTTAGGACTTCTCAAGGAAAAGCAATCTTTACTTAATTGAGATATACTCAACAAAATAATTTAAGGGCCACATTGTGCAAATTTCCATATATACAAACTTTGGCCGGGTGTATGGGCAAAACCACAGAAGATATCAAAATGTCGTTGATTGTTTCTTTAACAGGAAGCCATAAAGGAGTGTTTCCAACAAAAATTTTTGAAATCAAAATTTTTGTTTTAAAATTTGCAAAAAACACTCCTTTTTATCCAAAAATTAAAAATCGACATTTTCGCGTTAAAGGTGATATATGGGCTCCCAACTGTGAAAGAATCATAGAGAAAGCCTTATTTGTTATCAAGAAACGCACATTTTGCTAGACGTACCCTCTGCAGATTATTCGTTGTCTATGGGGAACTTTTGAGGCATTTTTAGCCTCTCAAAGGATTGGCCTCTTTTTCTGGCCATATCAGTGTGCCTTTTACATGAAGGAAGGTTGAGTTTGCATGATTTTGTGTGTGACAGAGTATTGTTTTCATGATACAAAGAATTTTTCCGGTATTGTGAAAAAAACTTCATTTTGGGGTTTTTGGAAATTCCCATTTTTCTTGGAACCTTTTGGTCTAGCGTTGTTGGTGCCATTGGCATTTTTGTAGCTGAACATGTTGCGAACATGTTGAGCTGATTGAAATAGGGCTGAGACTTCCAGTTTTGCCCATGAAATAATTTTAAAACTTAAGGGTCGCATTTTAGTGATAATCAAAGGGAAAATAAAACTAGTGGTCCTTAAATTATTTTGTGGAGTATATTAATGAAAGCAGAGGAATCCAGTTAATTGAACCTAGTTATTTACAGTGATTACTACGAGGAGTTAACTGACTGCTGTCTGCCATTGACAGGACTTTTTTTTTTGTCTTTATTTTCAGATACGACACCACCAAATATTGGCATTGCCACTGGACAGAGCTGTGCTGGAAGTTACAGTATTGCAGTTCAAAGATACAGTTTACTATCATCCTACTTGCCACAGATTGTGTATTCTGATAATGATGGCATCAAATCCTTTGTTGTTGATCCCCCCAATGCCAATTCTACGTTATATTTAGAATTTGACCAGACTGTAACATACACAGTCACAGACTACTCGGACAACCAAGCTTCCTGCAGTGTCAGATTTCTTGTTAGAGGTAAGACTACTAGGCTTTCAACATCTCTTGGGGCTGGCCTCGGTGGCTCAGTTGGATGCCCCGTCCGACTGGAGACCAGGAGGTCGCGGGTTCAATCCCCGCCGAGACCGGCAACATTCTTTCATGGAGATTGATCGTGAAATATTTTCTATGGTCATTCTCTCCCTTCCGCTGATTCAAGAAGGGCAGTTGTCAGTTTCTGGTGAAAGAATGCGCACAATACTGGTTAACCGCTTAGAGGACTAAGCCTGCCCAGTAAACGTGTGGTTAGGTAAACTGACCGCGCTCGGCATGACCCCATTGGGTTGACTGGGCCGTAAAACCTCAACACAAACAAACAAAACTTCTCTTGGGTAGACAGTTTATCTTGACTTTTTGTCCTAAATGCAAAAGATTTATTTGTGGCCGATAATATCTTATCAGGAACTCTTCAACTTCTAGGCGGGCCCCCGTAGCCTAGTGGATAAGAGAGTTGACTCTTAATCCATTAGGTTTCTCACCGCTGTGGTTCGAGCCTCGCTCGGGTCATATGTGGGAAAGCCAAGATCTGCTTACGGATGGTCAGGTGGTTTTTCTCCGGGTTCTCCGGTTTTCGTCCACCTTTGATGAACGATCGGCTCAATATAAGTGAAATATTCTTGAAAGGGCCGTAAAACCCAAATCAAAAAAAAAAAAAAACAATCTTCAACTTCTGTTTTTCTGTGTTTTGTTCTCAACTGTTTACACTACAAGAAAATTTTCAAGAAAATACCTTGTAGTTTTCTCTGCTGATATTTAATCATTAACCCTTTCACCCTTAAGTTTCTGAAGTGGACTCTTCCATCTCTGAATTTGGACATATCCAGTGTTGCAAATAGGTGTTTCAGTCAAAAATCAAGAAAAGAATGGCAAACATTGTAGATCCTGATGAGATGGCTCATATGAGCCATCTCATCTGGATCTGCACTGTTTGCAGAAGTATCTGTACTGGTTTGCAGTGATGAAAGGGTTATTCTTACATACCGGATAAGGTTTCCGCAAATTACACCAATGCTAGCAAACCTTTATAGCACACACCCTTAGCCGTCCTGTGGGAAAGATAAAAATCAAGAATTTTCACGTGTTTGATAACCATTGATTGTATAGGACATCACGGTATGCCATTGTTAAGACTGACATCACTGAACGTAATGACATCACTAAACATCACGGGATTGTCACCACAATATGGCAGACGTCTGCAATCGAAGTGACTGCATTATCAAAAACCCACTTTCAGAAATGAAAGGTATGCAAGAAAAAGAATGTCATGGATGTGAGGGACAAATAAAAAAATCTATCCCTCGGGATCTGCAGAAGTACAGTCAAACCTGTGTTAGGCAAGTACCGTGGGGAAAGTAAAAAAGTGGTTGCTAAAGACAAGTGCTTGCTTAATGCAGGTAAATTGACGCCTATTTTCCTTTGATGGGGTCTGGAAAAGTGGCCTTTAAAGACAGATGATTGCTTAATACAGGTGGCCTTTAAGACAGATTTGACTGTATCTGTACTGATCTGCAGGGATGAAATGGTTAATATTATACAGTAAAACCTGTGTAAGAGAGCCATCTTCCAGACTGACTTTAAACAGTAGTTGATGTGGAAAAAGTTGTCTGTCTTATAAAGGTACATGTCATGTAATTTTGCTAGCAAAATTACATGACATGTACCATTATAAGACAACCACCTTTCAACATCAACCACTAGTCAATTTCAAAGGTGGCTGTCTTTCACAGGTTTTACTGTAACTACATTGTAAAAATTTTAGTTTTAGTGCAAGCATATACCAAGTGTATCTACCCTGAAGAGTAAGAATACATATCAAAGGGAAAACAGTCTTAATTTCAAAAGTGTTATGTCCCTTTTCCTTGAAGCATAATCCCCCACACTGAAAAGGAAGCAAAAAAAAGAATCAGATCCTAGAGCATTTTGTTTGATCCTTTAAGCATAGCCTCCACTTTGAGAAGGGAGCTAAATAATTTCAGGTCATAGTGACCTTCCCTGGATGTGTGTCTTCTCACATAGCTCCAGATAAGAATATGTTTTTCAAATAATAAAAAGAAAATGATGTTTTGTTTTTTTTATTTCTCTGTGAAAACATTTGTTGTGGGTACTCATTTAATGAGTACTCACAATATCTGATTTCATGGAGACATAAAAAAAATATTAATCCTTGTCCTGCTGAATAAATTAAGATGCCACAGCCCCTTCTAATTTTCAGCCAATCAGAACACTTGATCCTGATTTTTGCTATAAATTCACAAACTTAATGGCAAACAGTGCAGATCCAGATTAGTTGGCTTCTTCAGAAGCCAACTGATCTGGATCTATACTGTTTGCAAAGGCAGGGTATATCCAGGTTCAGCAGGACAAGGATTAAGTACATGTATGATTCAGTTCAATTTCTCTTTTTCTTTTTTACAGATGATACCCCACCCACCATCGTTTGTCCACCTCTGAGCTCGTTGACCTTGTATCTTGAAGACAGTAATGACACAGCTTCTCTAAACATAACCAGCGATATGTTTATAGTGAATGATGACTCTGGCATACAGAATCTGCAGCCTGTTGAAATAATCAGTAGACCACCAACATCATTTACCTTTGCAGATCTTTACAAAACTTACACCTTTACTGCTACTGTACGTGACCAGAGGGGTAACGCTGCTAGCTGCCAGGCTCAAGTGTTTGTTACAAGTAAGGTAGTTTTTGTATTGTATGACTTAACCCTGGTATTGGTGATCCCTGATATGCCGTGCCTTTGCAAACAGTGCAGATCCAGATCTGTTGGCTTCTGAAGAAGAAATCAACTGATCTGGATATGCACTGCTTTTCATTCAGTATTGTATGGCAAACCTAGATCAAGTAATCTAATTGGCTCAGATAATAAGAAATGCGTGTGGAATCTTAATGTATTCAGCATGACAAGGGTTAAGAGAATGTTAGTTGACTGGAGTTATCAAGAGTTAGGAGAACTTAAGTTGACTGGAGTTTTCAAGGGTTAAGAGAAGTTAAATTGACTGGAGTTTTCAAGGATTAAGAGAACTTAAGTTGACTGGAGTTTTCACGAGCTAAGAGAACTTTATTACCCCCCCCCGACATACGAAGTATGTGGGGGTATATAGTTTTCGCTTTTCCGTTCATACGTACGTTTGTTCGTGCGTTCGTTCATTCGTCTTTCCGTCACAGGGTCAAAGTTTTTGCATTAAAGTTTATAAGACCTCATATTTTGAAGACCCTTTGATGGATTACATTCATATTTGGCATGATGGTAGATATAGGTCTAAAGTTTTTATCAGCACCATCCCCACCCCCCGGGTGACCTTGGGGTGAAGGTCACGGAGTTAGAATTTTCATAAAAAAGTCAGGGTCAAAGTTTTTGCGTTAAAGTTTATAAGACCTCATATTTTAAAGACCCTTTGATGGATTTCATTCATATTTGGCATGATTGTAGATATAGGTCTAAAGTTTTTA
Source organism: Anodontia alba (assembly GCA_964016985.1). Taxonomy (NCBI): domain Eukaryota; kingdom Metazoa; phylum Mollusca; class Bivalvia; order Lucinida; family Lucinidae; genus Anodontia; species Anodontia alba. The sequence goes on along the minus strand of OZ024822.1, from coordinate 123,188,381 downwards.
TCAGCACCATCCCCACCCCGAGGGTGACCTTGGGGTCAAGGTCACGGACTTCGAATTTTCGTAAAAAAGTCAGGGTCAAAGTTTTTGCGTTAAATGTTATAAGACCTCATATTTTGAAGACCCTTTGATGGATTTCATTCATATTTGGCACGATGGTAGATATAAGTCTAAAGTTTTTATCAGCACCATCCCCACCCCGGGGATGACCTTGGGGTCAAGGTCACGGACTTAGAATTTTCATAAAAAAGTCAAAGTTTTTGTGTTTAAGTTTATATAGCTATATCATCAAGACCCTTTAGGAATTTCATTTATATTTGACATGTTGCTAGATATCAGTCTAGAGGCTTACTCCGCATGATCCCCACTCAGGGTGTGACCAAGGTCAAGGTCACGAACTTAGAATTTTCATATAAAAGTAAAAAATTTTTGCGTTTAAGTTTATATAGCCATATCATCAAGACCTTTTGTTAAATTTCAGTATTCCCTAATTGAAAGGTCCAGCAGATATAGCTATCAGCAAGGAATCTGTTGGTCTGTCCGCCCATCCATTGAAGCATTATTCGTTCATACTTTATTTTTGTCTTAGGGTCAAAGTTTTTACGTTAAAGTTTATAAGACCTCATATTTTGAAGACCCTTTGATGGATTTCATTCATATTTGGCATGATGGTAGATATAGCTCTAAAGTTTTTATTGGCACCATCCCTACCCCGGGGGTGACCTTTGGGTCAAGGTCACGGACTTCCAATTTTCATAAAAATGTCAAAATTTTTGTGTTTAAGTTTATATAGCTGTATCATCATGACCCTTGTGGAATTCCATTTATATTTGACATCTTGCTATATATCGGCCTAGAGTCTTACTCCGCATGATCCCCACCCCGGGTGTGACCGAGGTCAAGGTCACGAACTTAGAAGTTTCATTTAAAAGTAAAAGTTTTTGCTTTTAAGTTTATATAGCCATATCATCAAGACCTTTTGTTAAATTTTATTATCCCCTAATTGAAAGGTTGAGTGGATATAACTATCAGCAAGCAATCTTTTTGTCTGTCCATCCATCCGTTGAAGCATTATTCGTTCATACTTTATTTTTGTCTTAGGGTCAAAGTTTTTACGTTAAAAGTTTATAAGACCTTATATTATGAAGAGCCTTTGATGGATTTAATTCATGTTTGGCCTGATGGTAGATATAGGGCTTAAGTTTTTATCAGCAGCAACCCTATCCCGGGGAATAACGTTGGGGTCAAGGTCACGGATTTAGAATTTTCATAAATAAGTCAAAATTTTTGTGTTTATGTTTATATAGCTATACCATCAAGACCTTTGAGGAATTTCATTTATATTTTACATGTTGGTAGATATAGGTCTAGAGTTTTACTCAGCATCATCCTTATCCTGGGGTATAACCTTGACGTCAAGGTCACAGACTTAGAAATTTCATATAAAAGTAAAAAAAAAAAATTGCATCTAAGTTTATATAGCTATATTATGAAGACCCTTTTGTTGGTTTCATTAATATTAAGAATGATGGTATATATAGGTCTGAAGTTTTTCTCCGCACCATCCCCAAGCTGGGGCATGGCTTTTAAGTCAATGTCACAGAGGTTTCATACAAATGTCATTTTTAGCTCGCCTGTACGAAGTACAAGGAGAGCTATTGTAGTCACCCCGGTCGTCCACGTTTGCGTTTGCGTTTGCGTTTGCGTTTGCGTTTGCGTTCCCGTTCCCGTTCCCGTTCCCGTCACACTGTGTTAAAGTTTTTCAAATGCTTATATCTCAACAGTCACTCCTCACAGAGGCATCAAATTTGGAACTTAGGTACCTTGGAGGGTCTTCTGAGATTCCAAGAGAATAAACCCCTGGGTTCATGCCCCTGGGTGGGGCTAGGGGTCAGAATCTAGGACACCTTTGTAATACTGTGTTAAAGTTTTTCAAATTCTTATATCTTGACTTTCACTCCTCATAGAGCATTCATATTTAGAATTTGGGTACCTGGACGAGTCTTCTGAGATTCCAAAAGAACATACCCCTGGGTTCATACCTCAGGGTGGGCCTTGGGGTGGGGCTAGGGGTCAAAATCTAGGACACATTTGTAAAATCTTATATGCCTACAGGTTATAGACACAACTGGTTATACATCAGCTAACTATGTGACATCAGTTTAAGTGTAAGAGAGTGAAGGTCATGGTGACCTACATTTTACGGTCAAGGTCACCTAGATTTCACGGTCCAGTGATTTTGCCTTATATCTTGAATACTATTTGTTGGATAAATGTCACACCTGGGATATTACTTCCATGTGACCCAATGAATGACCACTTACTATATCTAGGTCATTGTGACCTATATTTCATGGTTCAGTGATTTTGCCTTATATCTTGAATACTTTTTGTTGGTTAAATGTCACACCTGGGATATTACTTCCATGTGACCCAATGAATGACCACTTACTATATCTAGGTCATTGTGACCTATATTTCATGGTTCAGTGATTTTGCCTTATATCTTGAATACTATTTGTTGGATAAATGTCACACCTGGGATATTAGTTCCATGTGACCCAATGAATGACCACTTACTATATCTAGGTCATTGTGACCTATATTTCATGGTTCAGTGATTTTGCCTTATATCTTGAATACTATTTGTTGGATAAATGTCACACCTGGGATATTAGTTCCATGTGACCCAGTGAATGACCACTTACTATATCTAGGTCATTGTGACCTATATTTCATGGTTCAGTGATTTTGCCTTATATCTTGAATACTATTTGTTGGATAAATGTCACACCTGGGATATTAGTTCCATGTGACCCAATGAATGACCACTTACTATATCTAGGTCATTGTGACCTATATTTCATGGTTCAGTGATTTTGCCTTATATCTTGAATACTATTTGTTGGATAAATGTCACACCTGGGATATTAGTTCCATGTGACCCAATGAATGACCACTTACTATATCTAGGTCATTGTGACCTATATTTCATGGTTCAGTGATTTTGCCTTATATCTTGAATACTATTTGTTGGATAAATGTCACACCTGGGATATTAGTTCCATGTGACCCAATGAATGACCACTTACTATATCTAGGTCATTGTGACCTATATTTCATGGTTCAGTGATTCTGCCTTATAGCTTGAATACTATTTGTTGGATAAATGTCACACCTGGGATATTAGTTCCTTGTGACCCGATTATTGACGTCAAAATATATCTCTGTTGGTGTGACCTATATTTCATGGTTCAGTGATTTTGCCTTATATCTTGAATACTATTTGTTGGATAAATGTCACACCTGGGATATTAGTTCCATGTGACCCAATGAATGACCAGTTACTATATCTAGGTCATTGTGACCTATATTTCATGGTTCAGTGATTTTGCCTTATATCTTGAATACTATTTGTTAGATAAATGTCACACCTGGGATATTAGTTCCTTGTGACCCGATTATTGATGTCAAAATATATCTCTGTTGGTGTGACCTATATTTCATGGTTCAGTGATTTTGCCTTATATCTTGAATACTATTTGTTGGATAAATGTCACACCTGGGATATTAGTTCCTTGTGACCCGATTATTGACGTCAAAATATATCTCTGTTGGTGTGACCTATATTTCATGGTTCAGTGATTTTGCCTTATATCTTGAATACTATTTGTTGGATAAATGTCACACCTGGGATATTAGTTCCATGTGACCCAATGAATGACCACTTACTATATCTAGGTCATTGTGACCTATATTTCATGGTTCAGTGATTTTGCCTTATATATTGAATACTATTTGTTGGATAAATGTCACACCTGGGATATTAGTTCCTTGTGACCCGATTATTGACGTCAAAATATATCTCTGTTGGTGTGACCTATATTTCATGGTTCAGTGATTTTGCCTTATATCTTGAATATTTGTTGGATAAATGTCACACCTGGGATATTAGTTCCATGTGACCCAATGAATGTCCACTTACTATATCTAGGTCATTGTGACCTATATTTCATGCTTCAGTGATTTTGCCTTTTATTTTTATTACTATTTCATGGAGAATTGTCATACCTGGATTATTATATCTAAGTGACAAAATGATTTACATACAAATACATCTAGGTCAGTGTGACCTATATTATATGGCTTAATGATAAAAATGTTACAATATAAAATGTACCCAGCAGGCGAGCTCGCTGTCCTCCGACAGCTCTTGTTGCTTATATTATAAAGACTGATTTCACTGGTATATGGTGATAGTTATAGGGCTAAAGTTTTATTTAGCTCAATCCCTGCACCTGTGCCTGACCTTTGAGGTCAAGGGCTTCATATTATGTGTGATTGAATTTTTTCAATGTTATAACATATAGCATACAACTGCCATCTCCAGAGTCAAAGCTACATACTTTGTGCTCTTTATAAAGTGGCGGTAGCGCTGGTCGGGGGTATATGTGCCCCACTGGGCACTTTGTCTAGGTTTACTGGAGTTTTCAGGGGTAAAGAGAACTTTAATTGACTGGAGTTTTCTAGGGCTAAGAAAACTTTAGATTACTGGAGTTTTCAAGGGCTAAGAGAACTTTGGTTGGCTGGAGTTTTGAAGGACTAAGAGATTTTTAGATGATTTGAGTTTTCAAGGGTTAAGAGAACTTTAAATGACAGGGGTTTTAGAGCATTTAAGCTGACTGGAGTTTTCAGCTTATTTCTTGTTTCTTATTAAGGGGAATAGATGCTCTTTCTGAGGAGATACCCCATAAAAATTATTTTTTTATTCCTTCTGAAATGAGGTCTGCGCTATTTAAAAAAAAAAAAAAAAAAAGGATTTGCACCTCTTAGAATCATTTTTTTTATGCCCCTACCATACAAAGAATGGTGGAAAGGGCATAAAGTGTTACTCCTGTCCGTCTGTTTGTCCGTCAGTCTCTGTCCGTGTCTGGTGTTAGCAATTTGCGTTTAAGCTTTTCAGGCAGGGGCAACCTTGTCCTTTGGACACATTTTTGGGTGGTTTTGAATAAGATCCCTTTTAGAAGGGATTTGGAGTGCAGGAAAGCAGACAGGAAGTTGTAAAAGATGTCTTCCTTCGTAAACGTGGCAGATAATCTATCAAATTTTCCTTCTCTTGTCCTGTTGAACCCAGATATGCCCTGCCTTTGCGAACAGTGTAGGTCCAAATCAGTTGGCTCCTTTAGAAGCAATCTGATAGGGATCTGCACAGTTTGCGACTCAGTATTTGAATTTGTATCAATAACGTGGATCAAGTAATCTGATTGGCTGAAAATTAGAAGTGGGCATGGCATCTTAATTTATTCAGCATGACAAGGGTTAAGGGTTTGATACATCTGAAAGATTTTGCCATCATTTTGCAAAAAAGAGATAATATTTAAAGACAGAAAACTGCCTCCCTAGTGTTTTGAAATCTTTTAAAACACAGGGCTACTCGCAAAGGCAGGAATTTTTCTTTCCTTCAAGAGTAGCACTGCTCCCTGCAAACCCTCCCCTATCCCTAATGGGAAGGGAGGCAAATATTAAATATTTTCATGTGAGAGATATTTCCCTTGAAGTTGTATCTGTATTCCACTTAATGAAAATTCTGTATGTATGTTGGTTGATGGTAATTTAATTGCTGACTTCAGTAGATCAGTTGAATGACTGGTTATCAGGAGGTTGTAGGTTCCACACCAGCCAGGTCTGGCAACATTCTTTTGTGGAGATTGATCTTGAAATATTTCCTACTGTCATCCTGTCCTTTAAGCTGATTCAAGAAGGGCAGTTGTCAGAAACAAATATTCATCTTAATCTATGGTACTTACTAGAAGAAAGGCCTTAATTTTAGGTGGTTATAGTAGTAGAATTTTACTGTACTTTAATGCTTTGCACTTTGGGTAAAATTTACTGCAGATAACATAATAAAATATTTTTCTTATTTTTCCCATAAAACAGGATTTAAATATTTACATTTCATGCAAATTGTCTCCAATGGAGACAGTTTGCATAAAATGTCAAATCCTGTTTTATGGGAAAAATAAGAAAAATATCATCAATTTCTTGTCTGCTGAATTTGCCCAGAGAGTGGTAAAAGTTAAAATACTTATACATGTTGGTTGATAGTAATTTATTTATTGTAGTTATAATGAAACAGGCCAAATAAATAAAAGTCCACCCATAGTCAGTTTTTAATGCATATGCCCGGTGAGATGCCCTTAAAGCACCAAGAAAAACTGCATATCTGAAAATGTTGTCTGTTTATGTCGTCTGCTGAATATTCTTGCAAACTTTTCAAATCTATTTTTGCATACAGGCAAACAGTGTGGACCCAGATCAGACTGAGCAGTCTGATCTGGGTCCACACTGTTTGCAAAAATGACTTTTAAAATCACAAGCAGATGACAAAGCAGACGACAATAGTTGTGACTAGCAGTTTAAGGGTTGACCCTTTTATCCTTTAGTGTCTAAAGTGAACTCTTCCATCTTTGATTTGGACACATCCATTGTTGCATATAGGGTGTCAGTCAGATGTCAAAACTTTATTTGCAAACAGAATTCATCCTGGTAATATGGCTTTTTTACAAGCCTTTGATGTGAATCTGTACTGTTTGTATTAGATGTTTTGGTTTGATGTAAAGAGCTGAAAAGTTCCCCTTAAAGTGCCACTCACAACTGTAGCAGATGACATTTGGAATGTTTTTGTTAGTCAAAAAAATAATAATAATAAGTCTTGAAATTTCATCTGTAAATCATCTGACAAGATTTATTTTCTCTGAAAAATAAACACAGTTTTTATAATGTTGTCTGCTACAAATTTTGCTTAGTGTTCTAAGGGTTAAATCACCAAAATACAAATGTGTGGTGCCATTAACCAACAAAATATTTCTGTTTCCTGTAGTAAGGGGAATGTATACACTTTCAAGGGAGACAACTGTTAAGAATATTTTACCTTCCTTCTGAAGAAGGGTCTACTTTAAAAGGATTTGACCCTTTATAGAAGGGCCTTGGTTTGCAGAAAAGCAAACAAGAAGTTACAAAAGTTGTCTCTATGAAAAAGTTAACCAGATTCCCATAGACCGGCTCAACATGGCCTTAATAGTGTTGACTGCACAGTTAATTTATGAACCAACCCATTTCAAATTTCGTTTTAAGGATTTTAGACCTTACATTACGAAAACACGCCTATTCAAATATGTTGAAAATTTCACCACCAAAAACTGAAAATTTTCAGACAAAAATTCTAATATTTTTCACATTTCTGCTCAAAACATAGATTGTAGGTACTCGTTAGAACCGCCTCGGCGAGGTGGTTCTAACGAGTATCCACAATCTATGTTTTTGAGCAGAAATAAGAAAAATAATGTATACCCCTGTAAACCCCAGTTTTACTGTATAAAAGTGGGGTTTAAGGGGGTCAATATTATATAGGCATGTTTTCGTGATGATATCAACAGGAAAAAACCCAAATAATATATGTAGCAGGAAAGAACAGCTTTCAATAAACTGCAAAAAATTAAACCTGCCCTTTGTAAAGCGGACTGTATCTGATTACTAAGACAAGAAGAAGTCTTTCTTACTATTCTGCATATAGGTCATACCTACACTGACACTACAGAAATTCTTAGGTTGACCTTTGACCTTTTTAGAACAAGGTCACCTTTATTTCTCTGTTTATTTTTCAAGTGAAAAATGTTGAAAAGTTATTTTTATGCCAGCAACTTTGAAGAAGAGGGGAGGGCATATTGCTCTGGGCTTGTCCATTCCTCCGTCCATCTGTTTATTCCTATGTCAGGCTTTTCTTATTAATAAAATATTTAAGGACTTTCTTTAGTTAGGCTCATGAAAATTTGCAAGCAGACCTTATTAAATTTTGGTGAACTTTGGTTTACATTTATAAGAGTTAGGCCCCTTTTCATCTCTGGCATTTTGTACCAACAGGAGTACAGTTGGGGGCATAGTGTTTTACCAACACATTTCTAGTTCAAAATATATTATAGGCTAATGGTTGAACTTTACAATATATGATCAAAGTAACAACATACTTAAGTTACATTCAAAATTTTATCCCCTGGAGGTTATCTGCCCTTGCTCTAGGCTATATATGTAGAAGCAAAAGTATGTGCACAAGTACTATGTGTTAGCCATTCAGAGGACTAAGCTTGCTGAGGAAATGTGTGAGTAGGTTAACTGACTGCATTGACATGACTTGCACAGTGTTGACTGGGCTATAAAACTCCCACTTAGACAAATCAAACACATAGCAAAGTCCTTGATCCTGCTATATGGTTTTGCTAGCAGATGAGACCAAATAAAAAATATGTTTGTTGATAAGGGTACCCCAACCCTACATAATTTTCCTGTTGAAACCTAGCATTTTTTAGCTCACCGGAACAAAAAATTCTACTATTTTACTACCCCAGCGTTGTCGGCGTCCACAAATGTTGAAGTTTTTGCGTTAAAGTTTTTTAGTAGCTCACTACTTTTTTATGTGTACATGGATTGAGTTCATATTTGGTATGATGATAGATACTGGGCTAAAGTTTTCATCTGCAGTATCAGCACCCATGACCACGACCTTGGGGTCAAGGTCACAGACTTAGAATTTTGATGTTAAAGATTTTGTGTCAAATTTTTTAGGAGCTCATTACTTCTTTACCTTTGGATGGATTTAGTATATACTTGGTACGGTAATAGATACAAGTCTCAAATTTTTAGCAGCTGCATCAGCTCTCATGACCATAATCTTGGGGTCAAGGTGACAGACTTCGAATTTTTATGTTAAAGTTTTTGTGTTAAAGTTTTTAGGAGCTCATTACTTCTTTACCTTTGATAGATTTAGTTCATACTTGGTATGGTGATAGATACTAGTTAAAAGTTTTTATCAGCTACATCACCATACATGACCGTGACTTTGGCGTCAAGGTCACAGACTAAGAACTTTTATGTTAGTTTTTGCACTGAAGATTTTAGATCATTCCTTGGTTGCCTTCAGATAAATTTATTGGAGACTTGGTATGGTGAAAGATATTGCTTTAAAGTTTTTATGAGCAACATCAGCACCTATAACCATGACCTTGGGGTCAAGGTCACAGACTTAGAATTTTGATGTTAAAGATTTTGTGTTAAAGTTTTAAAATATAATTTTGACCCCGTTAAACCCCACTTTTATGTAGTAAAACTGGGGTTTACAGGGGTATACATTATTTTTCTTATTTCTGCTCAAAAACATAGATTGTGGGTACTTGTTAGAACTGCCTTTGGTGAGGCAGTTCTAACGAGTACCCACAATCTATGTTTTGAGCAGAAATAAGAAAAATATCATATTTTTTTATCTGAAAATTTTCCTTTTTTGATGGTAAACTTTTCAATATATTTAAATAGGCTTGTTTTCGTAATGGGAGCTCATTTCTTCTTTACCGTTTGATGGATTCAGTTCATACTTTCTGAGGATCAGAGATACTTGTTTAAAATTTTTATCAGCAGCATCAGCTCCCATGACCATGACTTTGTTTCTGTTATGGGTCTGAAAATTTGCCTTTGCACAACTAAGTCAAAGCGCGACTTCCAGTGAGCTATCCTATCAGGCGACAGGTCTTGTTTAATAGAAGCAGTTTGATCAGGGTCTACATTGTTTGCTGTTCTATGAGTACTTTTAGACATGTAGAAAGCCCGGCCAAACAGACTGGATAAAATTTTATGTGAATTATAGCGCTAAGTCCACATATATATGGTAATTATGGTACAATTCTACATAAAAAAATGTAAAAATAATAAATAAATAGTAAAAATAAGAATTTCTACCAAACCTTTTTTTTCTAACATGTTACCCTAAACACACATACTTTTTTTATTTGGCCTCGAGAGATTCACTGTTCATATATGCCTGGAAGGCACCTTTTCTTATTGCATGGCTCATTTGATGGTAAAATGTTTACTGTTTGTTTGCTGCAGTTGTGATAAGCAGATTAACCCATTGTAGTCTGAAGGGTAATTGATAAACAGTGCAGACCCAGATCAAGTTGTGATAAGCAGATTAACCCATTGTAGTCTGAAGGGTAATTGACAAACAGTGCAGACCCGATCAGGGTCTCCACTGTTTGCAAATAGTTAAACCATTTTTCTCTAGGAATATCTAAATCACGTAGCCAGAAATGCCTAAAATCGAAATTGGACTCCTCCAATATATAGTGTGGAGGAGTTCATTCAGTCTACAATGGGTTAAACACTAGATGTACCTACTTTGTTAGTTTTTGACATTTTATGCTGAGGTAACTGTTTACATGAAATGTCATACCCTATATATTAGGACAGACAAGCCTGAGCAAACAGTAGATTCAGATCAGATGCCACATGGCATCATGATCTGATGAGGGTCTACGGTAAGTTTCCTAAAATTTCGAACACTTTATTCCATACTTTTTTGGCTTAAATTTTGCTTTTTATACAGCAGTTTCTTTAAATATTTAGTGGAATGGCAAACAGTGTAGACCCTGATCAGACTGCTCCTTCAGGAGCAGTCTGATCAGGGTCTACACTGTTTGCATATGTCATTTTGTCAGACGCTTTAGTGTTCGAATCTTTAGGATATTTACCGTACTCTGTTTGCACTCATTCAGACGTATTTTAGACACATTACCAGGTAGTAAATAGACTTTTTTCAAACTTTAGGATAAGTATGGTAAGGAGTTAGGGTGTCCCAACATTTAGGGTAAATACGGAATATTTGGATTCTCTGCTTTCCAAAAAAAAGATGCGACTGGACTTCTACTTGGTGATAAAGATACCTAACACAGGCTATAATCTGAAGACTATGAAATTGCTTGACTGTGCACTTAAAGGGGTATGTGCGGTAATTAGGTTGAATATGGAATTACAGTTTTCATTTTCTGTTTCATATTTTCAGCATCAACATGTTCACCAAACTCCTACCCTACACCATTAAATGCTGTGAAAGTGTGTACTCCATTTGGACAAGGTTACAGCTGCGTAATTACTTGTGATCCATTGTATCACTTTGAAAACTCTGGTGGTCTGCCCAATGGTGGGAAACAGCGAACAGTGACCTGTCAGACAAACTTTAATGCTGGAACCTGGAGTGAGGCATGGATACCTGCATGTGTTAGAGGTATGTATTATATACCTAGCTATGTAGTATAGTGGGGCCTTCAGGAATGGTCACCTCACATCAAAAACCACCTCCTGTATAAACTCTTTGCATGTTGGGTAATTTTGCATGCTTTTTTGTCATGTGTGGATTTTTTATACCCCACGCAAATTTTGTTTGTGGGGGGGAGGGGGTAGGGTAATACTGTTTTCACATCCGTCCGTCCCGCCGTATGTCCATATGTGTGTCTGTCCGTGACGCTGTTTTTTTTTTCCTGATATCTTGAAAATGCAGCAATGGATATTCATCAGTTTCTGCAGACACATTGATATCAATAAGATGTACCTACATAAGAGAAAGTAATGGCTAGGGGCCAATTCTCTTGGAGTTATTACCCTTTGTAAATTTTTTTCTTAATGCGGAAAAAAGGAAAAAAAAAGTTTGTGCACTATCTCTTTAACCAATGGCTGGAATTTGACCAAATTAGCACAGATACATCATCAGGATGGGGGAAAGAAGTGATTAGATTTTGGTGACCTTGGCCTTATTTTTAAGGTTACTACGTTATAAATACTCAAAAAGGAGCCTAAAGGATCCTTGTTAATGTAGTAAAAAGTTTGTGTGCACAATATCTCTTTAACCAATGGCTGGAATTTGACCGACCTAGCACAGATACATCATAAGGATGGGGCAAAGAAATGATTAGATTTTGGTGACCTCAACCTTATTTTCAAGGTCACTACACTGTAAATACTAAAAATAAGTGTGCCTTGTTAATGCAGTAAAAAGTTTGTGTGCACATTTTCTCTTTAACCAATGGATGGAATTTGACCAAACTAGCACAGATACATCATCAGTATAGAGGAAAGAAGTGATTAGATTTTGGTGACCTTGACATTATTTTCAAGGTCACTGCATTATAAATACTCAAAAAGGAGCCTAAAGGATCCTTGTTAATGAAGTAAAAAGTTTGTGCGCACAATATCTCTTTAACCAATGGCTGGAATTTGACAGAACTAGCACAGATGCATCATAAGGATGAGGCAAAGAAGTGATTAGATTTTGGTGACCTTGACCTTATTTTCAAGGTCACTATACTATAAATACTCAAAAAAGTGAGCCTTGTTACTGCAATAAAAAGTTTGCGTGCACATTATCTCTTTAACCAATGGATGGAATTTGACCAAACTAGCACAGATACATCATCAGGATGGGGAAAAGAAAGAAGTGATTAGATTTTGGTGACCTTGACCTTATTTTTAAGGTCACCACATAAATACTCAAAAAGGAGCCTTGTTAATGAAGTTAAAAGTTTGTGTGCACACTATCTCTTTAACCAATGGCTGGGAATAGACCGAACTAGCACAGATACATCATAAGAATAGGGCAAAGAAGTGATTAGATTTTGGTGACCTTGACTTATTTTCAAGGTCACTGCACTATAAATACTCAAAAAAGTGAGCCTTGTTAATGCAATAAAATGTTTGTGTTCACATTATCTCTTTCACCAGTGGCTGGAATTTGACCAAACTAGCATAGATACATCATCAGAGTGGGGTAAAGAAGTGATTAGATTTGATGACCTTGACCTTATTTTCAAGGTCACTACATTATAAATACTCAAAAAGTGAGCCTTGTTAATGCAGTAAAAAAAGTTCATGTGCACACTATGTCTTTAATTTCAAGATCACGACGGCACTTTGAAACTTAAATTTTGTTAGAAATAGGTTTTATGCTTTATGCAGGGGGTATCGAATAAACGCTGCTAATTGACAATTTTCATTTAAATTAACTTTTTCAAAAAAAAAAAAATCCCTTAAGAAAACATGTCTATTCAAATATACTGAAAATTTTACCACCAAAAAATGAAAAGTTTCCGATAGAAAATTCTGATATTTTTTCTATTTTTGCTCAAAACAGATTGTGGGTACACTTTAGAACTGCCTCACCAGTTCTAATGAGTACCCACAATCTATGTTTTTGAGCAGAAATAAGAAAAATAATGTATACCCCTGTAAATCCCAGTTTTACTGTATAAAGTGGGATTTAAGGGGTCAGAATTATATAGGCATGTTTTTGTGATGTTTTCAGAAATACCATCAGAGTGTCAAACAGGCCTGATGTTTTGTTGGGCCTGATTTGGGTCCAAACTGTTTGCAAAGGTTATCAACAGACGACAGAAGTAGCCATTAGCGCTCCAGACTTTGGAGCATGAGGTCCCGAGTTTGAATCCAGCCTGAGGTGGAATTCAGTTAACATCACGAAAACATACCTATATAATCTTGACCCCCTTAAACCCCACTTTTATATAGTAAAACTGGTATTTACAGGGTTATACTTTATTTTTCTTATTTTTGCTCAAAAACATTGATTGTAGGTACTCGTTAGAACTGCCTCGCCGAGGCAGTTCTAACGAGCACCCACATTCTATGTTTTGAGCAGAAATATGAAAAATATCAGAATTTTATCAGAAAATTTTAATTTTTTTTGGTGGTAAAATTTTCAGTATATTTGGATAGGCTTGTTTTCGTAATAATGATTGTACTCACCTCATTGCACAGAACCTTTCATTATTATCCTTTCATTGTCTCAGTATGGCTTAAATAATGTTGAAAAGGATGTAAAACACCAAATTATCATCATCTATATAACCATTGCCTTAGATAAGCCGCTTTTTGGGTATTTACCCAGTTAAAATATCTAAAAAAGCAATTCAAATTTAAAGGCTCCATATTGCTCAAAAATCGACATTTTATTGTCCAAGAAAGGTTTAATAAATTGATATATGGTATTAATACAATCATCAAATGTGGCACCTGACAGCCTGTAAAATTTCATTTAGTCTCTCTTTCTTGTAATGAAATAATTTTTTATAGTATCGCTGAATAAATGTTGCCAACTACAATTCAGAGGTATGATAAAAAATCATTTCTTTTTTGATCCCGTTCAAAATTCTTTTTTGATCCAGTTTAAAAATGAGAGACTTACTGAAATTTTACCGGCTGTCAGATGCCACATTTTATGATCATATTAATACTGTAGGGATCAAACATGGTTTTTCATGCATTAACATTCGCCAGGTCCCGTTGGTTCTAATAGCAGGTGAAAAATCCACCAGGTCGCCTTTGGCCTCGGTTTTCAACACCTCCCAAGGGACCTGGGGAATGTTAATGCATTGAAAAAACATGTTCGATCGCTATTATTGCATAAAAACTGAAAACGTTCGCTGCATTTCGCGTTATTTCTTGCACTATTTTGTTTCGCCTTTTCACCAATGTCTCGCGAACATAATTTCAACCGACTATGCTCGTTCTAGGGCTGGGCAGTACACCTCTCATGACGGCAGCAAATCTGTGGCCCCGGTACGATCATATTGAAAGTTGCGTAGCCGTGCATTAACAGAGCATGAATTGCCTTGTTAATACACGGCTTTTCGCCTGTTAATGCATGGCTGTTAATAACTGCGACACTACTATTTATGCAATAATATATATCAATTTATTAAACCTTTCTTAAATAAAAAAAAATATCTATTTTTGAGGATATTGAGCCTTTAATTTACAGGATAAATACCTAGATATCAGTAATTCTTGCATCCATTATCAAAACAGGGTAGACAAAAGAAAAATCCTCACACTGAAGTAAATGTCAAATGGGTCTACTGAATTTGCTTATTTCTTATGAAAACAAGACTGAGCATTTCATAATTATGAATTAACTGCTAGGCAGATGAAACGCCAAGTCTTATTTTCTCTACATTACGAAAACACGTCTACTCAAATATATTGAAAATTTTACAACCAAAAAAGGCCCAGTAAACGTGAGGTTAGGTAAACTGACCGCTTGATATGACCCCATTGGGTTGACTGGGCCGTAAAACCTCAACACAAACAAACAATCAAAAAAGGAAAATTTTCAGACAAAAAATAAAATATTTTTCATATTACTGCTCAAAAAATAGATTGTTGGTACTCCTTAGAACCGCCTTGGCAAGGCAGTTCTAACAAGTACCCACAATCTATGTTTTGAGCAGAAATAAGAAAATTAATGTATACCCCTGCAAACCCCAGTTTTACTGTATGGAAGTGGGGTTTAAGGGGGTCAAAATTATATAGGTGTGTTTTTGTCTATGAAAAAATACAAAGAAAATGTTTGTTTGCTGCAGCTGTGATAAGCAGATTAACCCATTGTAGTCTGAAGGGTAATTGACAAACAGTGCAAACCCAGATCAGATGCCACAGAATGTGGCATCTGATCAGGGTCTCCACTGTTTGCAAATAGTTCAACCATTTTTCTCTAGGAATATCTAAATCACGTAGCCAGAAATACCTGAAATCGAAATTGGACTCTTCCAATATATAGTGTGGGGGAGTTCATTCAGTCTACAATGGGTTAAACACTAGATGTACCTACTTTGTTAGTATTTGACATTTTATGCTAAGGTAACTGTTTTCATGAAATGTCATACCCTATTTCCAAAAAGAATGGTATTTCACATTCATGCAAACTATCTCCTGAGAAGACAGTTTACAAAAAATGTCATATGCTATTCTCTGGGCAGTCAGAAAAGTATTTCAAGATGTGACCTGAAATTTTTATACCCAACATGTTAGGGAGACTGGAAACACATGGTAGCTTTTTTTGAGTTACCATAGTCTTGCGCTCAACCCTCGATATAGTTTTCGTCTTTTCTGTAGCAATGTTTGTCTGTATTTGTGTGTGTTAACCTTTTTTTTTTGTCAAAGATTTCTCAGGAACTACTGCACCTAGGGTTTTGAAATTTTGTACAAACATTGGGTATGTCATGTTATATTGTGTAAGAGAAAATCAGCATCCTCATGCTTATCATTCCCTTTATTTGTCCATTTTTGTCTTTCTCCAATAAAATTTTTCGTCAAAGATTTCTCAGGAACTACTGCATCAAGGATTTTGAAATTTTGTACAAACGTTGGGTATGACTTGTATCGTGAAAGGGAGACTCAGCATTCTCGTGTTATTTTTTCCGTTATTTGTCCATTTGTCACAGATTTCTCAGCTCCTATGAGAGCCAGACTCTTCAAATTTTGTATACCCCTGCACAAGTTTGAAGTATATTGTGTAAAAGAAAACTATGATGCAGACATATATTTTGCCTTCTTTTTACCATTTTCCTTTTTTCCATCTCTCACTCCAGTGTAATGCATAGGGAAATTTGTGTCAAAGGTTTTTCAGGAACTAATGCACCCAGGATTTTAAAAGATAGAATCAGCATCCTCATACTTATCATTCCCTTTGTTTGCCCATTTTTCTTTTTCTCTAATAAAAATGTTTTGTCAAAGATTTATTAGGAACTACGGCACCTAGAATTTTGAAATTTTGTGCAAACATTGGGTAAGACATGTTGTATTGTGGGAGACTAAATCAGCTTCCTAATTCTTATCTTTCCTTTTGTTTGTCCATTTTTATACCCCGCTACACAATAGTGGTGGGGTATTATGGTTTCACGTTGAACATCCGTGTGTCTTTCTGTCCGTCCATCCATCAGTCGTACATCCGTCCATCCATCCGTTTTTCATTTCCGGATAATAACTTGACAAAACATAAGTGGATTTTCAGCAAACTTGGTATGTGCATTGATATCGTAGATATCTGGTTTGGGATTGCTAATGGGCAAATTTCGTCAAATTTTTACGGAGTTATCTGCCCGAGACAAGCCCATATTTTCGTTTCCGGATGATAACTTTAGTAAATATGAAGGGATTTTAACCAAACTTTCTATATACATTTACATTGAGGAGGTCTGGTTTGGGGTTGCTAATGGGCAAATTTCATCAAATTTTTACAGAGTTATCTGCCCAAGACATGCCCATATATTCGTCTCTGGACGATAACTTGAGTAAATAACAAGGGATTTTAACCAAACTTGCTATTTATATTGACATTAAGAAGATCTGGTTTGGAATTGCTAATGGGCAAATTCCGTCAAATTTTTATGGAGTTATCTGCCCGAGACACGCCCATATTTTCGTTTCCGGATGATAACTTGAGTAAATAACAAGGGATTTTAACCAAACTTGCTATATGCATTGTTATTATCAAGATTTGGTTTAGGATTGTTATCTGTCTGTTGATATTATCAAGATCTGGTTTAGGATTGTTATCTGTCCCTCCGTCATTTTCTTTCCAGACATTTTCGCAACAAAAACTTTAATACATAAACAATTGCTGTGGCAGAGTATTATGCTTGCGGTCCTTTTATTCTCATAGAAATTAATCACAGATTTTTCACCTGCTATTAGAACCAACGTCTTCAAATTTTGTATAGATCCTGACAATGGTGAAGTATGTTCTGGAAGTGAAACTAAGATGCTCAGATTTTTTTTATTTTGCCCATCTCTCCCAAGCAATAGTAAGGGTTGGTATCTACAAAAATAGTTCACCATATCTCTGATAATTATGGCCGGGGGTATGTAAGCTTTGCTCACTATCTGCTATATTTTCACAAGGGAGAGAACTTTAGTGACTTTTCTGTTTGCTCTTCTGTGCAGGGGGTTGTGGGGAGGTTGGGGGCAGATTCTTTTCTTTTAGAGTATCTCAGAAGGGCGGCAAAACAATTTTGAAAGAGTTCTCTCTCCTGAGAGTTTATCAGTTCTCCTTAAGTGTAAATACAGTGCTTGCACTAACATTCAAAACAAGAAGTCCCTGGACTGCCCAGCATTTTTGTTTGCAAGTACAGCTAACCTTAAAATTCCATATTTTTCAATAACTTCTATCAGTATGTCAATATCTTCTTCTGTAGGGACTTAAAATACCATTTAAATGCTAAATTAAATAGAAGTTTAGGCTAAATTTGCTTTACAAATGGCAGTATGTGTTTAAGTTGGCAATCCTGACTTTCAAGCTTCAATATTTTTTGGAAACTCAGAGCAAAGTTTAGATAGTCACTGAGTCCTGGACTTCCCTTAATGCAAGCATTGTAAATACATAGAGTCGAGCCTTTTGTTATATATGTTTCTTCAGGGTTTGAATTCCACAAGAGGCAGAATTCAGCTCATGATTGTACCTTTATAATCGTTCCATCATCTCAATATGACTTAAATAATGTTGAAAGGTATGTGAAACATCAAAACCAGCATTTTATTGTATGTTTGCAGATGTAACATATCCAGAAATAACCTGCCCAAGCAGTCAGACTATCTTCTTTTCCAATGATGGTGATTCACAGTTTGTGGACTATACATTATTGAGTTATACTGTGAGTGATTTGAACACTATAACAGATCGAACTTTTACACCTGAATCGCATACCTTCACCCCAGATGATATGTACAGGGCTAAAGAAATCGTGCTTAATGTCAGGGATGCTGCTGGCCTCCAGTCAACTTGTAAATTCCAGTATCTAGTGTTGCGTAAGTACTTTTAACCCTTAAAGTGCCAAGAAAAACTGCATCTGAAAATGTCGTCTGTTTATGTCGTCTGCTGAATATTCTTGCAGACTTTTCAAACCTAGTTTTGCATACAGGCAAACGGTGTGGACCCAGATCAGACTGCTCCTAAGGAGCAGTCTGATCTGGGTCCACACTGTTTGCAAAATGACTTTTAAAATCACAAGCAGATGACAAAGCAGACGACAATAGGTTAAAAATAAGGCCAAATAAAAGTGTGTGTTTATGGTAACCCTACCCTACCCTAACCTACCCTACCCTACCCTACCCTACCCTGCCTAATTTTTCTGGTGAAACCTAGCAATTTTTTTCACATTTTCTCAAAAAACAAAACAAAACAAAGTAAACAAAATAAACACACACAAAAATGGTGTTACTGCAATAAAATATTTATGTTAAATATTCCGACATATAGGTCTGAGTAAACAGTGTAGACCCAGATCAAACTGCTCCTATAGGAGCAGTTTGATGAGGTTCTACACTATTTGCCATTCTATTAGTAGTTTTAGACACATCAAAAAGGCAGTCAAAAGGCAGTCAAACAGACTAGGTAAAATTTTATGTGAATATGGTCCAAATGTATCTGGAAATCATGCTATAATTCTCAGGCACTGCTGTATCTGTCCAATTGGCCAGCACATATTTATATATATATTTCAAGGGGAAATTTCTTCAGTCCACACACAGAAATATGTCACAACTAAGTTTTCTCATTTATTATGCCCCGCCACAAAAGACAACATGCAGAACACAAGAACCATACTCTGGTTTGCCTACTTTTGGAATTATTGCTTTGGATTATTGGACATAGTCATTTCTAGCATCATGTACTCCTGTCTGCTCTGTACGTTGAGATATTATTATGAAATTTCTCACAAATTTAAAGCACCATGAGACAACCTGCAGAACACAAATACTCAACTCCAGTTAACCTACATTTGCAGTTGTGGCCCTTTGAACATAGTAGATATTGAAAGTAGCCATTTCTTCTATGTACTGGTGTCCGCTCTATATTTTCACGAATCTTCGCACAAATGTAAAGCACTATGAGATGACTTGCAAAATACATGAACCATATTTCTGGTTTGCTTACTTTTGGAGTTATTGCCCTTTGAACATTGAAAATAGCCATTTCTACCGCTCTGTACTCGTGTCAGCTCTGTAAGTTGAAAACCATTTGAGATATTATGATCTTTCTCACAAATGTATAGCATCATGAGACAATATGCAGAACTGGTTAACCTACTTTTGGCGTTGCAGCCTTTTGAACATAGTAGATATTGAAATTAGCCATTTCTACTATGTAGGAAAAAAGGAAACAGTCACGCTGAACATTTTAATCAAAATTAACACATGTTCATGCATCAGTGTTGATAATATTTAGGGAAAGACAAAAGCACCTTCCCTTTGATTTTATTTTTGACAGACTTGTGGCACTTGCTTGATGTAAGTGCAGTGGCGGGGCATGGTGAATGCTTGCAGCGTTTTATCTGAAATTGTTTTTAACCAGGGCCCAGTTGTTCAAAGCGTCGTTAGCTTAACGAGCTCGTTAAGGGTCATTTCATTAACTGTTTTAGTGGATTCAATATACAATATTCTGAAATTTTTTGCTGAAAAAATGTGAGTAGCTTTTGCACTGCAAAAGCTACTCACATTTTTTCAGCAAAAAATTTCACCATATTTGCGTATCACTTGATTGAAATTTTAACGAATCGTTAACTAACGATGTCGTTAGCTTTGAACAACTGGGCCCAGATTATGATCCAGTCCACATCTGTATGATATTCTTACTTACCTGAGAAGAAAGTTTCTAAATTATTATCTGTTTCTGTTGTTTGATACTTAAAACTTGCATTTCTAATGTGTTGTATATGTGTGCTGCCATTTTGCTTTGTGCCAAAATGTCCAAGAAAGTTCCCAATCAGAAAATGAAAATAAAAGCTGCCTGCGCACATCAATCCTCAAAAAGTGCCTCAGAAACTCAACAGCTTAGATCCTGAAAAAAAACCATATATGCACAGACTGATCTCTGTCTTAGCTGGTGGCAAATGGCATAAGGTCAGTGTCTATATGCAAGGGATCACAGGTTGATCAGAGATGGCTGGATTTCAGAGTGGTTGTTCTCCTGACTTAGGATCACAAGGTGCTTCAAATGAATACTACCCACATATGTTTTTATGGAGAAACAAGAAAAAAATATCTCAAAAAATTATCACCAGATACCCCTTCTTAACCCATTGTAGTCTGGAAACCCCTTAAAGGGTGCTTGGAAAACAGTTCAGACCGAGATTAAATGCTGCAGAATGGGGTCTCTGATCAGGGTCTCCACTGTTTGCAAAGAGTTCAACCATTTTTCTCGGGGAATATCTATATCACCTATCCAGACATACCTCAGATCGAAATTTGGAGCTTCCAATATATAGTGTGGGGGAGTTAATTCAGTGTACAATGGATTAACAAGTTGTGACGCTCTCATGCTGTACTAAATTTCCCTGGGCTGAGTTGTTAATCCCCCACCGCAAAGCGGATGGGGGATTATAGAAATGGCCTTCGTCTGTCGGTCCGCCTGTCCTTCGTAACACTTTCTTGTCCGCTCTATATCTCCTGAACCCTTTGAAAGATTTTCATTAAACTTTGGTCAAATGTTCACCTCAGTAAGTCGATGTGCAGAACCCATAAGTCAAACATGCCAACTCAAGGTCACAGGTCAAGGTCATGGGTTTGAGCCTTGAATTTCGTGTCCGCTCCTTATCTCCTATACCCCTGGAAGGATTTTCTTTAAACTTTGGTCGTATGTTTGCCTCAGTGAGACAGTGTGCAGAACTTATAACTCAACCATGCCGACACAAGGTCAAGGTTACAGTTCAAGGTCACAGGTTTGAACCTTGAATTTCATGTCCGCTCTGTATCTCCTATACCAGTGGAAGGATTTCCTTTTAATTTTGGTCAAATGTTCACCTTAGTGAGACAATGTGCAGAATCAATAACTCAATCATGTTGACGCAAGGTCATAGTTCAAGGTTCAGTTTGAGCCTTGAATTTCATGTCCGCTCTGTATCTCCTTTACCCCTGGGAGGATTTTCTCTAAACTTTGGTCAAATGTTCACCTCAGTGGGACAATGTGCAGAACCCATAACTCAGCCCTGCGGACTTAAGGTCAAGGTCACAGTTGAAGGTCACGAGTTTGAGCCTTGAATTTGGTGTCGGCTCCTTATCTCCTTCACCCCTGGAAGGATTTTCTTTAAACTTTGGTCAGATGTTTCCCTCAGTGAGATGAAGTTCAAAACCCATAAATCAGCTATGCTGACTCAAGGTCAAGGTCACGATTGAAGGTCACCAGTTTGAGCCTTGAATTTGGTGTCAGCTCCATATCTCTTTTACCCTTGGAAGGATTTGCTTTAAACATTGGTCAAATGTTTGCTTCAGTGAGATGATGTGCAGAACCCAAAACTCAGCTATGCTGACTCAATGTCAAGGTTACAATTGAAGGTCACCAGTTTGAGCCTTGAATTTTGAGGCCACTCCATTGCCATTCAGACTGCCTTGTTAAATTTGGGTCAAATGTTCACCTATAGTGAGATGATGTGTAGAACCTATAACTCAAAACTCAGTGATGCAGACTCAAGGTCAAGGTCACAATTAAAGGTCATCCTTTCTCTTTCTTGTTCACTCCATATCTCCTGAACCTTTTGAAAGATTTTCATGAAACTTTGGTCAAATGTTTGCTTTAGTGAGGCGATGTGCAGAACCCATAACTCAAGCATGCTGACTCAAGGTCAAGGTCACAGTTAAAAGTCACGAGTTTGAGCCTTGAATTTCATGTTCACTCCATATCTCCTGAACCCTTTGAAAGATAATTATTAAATTTGGGTCAAATATTCACCTTAGTGAGATGATGTGCAGAACCCATAACTCAACAATGCAGGCTCAAGGTCAAGGTCACAATCTAAGGCCCGCTCCATTGTCATTCTGCGGCGGGGGATATAGCTGTCCTTCAGACTGCCTTGTTCAAAACTAATGATGTCCTTAGTTAACGTATCGTTAAAACTTTGATCATTAAATATTGCATATATGCTAATACGAGGGATGTTCGAAATGAATTGCTTATTTCTATCTGGAGACTTCAAATTTTTAGTTGGCCCAAAAGTACTCATTTCATGCCCTCGAAGTACTCCCCGTGGCTAGAAATGCAAAGTTTCAGCCGATGTATCCACTTCTTGAAGGCGTCACGGTATGCTGATTTGGGCACAGTAATAAGGTACTGATGAATGGCAGATCCAAGTGCCTGTCGGGACTGGTATTTCCGCCCAGCAAGGAATGCTTTCAATTTCGGAAACAAAAAGAAATCACATGGGGCAAGGTCTGGGGAATACGGGGGGTGAGGCAAAACAGTTACTTTTTCTTTCTTCAAAAACGCCGTAACTATTGCAGAGGTATGAGCTGGGGCATTGTCATGTAGAAGACGGACATGTTTAAAACCAGTGGCAGGGCATCGTTTCTGATAATACTTTTTCAGTTTCTTCAGTACTACGTCTTTGTAGTACTTTCCGGTGATGCTTTTGCCCTTTTTCACTGGCACTTTTATTGCGACTCCTTCACCAGAGAAGAAGATTGCATACAAAACCTTCTTTGTACTCAAAGAACGTTTGGCCATTATTGGGCGTTTGCTGTGTTTAGTGGCCCAGATCTTATTGCTAACCTTTCTGACGGGCTCAAAATAATGGACCCAGGTTTCATCACCTGTGACGACATTGGCAAACTGCTTTTTGTCATATTTTGGAAACATTTGAAGCAGCTTTATGGCCACTTTAACCCGCTGCCTCTTTTGCTCGTCAGTCAACAGATGTGGCACCCATCTAGCAGAAATCTTCCTGACTTTCAAATGCTTCTTCAAAATAAGGTGAACCGTTGATAGTGCTATGCATACCTTTCGTGCAATATCACGAACTGTAAATCTGGCATCTCCTTCAATGATTTCCTTTATTTTGGAAACGATTTCTTTACGAGATGCAGATTTTGGCCTACCTGATTTCGGTGCATTTTTGATGGACTCTACACCAGACTCAAATTTCTTTTTCCACTGCCGAACTGTGTCATAAGACACACAAGAAGGTCCAAAAGCAGTAGAAATTTCAGTCATCAGCTTCTTCAAAGAACAACCAAGTTTTGAGCGAGCTTTGATGTAAGCCCGTATTTCATCTTTTTTGTTGACGCTTCTACCAACCGTTTTTACTGCAGTGGTCAATGACTGCGTGTATTCAAATGGCAAATTATATGTCTTACACTTAGTCTAACATGTACATTTATACACCATTGTGTAGATATTGAATAGCCCTATACAGGTATGTATTGGTTTTTATCGTGCTCCACGTGGATATCGAGCTAGAGGACAATAAGCAATTCATTTCGAACATCCCTCTTGTACTTTTGCTGCAAAAAATGTGAGTAGCTTTTCACATTTTTTCAGCAAAAATACCTGTGAATTAGATGTTGTACTTACTAGAACTGTTAATACAGGCCTGTGGAAATACTGAAATATCCCACTGGTCCTCAGACAAATAAAATCTTGAAATGTACTTGTCCTACCTCTGACTTACTTGTCCTAAAAACTTTGTCATATAAGCAGAATTGTAAGTAATACAAACAAGTCATGCTAGTAGAGCAGTACTGTTAAAATATTCTGAAACAGAGCTCATTCTACAACCAAACATGAACAGAATGCACTTTAAGGTCTTTTACAATGTTGCCTTCAATAAAATAACATTTATTTGGTTTAGAATGTTTACTTGTCCTTGGAAAAGTACTTCAGAAATTTTAACCTGCCCAGCTGCCTTTTGTCCATGGTCGGACAAGTCGGGCATGGTTTTTCCAC
Source organism: Anodontia alba (assembly GCA_964016985.1). Taxonomy (NCBI): domain Eukaryota; kingdom Metazoa; phylum Mollusca; class Bivalvia; order Lucinida; family Lucinidae; genus Anodontia; species Anodontia alba. Next base: position 123,164,002 of record OZ024822.1, on the reverse strand, counting down.
AGGCCTGGTTAATATTTTGACAACTAAAGAGCTTGTTTAGCTAACGATGCTTCGAACACCTGGACCCAGCTTATTCTACACATCAATGCTGTTAGATCAGTGCCAGCTCAGTTCGTAGATTTATCATAGCTTTAATATGAGGAGTATCCAGATACAAATTCTACTAATTTTCTGCATGAACACATGTTGTAGGTACTCATTAGAAGTACCTCAACATAGCAACAGATAGGGCACTTTTTTCATTCAAAAAATGCTGATATCTTTCTTATTTCCCCACAAAAACATATTTTGTGGGTACTCATTAGAAGCGCCTCGACGAGGCACTTCTGATGAGTACCACAACATACGTTTTCATAGAGAAATAAGAAAAATATGATGTGAATACCCCCTCTTATGTGTAGCTATGCCTCAGGGAAAACATTATGTTGTAGGTACTCATTAGAAGCACCTCAGTGAAAACATTACGTTATAGGTACTCATTAGAAGTACCTCAGTGAAAACATTATGTTGTAGGCACTCATTAGATGTACCTCAGTGAAAACATTATGTTGTAGGTACTCAGAAGCACCTCAGTGAAAACATTATGTTGTAGGCACTCATTAGATGTACCTCAGTGAAAACATTATGTTGTAGGTACTCATTAGAAGTACCTCAGTGAAAACATTATGTTGTAGGTGCTCATTAGAAGTACCTCAGTGAAAACATTATGTTGCGGGTACTCATTAGAAGTACCTCAGTGAAAACATTATGTTGTAGGTACTCATTAGAAGTACCTCAGTGAAAACATTATGTTTTGGTGCTCATTAGAAGTACCTCAGCAAAAACATTATGTTGTGGGTACTCATTAGAAGTACCTCAGTGAAAACATTATGTTGTGGGTACTCATTAGAAGTACCTCAGTGAAAATATTTTGTAGATACTCATTAGAAGTACCTCGGTGAAAACATGTTGTAGGTACTCATTAGAAGTACCTCAGTGAAAACATTATATTGTAGGTACTCATTAGAAGTATCTCAGTGAAAACATTTATGTTGTGGGTACTCATTAGAAGTACCTCAGTGAAAACATTATGTTGTAGGTACTCAGAAGCACCTCAGTGAAAACGTTATGTTGTAGGTACTCATTAGAAGTACCTCAGTGAAAACATTATGTTTTGGTGCTCATTAGAAGTACCTCAGCAAAAACATTATGTTGTGGGTACTCATTAGAAGTACCTCAGTGAAAACATGTTGTGGGTACTCATTAGAAGTACCTCAGTGAAAACATTTTGTAGTTACTCATTAGAAGTACCTCGGTGAAAACATGTTGTAGGTACTCATTAGAAGTACCTCAGTGAAAACATATTGTAGGTACTCATTAGAAGTATCTCAGTGAAAACATTTATGTTGTGGGTACTCATTAGAAGTACCTCAGTGAAAACATTATATTGTAGGTACTCATTAGAAGTATCTCAGTGAAAACATTATGTTGTAGGTACTCATTAGAAGCACCTCAGTGAAAACATTATGTTATGGGTACTTATTAGAAGTACCTCAGTGAAAACATTATGTTGTGGGTACTCATTAGAAGTACCTCAGTGAAAACATTATGTTATGGGTACTCATTAGAAGTACCTGTGAAAACATTATGTTGTGGGTACTCATTAGAAGCTCCTAAGTGAAAACATTATGTTGTGGGTACTCATTAGAAGGCCTTGATGATGCATTTCTGATAAGTATCCATAACATGATTCCACGGAGAAATAAAAAAATCAGTACTTTTTGCCATGCAAAAACATGTCTTTGGGCATATACGGACAGGGAAGGCCCAGGTTAATATGAGCCTACGCGCAGAGGGATCAGGGCCTTTGCTATCTGCTAACAGGGTCCAGTTGTTCAAAGCATCATTAGCTTAAGGAGCTCGTTAGTTGTTGAAATGTTAACCAATTCACTAGTAAGTAATCCAATTCACAGGTATTTTTGCTGAAACAAATGTGAGTAGCTTTTGCAATTGCAAAAGCTACTCACATTTTTTTCAGCAAAAATATTAGCGTATATGCCATATTTAATGATCAAAGTTTTAATGATACGTTGACTAACGACAGCATTAGTTTTGAACAACTGAGCCCAGAATAATTAGACACTATAGAATGTCGCAATGGAGGGCAAATGCCCAGATGAGACTTTGTACAGTGTGAGATGAATCTGAATCTGTACATTTTGCGCATGCTCAAATATACATTTTTGCTTGGTGCAGCCCATATAGTCTGCAGTATCCATTGATATCCCTTGTCCTAATGAATAAATTAAGATACCACGCCCTTTACAAATTTTCAGCCAATCAGATAACTTGATCCAGATTGTTGATATAAGCTCACATACTGAATTGCAAACAGTGCAGATCCAGATCAGATGGCTTCTTAGAAGCCAGCTAATCTGGATCTACACTGTTTGCAAAGACAGGGTATATCCAGGATCAGCAGGACAAGGGATAACTAAACTGAAAGGTATGATCTGACTGCACAAATTGCTTGGCCTTGCATAACTCCAGATAAGGCACAGTTTTCAAACCAGGGCCCAGTTGTTCAAAGCATCGTTAGCTTAACGAGCTTGTTAAGGGTAATTTCGTTAACTGTTTTAGCGGATTCAATACGCAATATTCTGATATTTTTTGCTGAAATAATGTGAGTAGCTTTTGCAGTGCAAAAGCTACTCACATTTTTCCAGCAAAAAATCTCAGCATATTTGCATATCACTCGATGTAAATTTTAACGAATCGTTAACTAATGACATCGTTAGCTTTGAACAACTGGGCCCAGAAGTATTGATATTTTTTAACTTCTCCATGTAAATTGGTAGCAAATACTTTCCTTTTAGAGAGACCAATTTTTCTGAAAGGTGAGAAAAATATTTGACAGAGGTGCCTAACCTGAAAATGTATTCATTTCCCTTAAGATAAATATGCTATGTTTTGTTGTAGTAGGCATGACATTTGCTGTATTTCTAATGAGTACCCACAACATAAGATTTATAATAAAAAAAAAAAAAGAATATAAAATTGACGATTGTCTCCAGCCTTTATCTAAATTCCTTTCCGATCAGAAGCAGTGTAAGTATCCTGGAACCTATATAAGATATTTCATTGTAAGACAGTTAAGGGTATAAGATGGTTTAAAGGTGGACACCAAAAGTGTTGTATTTGAACAAAAATGTATAGTTAATAAAGAAAAAATGACACAGCAATAGTGTTATAAAGAGAGTGCGGTGTACATATATGTTTCTGTTTTCTCTTTGCAGCAAGGACTTGTTCACCCCTATCCTACCCAACACCTGTTTATGGCAACAAGAGTGACTGCGTGCGTAATGCAATGAATACTGGATACAGGTGTAGAATAACCTGTGATGCAGGTTATGTGCTGCAAAGTTATTCGTTGCCAACAGATGCAACATATACCGATGTGGACTGCATTGATAACTTCGGCTGGGATGAAGTGATACCAGCATGTGTTCAAGGTGAGTAAACATGTCTTCCCACTAGAGTTGATGAAGGGCATATCGTTTTTTCACAGGAACCTGTTAGCTCTAGCATTGGCAGTTGTGTCACTGTTTGCATTAATGTAGCTGTAGGTATGACAGCTTAAGATCTTATGTGCACAGTATCTCTTGAACTGATGGCCAGTTTTAATCAAACTTGCAGGGCTACATCATTTGAACAAGCTTTAGGGCTGAATCCTCATTACAATGACAGTATTTGTTCCCAAAGACGTTGCCATTAAAATGAATTTGCTGTTTTAAAGAATACTGAATTCAGCGGATTGATTTGCAAGAAAGGTCTTGTTTTGTTCTTTGTTTCTTGTAGAACATATGTTTTGGATATTTGTTAGAAATGCCTCAGGCATTTCTAACAAATATCTAAAACATATGTTTCTTTAAAATATCAAATACAAACTTAAGCAAAGGTTTTGTGACAGTCAAATTGTCATCATAACGAATTCTGCAGATGTATCTAGTGTCAGTATAAAAAGGGTTGTCTGTATCTGTATTTGCATCCATTGTGTTTTTCTCCAAGAACATTTGAGCTGCAACATCTTAAATGTTTCTTCAGACAACTGAGGGCAGAGAGGATTCAGATCAGCCTGCACATTTGCACAATCTGATCAGAATCTTCATAGCACTAGTAACTGCACTTTTTTTTCAATCCAAAAGAGGCGCTTCTAATGAGTACCCAAAACATATGTTTTCATGGAGAAATAAGAAAAATATTTACCGGATACCCCCACTTATCTAGACCTATCATCTTACTGGGCATATTGTCAGAAACAAAGGATGCAAAGTTCCTTCATGCAATCAACAGAGACTGATTAGACTTCAGATGCACAGGCTGATTTGAGTCATTGTTGAAAGGACATCATAAGTCTGAGTAAGAGTGGGTATCAAGTATATTATTTTCTTATTTCTTGAGGAAAACATATGTTGTAGGTACTCATTAGAAGTGCCTCAGGGAGGTGCTTCTAATGAGTACCCACAACATATGTTTTCGTCAAGAAATAAGAAAAATATAGCTTCTTTTTTGGTTGAAAAAAAGCGCCTTATCAAGAGCTTTGAACATGTCAGAAGATATATAGCAGTTCATTTTGTTTGTTATTTTATTTCCTTCAAGTTAATGGGTGGACTTTCTTAAAAATCCTTCAGGGCTGTTCCCCTCAAGTGGTGTCTGTCTTGAAAACTCAAAATTGCCCATTGCCGCCCAGTGTTGCAGTCTTGTCATTGCCTTTCCCATGAGACAAGGGGTGGAACTTCTCTGACAGAATATGCCAGTCATGTCTTCATGTAAACCTGATTGTGTCTAGATAACAATGGTTTCTATCTGTTGACCTTTGCCCCCAGCAACCACCAGCTTTGATTTTTCTCAAATCTTCTCAGGAACAACCAAAGCGATTTTGTGGAAAAACTGTACATACATTCCTCTGAAGATTTAGCTATGTCTAAACAAAAATCCATCCATGAAAGTAGTGTGATTATAATCTTCAAACTGAAAGGTACAGATTGCTGGCCTAAATTTCTGTCTTGTTCTTGTCCAATATCCAGTTTAGCTTCCAGTTCCGGATTCATTGCCTGGGCTTCTTACTCTTAACCTCAAGAAAAATCCAGTAATTTGTCATTTGCTGAATTAGCCCAGAGAGTGCTATAGGTTAATACAATTTTTTTTTTTTTTTACCATATTTACCCTAAGTATTCAGAAACTTGACTCATAGCTCTAGATAAAAGGGAGTAACGGGTATTTCAGCATTGAAATTTTGAAAATCAGCATTGAAATTGAGGGGATTAAAATACTCAATGAAATTTTGGATTTCAGCATTGAAATCAAGTTTAGGGGGTAAAAGTTTTCAGTGAACTTTACATCTTTTCAATAAAAAAAGCAGTTTCACTCACATTGATTCTTTTGTGAGCAGTAGCAGTACACTTGATCAGAAAAGGTTTAACCCTTAAAACACTAATGACAAATATATTTCTAGATGTTTTTTTCTTTTTTTTTTCAGAGAAAATAAAGCAAATGCCAAGCTTTATTTTCTCTGAAAAACTGTGAATTTTGTATGCTACACTTATGCTCAGTGCTTTAAGAGTTAAGCATTGCAAATGGACAATTAACCCTTAAAGCGCCAAGAAAATCTGCATCTGAAAATGTCGTCTGCTTATGTCGTCTGCTGCATCTTCTTGCAAACTTTTCAAACTTACATTTTGCGTATAGACAAACAGTGCGGACCCAGATCAGACTGCTCCTAGGAGCAGTCTGATCTGGGTCCACACTGTTTGCAGAAATGACTTTTAAAATCACAAGCAGAAGACCAAGCAGACGGCAATTGTTGTGATTGGCGCTTTAAGGGTTAAGTATTAAGATTAAAGGGGAACGCAACCTTAAGGAGTATTGTGCTTTAAAGTAAAGAAATTTACAAACAATGAATTTTTATACAAATTTGATCAAAATCTGTGGAGAATTAAGAAAGTTACGGACAATTTGGTGGAATGGGTGCTGCCATTTTGAATGTTTAATGAGGTTTCAAAAAAAAAATTAAATTCATTTTATAAAGGTTGTCATTCTCATAAAGTTGGTTTATTTTGGCAGAGATGATTGCTTGTCAGTAAAATTTAACATCTATAAAAATCTGTAGCAAAATTATTCTTGAAAACCCTTTATAATTTGGTTTTGCATATTCAGTTGGGCTGTGTGAAGTCCATGACAGCCATTTTTAATATATTCAAACCACCATAACTCTCTTATTTCTAGGCGGATTTTGAAAAATCATGCGTCAAAATAAATGGCTAGCTAAGCACTATACTCCAAGACAAACTTACAGCTTATATTGCATTCCCCTTTAAAAGCAGAGGGTAAAATACTCATTGTGTAACCAAAAACTTATCTAGAGCATTGTGTCTCCTTACCATACTTGCTCTAAAATCTGAACAACATTACGAAAACACGCCTATTCAAATTTATTGAAAATTTCACCACCAAAAAACTGAAAGTTTTCAGATAAAAATTCTAATATTTTTCATATTTCTGCTCAAAACATAGATTGTGGGTACTCGTTAGAACCGCCTCAGCGAGGCAGTCCTAACAAGTACCCACAATCTATGTTTTTGAGCAGAAATAAGAAAAATAATGTATACCCCTGTAAACCCCAGTTTTACTATATAAAAGTAGGGTTTAAGGGGGTCAAAATTATATCGGTGTGTTTTCGTGATGAGTACAATTTACTAACCGATGTTGTGTCTAAAAATTGCTGGATGAGCGGAAAATAGTGTAGACCCTGATGAGATGCTGAGTTTTGCAGCGTTTCTCATCTGGTCTACACTGCTCAGGCCTTTCTGGCTGAATACTTAAGTATGTACAGTAACTTATTTCATTTGGGAAACCCTGTAAAGGGTAATTAGCATACAGTGCAAACCCAGATAAGATGCCACAGAATGTGGTGTCTGATCAGGGTCTACACTGTTTGCATTAGATAGAGGAATTTCTGTAAAACATGATAATAATACAAATTAACCAGACACCTGGAAATAGACTGGTCCCATGAGTTGTTGTAGAAGAGTCCACTTGATGTAAATGAATTAATATTTTGCAGATAATATTCCACCAACCATATCATGTCCATCCTCCAAAACGCTATACTTGGAATCATTAGACGACTATCAAGAAGTTGAGTTTGGGACCTTTGGTGTCTTCGATGACTTTATGAGAGTAGACAGTGGTGGTATAAAGAACACGTATTTTCTGCCATCTTCTTACAACTTTACCAGAAATAATCTGTACAATACACAGTCTGTCACCTTCATAGCAGAGGACAATGCCAACAATCAAGCTAGGTGTGCTTTTACTGTTAGAGTGTTACGTAAGTATATGTATTATGACTGGAAATTCTAATACACTTGTGTATGTAACGCGACATCTGATTGGATAACGTCAAAAATTTGCGACGGTATGTTCTGCGATATACTATCGGAAATCCGACGTCATCACGTAAGGTCACTTCTCACTGGCTGGCACTTGGTTTTACGCAGCTCACAGCACTTGTCGCTTTGTGCACACAGTACATTTTTTCAACAGAAAAAATGAATAAATGCATTAGAATGGGGATAACTGCATTCAAATTTGCCATTTGGGGAGGTAAATTGGCGGTTTTACGGTCGCAAATTACGTTTTATGGCTCCACTGACGTGTCGCCATAAAATGAAATTTCCGAACGTAAAACCGGCGATTTACCTCCCCAAATGACAAATTTGAATGCAGTTATCCCCTAAATGTTTCTTGTGTTTTTTTTTTCTTCAAAATACCAACCTAGGCCCAGTTGTTCAAAGCATCATTACCTTAACAAGCTTGTTAAGGGTCAAAATATTAACTGTTCTGGTAAGTACAATGTCTAATTCACAGGCATTTTTGCTGAAAAAATGTGAGTAGCTTTTGCAAATAAGCATTTACATTTTTTCAACAAAAATATTAGCGTATATGCCATATTTAATGATCAAAGTTTTAATGATATGTTAACTAACAACATCGTTAGTTTTGAACAACTGGGCCCTGACTTCATAGCACAGCTGTTAGTGCATCTGATTGCAGATCCAGGGGTCATTAGTTGAAATCCGAGCACGGCCACATAGCTTTTAGGGAGATTGATTGTCAATTTCTTTCTAATGTCATTCCTAATCTTCTGCTGATTCAAGTGGGGCATTTGTCAGTTACTGGCGAATATATATGTATTGGTACACAAAATACACTACAACCTCTTTATAACACGGTTTGTTATAACACAGTTTTGGATATAACAGGGTTCAAAGATGGATCCCAAAAACGTATAGATTATATTGAAAAATGACCATAAATGGTCATTTTTCAATATAATCTATACATTTTTGTTTGGATATAACCTGTGTGTTTAACTAACACGGTTTATGCTAGGACCCCAGCAATAGTGTTACAAAGAGATTGTGGTGTACTGGTTTACTGCTTAGAGGACTGCCTACCCAGGAAAATTGTGAGTAGGTAAACTGCATGGCTTGGCATGAACTTAACAATGTTGCTGTGGCTGTTAAACTCCAACTTAACAAATTTTCTAAAATACATTCCTTAAAAAAGCTCTTATACTTTGAAAGTCTTAACACTTGCTGCTAATTTAAGCATAAAAAATTAGTTGGTATTCACTGTTGAAACATGGCAGGCATTTGGAATCTTTCTAGTAAAGATAATGCCACATAAAACCATCAGAAAATTAGGAAAGATGTTGTTTGCTTGATGTTATAAATTTGAATGAAAAAATTCATTTGATTGATAAACTCTGGACACAAACAATTTGTTTGTTTGTGTTGAGGTTTTACGGCCCAGTCAACCCAATGGGGTCATGTCGAGCGCGGTCAGTTTACCTAACCACACGTTTACTGGGCAGGCTTAGTCCTCTAAGCGGTTAACCAGTATTGTGCACATTCTTTCGCCAGAAACTGACAACTGCCCTTCTTGAATCAGCGGAAGGGCGAGAATGACCGTAGAAAATATTTCATGATCAATCTCCACGAAAGAATGTTGCCGACCTCGGCAAGGGTTGAACCCGCGACCTCCTGGTCTCCAGTCGGACGGCGCATCCAACTGAGCCACCAAGGCTGGCCACAAACAATTTAATTCTTTTTCTGTGAATTGTTCTTAAATATTTACCTTTCAGATAATGAATTCTCTAATTTTAGAATATATCAAATTAAAGGTCATTGTGTTGACAAAATGTGGAAAGTTTAACCCTGGTCCTGCTGAACCGAATATGTCCTGCCTTTGCAAACAGTGTAGATCCAGATCAGTTGAAGAAGCCAACTGATCTGGATCTACACTGTTTGCCATTCAGTATGTGAATTTATATCAACAATCTGGATCAAGTAATCTGATTGGCTGAAAATTTGAAAAGGGTGTGGTATCTTAATTTATTCAGCAGGACAAGGGCTTAATTAATGTAAAAATAGAGAGGCAATGTCAGAAAACATACTTGTGCACTCAGTGAAGATTCAGATCAGCCTGTGTAATTGCATTAAAAAAATTCATATTTTCAAAGTTGTAATTACATGTGATATCATTTATTTTGTAAATCTGCTATCTCATAATGGACTAAACTTTGATGTGACTTGTTTTTGTTTTAGTTTATATTATAATATAATTTTTAAATTTCTTTTTGAAATTAAAACCTGTTTTAATCTCAGTAAATTTATTCAAGACTGGGATTTTTTTGTCAAAATAGCAAATGTTGTATCAAAATTAAGTACAAATGTATTTAGCATTTATTTTTCAAGCTAGCAATGTTTCATATTATTAAAACGGATTTAACTGGATTTTAAGATATTTCTAGAAAATAATTTAAATGCAAGATACAGGCAACTGTATTGAAAGAAATCTATATAGAAAACAAATAAATGTTCAAAAATTACCTTTTTGCAGAAAGGTAATTATATAAAATTAATTACTTCAGAAAGTGGAAGTTAAACTAATTTAAAAAATTGTTAGAATTTTACATTTTAAATAAAATTTAAGTTTGGATTTAAAAATCAAATTAATGATCAAAACATACATGCATCTGCAGTATAGCTCTACATGTATACATGAAGGAAATCTGTTTTCTAAAAATGTTAGTTTTTTTTATGTCTGCCTGTTTGTCTGTCTGTCTCTCTCTCTTTCTCTCTCTCTCTCTCTCTCTCTCCCTCTCTCTCTCTCTCTTCTTCATTTATTGAGTTTATGATCTCTCTACAATATTTGTCCTGACATACAGGCTTCTAAAGTTTGATCAGGGTCTGCACTGTTTATCATTTCTTCACAATAGATTATTAATCAATTTAGATTAGCTAAATTGACAATGTCAATGAAAATACAAGTTCCAGGATGAGTATTGAGAAGAGTCAAGCTGTCCAAATATTTAGGGTAAATGCAGTATTTATTAGCTCACCTGAGCTATGCTCAGGATGAGCTATTGTGATCACTTTTCGTCTGTCGTCTGTCCGTCCGTGCGTCCATCCGTTAACATTTTCAAACAACTTCTCCTCTGAAGTCCTTGAGACAATTTTGCTCAAATTTCATATGGAGCCTTCTTAGGTTGGGGGAACGAAAAATTGCTAAAATGGTCGCGGTCCATTGACCAAGATGGCCGCCATGCCCATATTTGGTAAAAACTTTTAAAAATCTTCTTCTCCAGAACCTAGGATGCCTTGGGGCTGAACCTTTGCATATGTCATCGGGGACGGGGGGTCCACCAAAATTGCTAAAATAAAGGTCATATATTGACATTTGACCTTTTTACGGCAAGGTCAAGTTTGCTTCCCTATGCATTTGTTTGGTAAAAACCTTTAAAAATCTTCTTCTCCAAAACCGAGGATGCCTTGTGGCTGAATCTTTGCATATATCATCAAAAACAGGAGGTCTACCAAAGTTGCTAAAATAATGGTTGTATATTGACATTTGACCTTTTTACGCTAAGGTCAGTTTTGCTTCCTTATGCATTTGTATGGGAAAAATGTTCAGAATTTCAAAAGACTTCTCCCTGGGGGCCTCTGGGCCAATTTTGCTCAAATTTCATATGGCGCCTCCTTAGGTTGGGGGAATTAAAGATTGCTAAAATGGTCATGGCTTGTTGACCAAGATGGCCGCCATGGCCATATATGGTAAAAACCTTTAAAAATCTTCTCCAGAACCTAGGATGCCTTGGGGCTGAATCTTTGCTTAAATCATTGGGGACGGGGGGTCTACCAAAGTTGCTAAAATAATGGTCGTACATTTACATTTGACCTTTTTACGGCAAGGTCAAGTTTGCTTCCCTATGCATTTGTATGGTAAAAAACATTTAAAAATCTTATTCTCCAAAACCGAGGATGCCTTGTGGCTGAATCTTTGCATGTATCATCGGGAACGGAAGGTCTACCAAAGTTAATAAAAATAATTGTCATACATTGACATTTGACCGTTTTACAGCGAGGTCAAATTTGCTTCTGTATGCATTTGTATGGGCCCCATACATTTGTATGGAAAAAATGTTAATAATTTCAAATGATTTTTCCTCTGAAGCCTCTGGGCCAGTGTTGCTCATATTTCATGCAGAGCCTCCTTGGGCAGGAGAATGAAAGCTTGCTAAAATGGGCATGGTCCATTGAACAAATAAAAACCTTTAAAAATCTTCTTCTCCAGAACCAAATAAGCCCTGGGCCTTAATCTTTGCATAAATTATGGGGGACAGGAGATCTACCAAAAATTGTTAAAATGATGGTTCTTTGTTGACATTTGACCTTTTTACCTCCAAGGTCAAATTTGCTTCCCCATGCATTTGTATGGGCCATATACATTTATATTGAAAGTATCGAAGTGACTTGTAGATCAACAGTAGTTAAAATTGTTCTGATTGGAAATCTAAGATGGCCGTCATCTTGTTTATATTTATTATATTTCCCTGCCACTGTGCTGTTTACATGTATAAAATCATGATTCTTCAGAAACCACTTAGCCAATTTCCCCCAAATTTCGCATTGATCCTACTGTTGTGATGATAGGATTGGAAAAATGTTGCATAACATCTGCATATCTGCTGTGGTTAACCACTTAGCCAGATCAACAGATCTTGAGCAAGTAGAACCTGTTGAAAATCACCTGCATATTACCTAACCTATCTATTTCTGCGTAAGTTACTGCCATACCTTCAGTAGGAGAAAATCAAATAGTTATTTTCATTTAAATTGATTTATGAATTAAATCTTCTGGTGTAGAGGTAGTTATGACAAAACAATTTGCATTAATTTTGCAAATTTACTTCTTTTTTACAGCTGATCCTAAAAGTGCACTTGGGTAATCCAGGTAACGGTTATTTAGCCATGCTATTCTTGTCTCTGTGATGAGAGAGTTCTTTTGATAGAGGGTTATCTGTAAACCTTGACTGGAACATTTCGGACATTGGCAAACAATGCAGACCCAGATCAGATGCTGCAGAACTCAGCATCTGATCAGGGTCTGCACTGTTTGCTTAAATTACAGGAAATTAAGGGTTAAATGAAACAGTCTTAAGTCCCTATCAGGACCATTTTCCCAGCCTACACTTAGAGACAGTTGACCTACCACTGCTGTCAGTGATTTAACCCTTTGTCATCTGCTTTGTAATCTGCTTGTGAGTTTATTAGTCAGTTTTGCAAACAGTGTGGACCCTGATCAGACTGCTCCTCTAGGAGCAGTCTGATCAGGGTCCACACTGTTTGCCTGTATGCAAAAATAGGTTTGAAAAGATTGCAAGAATATTCAGCAGATGACATAAACAGACGACATTTTCAGATGCAGGTTTTCCTGGCATTTTAAGGATTAATTTCAGAAGTGTCTTTAACAGAAAGTCATAAAAGTTACCTCCCTTGTATCTAATCCCTATAATTTTATTATTTCAGCTGCGGCTTGCTCTCCATTGTCACTGCCACAATTGGCCAATGGACACACAGAATGTACAAGACAGGCTGGTGGCTGGTCATGCCAACTAACATGTGACAGTGGATATGGTTTCTCCCACACAACTGATATAGCAGTCACTTTATCATGCACTACTGGAGTGGCATGGTCCGGTCAAGTTCCAGGATGCTCTATACGTATGTTATTTAACCCATTCTTGTCCTGTCAGCAGGCAGACAGTGCAGACCCAGATCAGATGCTGCAGAATGCAGCATCTGATCAGGGTCTCCACTGTTTGCAAATAGTTTAGCCAGTTTTCTCTAGCAATATCTATAAAAATTACATAGCCTGACATATCTAAAATTGAAGTTCAACTAGTCCAACATATAGTGTGGGGGAGTCAGGGGTGAAATATTTCAGGAGATCTGCTGAATTAAGAGATTTGGGTGATTTTTAAGAAAAATAAAAATGTTCTAATCATGATGCTAGAGTTGAATTATGGATATTTTGTGGTTGGGGATAGAGGTGCAGGGTATTTGCAGGATTTTTGATGATCTGCCATTCCCACCTCTGGCTGGAGTTTATTCAGTGTAAGACGGGTTAACTTTTTTTTTTTTTTTTCGCACCTGATTAAGCGGGCAAGTGTGATAAAGACCTTGGGTTTTTTGTCTGTCTGTTTGTCCATCCATTCAGATTTGTGACCTTAGTGTTCAGCTTGATATCTGCATAGCAACAGATAAGGCACTTTTTTCATCCGAAAAATGCTTATATCTTTTTTATTTCTCAATGGCAACATATGTTGTGGGTACTCATTAGAAGCACCTTGCAAGGCGCTTCTAATAAGTACCCACAACATATGTTTTTGTCGAGAAATAAGAAAAATATTATGTGGATACCCCCTCTTATCTGTAGCTATGATTTTTCTGAATAATATTACACTTGCAGTCATGTAACCTGGCCTACTCTGGCACCCTAACAAGGACTTGAGCAATGCGGTATCATTTTATGACCATGACTGATTACCTCATCTGCGCAAAAGCTCAAAAGATGAGCTTAAAGTATAGCAAGACTCTGTCATCTGTGTGTCAGTGCATGCATGCGTCCACACTTTGGAACAAGAATATCTCCAAAGCCACTTGGCCAGTCTTGATCAAATTTCACAAGTACCATCATTTCAGACTTTGGAAAATGTTGTCCATACAATAGCGATTTCATTCTTGATTGAATCTTCACTAGACTTGCAGGTAATGAGGACAATGATTTTCATCACGAAAACACGCCTATATAATTTTGACCCCCTTAAACCCCACTTTTATACAGTAGAACTGGGGTTTCCAGGGGTATACATTATTTTTCTTATTTCTGCACAAAACATAGATTGTGGGTACTCGTTAGAGTACCCACAATCTATGTTTTGAGCCGAAATATGAAAAATATCAGAGTTTTTTATCTGAAAATTTTCAGTTTTTTGGGGTGAAATTTTCTATATATTTGAATAGGTGTGTTTTCATAATGTTGATCAAATCTTTTATCATTTTTGACTTGCAGCTAAGAGCTAAGAGGATAGCCATAAAATCTTGGACGAGTTTGATTTTGGGGTAGATCAGACTGTTCATTCGAGAGTTACTTTGCCTTTAGTCTCCCATAGACATATAATGGGGAAAATATTCCCAGGACAATAGCAACTTCAGTTTTGATAGTACAGTCGACTCTCCCTATCTCGAACTCGCTTATCTCGAATAACCGCTTATCTTGAAGTGAAAATCTGGTCCCTGCCTAAACATGAAAGTCTAACAACATGTAAAAAATATTGTGGAAAAGAGGAGAAATTGCCAATTTCTCCTCTTTTCCACAATATTTTCAATATATCTCTAACTTCAAGAGTCCAATTACACATTTATTTGTTAAATGTGGTTAGTCAAATTAGTTTTTCCCCAATTCTGCAAATCTGATATGTCGAAGTACGGATATCTCAAAGTATTTCAGAGAGTCCCTTGGAATTCAAGATAACAAGAGTCGACTGTAGCTACATCAAACTTGCAGGTAATGAGTACAGGCATAAAATCCCAGACGAGTTTGATTTGGGTCCACTTTCAACTATTGCCATGAATTTAACCATTAACCAGTCCTTGAGTGCGCCATAGACTTCGGTAAAAGTTGTCCAGACAATGGTGATTTCATTTTTGATCAAATCTTCATCAGATTTCCAGGTAATGAGGACAGCTATAAGTCTTGGATGAGTTTGACTTATGGGCAGATTGGACTATTAACATCAGCGTTACTTGCCTTTAGTCTCCCATAAACATATAATAGGGAAAATATAATCCGGACAATAGCAACTTCATTTTAAATCAGATCTTCATCAAACTTGCAGACAACAAGGGACAGGCATAAAATCTGGACAAGTTTGATTTTGGCTAAGTTTCGACTATTGGCATGAGAGTTACAGGCCCTTGAGGGCCTCATAGACTTAGGAAAATGTGTGCACTCATGCTAACAGCATGCTAGACTCTAAACTTAACCCTTGCCTTGCTGAATAAATTAAGATGCCACACCCACTTCTAATTTCCAACCAATCAGATTACTTGATCAGGGATTTTGATAGAAATTCACATATTTAATGACAAACAGTGCAGATCCAGATTAGTTGGCTTCTTCAGAAGCCAACTGATCTGGATCTACACAATTTGCTAAGATGGGGCATGTTGTGTTCAGCAAGAGAAGGGTTATTATCATTCATATTTCTCATCTGATTTTGATACTGTTTGCATCAGAATGCTTGGTTACTAAAGCTGGGCATTTTCAAGCATAAAATTAATTTAGTAAGCATTTCCTGTTAAGTCTTACCAGACTCTTTTATTTTGCTTACAGTCACGGATACACAACAGACAATTTACTTTGGACAGTATAGATATCTGTACCAGCCAGTCTCTGGAATCACTTCAGTCAATACAAGCTGTGGACCGCACTATCTGGATCAACAGTCACGTACTTCTGTTTCTATAGATGGTGGCACGAAAACATTGTATCAGTCTATGGCGGATAGAATGTTGAGTGGCTGCAAACTTTATACCAATGTAGCACCAGGCTCACAGTTAACCATTACCTTTGTTCCAAACTTATTTGAGTTCAGTGTGACCAATGTAGGAGGCACCCTCCTAAATAGACAGGTTTGTAGCTTTAAAATCTCATTATCTTATTTACTTACCATAAGCATTCACACATATATACATCCAGGTGTACCACTACAGCATTTTTAGGCAATTCAACAGGTAGTAAAAATTGGACTTATTAGTTATTAGTCAATTTGTTAAGGAATTAACCCTTAAAATGCCAAGAAAACATGCATTTGAAAATGTCGTCTGCTGAATATTCTTGCAAACTTTTCAAACCTGTTTTTACATACAGGACTTTTAAAATCACAAGCAGATGACAATTGTTGTAATTGACAGTTTAAGGGTTAAAATGTCCAAACATTAATGGTAAATATAGTGCCATAGTTCCAGAAAAGAGGGGCTATCAGATAAATCATCACGAAAACATACCTATATAATGGTGACCCCCATAAACCCCACTTTTATAAAGTAAAACTGGGGTTTACAAGGGTGTAAATTATTTTTCTTATTTATACTCAAAACATAAATTGTGGGTACTCATTAGTACCGCCTTGGCAAGTCGGTTCTAATGAGTACCAACAATCTATGTTTTGAGCAGAAACATAAAAAATATCAGAATTTTTTATCTGAAAATTTTCATTTTTTTGGTGGTAAAATTTTCAATATATTTGAATAGGCATGTTTTCGTAATGACTTTTTTTTATTTCTTTCTGTCTCACTAGCTCAGTTGGATGCATGTCCTACAGTTTAGTGTTGATCAAGAGGTTGCAGATTCAATCCCAGCTGGGTTTGGCAACCATTATGAAAACACGTCTATTCAAATATATTGAAAATTTTACCTCCAAAAAAATAAAAATTTTCAGATAAAAATTCTGATATTTTTTTTTATTTCTGCTCAAAACATAGATTGTGGGTACTCATTAGAACTGCCTCGGTGAGGCAGTTCTAACGAGTACCCACAATCTATGTTTTTGAGCAGAAATAAGAAAAATAATGTATACCCCTGTAAACCCCAGTTTTACTATATAAAAGTTGGGTTTAAGGGGGTCAAAATTATATAGGCGTGTTTTCGTGATGATTCTTTCATGGATATTGATCATGTATTACATGTATCAGGGTGGCCAATCACGTGATACACATGTCAACTCTATCCTACAGTTAGTGTTGTAGCCGCTCATATTTAAAACAAAGAAACAACGCGTGATTCCTATCTTACGGCTGTCAATATTTTCAGTGTGATTCTTATCATATGGAGCTACTCCTATCATCGTATTTTCCCTGTTGTATTCTCCAAAACAATTATTGCATTTTAGCAGAACAATTTTCCCAAGCCTTCTACTAATTAACAATAGTTGTCTACTTCCACAAAAATGGCAAAGAATGCATAGTCTGGCTAAAAACCTCAACAAAACGGCATTGTTTGACAAAAGTGTGATTCCTACCAAGAGGCAACGATTTGTTGTGCAAAGAAAATCAGGAAAACGGGACCTTTCTAGCAAAAAATAATCATGGCGGAGAGAAGCTAGTTCCAGTCCGGGTACTCTGCACTAGGTTTTACATCTGAAAGCTGTCACAATCAAGAGAAATAAATGAAAACATACCCTGAATCGAAAGAAAAACATCGTTAAAACGTGTGAGATTACCACATGCATATCACGTGATTGGCCACCCTGTGTATTCTCTGTAGTCATTCTCTCCTTTCTGTGGATCCAAGACGGGTAGTTTTCAGTTTCTGGCAAAAGAATGTGCACAAAGTACTGGTTAACTGCTTAGAGGACTAAGCCTGCCCAGGAAAAAATGTGGTTTAGTAAACTGACCATCTTTGTATGGCCTAAATAGTGTTGACTGGGCCATTACATTAAAATGCCAAGAAAACCTGCATCTGAAAATGTCATCTGTATTGTTGTCAGCTGAATAATTTTGCAAACTTTTCAAACCTATTTTTGCATACAGGAAAACAGTGTGGACCCTGATCTGAGGCCTCACTGTTTGCAAAAGTGACTTTTAAAATCACAAGCAGATGACAAAGCAGACAACAGTTGTTGTGATAGGCAGTTTAAGGATTAAAATTTATAAGATAAGTTGCATTAAACAAGAACAACAACTCTGCTTTCAGTTTTGATGAACTTATGCCCCTTCTCAAATTTCTAGTAGGAAAGTTATGTCAGTTTCATAACTTAAAATCTGTTTTTGAACTTTTTTTTTTTTTTTTTTTTTTTAGAAGTTGTGTTCCTATATAAATATCTTGTAACTTAGTGCAGAGTATAAGAAACATAATGCTACTTTTAATCCTTAAAGCACCAAGCAAAATTTGTAGCAGATAATCTTATAGAATTTTCACATGATTGACACGAAATATCAAGACTTGTTTTCTCCGATAAATATATATATAAAACAAAAATGAATCTTGAATTCTAAAAGCAGAAATCTTGTCAGCATATAATTGGAAGACCATTTATGATTCTGAAGAAGCCAACTGATCTGGATCTGCACTGTTTATCATTAAGTAAGTGAATTTGTATAAAAAAACCTGGATCTTTTTAATTAATTGGCTGAAAATTAGAAGTGGGCGTATCATCTTAATTTATTTAGCATGGCAAGGGTTAATGCAAGAACGGCTGTCATAGCTCCAGATAGAAGGGTATCAGGAAAGTATTTTTTTTTTATTCATCTATATATGGGTACTCATTAGAAACACCTCAAGGAGGCACTTCTAATAAATACCCACAGGATATGCTTACTTAGAGAAATAAGGGAAACATAAACACTTTTTGGTGTAAAAATTTGCCATCACTAAAACATGCCTATATAATCTTGACCCATTTAAACTCCACTTTTATATAAAGTAAAACTGGGATTTACAGAGGTATACTATATTTCACTTATTTCTTCTCAAAAACTTAGATTACTCATTAGAATTGCCTAATTGGGGCAATTCTAATGATTACCCACAGTCTATGTTTTGAGCAGAAATATGAAAAGTATCAAAATATTTTTCTGAAATTTAATTTTTTGGTGGTAAAATTTTCAGTATATTTGAATAGGCATGTTTTTGTAATGCTTAACCGGAGCTATAACACTATATATTGACAGAGAAGAACTTGAGCTGGCTGCATTGGTGCTTAGATTCATCTGGGCCTTCTCTTTGAAAAGTTTAAAGGGAATATTGCTTTTTGTTTGTCCATTTGTCTATTTGTCACACTCTTTGGTAGGTCTCATAACTGATGAAGGGGTTATACAAGGGTCTTGAAATTCCATCAATGAGGTCCTTTAAGATCAAAAATGAACTTAACCATTTTTATGCCCCTTAACTTCATCCAGCTTCAATAAATTGGGAGGGCTATTCCTTAGGGCTTGTCCATGACATTTGTCCATCCAATTCCATTGGGCTTGTCCATCCTGTCGTCCATGCAAATGTCAGGCTGTTCTTGTAAGCAAAATATCTAAGGTACAACTTGAGTTAGGCTCATGAAATTTAGCAAGAAATTTTTAGCTAATATTCAAATGAACAGATTAAATTTTGTTGAACTTTGGATTACTTTTGTCAGAGTTCTGGCTCTTCTCAACTTTGGCATTTGTATTGACAAGCCTAAGTGGGGCATAGTGTTTTTCAAACACATTTCTAGGTTATTTTTGTTTGTTTTTTTGTCCTTACTGCTTTAGCAAGCAGGAGTGACCTAAGGATCACATTCTGGCATTGGCTTTGGATGTAAACAATGATAACTCTTATCCTGCTGAATAATTTAATTAGCCATACCCATTTCTGACTATCAGCCAATCGGATTACATCATATTATGGTTTTGTTCAAATTCACAATCTGAATGACAAACAGTGTAGATCCTGATCAGATGGCTTCTTCAGAAGCCATCTGATCTGGATCTACACTGTTTGCAAAGATAGGGGTTGTCATGAATAGCAGGATAAGGGTTAAGTCAGTGCGTTAGCATTATCTCTCAAACACCAAGGCTTCTAAATTAATGAAACTTCTTACTACACTACACACTATTACCCCCATGCTATGCTCTGTGTCATCGTCGGTTACTGACTTTAACCTACTTTTTATGCTTGGCTGAACACAACCAGTAGTGGCAACATAGAAATCACTGGTCATCCAGTCACCGGTCATCAAGTAACCGGTCAAGCACTCACCGGTCAAACCACTTACCAGTCAATATCTCACCAGTCATCCAGTCACCGGTCAACTAGGCACAGGTCAACCAGGCACTTGTCTCCAGTCATTCGCATATGACTTTCAAAATGTGCCTCTACAAAATTATGCTCCTTCTATAAGCAGCCATGTATCTCACGGTAGTATCCTTAGACTACCAAATGTACATACTCCTGGATATGAACACTCTGAAATGTCAGAGTTCCCAAATCCAGCTACTTCTTCCAAACAGTTAATCCCACTCAAGCCTGACTTCTCGCAGATGTCAGACCCGAGTGTGATGATTGATCCTCCTATTTCCACTGATGTTTCTCAGACTAGACCTTCACGGAAGGAACAGTCAAGAAGAGATCATAAATCAAAAAAGAGAAGAAAACATTGATCGTCTTCTTCCTCTTCTTCCACTTCTAGATCAGATTCTTTGAATTCGTCTAGACGAAAGACGAATTCAAAGAGATCTAAACACTCACACAAAAAGAGAAGAAGACGATCGATGACGCCTTCTTCTTCTTCTAATACTTCTCAATCTCAGATTGACTTTGGCAGATATAAAAGGGCTAATAAATCTTCCCAGGTTGTTCAAACGCCTGTTCCCTTTCAACCTCAGGAAACCAATTTTATTCCAGTCAATACTCAACCAATTAATATTGATGAATTTCAGCCGAATCTTCCTCAAATGAATAAAGAGTCTGATTCGGAGACTCAAACTGAAATCTGGTCTTTTGAACGTGCTATAAATGAGGTCTTCAGGCTTCTTCCTGCTGAGTTATGTCCTAAGACTCAGCAGGATCAAGCCCCAGCTAAACCTCTTTCTGGGATAGAGCACTTAATGGAGTCCCGTTCAACGCCATTACTTGTTCTACCCCAGTCTAAATTGGTTGAAAATACCACAAAGTACATTCAAAACAGACTTGATTCGGATAAATGTTTTAGAGACTGGATATGCCCGCAAAACTTGGTTTCGGCTCTTGCTCCGACTAAATTCTACAAGAGCCGAAACCAATATTTGCCCACTGACAATATTCCATAATTAGAAGCAGATGCGTCTCTCCTAGACATCTCAAATAAAGGAAGAGCTTCCATTCCTCTGAAGAATTTGGAAGCATGGGAAAGGAAGGCTAGGAAATTAGTTTCTATTAATTCCCATGCTGACTTATTTTCTTCAGCTGCCTTCCTTTGTCTACAACAGGAATCGATGTCGGTTGCGGCCCTTTCCAGGCTTTTGGAGGCCGTAGCCAAATCGATTAAGCATGCTACCGCCATGTCTACTCTTTTAACTACTGAAATATTTCAAGCTAGGAGGGACGCAGCCCTAGCTTCATCAAAACTGCTTCTTGATAATTCTTCATTTGAGTTGAGGAACGCTCCTATCAACTCAAAAACATTATTTGATGGCAGGATAAAAGAAATAGCCAAATCAAATTTTGAAGCTCAACAGCAAAGGTTTTTAGCTTCTACTTCCATTCAGTCACAATCTAGTTCTGTTAAGCCTCCTACTCCGAGTAGAGCTTTCAAGATACCTAAATATCCTGCCAACAATGTCCAGACCTAAACCTACGCAATCGTATAGGTCCAAATCTCAACCTCAAAGTTCATCTTTTCACACTAAAAAGGAAAATATAAAGAGGACTGGTAACATTCGTCAGTTCCCCTCCTCTAAACTTGCCTCTTCTTCCACAAGATTATGAAGTCCTGCCCTTTCCACTGCCTGCTCTTCCATACTCGGACATTCCAATGGGAGGACGATTGGCCCATTTTGTGGAAAAATGGGAGGAAATTACAGACAACAAATGGGTCCTCTCTTATCATACGACATGGATTCAGGATACCATTCAGCAAAATTCCTCCTTTGTCATCTGTTCCGATCAGAATGAGTCAGTCCTCCTCCCCGTTTATCAGAGAAGAGATCGAAAACCTTCTCAACAAACGGGCAGTGGAAAGGGTACAGAATCCGGGAACTCTCGGCTTTTATTCCCGGATCTTCCTAGTTCCAAAAAAGAACAGAAAGTTACGTTTGATCATAGACCTTTCTTTATTGAACCGATTCATAAAGAAACAGTCTTTCAAAATGGAGACAGACAAGTCGGTAAGACAAGCGATGAGACTCAACGACTGGGCTGTCTCCATAGACTTAACAGATGCATACCTACACGTTCCAATACATCATCAGTCCCAGAAGTATCTTCGTTTCATTTATGAAGATCAGGTCTATCACTTCACGGCCTTACCGTTCGGAATGTCGCTAAGTCCGTTGATATTTTCGAAACTGATGGACGTTATAGCAGCGTTTCTACGCCAACTTGCCGTATCAGTCTTCCCGTACCTAGACGATTGGCTAATAAAAAATCTGATTCGCAACCACTTGATTACTCAGACAAGATTTTGCATTCAAATTATTCAAAGTCAGGTTTTCTGCCAAATCTCAAGAAATCGGATCTTGTTCCTTCTCAGAAATCATCTTTATAGGCATGGAATTTCTGACGCAACAGAATTTAGTCAGGGTTCCAATGGATCGTGTTCAGAACCTATTTCAGACAATCAAGAAATTTCTGTCATTCAAACATGTATCGGCACGAACTTTCCTTTCCTTTTTGGGCAAACTCAGTGCTGCAGCAGACTTCGTTATCCTAGGCAGACTGCACTTATGTCCCCTTCAGATGTGTCTTTTGTCTGTCTGGAAACCTCATATTCTTCCTCTCGATCATCCTGTTACGATAAACGGTATGATTCGATCTCTCTTACAATGGTGGATAAACCCCAATCAGTTCGAAACAGGGACTACTATCCATCCTCCAGATCCCAAATTCTTCCTTCATACGGATGCCAGTCATTACGGATGGGGAGCTCATTTAGAGCCGACAACACTATCCTTTCATGGTCGCTGGACAGACTACCAATCCCAGCTCCATATCAATATGTTTGAAATGATGGCCATACAATTAGCACTGAAACAAGCCATTACATTTATACACCATTCTTGCATCATGATATCTACAGACAACACAACGGTGGTCTCATATATCAACAAACAGGGTGGCACTCATTCTCCCAACCTCTGCGTAGAAGTTTGGGAAATTCTGAACTGGTGCCTGGAACATGACATGGTTATCAGAGTTCGTCACATTCCAGGCAAATTCAACATTCTTGCAGACGCCTATCAAGATTAGACAAACCTATCAAGACAGAATGGGCTCTGGATCAAACAGTAGCGAATTCAGTATTCCAGATGCTCAATTTTCCAAATGTGGACTTGTTTGCGACTCGATTCAATCACACAAACTCCCATTATATGTCTCTTCAGTACAAGACAACAAAGCACTAGCGATAGATGCCCTGTCCATGGACTGGAATCATCTTTATGCATATGCTTTTCCTCCTTTTATTCTGATTCCTGCTGTTCTGGAAAAAATCGGACAACATCAATGCAGAATAGTTCTGATAGCTCCGTTCTGGCCACAACAACAGTGGTTCTCAGAACTTCTTCCTCTATTAGTGTCAGTTCCGATTCGTCTGCCATTAATCTCAAGTCTCTTGACACAATCAAAAGGAAGATTTGTTCATCAAAACCTCCCACTTCTCGACCTTCACGCTTGGGAGTTATCAAACAATCAATCAGAGATAAAAAATTTTCGCAAGACATTGCAGATTTTGTCTCTAGATCAAGAAGAACATCTATACAAAAGGTCTATGATGCAAAATGGTCCATCTTCTCTAATTGGTGTCATACAAAAAGGTTAATCCGATCTTGGCCCTTATTACAGTTATAGCCGATTTCTTAATCTTTCTTTTCTTGGAAAAGAAATGCCAAATCAGTACTATTAAAGGTTATAGAGCTATGATCTCCAACACTCTTAAATTTAAAACTGGTAATCGAATCAGATCTAATCCAGTCTTATCTGAACTAATCAGGTCTTTCGAACTGCAACGACTAGTACAAAGATCTCTTACACCTAAATCTTATCATGGGTTTTAATATGTCTACAAAAACCACCTTTTGAACCTCTTGATTTCTAAATTTCACATTACTATTAAGACAGCCTTTCTTTTAGCCCTTGCCACTGCTAAAAGATGTAGCAAAATACATGCATTGGCTATGGATTCACAACACTTAAGGTTCAATCAAACTGATAGTTCAGTTTCCTTGATGCTTAAAACTGGCTTCTTAGCGAAGAACCAGCTTCCTTCTGTTAAACCAGACCCTATTGTTGTTCCTAGTCTTGCTCGAATATGTAAAAGGGAACATCTGGACAGACTTCTTTGCCTCGTTAGGTCTCTGAAGTTCTATCTTAAAATGACTAGTTCTTATCGCCAGAACAGAACTAGACTTTTTCTACCCATGAAAGGCAATCAAGATATTTCTAAAGATACTATCTTGAGATGGATATCTTACACTGTTAAGCTTGCCTACAGGAAACTCACTAAACGAGACATTTCTTTCCTTAAAATAAAAGCTCATGAAGTTAGAGCTCTTTCCTCTTCCTGGGCTTTCTTTGACAAAGTTCCTCTCAATGATATTCTTCAAGCAGCGGTTTGGAATCGATCATCAGCCTTCTCTAGATTCTACCTCAGGGACATGTCTTAACAAGCAGAAAATCTACAAAGTTTGGGCCCCATTGTGGTGGCCCAAAAAGTGGTGGGGGGCCAACAGCATCCAGCTTTGGAAGCATAGACAATGTCAACAGCCTCCTACACCTGATGCTTTGCTAGAAAGGTACTTAATATACACTAATTATGTTATATTATACCTTTTATTTGATATATCTTAAACCTGGATTATCTTTATCCTTGGTTTAAAGGACTTTTATTGCTTTATGCATTAATTAAGTCCTTTATTAGATATCTCTAAAGTTTGGGTTTCCTAAGTCTTAATTCAGAAGTTGGGACTTATTTATTAGGAGAAATCCTCCCTCCTATTCTGCAAATTCTAGCACATTATCTATAGGTTAATGTATTACGCAGTTAAAATGAAGTTTTTTAAAAGTAAAACGTATTTTAACTAGTAATACTTAACCTACAGATAAGTATTTATGGTCCCACCTTCCACCCTCGCTCTTTTCTCCTAATTGTGTATTGTTTTACACATAAAAGAAACTGACAGGTGATCATTTGAGCGGGAAGGAATTACGTCACATAGATAACTGTTTAAAGGGACCTTCTGAATTAAGACTTTATCATGATTGAAAGGTCGTTTTTCTGTTGAGGGGGTGAAAAACAGAATAGAATAGCACATTATCTATAGGTTAAGTATTACTAGTTAAAATACGTTTTACTTTTAAAAAACTTCATTTTAAGTTATCCACCTCTTTAACCATAGTCCTGCTGAATCAGGATATACCGTCTTTACAAACAGTGTAGCTCCAGATCAATTGGCTTCTGAAGAAGCCAACTGATCTGGATCTACACTGTTTGCCATTAAGTAAGTGAATTTGTATCAACCACCTGGATCAAGTAATCTGATTGGCTGTAAATAGGAAGTGGGTAAATCTGATTGGCTGTAAATTGAAAGTGGGCATGGCAGCTTAATTAATTCAGCATTTAAGCTAGGGCTTTTATACTTGGCAGACATACCAGGGCTGAGGAGTAGATAATCCTAATTACATGTACCGATTGGAGAAAAAAAATAAACATCAGTTAATTTTAAGAAAATTACACCCTTTTTGCATTTTTATTGGAAGATTAAACGAGACTTACCTTCAAGAATGGGAAGTTGAAGTTTGATCGATATTTTATCAACTGCAAACCACTTTTGGGATCACACAGAGATGACATAGCTAAGTCAGCATCCAAAATCAGGCTTTAGAGCTATCGCGACTGGACCTTGAGTACACATGGCCAGTTGCATGTCCTTTTATGCTTGGTTTACAAAATCAGTGGATACCCTTACTGTAGTTTATGTAGATGAACATATTCAAAGCATCAGAACTTAACAAGCTCATTAGTGGTTGAAATGTTAACTGTTCTAGTAAGTACAATATCTAATTCACAGGTATTTTTGCTGAAAAATTTGAAAATGCAAAAGCTACTCACATTTTTCAGCAAAATATTTGTGTACATGTCATATTAAGTGATCAAAGTCTTAACGATATGTACATGTAGTTAGTTTTGAACAACTGGGCCCAGATCAGACTGAATGGATGTGTACACTTGTCTGGACATTTGCTGTTCATATATGGGCTACACCATATAACATGTCTTTGGGCATATGCTGACAATGAATGCCCAAATCGGCCTGCACATTTGCCCAGTTTGATTAGGGCCTTTACTATTTGCTAACAGAATCATTGGATACTACAGAATGTACTTTGACATGTCAGATTTGCAGAATTTAGGAAAAAAATAAATCGAACAACCACATTTAATAAATGTGTATGTAATTTGACTCCTGAAGTTAGAGATATATTGAAATTTTGTGGAAAAGAGGAGAAATTGCTCCTTAGGAGCAATTTCTCCTCTTTTCCACAATATTTTATTACCTGTTGCGAGATTTTCATGTTTAAGCAAGAACCAGATTTTCATTTCGAGATAAGAGAGGTTGAGATAACGATAGTCAACTGTATATACATTTCATCATTTTAGGTGATTATTCATTACACTTTTACCATGACATCACTGGATATAGACAGTCTTAATAACTGTAAATCTTGGCTAATGACGACACTGCCAATTGTTCCAAGTGGCTATGAGTTCTCAAGGAATATCCCTGGTGACGGTGGAATATGTGGGGAATTATCATGGGATAATCAGATGAATCAGGAGTCAGAAGGATATAGATGCTTAGGAAATTACTTCATATCACCACATGATAATAATTTATGTCGTAAGTATGCAGTGTTATGGTCTGGGCGTAAACTTCACAGAGTTGGGTAGAGTCATGGAAATGAATTCATTGTTAGTTTACAATGCATCATTGACCTTATGCTTGTGTACAACTAAAAACATGGGAATAGCTGGAGCACAAAATGGAATAAAATGAAACGGAATAACCCTTGTCCTGCTGAACCTGGATATATACTGCCTTTGCAAACAGTGTAGATCCAGACCAGTTGGCTTCTGAAGAAGCCAACTGATCTGGATCTGCACTGTT
Organism: Anodontia alba; assembly: GCA_964016985.1. Lineage (NCBI taxonomy): Eukaryota > Metazoa > Mollusca > Bivalvia > Lucinida > Lucinidae > Anodontia > Anodontia alba. Next base: position 123,136,721 of record OZ024822.1, on the reverse strand, counting down.
TGCCATTAAGTATGTGAATTCATATCAATAATCTGGATCAATTAATCTGATTGGCTGCTGGCCTCGGTGGCTCAGTTGGATGCGCCGTCCGACTGGAGACCAGGAGGTCGCGGGTTCAACCCCCGCCGAAGTCGGCAACATTCTTTCATGGAGATTGATCATGAAATATTTTCTACGGTCATTCTCGCCCTTCCGCTGATTCAAGAAGGGCAGTTGTCAGTTTCTGGGGAAGGAATGTACACAATACTGGTTAACCGCTTAGAGGACTAAGCCTGCCCAGTAAACGTGTGGCTAAGTAAACTGACCGCGCTTGACATGACCCCATTGGGTTGACTGGACCGTAAAACCTCAACACAAACAAAATCTGATTGGCTGAAAATTTGGAATGGGCGTGGCATCTTAATTTATTCAGCAGGACAAGGGATAATATTTATTAGAACACCCATATACAGAGGATGTCCATTCACAAGCACTATTGCTACACACCACACTGATGTAGATATTCTGAAAGACTACCATTACAGCACTTCATCAAAGTTTATTGGATATACATTAAGTTTGACAATTTCACTGTTAACCCTTAAAGCGCCAAGAAAAACTGCATCTGAAAATGTCGTCTGTTTATGTCGTCTGCTGAATATTCTTGCAAACTTTATCAAACCTACTTTTGCATACAGGCAAACAGTGTGGACCCAGATCAGACTGCTCCTAAAGAAGCAGTCTGATCTGGGTCCACACTGTTTGCAGAAATGACTTTTAAAATCACAAGCAGATGAGAAAGCAGATGACAATAGTTGTGATTGGCGCTTTAAGGATTAAAGTGGATGAATGCATAGGTACTGCTGATGCAATTTTTAGCATTCCTGTTACATTGTGAAAAGTTATTCTTAACTACTTGTTTTAGTTTTGATGAAGTAAGCCTAAAAAGGGAAGTGAAACTAGTGGTGATTATTTTTAATGTGAGGGCCATTTTTACAGAGGCCAGTGGGAGCACATCTCATTTAGACCCCTCAAATTTACCTTTTGCATTATGGAATTTAGCCGATTTGGCCAAGATTTGCATATAAAGAACCCAAGACTATTTCGTATTTAAATCAGCTTTAACATTTGTTGTGTCTTAAAGGTATACCAGGCTTTTTTGTGAAAGATAATATTTGTTTTACATAGCTACGAGGAGCATCAAGGGCCCAGCTGTTCAAAACTTAACATTGTTAGCTAACATGAGGTTAAAAATTCTGTCTTGAAATATCGCAATTACATTAAATTGTTTTGCTTGGCATTGCAATTAAATTGTTTTGCTTGGCATTGCAAAAGCTACGCACATTTTTGCAGCAAAAATATGAATGTATTTGGAAATACCTTTGCTACAACAGCTATACATTTGTCATTAACAAGCCAGCTAAGCTAACAATTCTTTGAACAACAGGGCCCAGATATTTTTTTTTTTTTTTTTTTTTTTACTTCTAAATGAAAACATAAATGAAAACAGTGGGTATTCATTAGAAGCACCTTTATGAGAAAGAGGAACATTATTGACCTTAACCATTAAAATGCCAAGAAAACCTGCATCTGACAAGGTCATCTGTTTATGTCATCTGCTGAATATTCTTGCAAACTTTTCAAACCTATTTTTGCATACAGACAAACAGTGTGGACCCTGATCAGACTTCTCCTAGAGGAGCAGTCTGATCTGGGTCCACACTGTTTGCAAAAATGACTTTTAAAATCACAAGCAGATGACAAAGCAGACAACAATTGTTGTGATTGGCAGTTTAAGGGTTAAATATAAAAATACAATGTATCAGTCATTAAAGTGCAAAAGACAGCTGCAGCAGACATTTTGATTTGTATGCCCCCCCCACATGCCTAAGGCAGGAGTGGGGCATATGGCGTTTTGCCATGATGTTATGTCAGTACGTGTGCATGTGCATCTGTCACATTTGTAACCAGTCATAACTTGAGGACCTTTCGTTTATGCTAGCAAATTGAAATTTGATATGCTACTTACCCAGACCTAAACCTTTAAATCTGTGCTAGAGTTGCTCCTGGGTCATGACCTGGGGTGGGACAAGGGACCAATATTTAAGTTTACTTTGGCATTTATGTCCGCATTTCTTTTGAAGGTCTTTACTTGGGTACCTTTTATGCTAGGAAGTTATATTTTGGTATGCTACTTTTCCAGACCTAATCCTTCAACTCTGTGCTAGAGTTGTCCCTAAGTCATGCCTTTGGGCAGGGCTAGGGCTCAAAATGTATAAAAGTTCAAACTTGGGTACTTTTTATACTAGGACGTGGATGTTGGTATGCTACTTAGGTCAAAACTCAGGTACCTTTAATGGTAGGAAATTGAAATTTGGTATGCTATGCTACTTACCCAGACTTAACCCTACTCTTGCTAAACACTACATGCTCTGTCTTTGCAAACAGTGTAGATCCAGATCAGTTGGCTTCTGAAGAAGCCAACTGATCTGGAGCTGCACTGTTTGTCATTAAATGTGAATTTCTATCAAAAACCTGGATGAAGTAATCTGATTGGCTTGAAATTAGAAGTGGGGGTGGCATCTTAATTGATTCAGCATGATGAGGGTTAAACCTTCAATTCTGTGCTAAGTTGCCCTAGGTCGTACCCTGGGGTGGGGCTAAAGGTTATCATGTATAACAGGCCAAATTTTGGTACCTTTTATGCTAGAAAGTTGAAATTTTGTATGCTACTTATATCCAGACCTAAACTTTATCTCTGTCAGAGTTGCTCCTGGGTCATGCCCTGTGGTCAAAATGTATAACGGGTCAAATTTTACATTGACATTTACCTCAGCGTTTCTCTTGGAGGTCATGACTTGGGTACCTTTTATGCTAGGTAGTTGAAATTTGGTATGCAACTTACCCAGACATAAACCTTCAACTCTGTGCTTCAACTCTCTGCTAGAAGTGCCCCTTTATCATGCCCAGGGATGATGCTAAGGGTCCAAAGGACAGGCTTATTTGTGTACTTTGGGCACATGTCTAGTACGTTCAAGTTTTTCTGAAGTTCATATTGCAACAACCTTTTATTAGAAGGCATTTGTATTTGGACCACAGATACCCTGGAGGGTCGGCTTTCATTCCTAGACAGACCCCAGGGTCTTTAACTCAGGGTGGGGCTAAAGTTACAAATCTAAGACACCTATAAAAAGTGTTGTTGTTTTTTTGTTTTTTTTTCTGTTATGAAAACAACTTAGATACTTGGTCAGACATCTTTCTGCCATGTGACACTGACTTATATATAGGTCATGAAGTAAAGGTCAGTATGACCTATATTTCCTGGTTCAGAAATTTTGCCTTATATCCTGAAGTTTTCATCCGCCCATGATTTTGCCTTTTATCTTGAATAGTATTTCATGTATAAATGCCATTCTTTCTGATTATGAGTCAGTATGACCTGAAGTTTGACCTCAAATAAATGCAGGTTACAGTGACCTATATTTTATTGTCCAGTGATTTTGACTTATACTTGTATTTTGAAGTGTATTTGTTCTATAAACATCATACTTATGGATTATGAGACAGTATGACCCAACATTTGACCTCAAAATAAATGTAGGTCACAGTGACCTACATTTCAGGATCCAGTAATTTTGCCTTATATGTTGAAAAGTATTTGATGTACAAACATCATGCTTATATGAGTCAGTATGACCCAAGTTTTGACCTCAAACTAAATGTAGGTCACTGTGACTGGCATTTCAGGGTCCAGTAATTATGCTTTATATCTTAAAAGAGTATTGGACGTACAAACATCATACTTATGTATTATGAATCAGTATGATCAGAAGTTTGACCACAAAATAAATTTAAGCCTCAGTGACCTACATTTTATGATCTAGTAATTTTGCCTTATATTTTGATGAGTATTGGATGTATAACATCATACTTAGGATTATGAGTCCGTATGACCCAACATTTGACACCAGAATAAATGTATGTCACATTGACCTTTATTTCTTGCTTCAGTGATTTTGTCTTATAACTTGAAGAGGATTTGGTGTATAAACATTCCACTTATGGATTATTAGTCAGTATGACCTGCAATTGGTCAGAGTTTACTTTGACATTTATGTCCCTGTTTCTTTTAGGGGTCATAACTTGAGTACCTTTTATGCTAGGAAGTTGAAATTGGATATGCTACTTACCCAGACCAAAACCTTTAACTCAGTGCTAGTATTGCCCTGAGTATAGGCTAGGGGTCAGACTGTATAGCAGGTTAGATTGAGCATTTGGAAAATAGTTGTTGCCTTTTGAGCAAAGAGCAAAGGGTGGGGCATTTGTGTACTTTGGACACTTGTCTAGTTTGAGGGTAAATTTAAGAGAAAATAAGACTTGACATTTCATTTGTATTGTCTGCCAAGCAGATGATTCATATGAAATGTCAACTTTAAGTTTCAGTAGAAAATAATGATCATAAAAAGAATGTCTGCTGCAATTTTGTGCTTTAACCCTTGTCCTACTGAATAAATTAAGATGCCACGCCCACTTCTAATTTTCAGCCAATCATGTTACTTGATCCAGATTGTTGACATAAATTCATTTACTGAATGGCAAACAGTGCAGGTCCAGATCAGTTGGCTTCTTCAGAAGCCAACTGATCTGGATCTGCACTGTTTGCAAAAGCACAGTTTATCCGGGTTCAGCAGGACAAGGGTTAAGAGTTAGTACTTGCCAGAGGCACAGTAGGGTTTATCACAAGATTGTTGCTACTTTCTCTGTTATGATTATTTCCCCCTACCTAAGGGGAAGGGGACATTTATTTTTGATGCCAGTTCTGTTGGCTTGGTGTTTTAGGGGCTAGTTAGCATATTGCAAAAGGATTAAGCCTTACAATCATAGCCTCCTAACCTTAGATGTTCACCCAGACAGAAGGACGAGCCGAGGCATTCACAATGTCCCCATCGCTAAAGAGTTGGGTTAAAAATGAAGAAAAAAAACAACAACAATAGACTGTCATTTGCTAGAATTTTACTGCCACACTTACCATGCTATGGATAAATTTAGCAGACAGCAAACTGATGATATGTTTCATATTTTTCCTAGAAAATAGGATCTGACACTTCATGCTAAGAAGAACAATATACATGGAATATTAAATCCTATTTTCTAGGAGGAATTAGAAAAAAATGTTTCAACATGCTGTCAGCTGAATATTTTACACAGCATGCAATGTATTACTGAAAGAGTTTCTGTTCAATAAGTTTGTCTTTTTTTATTTTAGGTCCATGTCCCTGGGGCTCCATATCAGACTCTACATCATGCTCTGTCTGTCCAAAAGGAACATATCACGGTAGCCCCAGCAGTGACGTGTGTTCACCATGTGGTTCCGGGAGGACTACAAGATATTCAGGGGCCACTTCCTCATCTGCTTGTGTTGGTAAGTAGCTTATTGTACAGCATATTTGTATGCCAGCAGGTACGTGTTTTTTTTGTTTTTTTTTTTCCATTTGTTCAAATGTACATTTGTTTGTCCTTCAGTAGTGTTAGTGGATATCTGTGTTAAAAGTTTTGCATCAAAGTTTTTAAGAGGTTATATTATCAAGGTCTGTTGATGGTTTGAATTTATGTTTTGCTAATTGCTATAGTTACCAAATGTTGTTACATTCAAACCTGACACCACAGCTCATGCCACTGGATAGGGCTAGAGGTCAAAATCTAGGACTTTCATTTAACATGTTTAAGGTCATTTTAGCTCTGAGCTATTGTGATCATTTTTTTGTCCATCTGCATGTCTGTCCATCCATTAACATTTTCAGACAACTTCTCCTCTGAAGCCGCTGAGCCAATTTTGCTCAAATTTCATATGGAGCCTCCTTAGGTTGGGGGAAGAGTAGAGTACTTAAATGGTTGTGGTCTCTTGACCAAGATGGCCGCCATGCCTATATAAACCTTTAAAAATCTTCTTCTCCAGAACAGAAGATGCCTTGGGACTGACTCTTTGGACAAATCATCAGGGATGGGAGGTCTACCAAAGTTGCTTAAGTAATGGCCATACATTGATATTCAACCTTTTTACAGCAAGGTCAAGTTTGCTTCCCTTTACATTTGTTATAACCCACCACGCGATAGTGTCTGTCCATTCAGCCAATTTTCTTCACACCATGTGGAGTCTTCTGTCAAAGTCCCATAAAAACAATTTAAAAACATCTCTAGAATCAAGAGGACTTTGAGGCTGAATCTTGGTATATAGCATTAGGGACTCAAGGTCGTCAAATTTTGTTCAAATCATTACGAAAACACACCTATTCAAATATATAGAGTATTTCTCCTCCAAAAATTTAAAATTTTCAGATAAAAAACTGTGATATTTTTCACATGGATTGTGGGTACTCACTGCGAGGCGGTTCTAACAAGTACCCACAATCTATGTTTTGAGCAGGAATAAAACAAATAACTTATACCCCTGCAAACCCCAGTTTTACTATATAAAAGTGGGGTTTAAGGGGGTCAAAATTATATAGGCATGTTTTCGTGATGATGGTCATAGGTTGATCTTCGATCTTTTTACAGCAAAGTCAAATTTGCCCCCTATACATTTGAATGGGGAAAATGTTGAAAATCATTTTTTCAATGGATAATAAAGACTAATGGCTGAAATTTACAATGTATGATTAAAGTAGTAAAACTGTTTAGCTACTGTCAAAATTTTGGGGGTTGTTTGCCCTTGTCTTTAAGCTATATACATGTATAAAATTGTGAAATCTTTAAATGTCTTCTTCTCTGAAACTTCTTGAACAGTTTTCACTAGATTTCACATGGGGCCATCTGTTGAAAGGATGTTGATAATTTGTTCAAATGGATCTGCACCATTGAACAAGATGGCTGGCATACCTCATATATGGTAAAACACTTAAAAATCTTCTCAAGAACTAAGAAAGCTCAGAGGCTGAATCTTGGTATACAGCATCAGGGACTCAATGTCCGCTAAGTTTATTGAAATAATGATACTAGTATGAGCGTAGACCTTTTTATGATATGGTCCAATTTGTGTCCTAGTTGCTGTGGCAATACTGGAAAAAGTTGCATGGCATTTGCAGATATGCAATAGCTGTTTTTATCAATTGAGTGAATCGTGGCCCTTGGGCCTCTTGTTCTAATTTTCCTAGTAAAAAGGGCTGGATATTTTATGTAAATCAATTATTTTCATAAAATGTCAGACTCTATTGACCTTTATAATGTTATTGTTTTTTATCCGGGCTACTGACCATGTGATTACAAAGTTGTATCACGTAACCAATAATTTTGGATGGCAAAAACACTTACGGTTCCATTGATACTAATTGAATCAAGCCAAACTTTACTTGGATAATACATACTTTTTGGTCAATATTCACTCGTAAATTTTACCTAGCATTTAACAATACAGCTTTAAGAAGCAATTTGACTGCTTTTCCTAGGACAAATACAAATGTTTCAGCGATATTTTTCCTACATCAGCAGTCACGTGTCCAACCATAAATTTGCTTTATGGTGACCATTTTAACGCTTAGTTTTAGCTAGTGTATAGTCAAAATATGTGTCAATATTTTTGGTTATGACATTTGAATGATCACTCGACGAGAATCCTTTCTGAAAAGAAACTTTTGACAAATGAAAATGCTTTATTTTCTGAAAAGACATTGGCAATTTTACGGTACGATAAACGTAAACAACTTTCTGCCATCCAATAGATATGGGCCTAGAATGTATACTCTTTGTTAAAGACCGAAAGGTTCCGGATGATTTTTATTTGTGACATAATGTTTAAAAAGGTCTATTTCTGGGAAAAATAAGAAAAACATCACCAGTTTGCCATCTGCCTAACTTACTCAGAGAGTGCTTAAGGTTACCATGGCAAATATTCTCTCTGTTTTAGCTGAATGTGTATCAGGGCAAATCTCTGAAGATGGTTATCAGCCTTGTTGGAGCTGTCCAGTAGGAACATATGCAACTAGTTTAACAACTTGTACTTCCTGTGGTTCTGGCAGAACTACCAGTGTAACAGGAGCTAGCTCAGATACTGCTTGTTTTGATATTGTCCCTCAAAAAGGTAATGTATAGCTCTAGATACACTACAACCTCTTTATAACACGGTTCATCATAACACAGTTTTGGATATAACACGGTTCAAAGATGGATTCCAAAAATGTGTAGATTATATTGAAAAATGACCATACGTGGTCATTTTTCAATATAATCTATACATTTTTGTTTGGATATAACACAGTTGTTTAACTAACACAGTTTATGCTATGGATCCCAACAATAGTGTTATAAAGAGGTTGTGGTGTATATTGGGATGCAGCATCAAAAAATGTACCTATGAACATGTCTGCCCAGCAAAGATTTGGATCAGCCTGCGCATTTGCATGTTCTCATAGCATCTTCACTGGACTTATTTTAGATAGCCAGGGATACAAAGCGTCTTCATGCAGATAATGAAGGCTCTGATCACTGCACGAATGTGCAGACTAATTTGAGACTTTGTTGGGCGCACATGTCAGTAGGTACCTTTCTCACATTTGGACTCATATTTTTTTAACCCTTCTCATGCTGAATAAATTAATGCTATGTTCCCACTATCACGATTCACCGCACGATTGAAATCGTGGTTTTAATCGTGGACTAATCATGGTGATCCTATCAGATCTTATCAGATCTTTAGTCAGTCGTGGCAATCGTGTTAATCTTAGAAACTTTTTGAACTGTTCAAAATTTTTCTACAATCAACATGATCATTTGTCAAATCAGGATCATCATATCAGATTGCATCGTAACAAAGCATGACAGATCGCATCTAATCGTGCTCAAATCGTGGTGATCGGGATCGATCTTTGACAAGACAAACACCACGTTCTGTTGAGATGTGTTGTGATCTGTCATGATTTGTTACGCTCTGTCGGGTCCCATTGCTCAAGACCTGACATGAATGACTCACGATCAGACAGGAGTTGATACGAGAAGATGCTAGTAAATGCGAGTAGATACGAGTTGTTAGGTTTTTACACGAACGCTCACGATCTGCTACGAGTTCTCGTGCCCATAGATTTCTCCTCTCCTCTCTGAGCCATGGTCGCACCCAGAACTGCCTGACTGCAGCTCTCCTGGCCCTTTGTGGTTGGGGTTGTAGCTGGTCTGTCTGCTGCTTGTCTTCTTCCTCCCTGGCGATAGTGTAACTATACAGTAATACTGCAAATGCCACGTTGTCATCATCTGCAACTCCTGCCATCGTCAATGGTTGAGGGTAAATGTTAATGCTGTAAAAGTTCAAGAAACAATGAAGTCCATGGTCAGTCCAGCTGCATATATATATATATATATATATATATATATATATATATATATATATATTATACCTGTCGAGGTCCAGTCGTAGCTCAAATCATGATCACCTTCGATCATGATCGTGAAAAACATCGAGACCACAATCGTATGCTATTGTAACGGAGCGCATCGGTTTGTGATGAATGTATTGGAACGTATCTGAACGTATCAGATCGTCCCAGTTTTGGGCACCCTATTGTGATGATCATGTCAGATCCAGACCCAATCGTAGACTCAATCGCAACAATCCTATCGGAACGTATGTGATCGTATCTGAATGGGAGATCAGATCGTGACTGATCATGACACCTGAAATTGACAAATCGTGATTGGAATGCATCCGCAACAAATTGTATGGCCAATCTTGGCATTCGTAATGGATCGCACGACAGTGGGAACCTAGCATAAGATGCCACTCCCACTTTCAATTTTCAGCAATCCGATTACTTGATCCAGGTTGTTGATATAAATTCACATACTGAGTGACAAACAGTGCAGATCCAGATCAGTTGGCTTACACAGTTTGCAAAGGAAGAGTATGACTGGATTCAACAGGACAAGGGTTAATTCTCTAGAATAATATTAGTTTAAGGGAACTCATTAGAAACATCTTATCAGGACACTTACCAGTATAATGTTTATGTGAAGAATTAAGAATAAATCATATATTTCGTTAACATGTCAGTGTGTAATGATGAGCCCCAGTTACCATATACCGTATTCATCCTAAGTATTGGGACACCTTACATTCTTATCATACTTATCTTAAAATTAGAGCAAATCCATTTTACTACCTATTTGTATGTGTTAAAATATTGCTGGATGAGCGGCAAGCAGTGTAGAACCTGATCAGATGCTGCACAATGTGGCATCTGATCTGGGTCTACACTGTTTGCACAGGCCTATCTGTCCTAATGCTCGGGGAATTATGGTAATATGAAACTGGAGATATGCAGGCATCAGATGTGGACATTATTGGGCAAATTTTTAGAATTTTCTCTTTTCTTGACTCTGATCTTGGTTTGTTTTGTTGTTTCTGTGAATCTTTTATTATGCAAAAATATGTCTTCAAGTACTTCTTGACCAAATTCTTTCTCCGTATATTATCATGGAAATGTGATTGCCCTTTTTTTTTTTTTTTTTTTTATTAGAGGAATGTCGGCATAAATATATTTTTCTTATTTCTCCACGGAATCATGTTAAGGGTATTCATCAGAAGCACCTCGCAGAAGTGAGTACTCACAACATACAGTTTTGTGGAGAAAAAAAAAATCCCTAAATTATGACTAAAAATAATCTCCTAATCTACAGTGATGGCTTATTAGCCCTTAAACTGCCAGTCACAACAATTGTCGTCTGCTTTCTCATCTGCTTGTGATTTTAAAAGTCATTTCTGCAAACAGTGTGGACCCAGATCAGACTGCTCCTTGGGGCAGTTTGATCTGGGTCCGCACTGTTTGCCTGTATGCAAAAAATTGGTTTGAAAAGTTAGCAAGAATATTCAGCAGATGACATAAACAGAAGACATTTTCAGATGCAGGTTTTCTTGGCGTTTTAAGGGTTAAAATCATGAACAAGCTCTTTATCATATATTTACTATAAAATACTTCAATTTTGAATATGCAATACAATGTGTATATCACTTAAGCTTAGGCATTAACTTGTGATGCCATATTGCATACTCTATATTACACCACAAAATCCATATCTCACACTATCGCACACTGTAGACCTAGATCAGTCTGCAGCCACACACTCTGACCTGGGTCTTTGTTGCCAGCTTACCGTATCAGTTAAAACTGTAAATTGAATTGATGGGGAAGGCTTTGGTCAAACTGCATGGGTTTGCTGGCAGATATGGGGTTTCATTATTTGCATAAAGTATAAGGGTCATTTCCTTACACTGTGCCTCCAATGTATTGTGAGTAATAATTAGACTTGAGATGTAAAGAATATTTGTCTATATAATTTAAACCTTGCCACTCTATGGGCAAATTCAGCAGTTGACATATTGACATTTTCTTATTTTTTCCATAGAAAATGGGCTGTGACATTTCATGCAGATTGTCTTCTTAGGAGACAATTTGCATGAAATGTCAAAGCCTGTTTTCTAGGAAAATAAGTAAATTATTGAAAATCACACCACATCACTAATTTTCATCTAATGATTTAGTCTACAGAATGTTAACCCTTAAACTGCCAGTCACAACAATTGTCGTCTGCTTTGTCATCTGCTTGTGATTTTAAAAGTCATTTTTGCAAATAGTGTGGACACAGATCAGACTGCTCCCCTCTAGGAGCAGTCTGATCAGGGTCCACACTGTATGCCTGTATGCAAAACTAAGTTTGAAAAGTTTATAAGAATATTCAGCAGATGCCATAAACAGACATTTTCAGATCAGGTTTTCTTGGCATTATAAGGGTTAAAGCTTGGCATGCATATGAAATGCAGGACTGTATGCAGGACATGTTAAACTTGTCCAATTTGTCCCATTTCCCCCGAGGACAAGTAAGCAATTTACTTATCCTGGGACAAGCATCAGGAAAACATGCCTATACAATTTTGACCCCCTTAAACCCCACTTTTATATAGTAAAACTGGGGTTTGCAGGGGTATACATTATTTTTCTTATTTCTGATCAAAAACATAGATTGTGGGTACTCATTAGAACTGCCTCAGCGAGGTGGTTCTAACGAGTATGCACAATCTATGTTTTGAGCAGAAATATGAAAAAAATCAGAGTTTTTTATCTGAAAATTTTTAGTTTTTGATGTTGAAATTTTCTATATATTTGAATAGGCGTGTTTTCGTGATGGATTTCATAGTTCTAGGCTACTAGCTTAGAACAATGTCTGGATTATGAGAGACGCGTTTTTCTTATTTCTTGAAGAAAATATATTTTGTGGGTACTTATGAGAAGCCCCTCACCAAGCCTCTGCTAATGAATACCCAAAACACATGTTTTCTTAGAGAAATGGGGAAAATGTCAATTTTTGCGCAAGTAGCTCTAGGTTTGACAAGTGTATTTTGACCATTGACCATTTTCTTGTCTGTGAACAATAAAATTTGATAATTCCACAACCCTGTCTAATGGAACACATAATGCAAGTTTACACTGATTTTTTTTCTGTTGATAGAACCCTGTGGCCAGGGCACACAAGCTAACGGAGACACCTGTGAATTATGCCCATTGGGAACATACAGAAATTTGTTGCTGTCACAGTGTATATCATGTAACTTGGTCGGAACAACAACATTTGTGACAGGAGCTGTTGCCAACAGTAGTTGCTATGGTAAGTTCACCCTAGCATCCACGCTAGCGACCACCCTAAATGAAGTCTAAAAACTGTAAAACCTTTCAGTTAATTTCGCTTCTGTGATTTTTTTTCACTGGGCTAAACAAGAATGACAACTCTCACTCTTCTGGTGCTTGTTTTTACATTTTAACCATTGTCCCGCTGAACGCCGGTATGCCCTGTCTTTGCAAACAGTGTAGATCCAGATCAGTTGGCTTCTTCAGAAGCCAACTGATCTGGATCTGCACTGTTTGTCATTTAGTACCTGAGTTTATATCAGCAACTTGGATGAAGTAATCTGATTGGCTTACAGTTAGAAGTGGGTGTGGCTTCTTAATTAATTCAGCAAGACAAGGGTTAAAAGGCAGGTGCAACATAAACTTCAACAAAATTCTTTCTATTTTTTTAACTCATGACTATATAGTGCTTCATTGCACAAAGCCTTTCGTTATCTCTCTTCCATTGTCTCAGTATGACTTAAATAATGTTGAAGGGACAAAACCACCAATCATCATTCATAATTTATTTTCTGCTAAATTAAAAAAAAATGCTGTTTTTACCCTAAATATTAAACCTTCTTTACTTTTTACCATACTTGCCCTTAAATTTGAAGAAGTTAATTTTACTACCTGTTGAGGTGTCTAGAAACTGCTGCATAAGTGGCAAACAGTGTAGACCATGTTCAGATCCCAGGGTCTGCTGCATGTGATAAGTTTCTGCACTGTTTACTCAAGCCTTTCCTAATAATAATGGTAGTTTTGTCAGGTTGATACCTAAGTGTGCAGAGGACTGGAGGAATATTTGGTGATAATTCTGCGATAATTTTCTCAAATTCTCCATGAAAATATACATTGTGGGGACTCATTAGAAGTGCTGAGGTGCTTCTAATGAGAACCTACAACATGTTTTTATGCAAAAATAAGAAAAAATATCACAGAAATATCATCAAATACTCCTCCTCAGCCTTATATCATCATTACAGGGTAATTATTTATGGAGTTATGACCCTTGATAAATACTTACCATAATTTGCATATCTTTCATTCCAAGACAGTCAAACATAGGTTCATTAGAAAACAATATTTTGGTATCATTTCTTCTTATCAAGTTATGGCCCTTGTTGTATGCTAAAAGTTAGTTTGTGTCTTTCATCCAAATGGAATGTAATTCATAGAGTGAATTTATGATACATGAAATGGGTTATTTGCAGTGTGTATTTTCCATGAGTGAAAGTTTATATTCATATTGTCTACACAGTTTATACTCACATTATCTTTATACAGGAATGTGTGGTGGAGGTCTTACATCATCAGATGGAAGACCCCCATGTACTGCTTGCCCAAAAGGAACTTACTATTTCAACAGCACATACTGTGAAAGTTGTCCTACAGGGCGAACTACAAGATACGTGGGTGCTTCAAGTATTTCTGATTGCCGACTCGAGAGTTTCCTGAGAGGTATGTATGCCAGATCCTTAGCTCCAGATAAGACGGGGTATGAGGAAAATGATTTTCTGATTTCTCCACGAAAACATGTTGTAGGTACTCATTAGAAGTATCTCAGTGCGGTTTGTCTAATCAGTACCACAACATATGTTTTCAAAGAGACATAAGAAAAATATTAACAAGAATTGGTTGAAATAAGCACCTTATCTGGAGCTATGCAGATCTCTATGACTGCTAGATTTAGACTCTCTCCAAAGGTATTACAAATTTGTTTCTGACTGCCCTTGCTGACTAACTTTCCTATGGATATGACAGATCTATTTCTGACTGCCAGCTTGAATGTTTCTTTAGAGATATGTATGCCAGATCTGATATGACTGCCAGATTCTGACTGTCTTTAGAGGTATGACAGATCCTTTGTTTCCGATTTCCTTTTCTGACTACTTTTCCAAAGGGTATGACAGATCTACTTCTCACTGCCAGCTAGAACAGGCCTCGGTGGCTCAATTGGATGCTCCTCCAACTGGTGACTGACTTTCCTTAGAGTATGACAGATCTGTTTTTGACTGCCAACCTAAGAGTTTCCTCAGAGGTATGTGTTCCAGATCTCTTTATGACTGCCAGATTAAGACTCTCTCTAAAGTTACAACAAATTTGTTTCTGACTGCCCTTTCTGACTAACTTTCCAATGGGTATGACAGATCTATTTCTGACTGCCAGCTTGAATGTTTCTTTAGAGATATGTGTGCCAGATCTGATATGACTGCCAGATTCAGACTGTTTTTAGAGATATGACAGATCCTTTGTTTCCGATTTCCTTTTCTGACTACTTTTCCAAAGGATATGACAGATCTACTTCTCACTGCCAGCTAGAACAGGCCTCGGTGGCTCAATTGGATGCTCCTCCAACTGGTGATCGGGAGGTTGCAGGTTTGACCCCAGTCGAGTCGGCAACATTTTTTTTGTGACTATTGATCATGAAATATTTTCTATGATCATTTTCTCCCTTATTCAAGAAGAGCAGTTGTCAGTTTCTAGCAAAAGAATGTGCACTATACTGGTTAACTGTTTTGAGGACTTAGCCTGCCCAAGTAAGTGTGTGGTTCAGTAAACTGACTGACTGTGCTTGACATGACCCCATTGGATTGACTGGGCTGTAAACACCTCAACACAAACACTCTTCCAGCTTGAGAGTTTACTTAGAGATATGTGTGCCAGATCACTTTATGACTACCAGATTTGGATTGTCTTTAGAAGTATGACAAAATTGTCTCTGATTGCCCTTTCTGACTGATTTTTAAAAGGGTATGACATCTATTTCTGGCTACCAGCTTGAGAGTTTTATTAGCATAACAAAAACACACTTATTCAAATACTATATAAGTTTTCAGATAAAATTCTGATTTTTTTTTCATATTTCTGCTCAAAACATAGATTGTGGGTACTCATTAGAACTCCCTCCCTGAGGCTGTTCTAACAAGTACCCACAATATATGTTTTTGAGAGAAATAAGAAAAATAATGTATTCCCCTGTGAACCCCAGTTTTATTGTATAAAAGTGGGGTTTAAGGGGGTCAAAATTATATAGGTATGTTTTTTCGTGATGAGAGTTATGTATATCAAATGTCCTTATGACTGCCAGATTTGGATTTATGCCTTGCTGAGATGCTTCTGCACTACAACCTCTTTATAACAAGGTTCATTATAACAAGGTTATGGATATAAAGATGGATCCAGAAAAAATGTATAGATTATATTGAAAAATGACCATTTTATGGTCATTTTTCAATATAATCTATACATTTTTGTTTCAATATAATACGGTTGTTTAACTGACACTGTTTATGCTATGGACCCCAACAGTAGTGTTATAAAAGAGGTTGTGGTGTAATTAGTATCCAAAGCATAATGCTTTCATGGAGAATGAGAGAAATATTAGTACTTTGCTGTTGAATAAAGTTGTTTTATCTTGAGCTCTGTTCCCATCTTTGTTACATTTTCTTTTCAGTGAAATGTCCAAGAGGAACATTCAGGGATGGTGATGTATGTACAAAGTGTGCTATTGGATACTATTCGAGTGTTGAAGACGTGAGTCAATGTTCTTCATGTCCAAGTGGATATTTGACTTACCAAGAAGGAGCTACATCTCAGGCCATGTGTTTTGGTAATTTAACTTTCACCACTCTCTGGAGCCAGGCTCCATAGTGGCGGCCTCGGTGGCTCATATGGATGCGCCGTCCGACTGGAGACCAGGAGGTCGCGGGTTCAACGCCCACCTAGGTCGCCAACATTCTTTCATGGAGATTGATCATGAAATATTTTCTATGGTCATTCTCTCCCTTCCACTGATTCAAGAAGGGCAGTTGTCAGTTTCTGGCGAAAGAATGTGTACAATACTGGTTAACCGCTTAGAGGACTAAGCCTGCCCAGTAAACGTGTGGTTAGGTAAACTGGCCATGCTCGACACGACCCCAATGGGTTGACTGGGCCGTACAACCTCAACACAAACAAACAAGCAATCAGGACTGTGTCTGACTGCAGATCAAGGGGTTGCATGTTGCAATCCCAGCTCTACCGCATAACTTTTGTGCAGATTGATTATGAAATCATTTCTACAGTCATTCTTCCTCTTTTACTGATTCAAGAAGGGCAGTGGTTAGTTTCTGGCGAAAGTATGTGCTCAAGTACTGGGCCCAGTTGTTCAAAGCTAACAACGTCGTTAGTTAACGATTCGCTAAAATTTACATTGAGTGATTTGCAAATATGCTGAAATTTTTTGCTGAAAAAATATGAGTAGCAAAGCTACTCGCATTTTTTTAGCAAAAAATATCAGAATATTGTATATTGAATCCGCTAAAACAATTAACAAAATGACCCTTAATGAGCTGGTTAAGCTAACGATGCTTTGAACAACTGGGCCCTGGTTAATTGCTTAAAGGACTAAGCCTGCCTTGGAAAAAATGAGTAGGTTAACTGACTGGCTCGACATAACCTTCATTACGAAAACACGCCCATTCAAATATTTAGAAAATTTCACTTCCGAAAACTGAGAATTTTCATATTAAAAAACTGATATTTTTCATACTTCTGCTCAAAACATAGATTGTGGATACTTGTTAGAGAACTGCCTTGCTGAAGCAGTTCTAACGAGTACCCACACTCTATGTTTTTTATCAGAGATAAGAAAAATAATGTATACCCCTGTAAACCCCAGTTTTACTATATAAAAGTGAGGTTTGAGGGGATCAAAATTATATAGGTATGTTTTTGTAATGAATAGTGTTGACTTGGCTGTAAAACTCCCAACTCAAAAAAAAAAAACTAAGAATTTCTCTCTGGGATAAATCAGCAGATGACAAATTGACTATTCTTTTCCTTTATTTTTTCTATACCCTGCCACACAATATTGGCATGGTATTTTGATATACCCTCCAGGGTCTTCCATCCGTTCATCCACACTTTGTTTCCAGATAACTCCTCCTACAGCTTCCATTGGATCTCATTGAAACTTGGTGGACAGTTAGACCATGAGGTGGTACAGCGCATATTGTTTTGAGGTTACAGTTCATCAAATTTTGATAGAGTTATTTAAGAAATAGATCAGCTCTAGCAGTGATTTGTTGAGTAATAAATCACTGTTTGGAGGTCAGTTGTTAAATAGATGAAATCATGAGCGCAGAACGCGAGTGATTTATCTGTTTACAACTGACCGACAAACTGTGATTTATCATTCAACAAATCACGCACAAGAGCAGATCTATTTCGATTCTAACACATAGAAAACGACGAAAAAGTAATTGTATCCTTCAGATTCTTCCAACTTTCTGCCATCACATAAAGAATTCCCATCAACAGTTTTGACTGTAATTCTGTCGTTTACATGTATTTTTTTACGTTGTTGACAAGAGAAAAACGATGTTACACCATCTAACGTCATAGAGACTAATTCTGACATCAGCAAAGTGTTCGAATGACGTTGGAACGGTGCCAGATAGTGTTGCCCGCTACTGCCCAGTGATTTGTTGCAGAACAAATCACTGAATTTAACCATTGGCTATATAGGTGAGGAGTGTTAAAATATACTTTTTAAAGATTTTTCAGGCTTGAGTTTATTTCTGGATAACTCTTCCTACACTTTTTATTTGATCAGTTTGAAACATGTTGGAGAGTTAGACTATGAGGTGATGAAGTGCATATTGTTTTGTGGTAACAGTACACCAAATTTTAATAGAGTAGCTCTTTAAAGATTGTTTAAGCATGATTTCATGTCCAGCTTGCTCCTATAATTTCATCTGATCAAGCTGTTATTTGTTGGACACAGAGAGATGGCGACAGATAGAAGATGGGGAAAACTGCAGCCAGGTTACAGTACACCAAATTTTCATAAACTGTTATATTATTAATATAACACTTTTTGAAAATTTATCACATGCACTTTCTTTCTGCAGATGAAATTGTTTACCCTGGCTTCATCATATGTTTGTTGCTTCAAATTCTCATGGTGGTTTACCATCATGAAAACATGCCTATATAGTTTTGACCCTCTTAAACCCCACTTTTATATGGTAAAACTGGGGTATACAGGGGTATACATTATTTTTCGTATTTGTGCTCATCAAAAACAAAGATTGTGGGTACTCGTTAGAACTGCCTCACCGAGGCAGTTCTAAGGAGTACCCACAATCTATGTTTTGAGCAGAAATATGAAGAATATCAGAATTTTTAATCTGTAAATTTTCATTTTTTGGTGGTAAAATTTTCAGTATATTTGAATAGGCATGTTTTCTTAATGAATTTATGAAGTACCATATCAAACACAGCCATCTTTACATGTTTTGTTACCCTACAATTGCAGTGTATCATGCAGTGTCTGCAATGCCTTTGTTTGCCCCAGAAGAAAGATTTAACAGTTCATGCAAATTGTCTGCATGAAATGTCAAAGCCTATTAATTTCTGCAGCTTTCCTTTATGTAGGAAATACATAAAGATATGCATGAAATAGATAAAATGCAAAAAAAAAAAAAAAAAAAAAAAAAAAAAAAAAATGTGAGTAGGTTAAAAAAAAAAAAATAGGGTCTGTAGTGTTCTGGAAACACAACACTTTTTTTAACCAATAAAAGATTTTCTTCTGTTTTCACATGACAGTTAGTGTCAGTCTGTATTACCTATATTTTACCTCTCCACTGGACGGCCAAGGAATGAAAAGTAAAATCCACCCATTGCATTTTTTTGTGTCTATAATTTTGAGAATCTAATAATTCATTTTATCTGGACTTACTTAATATTATTTGAACCTTTTCTTTCAGATAGCATTAAGTTGGGGCACTGGGTGTGTTTACCCACAGCTTCGGTAATAGGTTTGTGCCATGATGATTTACAGGACTGTGGAAATATTGTCCCAGACTCGTCCAACTTGTCCCATTTCCCTGAGGGCAAGTAAGAAATTTCAGTTTACTTGTCTTGGGACAAGGACTTCATAGCTCTAGCTAAGAAGAGTATCCAGATTTAGAGATGCATACAGTCAAACTTCAATGGCTCGAACATCTTTGGGACCATGGAAATTTGTTTGAGAGATGGGTAGTTCGAGCCAATGAGATTTAATCGTGGTGCCAGTTCAAGAAGCAAATGGCGATAATTTATGGAACTGTTTTTGATCTTCAACAAAATAATGGTATGTTGTGTGTACTCATTAGAATCACCTCGATGAGGTGATTCTAATGAGTACACACAACATACAATTTCATAATAAGAAATTTTCCCTCAATATTTGTTTTCTTGAGCTATCGGAAAAAGTCTGTAGGGACTCAAAAATGAGTTCGAATAAGCCCTGGTAAAAGAGCCATCGGTGTTCGAGCCATTGAAGTTTGACTGTGTTTTTTCTTATTTTTAGAAAACTTATGTTGTGGGTACACATTAGAAGTGCCTCAACAACATGTTGTTTTTGAGAAATAAGAAAAATGTCAATTTATGGGCAAGTAAATCCTGGTTGGATGAATGGATTTTGACCATTTGCTTGTGCTTGGACAAGTAATAAGAATTGATAAGTCCACAACCTCTGATTATTTCTGTATGTAATAAAAAAAACCCTGTTTTGTTTTCAGCGCCTTGTTCTCCTGGATTTAGATCTGCCACAGGATTGTCTCCCTGTAGCCCGTGTGGTAAAGGATCCTACTCTGCTAGTCCTACATCATGTGTATTGTGTGGGGCTGGTACAACAACTAAGATGACTACAGCTGCATCAAGCAGTGAATGCATTGGTGAGTTTTTACCCTTAACCCTTAAAAACTTAAAATCACAAAAATTGTCATCTGCTTGTGATTTTAAAAGTCATTTCTGTAAACAGTGTGGACCCAGGTCAGACTGCTCCTTAGGAGCAGTCTGATCTGGATCCACACTGTTTGCCTGTATGCAAAAATAGGTTTGAAAAGTTCGCAAGAATATTTAGCAGACGACATAAACAGACTTTTTCCGACCGTTTTCTTGGCATTTTAAGGGTTAACCTTTTCCGCTTTAGGCTGATTCATCAGACAACAAATTGACAATATTTATTAGCTCATCTGAACATGAAGTGCTCATGTGAGTTATTATGATTGGTCAGTGTCCATTGTGTGGTGTGTGGGGTCAGCAATTGCTCTAATAGCCTTTTCCTCCTATACCTTGGGCCAGTTGACTTGAAACTTGGTAGGAAGCATCGGGCCACTTGTTGATCAAAAAGAGGTAAAATTCTTCCAATCAGAAATCCAAGATGGCTGCCATCTTGTGAATCTATTTTTTCCTTCTCCTCCTGAATCGAAAGGCCAATTGACTTGAAACTTGGTAGAGGCATTGAGGTGTCTTGTAGATCAAAAATAGCTTAAATTGTTCTGATCAGAAATCCAAGATGGCCCCCATCTTGAAAATCTATTTTTCCCTTCTCCTGAACCAAAAAGGCCAATTGAGTTGTAACTTGGTAGGAAGAATCAGGGTGACTTATAAATTAAAAATAGCTAAAATCATTCCAATCAGTAATACAAAATGGCTGCAATGGCGGCCATCTTGAAAATCTGTTTTTCCTTTCTTCTGAACTGAAAGGCCGATTGACTTCAATTTTGGTAGGCAGCTTGGGGCAGGGTGGCCACGCTCTCTGGAAAACAGGAAAAACAGGGAAAATGGTGAAAAAAAATTCCCTGCAGGGAAAAATCAGGGAATTTGAAATTTTGCTGAAAATCAGGGAAAAATCAGGGAATTTCAAAAAATCTTATCTTTGTAAGGTCAAAATATTCAAATTTCATAGCTGTTCAGATGTGGCTACTGGTGGTTTCTTTCTGCCATATGCTTAAAATACCTGCAGATCTAATCTTACTTAAAGGTGGAGTACTAGTTTGCTGTATATTCTGTTTTTTCTTTTTCTCATTCCAAAGTGGACATTTTATTGCAAACCCAATGTCTGTCATTAAATTTTGATGCAAAAATATACATCTCTGCAGTTAGAAGCCAAAACGGAATTGAACAACTGTTGCCCCAGAGCTCAAGTAGAAGTGTGTCTGCATGCACCAATATCATAGTCTTAAGAATGTATCAAGAATAACACAATGACTATAACAAGGGATATAATTAGGGTGTTTTACCATACCATTATGGCTGTATGTAGTACTGTGTACATACATTTATACTGGGGTTCACAAAAAACAGAGTCCATAATATTAGGTTCATGTTTCTGTTGGGATCATTTGCAGCTGGGAAATTCACATATAGTTAGTACGATACCTGGATCAGGGCATTCGCTTTATCCTGTTCTTGCCCCAGGGTCCAGCTTCTGGAAGGGACTAAGGATCATGGCAGGAGCATCAACGTACCATGAATAACTTCTACTTTTATTTATTTTGTATTCCTATATTTTTGTATATGACTTCTAAGAGTAGGGGCCATTGCGATAATATTAAGGTTTTTAATCAGGGAAGATCAAATCAAATCAGGGAAAATCAGGGAATTTGATTGCTAAAAATGTGTGGCCACCCTGCGGGGTGACTTGTAGATCAAAAATAGTTAAAATTATTACGATCAGAAATCCAAAATGGCGGCTTGGCAGCAATCTTGAAAATCTATTTTTGCTTCTTCTCCTGAACCGAAAGGCCAATTGAAACTTAGCAGGAAGCATTGTGGTAACTCGTAGATAAAAGTAGCTCAAATTGTTCTGATCGGAAATCCAAGATGGCCATCATAATGGGTAGCTTGAAAATCTATTGCTGGCTTCTTCATCTGAACCGAAATGCCAATGACTTAAAACTTGATAGGCCAATTTACTCAAAACTTGGTAGAAAGTATCCAGATGACTTGTAAATCACCAGTAGCTAAAATCATTCTAATTGGAAATCCAAGATGGCCACCAACGCTACCATTTTGGAAACCTATTTTTCGCTTCTTCTCCTGAACCAGAAGGCCAACTGACTCGAAACTTGGTAGGCTTCAGGGTGACTTGTAGATCAAAAATGGTAAAATAATACCGATCGGAAATCCAGTATGGCTTCCATGGCTGCCATCTTGAAAATCTATTTTGGAAATCTTCTGTTGAACAGAACAGTCCATGTATAAACATGGACAATGACTGTATGTATGGTGTATACCGTAATAGGGGCCATGGGTTCATATCTCTTGGAGTTATGTACCATGGTTGGTTTTCAAACAATCAAAATGCATTTTCCTCAATAATTTTTATGTTTGTGGTCCTACTCTGATGAAACTTATATCACACTTGGTCGCTAAGGTAAGGAAGGTGTAACGGAAGAATGGTGGCAAAGGGTCCATATCTCTTGGAGTTATGTCCCTTCCCATTTTTGAAAATTTTCATAACAAATACTTACATAGAGCTATGGTTTTATCATGTCCTGGCCCAGAGGTTATAAAAACTTTTTTAATGCTCAGCTTAGCTGAGCATGAAATTGTCTTTGCTAATGAATAGTTGGCATTTTTCATGTTTATTTAGCAAAGAAATTTGAATGCTTAGCTGTGTTTAGCAAGAAAGAAATTTCGTGCTTAGCCAAGTTGAGCATGAAAAAGTTTATAAGCTCGGGGCTTGGCTTATTTGTTGATGCACCCAGGTTAGCATTGTGATTTGGGCATGCAAATTTTGGTCTGTTTGCTTCTTTGTCTGTGTATTTTCATTCATCATAGCGTCCAACCTAGTGTTCACCCTAAATGAACTCTACAAACTATGAAACTTCACATTTAGTTTCATTTCACTGATTGTTTTATCTCACTGAGCTAAACAAAAATCACTCCTCTGTAGTTTTTTTTTTTGTTTGTTTTTTTTGGGGGGTTTTACGGCCCTTTCAAGAATATTTCACTTATATCGAGCCAATCGGTCATCAAAGGTGGGCAAAAACTAGAGAACTCGGGGTGGGGTGGGGGGGAGGAACCACCTGACCATCTGTAAGCAGAACTTGGCTTTCCCACATGTGATCCGAGCGAGGCTCGAACCACAGCGGTGAGAAACCTAATGGATTAAGAGCCAACTCTCCTATCCACTAGACTACGGGGCCCGCCTCTGATGTTTGTTTTCACATTTTAGTACGTAGATGCAACATAAATTTTAATGAAGTTATTTATATGTTTGTTTGATTTTTTTTTTGTATAGCTCAGTGTGCTACTGGGAAGTTCTCTGTGAGTGGCTATAACCATGACAACACACCATGTAGAAATTGCCCTGCCAACTACTATCAGGACTTGACGGGACAGACAGCTTGTAAACAGTGCAGTGCTAATCAGTACACAACTTTGGGTCAGACTGGACTTAAAAGCAGTAGTGACTGTATTGGTTCAGGTAAGTTTCATTTGTTGTTTGTTCCCAGCGGGCACATGACGTAAATATAACGTCGCCTCAACGTCGATGCAACATCATGACGTTGCATCGACGTTGAGGCGACGTTATATTTACGTCATGTGCCTGCCGGGTTAGAACATAGCCCTATCTCCTTGTATCCCGATGATCAGTTACTGTAAATGTCCTAAAATTTTGAACCATTTTTCCATACATTTTTTTGCCTAAGGTATGCTTTTTATGCAGTTGCTTCTTAAAAACCTACTGTCCTTGTGACATCACTTGGAAAGAAGGTTTTTGCTTGGCATTTTATTTTGAATGAAAATATTTTGTTCTCTTTGACCAAATCTAGTAAGAAACCATTAGTCTTTTCTGTTACTATGTGTGCCCTTGAATATTCACCCTTAGATTAGATTTAACCCTTGTCCTGCTGAATAAATTAAGATGCCATGCCAATTTCTAAGTTTCAGCCAATCAGATTACTCAATCCAGATTGTTGATATAAATTTGCATACTTAATGGCAAACAGTACAGATCCAGATCAGTTGGCTCTTCAGAAGCCAACTGATCTGGATCTACATTGTTTGCAAAGCAGGACATACCTGGATTCAGCAGGACTAGGGTTAAGAAAAAAATTGGTCTGACCTGTGCAGTTTCTATAGTAATATGAATTTTTTGAATTTTTATCAAAGAAAATATTTTGTATTTGTCTTTGTTAATCTTAATTTTCTGATGTTTCACAAAAACGGTAAAAAACTTCAGAAACTTTTAACGAAGGAAGCTTATTGAAAATCTGCCTCCAATGAATCTACCCTACTGATTTCTTCATAATTTGCAGCCATTTTTACTATAGGAAAAAGTGAAAATATTTGATTTTTTTTTTTAAAACCATCAAATTATTCATGCATGGGTAGTTACGACAAATGGTTTTGCTTTATCTAATCATGACAAAAACTTGCAAATTTACTTCTTCTATGTACGAGAAGGATGTTAAAAACAGGGAAGAAGAATAGCAATCAGTGTAGACCCTGATCGGAGCAGACTGATCAGGATCTACATTGTTTGCATATGCTGCTTTGTCAAAATTTAGGTGCACAAAAATTTAGGACATTTACTGAACAATTGATCATTAGTTGCTTTTGCTTCTTGTGACAGATGATCAGAAAGATTTTTCATTGGAAAATTCTATTTTTAGGAACCTGTTTTTCTCCTTTTTTAATTTATTTTAATAGGGAAGTTGTAAGAAATGAAATACTAAGCTGTCGTTTTGGTGCATTATAGATTTGTGATGGATAAAGGTAAAGAAATTCAATTAAAAAAAAAAAAAAAAATGATATAAGTATACATCACGAAAACATACCTACATAATTTTGACCCCCTTAAACTCCACTTGTATATTGTAAATCTGGGGCAAACTCCACTTGTATATTGTAAATCTGGGGCTTATAGGGGTATACATTATTTTTCTTATTACTACTTAAAAACATAGATTGTGTGTACTCATTAGAACCACCTTGACAAGGCGGTTCTAATGAATACCTTTTTTTTTTTCAGCAGAAATATGAAAAATATTAGAATTTTAATCTCAAAACTTTCAGTTTTTGCTGGTGGAATTTTCAGTATATTTGAATAGGCGTGTTTTCATAATGGCTCTAGCTTTTTTTTTTCAACAGATAAGTATCGATACTTTTCTCATTTCTCTATGAAAACATGTTGTGGGTACTCATTACATGAGTGCAAAAAACATATTGTTTCCATAGAGAAAAAAGGTTTTTAATTTTTGGACGGGTTTTTTTTTTTTTTTTTTTTTTTTTTTTTTTTTTTAAAAAGTTACATCTCACCTTTATACTTAATTTGATTGCTTTCATATTTAGTAGAGATGAAGATGAGGATCAGTAGGCATGTGGTGTGCAATGGAGACAACTCTCACTTTCTCCATTATGTACTTATCTCCCTTGACATCCAAGGTTTACCTTTTGGTTAACCTTTTTTCAAAGTTGTATGTTACCTTTACTCTTCAGTGGATTGCTTTCATATTTGGTAGGGATAAAGAGGAGGACCAGTAGTAGGCGTGTAGGGTGCAAGAGAGACAACTTTCACTTTCTTGGTTATGTACTTATCTCCCCTGAAGTTGAAATCTTGTGCAGATCATGACTCCTATTCTGTTTGAGATAATTTGATAATATTTGGTAGGTACATATATCAGGTCAAGTAGAAGTGTTGCATGCAGGAAGGACAACTCTTGCTTTATATACTTATCTCCCGTAAAACCAAAATCTTGTGCAGGCCATAACTCCCATACTATTGGAGATAATATAATATTATTTGGTGGGGACATATATCAGGTCAAGTAAGAGAGTTATATGCACGAAGGACAGTGTCATGTGCAAGAGAGACATCTCTCACTTTGTTCGTTATGTACTTATCTCCCCAGACGTCCTGACGCCCCAGGTTTACCTTTTGGTTAACCTTTTTTCAGAGTTGTATGTTACCTTTATTCTCAGCGGATTGCTTTCATATTTGGTAGGGATGAAGAGGATGACCAGTAGATGTGTCATGTGCAAGAGAGACAACTCTCACTTTGTTTGTTATGTACTTATCTTACCAGACGTCCGAGGTTTACCTTTTGGTTATCCTTTTTTCAAAGTTGTATGATACCTTTTCTCTTCAGTGGATTACTTTCATATTTGGTTGGGATAAAGAAGAGGACCCGTAGGCCTGTAGGGTGCAAGATAGACAACTCTCACTTTTTTTGTTATGTACTTATCTCTCCATAAGTCGAAATCTTGTGCAGGCCATAACTCCTATACTGTTTGAGATAATTTGATAATATTTGGTAGGTACATATATCAGGTCAAGTAGAAGTGTTGTTGCATTCAGGAAGGAAAACGCTTGCTTTATGTACTTATCTCCCTTGAAACCAAAACCTTGTGCAGGCCATAACGCCCATACTTTTGGAGATAATATGATAATATTTGGTGGGGACATATATCAGGTCAAGTAAGAGTGTCACATGCATGAAGGACAACTCGCACTTTGTTCATTATGTACTTATCTCCCCTGACGTCCGGACTCCCCAGGTTTACCTTTTGGTTAACCTTTTTTCAAAGTTGTATGTTACCTTTATTCTTCAGCGGATTGCTTTTATATTTGGTAGGGGTGAAGAGGACGACCAGTAGGTGTCTCATGTGCAAGAGAGACTACTCTCACTTTGTTCGTTATGTACTTATTTCCCCTGACGTCAGAGGTTTACCTTTTGGTTAACCTTTTGACAAAGTTATATATCACCTTTATTCTTAATCAGATTGCTTTCATATTTGGTAGAGATGAAGATGAGGATCAGTAGGCATGTGGTGTGCAAGAGAGACAACTCTCACTTTCTTCATTATGTACTTATCTTCCTTGACATCCGAGGTTTACCTTTTGGTTAACCTTTTTTTCAAAGTTGTATGTTACCTTTACTGTTCAATGGATTGCTTTCGTATTTGGAAGGGATAAAGAGGAGGACCAGTAGACATGTAGGGTGCAAGAGAGACAACTCTCACTTTCTTTATTATGTACTTATCTCCCCTGAAGTTGAAATCTTGTACAGGCCATAACTCCTATACTGTTTGGGATAATTTGATAATATTTGGTAGATACATATATCAGGTGCAGTAGAAGTGTTGCATGCAGGAAGGACAATGCTTGCTTTATGTACTTACCTCCCCTGAAACCAAAATCTTGTGCAGGCCATAACTCCCATACTGTTGGAGATAATATGATAATATTTGGTGGGAACATATATCAGGTCAAGTAAGAGTGTCACATGCAAGAAGGACAATATCTTTGTTCTTTTTTCAAGTTAACTCCCCTGAATGAATTTCTAAGCCAGATTTTTGTGCACTTCATAACTTCTAAATGGTTTGAAATATTTTGATAATATTTGGTAGAGGCATAGATAAGGACCAGTAGGCATGCCCTGTAAAAGAGAGACAACTCTGACTTTCTTTGTTAGGTACTTATCACCCCTGAAGCTGAAAGCTTGTGCAGCCAAAATTGAATTTTGGATGGATTTTTCAAAAACCTGACTTTTAAAATAGTCTGGCCGGTGGGCATTAGGTCTCCCAAGGGTTACCTTTTCATTGACCTTTTGAAAAACCAGTCCATAATGCCATTAGGCATTTGTCTTGTTTTCCTATAAAATTTAATATCTTATTAAATAGTCAGAACTCCAAATTCGACATTTTATGCAAATAGTTGCCAACTGAGGCAATTTGCACAAAATGTTAGATCCTTTTTATCTGGAAAAAATAAGAAAAATATCATCAGTTTGTCCTGTGCTGAATTAGCCCATAGAGTGGTTATCTGCTATGCGCCATCATGGAAACATGCCTATATAATAATGACCCCCTAAAAGCCCACTTTTATAAAGTAAAACTTGGGTTTGCAGGGGTATACATTATTTTTCTTACTTCTGCTCAAAATATTGATTGTGGGTACTTGTTAGAACCGCGTCCCTGAGGCGGTTCTAACAAGTACCCACAATCTATGTTTTGAGCAGAAATATGAAAAATTCAGTTTTTATCTGAAAATTTTAACTTCATAATACATTAACCTATAGATAATGTGCTATTCTATTCTGTTTTCACACCTTCCACAGAAAAAACGACCTTTCAGTCGTTAATTAAAGTCTTAAACCAGAAGGTCCCTTAGGCAGTTACCTGTGTGACGTAACTCTTCCCGCTCAATTGACCACGTGTCAGTTTCTTTTCTGTGGACAAAGAAATTCAACAAGGATTATTTACCTGTGATAGAAATTTGGATTATTTCTTTCCTCACGGATAAATTTATGTATACTTGTGTTTCTTTTGTTTATTTATCACTCCTTTCACTTTCTGTGTTATTATTTAAAATTTTCAATTTTCGATTTCATGTATTTTTGACTGGTCTTTTTCCACATGCGCTTTGGCGACTCTCGCTATTCGGCACAACGCTCGTGCGCGATCGGTTCGATAGTCGTGTTTATATATGCAGAATATTTTTGTTCTTTTCGTTCAAGGTTATTCAGCAATTACGATATGTTTTTCCTGGACTTTTGTTTGCAGAGATCTTCAGTTGGCTAAAGATTCTCATGGTGGAGAAGCTGATTGTAAAGAACTTGTCAACCCTTGATGGGTTATAAGACAATTCTTTACTGATGGGAGCCCCACCCCATATGGCTATACTGCCGGGGTAAGACCCATCAAGGTGGCATCTTTGGGTACTTAGTATCCTATAAAGTCTAAGTCCACCAGTCACCAGTCATCCAGTCACCAGTCAACCAGGCACCAGTCAATGAGCTTCACCAGTCACCAGTCAATCAGGTGCCAGTCAACCAGGCACCGGTCACCAGTCATCCAGGTGCCAGTCAACCAGTCACCAGTCACCAGTCACCCAGTCACCAGTCACCCAGTCACCAGTCACCGATCAACCAGGCACCAGTCAACTAGTCTCCAGTCAATAATTTAATTATTTTCTGGAAAGACTTAGTTTCTGACATATTTCACCGGACAAAATAGTCACGTATACTAACTTCCGGTCATTATGTCTAATTATTAAAAAAAAAAAAAAAAAAAAAAAATTTTCACTGGGCAAAGTATCAGTAATATTTCTAATACTTATACCCGGTCATATTATTATATTATTTCTGATTTTTCACCAGGTAAACTTTTACAGAAAGTGTCTGGTCAATTTTTGCCTAATAATTAATTATCTTCGGGAAAAAGTTTCGAATACTTGTGCCCGCTCAGTTTTCATATATAATCTCCCTTTTTAATCGGACTAGAGTTACGAATACTACTATCCGATCAATTTGTCAAATTACTTGTAACTTTACCGGGCAACAGTTACGAATATTAGTGTCCGGTCATTGTGTCGGGTAACTAGTGTCAAAATAATGATTACTAATTCCCGAACGATCTATTATCGTTCATAGAGCTCCATTCACGTTTAAGTCAATGGATATAGGTAATTAAGTGAAATACATAATAACTTTTTATACAAAAAAAATTCTGTACAGTCTTTCCCAAATCAGACTAGAATTTTTAATATTCCATTGACTTATTATAGGTGTGTAATTCCATTAATATTTTAAATTAACTTATGTTTTATCTCTTTTATCCGCTAGAAAGAGTTAAACTTCCGACTATAACAAAATTCTTACCGGGCAGCAGTTCGTAGACTAGTGCCAGGTCATTCAAATGATGTTTTATCTCTTTAATTCGCTAGAAAGCGTTTAAATTCCGGCTCTAACGAAAATTTCATCGGGAGGCACTTCGTAGAGTAGTGCCAGGTCATTCTAACGAAATTCCACCGGGCAGTAGTTTCGTAGACTTTGTGTCGGATTACTAGTGTGCAAGTAGTAGTCACTAGTACTCGCTCAACATATATTCATATATAACCACTATAGACATGTATAGTCTTGGATTATAGGTTATTGAATGACAGCGATGGGTTCTAATACCTAGTAGCCATTTATATTGTTGAATTCTGTCCAGTCACTTTTGAACTTGACTTAAATTCTATATATATATTTATTATTGAAAATGAATTAAGAATTATCGGTTACGATCAAATTCGCAATTCATTCACTAAGTGTAGAAGATACTTCCAGCTATAATTATATCTCTTTTATTTGCTACAAAGAGATTAACTTCTTACATATTCACCTTATTCGGCTCTAGGGCAAAGGTGAACTATAAAACTATCGTTATTTATAAGAAGAAAAATATACACGAAATATAAAAAATTTTCTTCTTTCCTCCCCTGTTTTTCTTCTACATGCTCCGATATGTAATCAGCATGTAATCTAAGGAGTAAATTGACAAGAAAGTAGCAATCGATCTTTTCTACTTTCTATTAATTTTTCATTCTTAAGGTATCTGAAATTTACACCAACCAGATAAATAAATTAACAGTTTATTTATTTATTCGCTACCTCTCTAGATTACTACGATTTAAAATTCTAGTTGAGGTACATATTTTCCTTTTGCCTTTTCTACATGGAAAATAGTTGATCCGATAAGCTATTATTCTATTTTATACTATCTTTTGATTGATTATATTAGAGTCTAGGTCAGTCGTGCTCTGTCTAAACTCTGCTATAAAATAATAAATAAGAAAAAAATCTTATATTTAGGCATAGATATAATTCGATACGTTCTTTACTTTGCCTGTTTTATTTTTTCTTCTGGATCATTTAAGACTACGATAGCAATATACCAGATATTTTTGCCTCAGTAAGAATCTATTACGCTGAAGATTCTTCATATTGGAATAATAATTTTATTATGATTATAATTCTAGACCCAATTAATCCTCGTATATTATAAGTCTACTTTATCTTATTGAGGAATAGTTTTGCTTCGACTAGCTCTATACCTCTAATATTTTATTTATAGCTAGAGTCCATGTCAATCAAAATTTTCTTGCACTTTGGTATTGACAATGGATACATATTTAGTAAAGGCATTAATTATTCAGTACGTGACAGATTATTATTGCCTAAATTAGATTTTATATACAATACTTTCCTTTTGATATTTTGTTTTATTGACTTTGTAACTATTCAGAAACTGCCAAAGTCAATCATTTCCTTCCTCTAAACTTACCGAAGCTCTAGATTATGTTGATATATATTTTTGATATATGCTTAGAGGTTAATTAACGAGAGTTTACCTCATAATAGCAGATATTATTATAATTATATTAATCAATCTATAGTCTAGGCTTAGACAAAAGGGAAAACATCCTTAATGAATAGTATACGAGCCGGTAAAGAATTAAGACACTCTTAATTATCTCTTTACCCCTCCTTTATGTTTACATTCGTTAAAGGGATCATAGTAATTCTTGCTAAGAGTTCAAGTTCAGTTTGCGAATAATGCAAAGATTAATATCTTGATTTCCAGCCCGCATCAAAAATGGTCTATATATATAGATAAATATCTTTCCGAAACTGGATATTTATTTATTTTTCCACACAATAAGTCATTTCAAGATGTCGATGATTTTGAAATGCACTGCTTCAATTTATAATATAAAATATGTTTATATTAACTTCACAACTTAGTAAGTGCTGCACCTACGTTCCTGGTCAGATCTTACTTTTGTGATACGTTTTTGAACATACTGAAAGTTTTCTCCGATTATACATTCGGTAAATAAACTTTCGAGTAGTATTTATGCCTTTAAACATTCAGATTATTTGATAATTGTTGGAGATAATATATTATTCCGATATTTATATATCTATCTTCATTATTTATCTTTCTCATCTTACTTTTAAATTAGATTGACCTTCTCGCTACGTTCCAGGTTTAAATCTAGCTAACATTGTGGAACAGTCACTTTTTTATTTCCTAAACAATATTTTAACATTTTTCTCAGTATTCAGAGCATAACGACTTCATGAATACTTGAAAATAATTCAATTCTACGCTTGTTAAACTAAGCCTAAAACAAGCCCTAGTTTTTTAGAATGGATATTATCCTTCGATTCAGTTCATGGAGATACATCCTTTTAGATCCCATTATCTCTATTTCAATCATTCAAAATTCTAATGACTAAGTACTCCTTTTCTACGTACGAATACAGAATATCGAGTCACTGTTGCTGCATATTGGTTAAAGATTAAACAAATTTTATCTTAAACCTATATGACGTTAAATTAATTATTATCTCTTTCATATACATGTTTTTACCCTTCCGTCAGGGATCGCGGTAATAATATTATTACTCTCTATGGTTTACACATAGATCTCGAGAGTATATATATGTATTTTCTTCCTGAACTCATTTGCGAGTACGTAATTTGATATTTCAGGAATTACCAATTATGCAGACATAGATTTTATTCTATTAATATTCAATTCTAAAAAAATTTGATTGAATGTTTATCTATAAAATTTCCGGGCAGTAATTTTATAGAGAGTTATATGTTTAATAATTCCTTGCTTAAATAATAGTTACGCTTAACCTATGATTTATAGCGGGAATTTTGTTCAGTAGTATAATTTTTATTTAGTATTAATATATTTCTTACTATTCTTAAATATGCGTATAGAATAGTAATACTATCTCTTAACTTTTAAATTAAGTGTTTTTTGAGATTAATAATCAGTATTATTGTATAATCTTTCTTCAGAGATTATCACACTATTACTTTTTCTCTGAGTCCTTCTCTTTTTATGAACATTTTGATTCGTATCAAAGTGGATTTTTAACATTTCTTGATTTCCATGATTATTTACTCAGGAGTACTTTTCATGGCAATCTTCTGGTATAGAAAGATTCTATCCAGCTTATTTATTATTGTTTAATCTTATCAATACGGTAAGATTTAGCCAAACTATGATCGTCATACAGTTTGCTGCGATCAACCTTATTCTTATCTCTCTTATTCTCTGTCAAACTCTTTAGTTATGATGTTGACAGTTTATTCTTTATTTTTTGTCAGGACATCAAACGCTTTTATATGTCTATGACAGAACTAATTATCAATGGTTTAGGTTGTTTTTTCTTCCCAGCAGTTATATGCAAACTCTGTATTATTTTATTGCTTGACTAAAAATTTGTTATACAATTAGTCTAGCAATAGTTTTAACCATTATGTTTGTCTATATTTTTTTTCTTCTGATGGATAACTTAGTTATATTTAAGTTAACTCCATCTACTTTTATTATCTCCCCTTCTTTAATTTGATCAAGGGAAATAATTACACATTATGGTTATTTTAAGTCTGTGTCTGTTCATCGGAAACTGTCCTGTCGCTCCAATTAACAGAATTTAATTAGTTTATAATTCTAATAGCTTAGACTATTACAATTACATAGCTTCACATATCTAGAATTTTATCCAAAATATCTACATATGTCAGTTATCTATAGGAAACTCCACCGAGTAGACTTTCCCTTATTTATTCAAGATCCTACATAGACTACTTACAGTGTATGGTCTTGGCTTTTTGTTTTACAAATTTTGTTTTCAAAATTTTCTATATTCCTAGCTTACTTTGCGATGGAATATTTATGTTATGTCTCAATGACTCCCTTTTCTTTTTGAAGCCAATTGTTGTTTCCCAAAAAGAAAAAAAGAGGGGGGGGGGGGGGGGGGGGGGGGGGGGGCAATGTTAGGTCTCTGAGACTTAAGAACTGGCTTCCTCTAGAGTCTACTAATATATATAAGGTTGTTAGATCATAACACCTTAAAGCTATTTTGTGAATCTAGACCATTCTTTCTATTAAATATAGAATTAGAATGTATCTGATTCCTTTGAGTTTCCTGAGTCTTAACCAGAAGTGGTGAGATATTATTGGTGTTAGAATTAGGAGAGCACCTCCCTCCTATTCTGCAAATTCTAGCACATTATCTATAGGTTAATGTATTATGAAGTTAAAATGAAGTTTTTTAAAAGTAAAACATATTTTAACGAGTAATACTTAACC
This sequence comes from Anodontia alba, assembly GCA_964016985.1. Classification (NCBI taxonomy): domain Eukaryota; kingdom Metazoa; phylum Mollusca; class Bivalvia; order Lucinida; family Lucinidae; genus Anodontia; species Anodontia alba. The sequence goes on along the minus strand of OZ024822.1, from coordinate 123,102,389 downwards.
TATAGATAATCAATTATCTCCCTCCGTCCACCCTCGCTTATCTCTCCTAATTGTGTCTATTGTTTTACACATAAAAGAAACTGACACGTGGTCAATTGAGCGGGAAGAGTTACGTCACACAGGTAACTGCCTAAGGGACCTTCTGGTTTAAGACTTTAATTAACGACTGAAAGGTCGTTTTTTCTGTGGAAGGTGTGAAAACAGAATAGAATAGCACATTATCTATAGGTTAAGTATTACTCGTTAAAATATGTTTTACTTTTAAAAAACTTCATTTTTATTTTTTGGTGATAAAATTTTCAGTATATTTGAATAGGCGTGTTTTCGTAATGCTAGTCCTGCTGAACTCAAATATGCCATACCTTTGCAAACAGTTTAGATCCAGATCAGTTGGCTTCTGAAGAAGCCAGCTCATCTGGATCTGTACTGTTGTCATTAAATGTGTGAATTTTATCAACAACCTAGATCAAGTAATCTGTTTGGCTGAAAAATTAGAAGTGAGCATGGCATCCTAATTTATTCAGCATGGCAAGGGTTAATGGAACTTAATACACTGGCAGTAAAACATGTAATTTTTGCAGTGAACCTTTACCAGGTGCTATAGTACTGATCACTTCTTGTGGACACAGTTAAGTTTGTATATTTGTTTTTATTCCAGCTCAGACGTTTCAAGAGTTATGCCCTCTTAACAGATGTGTAAATGGCGGAAACTGCACCGTACAGAATCATGATTTCTACTGCTCCTGTGCCTCTGGTGAGTAAAATGTTTTGGGTTTAAGGTGAACAGGTATCCCATCACAAAAACATTCCTATACAATTTTGACCCCCTTAAACCGCAATTTTATCTAGTAAAACTGGGGTTTACAGGAGTATACATTATTTTTCTTATTTTTGCTCAAAAACATAGATTGTGGGTACTTGTTAGAACCACTTAATATACATGTGTTGACTTAAATCAGCAGATGACATTTTGTAATATTTTTCTCATTTTTCCCAGAAAATTGGGCTTTACATTTTATTTGAAGCATCTTAAAAGCAGATGTTTTGTATTTAGATGTCTTGCATGAATTTTCTGGCAAAATAGAAAAAAAATACTGTCTTACATTTTTCAATAGCTGAATTTACTGTCAACTTAAAGGTGAATGGATTCACTTTCAGAGGATACAGCTCTGTCAAAATGATTTTGTCTCTGAAATGGGGTCTACTCTAAAATGAAAGAATTTGCTCCTAGGGTATCAAATTCTTTCCTCTGATAGTTCTCAAGAAAACATGCCTATATAATTTTGACCCTCTTAAACCCCACTTTAATATAGTAAAACTGGAGTTTAAAGGAGTATATATTATTTTATTCATTTTTGCTCAAAAACATAGATTGTGGGTACTCGTTAGAACTGCCGCATTGAGGTGGTTCTAACAAGTACCTACAATCTAGTTTTTGAGCAGAAATATGAAAAATATCTGTATTTTCTGAAAATTTTCAGTTTTTGGAGGTGAAATTTTCTATATACAGTCGACTCTCGTTATCTCGAACTCCAAGGGACTCTTTGAAATACTTCGAGATATCCGTACCTCGACATATCAGATTTGCAGAATTGAGGAAAAAACTAATTCGATTAACCACATTTAACAAATATATGTGTAATTGGACTCTTGAAGTTAGAGATATATTGAAAATATTGTGGAAAAGAGGAGAAATTGCTCCTTAGGAGCAATTTCTCCTCTTTTCCACAATATTTTTTACATGTTGTTAGATTTTCATGTTTAGGCAGGGACCAGATTTTCAGTTCGAGATAAGCGGTTATTCGAGATAAGCAAGGTCGAGATAACGAGAGTCAACTGTATTTGAATAGTCTTATTTTCATAATGGACTGGTTTCAGAAGGGGCTTGGTGTGTTGGAAAGAAAAAAAAAAAAAAAGAGTCAGAAAACTTGTCTCCCTAGTAAAAATATCAGCCCTGTCAAAATGGTTGTGATGCCTTTCTAAAAAGGGTTGTACTCTATTCTGTTATGTTTGTGACATCAAAAATAGCTCAGGGTCCTCCAAAGGTTGTGGAATATGCTAACAACATTAATCCTTAAAATGCCAAGAAAACCTGCATCTGAAAATGTCGTCTGTTTATGTCGTCTGCTGACTATTCTTGCAAATTTTTCAAACCTAGTTTTTGCATACAGGCAAACAGTGTGGACCAGTGTGTCCACACTGTTTGCAAAAATGACTTTTAAAATCACAAGCAGACGACAAGGCAGACGACAATTGTTGTGATTGGCGCTTTAAGGGTTAAAATACAAGAAAAAAAGATTTGCAAAAGCTAAAGAAACAACTTGCAGTTTGTGGGTATTTTGACACTACAGCTAGTCAGTTGGACTTGCTCCAAATTTAGGATACCATATTTTTTGTTTAAATATTTGAACAGACAGTCAGTCGCGCATCTGACTGTGGATCCTGTGGTCACAAGTGCCTTTCACAGCTCAGTGGCATTAACTTGCATGATGATTGATAATGAAATAATTTCTATGGTCATTCTCCCCCTTTTGCTTCTCAGTCAAGGTAAAAATATGTGCACAAAGTACTGGTTAACTTCCTACTGAGCTTGCCTAGGAAAGGGTGTGAGCAGGTAAACTAACTTGCTTGACATGACCTTATCAGTAACAAGATGGCCATAAAACTCTAAATGAAACTCAGACAGTACTGGGGTAAAAATGGTAATCTGGACATACAGACCTGGGCCCGAGATTATAAAACTTTTTTCATGCTCAATTCAGCTGAGCATGAATTTTATCCTGCTAATAAATCTCAGATTACTTACAATTGTTTTCTGGCAAAAGAATGTGCACAATACTGGTTAACTGCTTAGAGGACTAAGCCTGCCCAGTAAATGTGTGGCTAGGTAAACTGACCGCGCTCGACATGACCCCATTGGGTTGACTGGGCTGTAAAACCTCAAAACAAACAAACAAACTTACAATTGCAAATTCTTTCTTGCTAAACATAGCTGAGCAGGACATTTTCTCAGCTAATAAATATGAAAATGCCAGCTTTAGTTAGCATTTTCATATTTATTAGCAGAGAAAATTTCCTGCTCAGCTGAGATGAGAATGAAAAACGTTTAATAACCTCGAAGCCTGAGCAAAGAGTGGAGATCCAGATCAGATGCTGTATGACAAGTTGTCTGGTCATGGTATGGATGTGGTTGTGTGTGGTGAAGGTGACGTGTATCTTATGTCACTAGGGCATCCAAATGATATTGGCTTGCAGTTGGGCAAGGCCAGGTATCTTTGTAGCAGGTAAGGGTAGAGGGGGGATGTTTTTATTTTTTCTGTTTCTTCACTTTCATTCTTGTTCCTCTTTCTCTCCTGTCCCTTGCTTTTATCTCCCCAACTATCTCTTTTATTTGTTTTGTCCCTTTCTCTGGGAGACGGCACAAAATGACCAGTAAGGGTTGATGTGTCATTAAACCTTAACACAATCAACCTGGTCATGGACTTCACTTTCTGGCGAAAGAATGTGCACAATACTGGTTAACCGCTTAGAGGACTAAGCCTGCCCAGTAAACGTGTGGTTAGGTAAACTGACCGCGCTCGACATGACCCCATTGGGTTGACTGGGCCGTAAAACCTCAACACAAACAAACAAACACGGACTTCACTTTTTCCCACTCATGCAGCATTTTTTTTTTAGAAACGTCAACAGGTAGCAAAATGAACTTGTTCCAAGTTTTAGGAAGCCAGCCTGTGGCTCAGTCTGATGCACGTTGGACTGGTGATCTGGGCCCAGTTGTTCAAGGCATCGTTAGCTTAACGAGCTCGTTAAGAGTCATTTCGTTAACTGTTTTAGCCGATTCAATACACAATATTCTGATATTTTTTGCTGAAAAAATGTGAGTAGCTTTTGCATTGCAAAAGCTACTCACATTTTTTCAGCAAAAAATTTCAGCATATTCGCGTATCACTCGATGTAAATTTTAACGAATCGTTAACTAACGACATCGTTAGCTTTGAACAACTGGGCCCAGGAAGTTTCTGATTAATTCCCTACAGGATGTGGCAACATTCTTTCCTGGAGATTGATCATGAAATATTTTCTATGGACATTCTCTCCTTTCTACTGATTCAAGAAGGGCATTTGTCCGTTTCTGGCAAAATGTGCACAAATACTGGTTAACTACTTAGAGAGCTAAGCCTGTCCATGAAAAGTGTGGTTAGGTAAACTGATAAAGCTCGACATGACCCTTATGGGTTGACTGGGTCATAATACCTCAACAAGTATGGTAATGAGTGAGGGTATCCAAGTATGGTATAACAGTACTTCATAGCTCCAGATAAGAGAGGGTATTCACATAATATTTTTTCTTATTTCTTCACAAAAACATGTTGTGAGTACTCATTAGAAGCACCCCTATGAGGCACTTCTAATGAGTACCCACAACATATATTTTTGTGAAGAAATAAGAAAAATATCAGGGCCCAGTTGTTCAAAGCTAACGATGTCTTTAGTTAACGATTCTTTAAAATTTACATCGAGTGATACACAAATATGCTGAAATTTTTTGCTGAAAAAAATATGAGTAGCTTTTGCAGTGCAAAAGCTACTCACATTTTTTCAGCAAAAAATATCAGAATATTGTATATTGAATCTGCTGAAACAGTTAACGAAATGACCCTTAACGAGCTCGTTAAGCTAACGACGCTTCGAACAACTGGGCCCAGAACTTTTAGGTTGTAAAAAAAAGCACCTATCAGGTGCTGTATAATTTGAATAAGTTCAGAAAGGAATAAGTGTGTTGAAATCAGAACAGTTATGGTAACTGACATGTCTTTTTCAGGTTACTATGGGAGGACATGCAGTAATCGTGTAAACTTCTGTCAGATTAACCCTTGTTTTAATGGTGGAGCGTGTACTAGCACTGATATAGGACCTGTTTGTAATTGTGGAAGTATGTATCTATATCAGCTAATAGGCTGATGACAATATGGTATTAGCAGATTGTTTTCCCAAGAAAATAGGATTTGACATTTCAAGAATTTTATATACAGAAAAATATAGATGAAATGTCACAGTCTGGTCAGCAGATTTACATATAAAATTATGCATAGCTATTAATCTAGTAAAAATTTATGGCTATTAGTTTATTTTATCAGTACCATTTAATTCTTTTTTTATTTTTTTTATCAAAATATGAAAGCTCTGTTGCTATTCACAGGTATTCAACCAAATATTTTTCAAGAACTATGGAATTATTTTTTTCTGGAGATCTGCTTTGCAAAGTTGGCTTATCAGTATATTTACTTGTACCCATTTCAGATAACAATTTTAGCCCATAAAGCTGCAAACAAATTTTGTAGCAGACAACATACTACTTCTTTTTTCATAGAAAACAAGTCATGATAGTTCATGTGAATTTTTACAGACAGTTCATGTGAAGTGTCAAGACTTATTTTCTGTAAAAAATAACAATGAAAAAAAAAAAAAAAAAGTTTAAAAGTGTTGTCTGCTGCAGTTGTGATTGGCACTTTTAGAGTTAAGATTAATATAAAAACTTTTCTTTTATGACTAGAATGTTCATGAAGTTTGAATTTTGGTTAAACTTTTGCATAGATAAAGAATTTGTAATTTGAAAATCCTTTTACAGTAGCAAAGTCTAAAGAAACTTTTTAAATTGACTTGCAATTATTATGACACAATTTAGTTACTTGAAAAGAGGACATTGCATAATGAAATTAACAATGGTAAGACCCTTTCAATAATTTCATTGTCCATAAAATGCATATATATGTACACTGATACATTGACCAATGTTTTGTTCCTGCTTTGTATGAAGGTAAGTGATAGTAAAAACAGCTTGATTGGTATTTTTTTTATGTTGCCTGATTAGCATGGCAGACACATAGGGATCATGTTGTCTGTCCACATTGTCGGCAGCGTCGTCATTGTCGGTGTCGTCGTCACTTTTAGTTTCCGTTCATTAACTTTTGAAGGGATGTATTGATTTCATTCAAAGTTTTCAGAGCTTTATATCACTATGAAATACAGATCAAGTTTGATATTGGTAATCATCTGCCAAATTTTGGCTGAGTTATGGCTTTTTTTTTTTATTTAGTTTTTGTTGTTCGTTTCTGCTCAATAACTTTTGAAGGGATACATTGATTTCATTTAAACTTTGCAGAACTTTATATCACGGTAAAATACAGGTTGTTTGATATTGGTAATCATCTGCCAAATTTTGGCTGAGTTATGGCCCTTTTTTGACTTAGTTTTTGTTGTTTGTTTCTGCTCAATAACTTTTGAAGGAATGCATTGATTTCAATCAAACTTTTAAGAACTTTATATCATTGTAAAATACAGGTCAAATTTAGTATTGGTAATAATCCCCCAAATTTTGGCTGAATTATGGCCCTTTTTTGACTTAATTTTGTTGGTTTGTTGATATTGGATTCTGATTAATAACTTTTGCTGGGATGCATTGATTTTATTGAAAGTTTGCAGAAGGATATATCATTGTAAAATACAGGTCAAGTTTGATATATTTAATTATCTGCAAAATTTTGGCTGAGTTATGGCCCTTTTTTGACTTAGTTTTTGTTGGTGTGTTGATATGGATTTCCACTCAGTAACTTTTGCAGGGATGCATTGATTTTATTGAAAGTTTGCAGAAGGATATATTATTGTAAAATACAGGTCAAGTTCGATATTGGTAATCATTTGCAAAATTTTAGGCAAGTTATTGCCCTTTTTTGACTTAGTCGCCTTAAGGGATAGGAGCGATTATAAGGACCAGTGTTTTTTCCTTTTTCATATCAAATGGTTGGCGCTTTAAGTAGGTGACACCTCCGATTTTCGGAATTCTAGTTGTTATGCAGCATTTTAACACTACCAGGCACCTGAGGCACATGGAGGCAGCAGCACATGTGTGATGTACATGTCTGTATAGCCTTGCTTTCATGGCTGATCCCTGCACACGGGGCCACTCTTCTGTATCCAGTTTATACTCAACCCAATGCATGATTTGTATGAGCTGGGTGCACAAATGGTCCACAAATGTTCTCGACCAGAGTGGGATACAAGCCCACAACCTTCAGCTTGCAAGACGAGAGCACTAACCTCAAAGCAGGGTTTATTTTCAGGTGAGATTTGGAGGGATTTGCTCATTTTTTTGCCAAGTTGATGGAAGTTGATATTTGGTATACAGTATCCTGACCATATGAAGATGTGCTGATTAACTTTTGGGCAGAGTGCACCAAATATTGTCAGAGTTATTTCCATTTTTTTATGGAAATTAAGTGCCTACTGTATCCTGGAAACCAATTTGTGTAGGACCCTGAAACTTAATATATACTTTCTATAGAAAAATAAGCAGACTCATATTTTTATTTTTTTTTTGATTGATCCATTAATAACGAAATTATTTCCCTTTACAACTTGTATATAGGGGTTTATGATAAAATAATGCGGACACAATATCTTAGGAGCTATTTAACATATGAAGTTGATATTTGGTATGGAGTACCCTGACCATATGTAGAAGTACTGATTAACTTTTGGGCTGACAGCATCATATATTACCAGTGTTATGCCCCTTTTTATGGCAATTTGACTAAGTCAACGAGGCATACATCTTGGAGATGGATTTGTTTAGGACCCTGAAACTTTATAAGCACTTTCTGTATGAAAAATAAGCAGACCCTTATTTTTTTTGTTTTTTGATTGGTCCATTAATAGCAAAATTATTCACCTTTACAACTTGTATATAGGGGTCTATGATAAAATGTTGCTGACACAATATAGGAGCTATTTAACATATGAAGTTGAAATTTGGTTTGCAATACCCTGACCATATGTAGAAGTGCTGATTAACTTTTGGGCTGACAGCATCATATATTACCAGAGTTATGCCCCTTTTTGTGGCAGTTTGACTAAAAATGAGGCCTCCTACATCTTGGACATGGATTTGTATAGGACCCTGAAATTTTATATGCACTTTCTATATGAAAATTAAGCAGACCCGTATTTTTTTTTTTTTTTTCGATTGATCCATTAAAAACGAAATTATTTTTCTTTACAACTTGTATATAGAGGTCAATGATAAAATGTTGTGGACACAATATCTTAGGAGCTATTTAACGTATGAGCCGCCCTCGGTGGCTCAGTTGGATGCGCCGTCCGACTGGAGACCAGGAGGTCGCGGGTTCAATCCCCGCCGAGGTCGGCAACATTCTTTCGTGGAGATTGATCATGAAATATTTTCTACGGTCATTCTCTCCCTTCCGCTGATTCAAGAAGGGCAGTTGTCAGTTTCTGGCGAAAGAATGTGCACAATACTGGTTAACCGCTTAGAGGACTAAGCCTGCCCAGTAAACGTGTGGTAAGGTAAACTGACCGCGCTCCACATGACCCCAGCCAGCCTCCATGGCTCAGTTGGATGCACCATCCGACTGGAGACCAGGAGGTCACGGGTTCAACCCCCGCCGAGGTCGGCAACATTCTTTCGTGGAGATTGATCATGAAATATTTTCTAAGGTTATTCTCTCCCTTCCGCTGAATCAAGAAGGGCATTTGTCAGTTTCTGGCGAAAGAATGTGCACAATACTGGTTAACCGCTTAGAGGACTAAGCCTGCCCAGTAAACGTGTGGTTAGGTAAACTGACCGCGCTCGATATGACCCCATTGGGTTGACTGGGCCGTAAAACCACAACACAAACAAAATCCACATGACCCCATTGGGTTGACTGGGCCGTAAAACCTCAACACAAACAAACAAACAATTTAACGTATGAAGTTGATATTTAGTATGCAGTACCCTGACCATATGTAGAAGTGCTGATTAACTTTTGGGCTGACTGCATCATATATTATCAGAGTTATGCCCCTTTTTGTGGCAATTTGACTAAGAATGAGGCCTCATATATCTTGGACATGGATTTGTTAGTCAATGAGGCCTCGTATATCTGGGACATGGATTTGTTTAGGACCCTAAAACTTTATATGCACTTTCTATGTGAAAAATAAGCAGGTCTGTATTTTTTTGTTTTTCAATAAATTATTAATCCATTAATAATGAAATATTTCCATTTTCCGCTTGTATATAGGGGTCTATGATAAAATGTTGTAGACACAATATCTTAGGAGCTATTTAACGTATGAAATTGTTATTTGGTATGCAGTACCCTGACCATATGTAGAAGTGCTGATTAACTTTTGGGCTGACTGCATCATATATTATTTGAGTTATGCCCCCCCTTTTTGTGACAGTTGGACATAGGCAACAAGGTTTCCTATATCTTGGATATGGACTTGTTGAGGACCATGAAATTTTATTTGCTTTTTCTATGTACAAAATAAGCAAATCCATATTTTCGTCATTTTTTGATTGATACATTAATAACGAAATTATTCCCCTTTACAACTTGTATATAGGCCCGGCTATGATAAAATGTTGCGGATGCATTATTGTAAGAACCATTCAACATATGAAGTTGATATTTGTTATGCAATATCCTGACCATGTGGAGATATGCCGATTAGGTTTTAGGCAAAGTGCACCAAATATTGACAGAATTATGCCCCTTTTTGTGAAAATTAAATACCTCCAGTACCTTGGAAACTAATTTGTGTAGAGTCATGAAACATTAAACATTATATATACTTTCTGTATGAAAACTAAGCAGACCCGTATTTTTTTTTATTTTTTTCGAATGAGCCATTAATAATGAAATAATTCCCCTTTAATGTTGCGAATGCAATATCTTAACATTACGAAAACGTGCCTATTCAAATATACAGAAAACTTTACCACCATAAAATAAAATTTTTCAAATAAAAAATTCTGATAATTTTCACATTTCTGCTCAAAAACATAGATTGTGGGTACTCATTAGAACCGCCTCATCGAGGTGGTTCTAACGAGTACCCACAATCAATGTTTTAAGCAGAAATAAGAAAAATAATGTATATCCTGCAAACCCCAGTTTTACTATATAAAAGTGGGGTTTAAGGGGGTCAAAATTATATAGGTATGTTTTCGTGATGAGAACCATTTATTGGCATTTACCATATGAAGTTGATATTGGTATACAGTACCCTGAGTATATGTAAAAGTGCTTCATGGACAAGACAAATGCATTTTTCTTTAAGTCTAGTTAAACTTTTATGTATGTTGACTATAATGGTGGTGAAGGAGACTAAAAATCAAAACAAGTTTTAGCTTTTGGAAATGATTTACTTGTATTAAGTTTCAGCTGTTTGAAATGATCTACCTCTGATGTTTCTGTTTCTTTTCCATAATAGTTGACCTTTTGGTTATAAATCAAAAACTAAAGCAGAAGTAGATTATCTTCATTATCAACTTTATTTTCATTTTTCAGGGTTTGAACCTCTGAAATTCATTTCTTTGTATTATAATAAGGACATTCTATACAACCCCTATTAATTCATTTCCAGACCTACTTTTAAATTCGCTTTCATGTGGTACCATCCATTTTGCTCTAGGATCCTTAGTTTATGAGAATATTTAGTTTTTTTGGTCTCAAATTGCTCTTTTTAAGTCAAATATGAAAAACCAATGTTTTTTTTTTTGCACAAAGTTTGCCTAAAGCTACATAGGCAGACACTGACTGAGCCTACAGCAGATAACTCAAAAGGTATTGTTTCAGTTCCTCTTTTATATATTTTGATTTTGTCAGTTATGATGTATGTAATGTCTGTTTTATGAATTTTAACTTTTTCTGTATCACTACTATGCATCGGGTAAGCTGTATAATGTGGTTGTGGCTTTTCATGGGTATCAGTATAAAAGTTTTGGACCAAAATGGTGTTTACAGCTCATTGACACCATGTGTGTTGACTAAAAGAGTATAACTCTTGCTCTTCTGGTTTTTGAGTTATCTGCCCTTGGCAAAAAAATTATGTCTGGGCTATCTTTAGGGGCAAGCATATGTTTGGGGCATAGTGTTTTACAAACACATGTGTCTAGTGTTTTTTTTTGTTTTTTTTTTCTTCTAATTTTAGATGTACCCTTAGTATTGGTAGGCACATATTTTACAACAAGCTTTCCAAGTATTTTTGAAAAAAATCTAAGCCTACAATGGTAATTAGATCAAATACAGAATTTGTGAATAAGTGTATTGAAGTTGGAGAATAATATTACATGCAGGATCCTTATTTTTATATTTTCAGCATTTGCAACAGGTCCTAGGTGTGAGAATGTAGTGAAAACCTGTACAGCAGGTTATTGTCAGAATGGCGGACACTGCAGAAACTTCCCTGGTAGAAGAGAATGTCTCTGTTCAGCTGGGTATACTGGAGCCACGTACGTTTCTTTTTTTTTTTCCTTTTTTTTTTGTTTTACATCATTCTAACTCTGATTGAAGGGAGATGATATACTTGAAGGATATTTCACCATTTTTGCCAAGGAAGACCTTTTCTGACTTCCTGATTGTTTTACTGCTTAACTCTGAGCAGTTCTACTCTAAAAGGAAAGAATTTGCTCCTTTTCAGAGCAAATTCTTTCCTTTTAGAGTAGACCACTTTGAAGTATATTCTTTTTAGGATAGACCCCTTTCCAGCTGTGAGGCAAAGCATTCAACGGTGTTGCCTCCCCTGAAAGTGTATCCATTTGCCTTAAGGGGAATGAATACATGTTCAAGGGAAATAACTTATTAAGGAAAAGATTTTGTACTTGTGAGCTTATTCTTTCGAATAAGAGTTGCCCACCACCACCCCAAAACCTTTTAGAAGGTTTTAAATTCTAGGAAGGTAACTTCTGGTCTGCAAATGTTACAACCTTTGCAAAATGCTGGCAAAATCTTTCAGATGTATCAGTCTACCATAAATATGAATATTTGTGTACTTTTACCCATCACATACCAAGTATGTCAGGTGTATATAGTTTTCATTGTCCCCCGCCTTTTCGAAGAAAAGTGGAGGGACACTGTTTTTGGTTTCCGTGGGGCGTGGCGCGTGGTGCGTGGTTCCAAGTTTTTAGTAGATACTTTGTCCCCTTAACTCCTCCCACAGTTTTTGTCCGATCCTTTTGAAACTTTACAGGTGTTTTAAGGATGGTCTGAAGATGTGCATATGGTTTTTTCAGAATCCTGAAATAATTTTTTATCACTTTTTCCGCATTTTTAACTTAGACATTTTTTGAGTTCTAATATTACAGAAGTCTATAGGGAGTAGGTACTTTGTCCCCTTAACTCCTCCCACAGTTTTTGGCCAATCCTTTTGAAACTTTACATGGGCTTTGAGGATGGCCTGAAGATATGCATGTGGTTTTTTCAGAATCCTGAAATAATTCTTTATTACTTTTTCCGCATTTTTAACTTAGACATTTTTTTAGTTCTAATACTACAGAAGTATATAGGGAGCAGGTACCTTGTCCCCTTAACTCCTCCCACAGTTTTTGGCCGATCCTTTTGAAACTTTACAGGTGCTTTAAGGATGGTCTGAAGATATACATGTGGTTTTTTCAGAATCCTGAAATTATTTTTTATCACTTTTTACACGTTTTGAACTTAGACATTTTTTGAGTTCTAATATTACAGAAGTCTATAGGGAGTAGGTACCTTGTCCCCTTAACTCCTCCCACAGTTTTTGACCGATCCTTTTGAAACTTTACGTGGGTTTTTAGGATGGCCTGAAAATATGCAGGTGGATTTTTCAGAATCCTGAAATATTTTTTTATTACTTTTTCCGCATTTTTAACTTTTTGAGTTCTAATATTACAGAAGTGTATAGGGTGCAGGTACCTTGTCCCCTTAACTCCTCCCACAGTTTTTGTCCGATCCTTTTGAAACTTTACAAGGGCTTTTAGGATGGCCTGAAGATATGCATGTGGTTTTTTCAGAATCCCGAAATAATTTTTTACCACTTTTTCTGCATTTTTAACTTAGACATTTTTTGAGTTCTAATACTACAGAAGCGTATAGGGAGTAGGTACCTTGACCCCGTAACTCCTACCACAGTTTTAAGCCGATCCTTTGAAACTTTACAGGTGCTTTAAGGATGGTCTGAAGATATGCATGTGTTTTTTTTCAGGATCTTGAAATTATTTTTTATCACTGGTTTCCTGCTTCAATACTTAGGTAATTGATACAGGACCAATGGTCGTCTGGTTAACTTTACCATTTTTAACACCTCAAATAAAAAAAAAGGCGGGGGGACATAAATTCCCCATGGAATTTGCTTGTTTTTTTTGTCACACCATTCATCAGTCTGTCCAGTTAGTTTTTATGTCCCCACACATAAGGGGAGGGGTTGGGGGGTGGGGGGTGCATTTTTTTTTTTGTGTGTGCAGATCCTGTTGGTGTTGGCTTCAGTGTTGGTGTTGCACTCTCCTTTCGGCACAATATCTTGTGAACCAGTGGTTGGATTCTTGCCAAATTTTCATGGATATATAATTGGGGTATTTCTGGTCGATAGACAACATGGGCCTTTTGAAGGAAATTTTTGTAAAAATTAGGTATACAACAACACTTCCCTACACCTTTACATTATAAAAAAGGCCCATAGTTTCAAGAAGCAGGGGCCTTTCGGAAAAATTATGGGCCTTTTAGCAGAGGGCCCCTTCCAGAAATATCCCTGATATAACTGGGACATAACAATGAACTGATTTGGTTTTGGTGACCTTGACCTAATTTTAAGCGAAATTAAACTACTTCTACCTTTGTTTTAAAATGCTTCCCAGGACTGCAATGAAGAATTATAGGAGAGAATATCACCTAAATATGTACTTTCTAACTAGGCTACTTAGCCAAGTTAGATCAAGGGAGGTAATAATTTTAGAAAGTATATAGTGATTTTACTCTAGTTACTTTAAAGTTTTCGGCCTCGGTGGCTCAGTTGGATGCGCCGAGGTTGGCAACATTCTTTCGTGGAGATTGATCATGAAATATTTTCTACGGTCATTCTCTCCCTTCCGCTGATTCAAGAAGGGCAGTTGTCAGTTTCTGGCGGAAGAATGTGCACAATACTGGTTAACCGCTTAGAGGACTAAGCCTGCCCAGTAAACGTGTGGTTAGGTAAACTATTCGTGCTCGACATGACCCCATTGGGTTGACTGGGCCGTAAAACCTCAACACAAACAAAAACATTAAAGTTTTCAGGAATATGTGTACTTCTATGTATTTTTATGATAAGAAAGTATATTTCTTTCACAATGAGTGTGCAGATTCTTCAAAACCTCACTGAAAGCTTGTATCAGAACACTTATTCTGAAAAACAAAGAAAAAGAATATTTTGAATAAAAAATTATTTATTCATACCTTACTAGTAGCTCTCAGTAAATCGCCAAAACAATTTAAACCCTTGTCCTGCTGAATAAATTAAGATGCCACTCCCATTTCTAATTTTCAGCCAGTCAGATTACTTGCTCTAGATTATTGATATAGATTCACGTACTTAATGGCAAACAGCGCAGATCCAGATCAGTTGGCTTCTAAAGAAGCCAACTGATCTGGATCTACACTGTTTTCAAAGGCAGGACTTATCTAGGTTCAGCAGTGCTAGGGTTATTTAAGATAGCATTTGTATTACTGCGGTCTTGTTGGATGCCAATTTGTTGTTTTTTAATGATGTTACATAAGCCTAATGCTGATGATGTCATATGTAGACAGTGACATTACTCAGTTACCTTGAAACCTGTGTTAAGCAAGCACTTAAGGGAAACCCAAAAGGTGGTTGCTTAATACAGTCATGTGCTTGCTTAATACTGGTAAATTTACACTTATTTTCTATTTATGGGACCAGAGAAAACTGGCCTTTGAATACAGGTTATTGCTTAATACAGGTGGCCACTAAGACAAGTCTAATTCATTAGTATGACAATACTGAAACAAATATAGAAAACCATTATTTTAAAATGTAGATAGAGCACCTTGTTTATATAATTGCAATGCAAACTGTAGTTTGTTATGTTGGAAACATAAGATATTTTTAACATTTTTGATATATTTCTTATTTACAGGACAAGGTACGGCATGCTAAGCAGAAACACAATTTTCATGTTTATGTGTGTCAAAGTTACTTCTAGGATATGGGAAAAATGTTACGTTAACAATTCAATGTACAGTTAATGTCCTAAAATCGCAAACACGTTATGTTATATTTTTCTCCCTATATTTTGTTTTTTATGCATTTGATCCACAAAATTGTTGGTTGAAATGCAAACAGTGCTGATCCCTGATCAGGAGCAGTCTGATCTGTGTCTGCACTGTTTGCATATGCCATTTCTTCAAACAACTTATTAGTTTTATTTGTGGATTTTGTGCATTTTTGATGGTACTGTTTCACTGGACGTGGCCCATATGTTAGAATGATGCTGTTAACTCAGCAAAGGTTGATGGTTCTGTCAGAGCATTATGATCAGAATTTGTGGATTTTGTGCATTTTTGATGGTACTGTTTCACTGGACGTGGCCCATATGTTAGAATGATGCTGTTAACTCAGCAAAGGTTGATGGTTCTGTCAGAGCATTATGATCAGATGGTTCTGTCAGAGCATTATGATCAGAATTTGTGGATTTTGTGCAGTTTTGATGGTACTGTGTAACTGGACGTGGCCCATATGTTAGAATGATGCTGTTAACTCCACAAAATTGTTGGTTGAAATGCAAACAGTGCTGATCCCTGATCAGGAGCAGTCTGATCTGTGTCTGCACTGTTTGCATATGCCATTTCTTCAAACAACTTATTAGTTTTATTTGTGGATTTTGTGCATTTTTGATGGTACTGTTTCACTGGACGTGGCCCATATGTTAGAATGATGCTGTTAACTCAGCAAAGGTTGATGGCTCTGTCAGAGCATTATGATCAGAATTTGTGGATTTTGTGCATTTTTGATGGTACTGTTTCACTGGACATGGCCCATATGTTAGAAAGATGCTGTTAACTCAGCAAAGATTGATGGCTCTGTGAGAGCACACTGACTTCTTTGGTCATTTAAACTGGCTCACTATAAAATAGCCTTAAACCATTATGAAAATGATGTTAAACCTCAGATCCCTTCTACACTACCCCACCCTGCTTTTACCTACAGTCGACCCTCTTTATCTCAAACTCGCTTATCTCGATTAACCGCTTATATCGAAGTGAAATTCAGGTCCCTGTTTTAACATGGAAATCTAAGAACAGGTAACAAAATATTGTAGAAAAGAGGATAAATTGCTCCTCTTTTCCACATTATTTTATATATATTTCTAACTTCAGGAATCAAATTACATATTCATTTGTTAAATGTGGTTGTTCGATTTATCGTTATCCTCACTTTCGCAACTCTGATATGTCGAGGTACGGATATCTCAAAGTGTTTCAGACAGTCCCTTGGAATTTGAGATAACGAGAGTCGACTGTATTTCATGTTTCATATTTTTCTTTATTGCTTCATTGGGATGTAACTTCCCATTTTTGAAACTCCTAGAAGTAACTCAGCCTGCCAATTTGTAAAAGGTGGAAGGTTGCTGTGCTGACTAAATGCATTGAGTGAAATCTAGCATGATTAATAAATGATGTGAATAAAGTGACGATCAAAGGCCTTGGTCAGTCTGTGCCACTCAAAAGGGATCATTTCCAGTACTAACCAGATGAAAACTTTTTTCATTGAAAACAGTTCTCAGGAAAGGGGCTAAATATCAATTTGTTTTCATCAGATATACCTAAAACAGAAAATAAAAGACACCAAAGTGGCTTTAAATACTTTGTATACCTTAAATATTTGACACCCTAACTCCAAACTCTTGAATTTTGAACAAATTAACAGTGTATACTATGATCACTTTACTCCATTAGTAGGAACAGTTTATTCTTGGACAAGTCCACTTGACTTCCTGCTAATGTATCTAATGGTTGCTGCCTGAATGGAAGACAGTGAGAGATCTGGGCCCGGTTCTTCAAAGCGTCGTTAGCTTAACGAGCTCGTTAAGGGTCATTTCGTTAACTGTTTTAGCGGATTTAATACACAATATTCTGATATTTTTTGCTGAAAAAATGTGAGTAGCTTTTGCATATATTTCAGCATATTTGCGTATCACTCGATGTAAATTTTAACGAATCGTTAACTAACGACATCGTTAGTTTTGAACAACCGGGCCCTGATCCTTCAGGGGCAGTTCAAGGCTTCCAACCCCTATGTTGATAATAGGAGAGTCCCTTTATAACAATATGGTTGGGGTCCATGGAATGGCAGAGCATTATCACTAAATAGCTTTGAACAGCTTAAAATATTGTATATGACTTCAGATCCAGAAGTATTGAAGGGATACCATATTTACCCTAAGTATTCACCACAACTTCTTACCATACTTCTAAAATTTGAAAAAGTACAATTTACTACACAATGTACCGAAAATTTGCTAGATGAGGGGCAAACAGTGTGGCCCTTGATGAGACGCTGCATATTTGCGGCATCTTATCTGGGTCTACACTTTTTGCTCAGGCCTGTCTGTCTGAATACACATGGTAAATTAATAACTTCTTTTTCATTTTTCCACCCAGGTATATCATATGTTACTCATAGGAATTGCCTCAGTCATGTGATCCCAATGAGTACCTTCAAGACACATTTTGATGGTGAAAAAATTATCCTAAATTACCATTATTGTCTTATCTAAAACTCTTAAGGAAAGAAGTATTTGGGAACCATGGCTAACAAGCATTATATGAAAATTAGCATTATAATGAGGCTTCAATGCATTAACCCTGCTATGGTGCACATATGATGTGATATCATTCATATCATAAAGTGTGATTTTTTTTTTATTATGTCCCCCCATCTCAAGTGAGGGGACA
Source organism: Anodontia alba (assembly GCA_964016985.1). Classification (NCBI taxonomy): domain Eukaryota; kingdom Metazoa; phylum Mollusca; class Bivalvia; order Lucinida; family Lucinidae; genus Anodontia; species Anodontia alba. The sequence goes on along the minus strand of OZ024822.1, from coordinate 123,084,615 downwards.
TATAGTTTTCGGTGCAGATCCCACTGGCGTCCTGTCCACCCGACCCCCCCCCCCCCCTCCCCACCTCAGTTGAGTGGGACATATTGTTTTTGGTGCAGATCCCATTCATGTGGGCATTGACGTCTGCATTGAGGCTGGCGCCACACTGTCTTATCTGCACAATATCTTGTGAAAAAGTGATTGGATTCTTACCGAATTTGCATGGATATTAATTGAGACATAACAAAGAACTGATAAGATTTTGGTGACCTTGGCCTAATTTTCTAGGTCACAGCAGTAGAAAAACTGAAAATTCTGTGATGCTTTCTTGTCAGCATAATATCTTTTGAACAAGTGGTTGGATTCTCACCAAATTTCCATGAATATATAATTGGCATATAACAAAGAATTGATTAAATTTTGGTGACCTTGACATAATTTTCAAGGTCATATCAGTGGCCGGGGGGAGGGGGTGGGGGGGGGAGGGGACATCTGTTTTCTTTGAAAACACTGTTACTTGTCTTAAATGTGAAACTGTCCCAGTCAGTAGGTTAAAGTGGCTACATTGTATGCAACTTACATCATACTGTTTGGTCAAGTGGCATTTGTGGTCAGCGGTACACATAGGCACAGACTGGCCTTGGTAGTTGTTGACTGTTGAGTCGTGATTGTGTCTGGTTGTGTTAAACAAAAACATGTCTTGAAGCATATAAGATGGACATAGATGCTGATTACACTGAGCATACTATCAGTCTCATCAGGCCTGTACGTTTAGCTCGGTTGATTCTGTCAGTGGACAGTGAAGGCTGTAATCAGACTCTGTGGCTGCCATCGGATCAAAATAAGATATTTTACTCCACAAAAATGTACCCATGAAATCATGTTGTGGGTAGTCATTAGAACCACCTCAACAAGGCGCTTCTAATAAGTACTGACAATGTATGTTTTGTAAAGATATAAGAAAACAAATACCTTATTTACCGTAAGTATTTGGACAGATAGGCCTGAGCAAACCGTGTAGACTCAGATGAGACACCGCAGAATGCGGTGTCTCATCTGGGTCTACACTGTTTGCCAGTCATTCAGCAACTCATAGACACAACAACAGGTTGTACATTGTACTTGTGCTGGCCTCGGTGGCGCAGTTGGATGCGCGTCCGACTGGAGACCAGGAGGTCGCGGGTTCGACCCCCGCCGAGGTCGGCAACATTCTTTCGTGGAGATTGATCATGAAATATTTTCTACGTTCATTCTCTCCCTTCCACTGATTCAAGAAGGGCAGTTGTCAGTTTCTGGCGAAAGAATGTGCACAATACTGGTTAACCGCTTGGAGGACTAAGCCTGCCCAGTAAACGTGTGGTTAGGTAAACTGACCGCGCGCGACATGACCCCATTGGGTTGACTGGGCCGTAAAACCTCAACACAACAACATTGTACTTGTTCAGCTTTTAGAACAGTATGGTAAGGAGTTAAGGTGTCCAAATCCTTAGAGTAAATAAGGTATGTTTTGGCTGAACCAAAAACAGTCCCATATCTGATGCAATAGGTACACTGGTGATCTGAACCATTACTATTTGCCTATCACCAAAGACACAATTTTGCTTGATCATGATTGATATGGCCTATACGTTTATGCTTAAATCTTTAACCTTTGCCCTGCTGAATAAATTAAGATGCCACACCCATTTCTAATTTTCAGCCAATCAGATTACTTGATCCAGGCTGTTGATACAAATTCACATACTTAATGACAAACATTGTAGATCCAGATCAGTTGGCTTCTGAAGAAGCCAACTGATCTGGATCTACTGTCTTTGCAAAGACAGGGTATATCCGGGTTCAGCAGGACAAGTGTTAATTAACATAACATTTGCTTGTGTAACTGCTTCAGAATTGTGAAGTAATATAACAAAACAGATGAATAACTTAAACTTTGAACATTAAACATCATGGGACACTTGTGTAACTTACTTTCTAGAACCATACTTGAACTAAACATGTGGACTCTGTATTTCTTGACTTGTCATCCCTTAAAGCACTAAGCAAATTCCATTACGAAAACACGCCTATTCAAATATATAGAAAATTTCACCTCCAAAAACTGAAAATTTTCAGATAAAAACTCAGATACTTTTCATATTTCTGCTCGAAACATAGATTGTGGGTACTCGTTAGAACCGCCTTGGCGAGGCAAAACAATCTATGTTTTTGTGCAGAAATAAGAAAAATAACGTATACCCCAGTAAACCCCAGTTTTACTATATAAAAGTGGGGTTTAAGGGGGTCAAAATTATATAGGCATGTTTTCGTGATGCGTAGCAGATGACATCCTAATTTTTGGACTTTTTTTTTTTTTTAAAAATCTGTCCTTTAAAATAGGGATGTCTGGTCGGGCGTCGTCGGAGGTTTACCTTTTGATTAACCTTTTTTCAAAGTTGAATGTTACCTTTTTCTTCAGTGGATAGTTTTCATATGTGAGTAGGGATGAAGAAGAGGACCATTAGGTGTGTCACATGAAAGAGAGACAACTCTTTTCATTGACTTTTTGAAAAACCTGTCCATAATGCCATTAGCTGTTTTTCTTGTTATAATTATTGTAATTTTTCTGAGAAAATAAGTCTTGGCCTTTCATGTGAATCATCTGCTAGGCTGACGATTCACATGAAATGTCCAGCCTAGTTTTCATTAAAAAAAATGAAGGTGTCATCTTCTGCAGTTGTGATAAGCATTGTAAAGGTTAAAATTTGAACTACATGGTTTATCTAAATGGGGCTTGCTGTATGACAGACCTGCAGACCCAAAATTTTTAGAGGAGCAAGTTCTTCTTCATCTACACTATTTGCTCAGGCATGTTTGCCCAGATATTTTGAATAATAATGGTATGCTGTTTAATATTGGGCAGACAACTGTTTAAGTAATTTCTTGTTAATTTTGCATACATTTTTTGTCTTCTGAAATAAGGGTTGATATACACTGAGGAGGCAGTTCACAATTTTTTTTTAATTATTATTATTATTATTATTATTATTATTTTCAGAAAAAGAAGGTTAATATATTCTATAGGGAGGCATTTCACATGAAACATCTTGCCTAGATTTTAGAGAGAAAAAAAACAAACCCAAAACTAGAAGAAAGTTTGCTGTTGGTTACATGATCAGTGTAGTCAGGGGAGTGTGGCTGGGGAGGTGGGGATTTAATTTCTTGCCTTGTAAATCTTAGATTGGTGAAGTTAGGCCATTAACTTGCAGTTCTAACAGTGTGAAATTATAATGTTTAACCTTTACCACTCTCTGGGCATTTTCAGCAGACGACAAAATGATGTTATTTTTCTTATTTTTCCCAGAAAACAGGATTTGACATTTCATGCAAATTGTCTCCTTAGGAGACAATTTGCATGAAATGTCAAATCCTGTTTTCTGGGAAAAATAAGAAAAATATTTCAAAATGTCGTCTGCTGAAAATTTTACCCAGAGTGCTAAGCGTTAAAGTGCCAGTCACAACAGCAGCAGATGGTGATTTTTTTTTTTTTTCTGAGAAACAAGGCTAGGTATTTCGTAGAATTTGTGATCCTGGCAGATGATTGGCATCAAGCCTTATTTTCTCAGAAAAGTTAAAAAAAAAAAAAATAAATAAATAAATAAATAAATAAATAGAATGTTGTCTGCTACATCTTTTAATGGCATTTTTATGGGTAAGAGTGTTTATAGTATGTTAAATGCATTAAAAATGTTTCTAAAAAGAGCAGCAGTATATTCTCATGTGGTAGGGTTTATTGTATTAAAGTCAACTATTAATAGCTTTCCTTTAACTTTTATCACTCTTTCTGCTAATTCGGCAGATGACAAATAGGAATTGTTTCTTATTTTACCCCAAAAAACAGGATTTAACAATGGAGACAATTTGCATGAAATGTCAAATCCTGTTTTTTCTTTTGGAAAAATAAGAAAATATTTCAGAGTGTGGTCTGTTGAAAATGCATTAGGTAGTATTAATTGTACTTTCAGGAGACTGGATACCCTAGGTTCTTTTTCTACCATTTAACCGTTTCATCCCCAAATTTCTGAAGTCGACTTCCATCTTTGAATCTACTCAGGGCCATTGTTCAAAATAAGGGTCTCATTCAATAATCGAAACAGAATGGTAAACAGTTGATCCATAGCTTCCATAGACTTATAATGAGGAAAAACTTAAAAAATCTTCTTCTGAAACCATGAGACCCACAGCTTATATATTATATTTAGTATGTAGCAATGTTTAGCGGTCTCCCACATAAATCCTACCAACTATGTCCCTGAAGTCCAAATTGGCCATGCCCTAGGGGTCATTTATTAATATAGAGCTATATTTGTGTTGAGGTTTTATGGCCCAGTCAACCCAATGAACCGAAAGTCCAAAATGACTTAAAACTTGGTAAGAATCATCAAGGTGAATAGCTAAAAATTGCTCCGATCAGAAATACAAGATGGCCCCCACAGTTGCCATTTTGAAAATCTATTTTGAGCTTCTTCTCCTGAAAAGAAAGGCCCATTGACTCAAAAATTAAATAGGAAGTATCGGAGGGACTTGTTGATCAGAAATAGCTAAAATCATTCTGATCAGAAATCCAAGATGGTTGCCCTAGCAGCCATGTTGAAAATCTACTTATTCTCTTGAGCCAAAAGGCAATTAACTTAAACTTCATTGGAGTTATTGAGGTGACTTGTAGATCAAAAGTAGCTAAAATTGTTCTGATTGGAAATCCAAGATGGCCACCATCTTGAAAATCAATATTGAACTTCTTCTCTTGAACCGAAAGCCCACTTGACTCAGACTTGTCTATGAATCAGGTGAGCAATACAGGACCATCTTGGCCCTCTTGTTATATTGACCATTACCTTGTGGGGAGTATCTAATAAGCAGTGCTTATTCACTCGTTTCATCATTACTATATTTGATAGAAATTCCTGTAGTTAATGCAAACTGTAGACCCTGATGAGACACCCTGTTTTGCAGTGATGTTGGGTTTTTGTGGAGTCTTATCTGGGTCTGCACTGTTTGCCAATTATTATAGACTAAAATGGGTTAAGGGGACTGGATATATTTTCAAAACTTTTTGTAGATCTTCTTCCAATTTGTACTAGGGAGACAACTTTTTGCTTTCCTGTTTGCCTTCCTGCACAAAGAGTCCCTTCTGAAAAGGGAAGAAAAGGGAAGACAATGAAATAATTTGGTCTCCTTTAGTCCCTTCTGAAAAGGGTTCTACTCTAAAAGGAAAAACAATCTCTCCCAAGGGGAGGCTAAAACAGTTGTGCTGAGTTCCCTGCCCTGAAGATATACAAGATCCCCTGAATAATCAAAGTTCTAGATAAGATGCTTTGGCCAGGCTGAGTGTTACATGGACTGACATGGAAATGAGGTGCCAGTACTCTATAATTATGGAAATCCATGTATTTCTGTATTACAAACGTGGAAATCCATGGAATTTTGAGAGAAGGGGTCAAGCAATACTGGTATTTTGTCTCACCGTATTTACCTTAAATATTCACACACCTCAAATCCTTACCATACTTGTTCTAGAATTTGAACAAGTATAATTTACTACCAGATGTTGTGTCATAAAATTGTTGAATGAGTAACAAACAGTGTAGACCCAGATGAGATGCTGCATTCTGCAGCATCTCGTCTGGGTCTACACTGTTTGCTCAGGTCTGTCTGTCCAAATACTTACGGTAAATAAGGTATTCAGAAAGAAAATGTTATGGGTACTCACTTGAATCCTGTCACTGAGCTGATTCTAATGAGTAAACACAGTGTATGTTTTCTGGAGAAGTTAAAAAAAAGTGTTTGTCTGTATACTCCTGTCTATAGCTAATGCAGGGTTATGGAATCATCAAATTTTATTACTTGTCCACGGACAAGTAAAATAAGTGGCAAAGTCCACTTGTCCATCCAAGATTTAATTGTCCAAAAAATTGACATTTTTTCTTGTTTGTCTAAGAAAACATATGTTGTCGGGAAGTGTCTACTTCTAATGAGTACCCACAACATATTTTTTCTTCGAAAAAGAAGAAAAGTATATATCTCATAATCTGGATACTCTTCTTAGCTAGAGCCATGAAGTCCTCGCACCAGGGCAAGTAAATTGAAATGCCTTACTTGTCCTCAGGGAAGTGGGACAAGTCAGGCGTGGTATTTCCTCAGCCCTGGTTGATGATAGGGCCTTGTCTGGATACATGTTTACCACAGGAGGCTTTATGAGTAATATGTCAATTTCAGATGCGCCAACCAGGCTCAGATTTGTAATGCAAATCCTTGTCTTAATGGTGGAAATTGCTTCGATACTAGTTTTGGATATAACATTCGAAGAAAATGTATATGTCCAACTGGATACACAGGTGTGAACTGTGAGACACAAATAGGTGAGTATTAGAGTTGAGAATCAACCAGACATTGTCATCACGAAAACATACCTATATAATTTTGACCCCCTTAAACCCCACTTTCATATAGTAAAACTGGGGTTTACAGGGGTATACATTATTTTTCTTATTTCTGCTCAAAAGCATAGATTGTGGGTACTCGTTAGAACTGCCTCGGCGAGGCAGTTCTAACGAGTACCAACAATCTATGTTTTGAGCAGAAATAAGAAAAATATCAGACTTTGTATCTGAAAACTTTCAGGTTTTTGGTGGTGAAACTTTCAATATATTTGAATAGGTGTGTTTTCGTAATGTGTATCGTCTCACCGTGCTGATCCTGATAGGTATGCACAACATGCAGTATTCACATATAGGGCACAAAAAGAACGCAGTTTTCTGGGATGGCACATTTTGTTTCACCGAAACAATGTAACAAATGAAACAATAAGATATATAGGCCAGAAGTGAAATGAAATATAACAAAGCTATAATAAATATTTCTCCAACTCAGTTTTCTACTGGGAAGGCATACAAAACCAGTGAAACAACCGTAAAACGATAAGAATATACAGGGAAACTACTGAAAGGAGGCAAAACAAACTGAAACAGAGGCTTCCTTAAACTCAAATTCTACTGGGTAGCACCACAAAACCAGTGAAACAACCGAAACTAATTGTTTCATTTATTACTTTGTTTCGGCGGTAGGAAATGTGCCATCACGGAAAAATGCATTCCTTTTTTGACCTATCTAAGTATTCAACCTAATTACTGCACCTTGTACGGATATGCTGACTGGATCTTTACTATTAGCATATGCTGAGAATAAATAAGTAAATAAAAATCAACATTTTACAGACACATTGATGAATGCTTACAGATACATGGACAAATCCTAATAACAGGCTGTACACATTTTATCTACCCATGTAATTGCCTGTCTGAACAACAATAGCTCCTGTGAAACATTGCAATGTAACATGTAAAGATGTCGGCCTCGGTGGCTCAGTTGGATGCGCCGTCCGACTGGAGACCAGGAGGTCGCGGGTTCAACCCCGCCGAGGTCGGCGACATTCTTTCGTGGAGATTTATCATGATATATTTTCTACGGTCATTCTCTCCCTTCTGCTGATTCAAGAAGGGCTGTTGTCAGTTTCTGGCGAAAGAATGTGCACAATACTGGTTAACCGCTTAGAGGACTAAGCCTGCCCAGTAAACGTGGTTAGGTAAACTGACCGTGCTCGACATGATCCCATTGGGTTGACTGGGCCATAAAACCTCAACTCAAACAAACAAACATGTAAAGATGGATCTTCATGTGATAGTTTTCTTGACAAATTTTGCAAAATGGAAACTGCTTATCTAACTGAAGCAATACACTACTACATGTCTATAACATGGTTTGTTATTACACTATTTTGGATATAACACATTTCAAAGATGGCTCCCAAAAATGTAAAGATTATATTGAAAAATGGCCATAAATGGCCATTTTTCAATATAATCTATACATTTTTGATTGGATATAACACGGCTGTTTAACTAACACGGTTTATGCTATGGACCCCAGCAGTATAGTGTTATAAAAAGGTTGTGGTGTACTTGTGAAATGTAGAAAACTGGGCTCTTTTGGAGAAGTTTGTGGAGGTTACCAGCTACAACTATGTCGCTGAAGATGGTTAGCTAAAATAAAAACTAAAAAGGTTATTGCGAAAAATTAAGCGAAAAAATATAAAATAAAGAGTTTAGTTCTGACCACAAAGTTTCTTTTCTAGAATAAACAGTACTTGCTAGGATGAATTAATTCACTCACAGGAGGCTTACCCCCTCCATTTGCCCCATTTTCTGTGGTTCAGCTATATAAAGTATATTGTACAGGAAATGTTAGGTATGTTTTACATAGAGAGTTCCCATACTAAACTATTTGGGGATGTAGTCATGAACTTTCATTAATGTAGTCATTGTGATGTCTGGGCAATAGTTCTTTTACTTTAAGGTGCAATGTGTAGAAACCTCTAAGGTGTGTCCTCACTGAAATGAGATGTCACACATAGTTACCATATTTACCCTAAGTATTTGGACACCTCAACTCCCTACCACACTTGTTCTAAAACTTGAACAAGACTTGGTACACTTTATAACTCATTATTGCATAAAAAGCAGTGCCGCACGTTATTAACAGCCATGCATTAACCGGCTAAAAGCTGTGTATTAACAAGGCAATTCACATGCTGTTAATGCACGGCTCCGCAACTTTCAATATGATCATACCAGGGCCACAGATTTGCTGCTGTCACGAGATGTGCACTGCCCAGCCCTAGAATGAGCATAGTCAGTGAAAATAATGTTCGCCAGACATCGGTGAAAAGGCGAAACAAAATAGTGCAAGAAATATCGCAAAATATAGCAAATCTTTTCAGTTTTTATGCAATAATAGGGATTGAACATGGGTTTTCAATGCATTAACATTCGCCAGGTCCCTTGGGAGGTGTTGAAAACCGCGGCCTTTGTCTAAAAATTGGTTTATGCATTTGGGGTGTCTAATCTGGGTCTACACTGTTTGCTCAGGTCTGTTTGATTCTTGTTTTAACCCATTTGAAGTGCTAAGCAAATTTGTAGCAGAAGACAACCTAAAATTCTTTTTCTTATTTTTTTTCAGAGAAAATCAGACTTGCCATTTCATGTGAATTGTCTGGCTAGCAGATGATTCACATGAAATGTTCAAGCTTTATTGTCTGTGAAAATGTTTTTTTTTTTTTTTAAATCGGTGTCATCTGCAGTAGTTGTGAGTAGCCCTCTAAGGGTTATCTTTTTACTTAATTACCTGCCCTTTACTGCTTATGATCATTTTTAAAATTGCAGTTATATCACAAAGTATTTCACTATAAACTAAAGTTAGGCAAAAAATTAAAATTATGGAATAACTTTACTGCTCTAGATGAGAGGGGGTATCAGGTAAATATTTTTTATCTCGCAATGAAAACATGTTATGGGTACTCATTAGAAGCACCTCACTAAAGCACTTCTGATGAGTACCTACAACATATGTCTATGGAGAAATAAGAAAAATATTAATAATTTTTGGTTGAAAAAAAAAAAAGGCCTTATCAAGATCTTGGCTATAGAAGTGTTCAAAATAGTAGGACATTTGTTATACATGTATTTTCCATTCCAGATTTCTGTGCCTCAACCCCATGCTTGTATGGTGCACAGTGCATACCCCTACTTAATGACTATCAGTGCCAGTGCCCAGCAGGATACAGAGGGAAGAACTGTGAGCTGAGACAGGATCGATGTCAGAACTACAACTGTGGCGGCGGAGTCTGTGTCGATGACTACACAGAAGATGAGCCCAGATGCATTTGCAGCATTGGATGGTATTTTGGTATGTGATTGTTTTAACCCATTGCAGACTGAATAGACTCTCCCACACTATATATTGGAAGAGTCCAATTTCAATTTTAGGTATGCCTGGCTGGCCTCGGTGACTCAGTTGGATGCGCATCCGACTGGAGACCAGGAGGTCCCGGGGTTCGACCCCCCCACCCCCACCCACCCCCCACCCCCACCCACCCACCCCGAGGTCAGCAACATTCGTTTGTGGAGATTGATCATGAAAATATTTCTAGTCATTCTCTCTCTTCCACTGATTCAAGAAGGGCAGTTATCAGTTTCTGGCGAAATAATGTGCACAATACTGGTTAACCACTTAAAGGACTAAGCCTGCCAGTAAACGTGGTTAGGTAAACTGACTGGGCTCGACATGACCCCATTGGGTTGACTGGGCTGTAAAACCTCAACACAAACAAACAAACAAAGGTACGCCTGGCTAGAAGATTACATATTCCTAGAGAAAAATGTCTAAACTATTTGCAAAATGTTCTATGGCGTCTGATCTGGGTCTGCACTGTTTGCCAATTATCCTTTTACGGGTCTCTCGACTACAGTGGGTTAAGGCATTTATGCAAAGTTTTTATGCCCGCGCCTGTCGAAGGCAGCAGTGGGGTATATAATGTTTTTGCTTTGATGTTACATCCTTACCTGCATATGTTGCATTTGTAACCAGAGTGTAACCAATTTTTAAGTTTACATTCAAATTTACATTGACATTTATGTCCATGTTACATTGACATTTATGTCCATGTTTCTCTTGTAGGTCATAAGTTGGGTACCTTTTATGCTTGGAAGTTGAAATTTGGTATGCTACTTACCCAGACCTAAACCTTCAACTGTGCTATAGTTGCCCTTAGATCATGCCCTGGGGTGGGGCTAAGGGTCAGAATGTATAACATCAGACTGAGCATTTGAAAAATAGTTGTTGAAATTTGTGCATCCAGATGTTGCTACTGTATGGGCAAAGAGCAAAGGGCCGGGGCATTTATGTACTTGGACATGTGATGTCTAGTGTATCTTCAGGTTTACAGCAGATTTCCTAAAATGTAACTGTCCTGAGAGAGGAATAAAAACAAAATATGAAAAAATTTGTATTGATCAAATAAAATAATTTTCAAACAAAAGTACATGTACATGTAAAAATGCAATATTTTGACACCAGATTCAAAGGCTAGGGATGTAAAATAAAAATAAAATTCAAAATGCAAGTTTTATTTTTCTGGAGGGGCTAAAATCATAGGGTAGGCTCTCTAGTAAACCTAAAAATAAATTAGCCTTACAAAATCATTGAATCCTTGAAGCACTAACCACAGCTACAGAAGATGACATTTTGGAAATATTTTTCAAAGATGATTTGTTCCTGATTAATTTGCCTTTCATTGTACATGGTCCTTTGGACCATTAGAATTAAAAGTAAAATCCTACTTTCTGTGAAAATAATGCTTGACATTTCATGTAAATTGTCTGCCTAGCACACAAATTTGCTGAGTGTTTTAATCGTTTAAACACACAGATCATTGGTTTGTTACAAGAAAGCCAAAAACATCTAGCTGTCATTTGCTGACCTTAACACACCAAGGTTCAAATAGATCATTAAGTGACAAGAGATTCAGAAAGGAATGATAGTTTATATGCAATTATAATTTTTGTGCATTTAATTGTGACATTTATGATGTCACTTACTCAAAAACAACCTGTTCAAAAATGAAATTCATTCCTGTAATGTATGAATGTATGATTTCCTTTAAAGGTGTGGTGATGCAGTACACAATTAAGCTGGACGTGGCAGGTACACCACTTCCTAGTCAGCCAACCTTAACAGGGACACTAGCTGAATGTCGAGATAGATGTAATAGTGACGGCACATGTGCCAGTTTCACATACAGAAGTGTTAGCAACAGTTGTTACATCTGGAGCAGTTTTTCTGCAGTCACGCTGTCAGCCACTAGCGGCTATAACCACTATGAAAAAGAAACACTAGAGGCAGCTGGTAAGTATCCTAGCTTGAGATAAGGCATCTTTTCAACAACAAAATGGGCTGTGTCAAGCGAAAAGTGCCTTTGAGCATACGTGGATTCACATCATCTTGCACATGTGCAACATCTTATTTTGCTTTCCATTGATACGTTCTGTAATATACTCTGATTCTGTTAACGATCAGAGCCCAGTTGTTCAAAGCATCGTTAGCTTAACGAGCTTGTTAAAGGTCATTTTGTTAACTATTTTAGCAGATTAAATATACAATATTCTGATATTTTTTGCTGAAAAAATGTGAGTAGCTTTTGCACTCCCATTTTTTCGGCAAAAAATTTCAGCATGTTTGCGTATCACTTGATGTAAATTTTAACGAATCTTTAACTAATGACATCATTAGTTTTGAACAACTGGGCCTGGGAAGGCCCGGATCAGACTGTGTGAATAAGCAGGCTGATCTGGGCCTTTGCTGTCTTCATATGCCCGAAGACACATTTCCGCATGGTGCGGCCCAAAATAATATTGATTCTCCGCCGCCACAGTTGTAGTTTCTGTACTCATTAGAAGCATGTTGCAGAGGCTTTTCAAATGAGAACTCACAACAGAGGACTTAGCCTGCCCAGAAAAGTGTGTTTTGGTAAACTGATAGGCTCAACCTGACCTTACTAGAGTTCAATGGGCCATAACACCTCAAAACCAATAAATCTTTGCACCTATTAGAGTACATGTATATGATAACCCAGCCATATAACTGTTGTTTCAGATGACTATTGGACACCATGGTATGATGTTAGTACACCAGCCAATAGCAATAATAATGATGATATTGAACGAAGAGAAGATCTCATCAATATGGTAAGTATAAGGCTGGCTAATCAGTCCTGCCATTGTGATTGATAATCGATTACCAATCACTGATTTGGTCATAATAGTTCCTGTCTGTCTGAGCATGTCTTACCATATGTTATACCTTATTGTATGTACACAACAACCTCTTTATAACACGGTTCATTATAACACGGTTTTGGATATAACACAGTTCAAAGATGGATCCCAAAAATGTATAGATTATATTGAAAAATGACCATAAATGGTCATTTTTCAATATAATCTGTACATTTTTGTTTGGATTTAACTAACATGGTTTATGGTATGGACCCCAACAGTAGTGTTATAAAGAGGTTGTGGTGTTTTTGGTCAGCCAGGACAAACATGAGCAAACAGTGTAGACCCAGATGAGATGTTGCAAAATGCAGTGTCTCATTTGGGTATACACTGTTTGCTATTCATCAAGCGATTGTTAGACACAACTTTGGGTGGTAAATTGTACTTGTCCGAATTTTAGATATAGTATGGTAAGGAGTTGAGGTGTCTGAATACCAATGGTAAATACGGTAAAGTAGCAGACACAGAAATCAAATGATCGATTATTAGCAAGTCTGTAATATTATCATTTTTGTGGAATTTATCGATCAATTGATCTATTATCCAATAAATTGTACCAGCCTTGTACCCTTAGCTCCAGATAAAGCACTTTGTTATAGCCCTGCAGACTCTGTCTTTGGGGGGTAACTTTTTCATCTTGTCCATTTGTATGTCCATCAATTGTTCAGTAACATTTTGGTTTCTGCTTAATATCTCGCTGAATTATCAGAAGGCAATCATTATCTTGTAGGGTTATCTAATAAACACAGCTTATTGACACTTCTTGCTTCAACCAGGAAAATGTTAATGTTTTTTCTTATTTCTTCAGGTATTCATTAAAAGTGCCTCACTTAGGTACATCTAATGAGTACACACAACATGTTTTCATGGAGAAATAAGAAAAATCATCTGGGCCCAGTTGTTCAAAACTAACGATGTCGTTAGTTAACGATTCGTTAAAATTAACATTGAGTGATACGCAAATATGCTGAAATTTTTTACTGGAAAAATGTGAGTAGCTTTTGACATTTTTTCAGCAAAAAATATCAGAATATTGCATATTGAATCTGCTAAAACAGTTAACGAAATGACCCTTAACGCGCTTGTTAAGCTAACTACGCTTTGAACAACTTGGCCCTGGATACTTACCTGGAGCAGTAAGTACATAGGAATCACTTTATAACAGCGTTCATTATACATGGCTGCTTATCTCCACATGCACAACACTGATTTGGATATAACAGTTAAAAGCTTGACCCCCAATATTGTATCCAAACAAAACTGTTAGAGCCTATTGAAAAACAAGTATAAGCTTTCACAAAAAGCTTGGACTATACTTTGTGCATAATATTTTATGGTTATGTTCATATTTTATCGTTACGAAAACACGCCTATTCAAATATATAGAAGAATTCACCTCCAAAAATTAAAAAATATTCAGATAAAAAACCCGATATTTTTCATATTTCTGCTCAAAACATAGATTGTGGGTACTCGTTAGAACCGCCTCGGCGAGGCAGTTCTAACGAGTACCCACAGTCTATGTTTTTGAGCAGAAATAAGAAAAATAACGCATACCCCTGTAAACCCCAGTTTTACTATATAAAAGTGGGGTTTAAGGGGGTCTAAATTATATAGGCGTATTTTCGTGATGTCATGAAAATGATGTTGTGTGTACTAATTAGAATCACCTTGATGAGGCATTCTGATGAGTACACTCAGCATATCAAAAAAATGATTATTTTATTGAACGTAGAAGAGTCAAATTTCCATGCTCCCAAAGATGTTGAAGCAATTGAAGTACTAATGTACAGTAAAAGATTTTACACAATGTTTTCTATGGAACTGCTGAGCTACTGAACATGAATTGCATGAAGAGCATCCTGTTTGAAAAAGAAAAAAAAAAAAAAAATGGATAGCAGCATTCAAGATCAATACAAAAACACGCCAATTCAAATATAAAGAAAATTTCACCTCCAAAAACTGAAAGTATTCAGATAAAAATCTCTGATATTTTTCATATTTCTGCTCATAACATAGTACCCTCAATCTATTTTTTGAGCAGAAATAAGAAAAAAAAAGTATACCCATATAAACCCCAGTTTTTACTATATAAAAGTGGTGTTTAAGAGGGTCAAAATTATATAGGTATGTTTTCGTGATGCCCCCATAAAATCAGCTTTGAAAGTGATTTTTCTGATACTTACTTTACACTAAATGATTGCAATGCCAAAAGATTTCTGTAATGCACCAAAAACTTTCTATAACAATCAAAAATTTTGTCTCAAGGGTATTGTCTTCACATACCCAGGGACTATATACCAGGGCTCTAGATATTCTGAAATCTGAATTGGTCCAGCCCATGATGATGACGTCATCAACGAGCCAATTTCCAAAGTGTTATTATAATGTCACCTGTCACGAAAACTAATGACAATTGGCAAAGTCCTTTTAATCCTTTTTAATAATACACCTCAACCCTCACCAGCGGAAGTCTGGTCCAAGCATCGGACCATGTTAGTTAACCAAACTGTGCTATAATGAGGATGATCAAAGCTGGCCCCTGCTCAGGGTAAATTTGTTTGTTCATACATGAAATAAATAATTTCATGCTTTAAATGCACATACCTATGTTTAATGCCGCTTTGTCATGTGTGTATAGTTGGTCAGTAAAGTTTCTATACTATGGTGTCATCAATAAGTATGTAAAAAGAAAGGAAAAACAGACGATTTGACTGTGGGGATTTCCTAGATAACTATTTATAGATAACTGGTTCCCATCTTGTGTATATAAAGCGTGAAGAGATCTGACCAGACTGCTTAAATTTTAAGCACTGACCAATCTTTGTCTAGCGGCGCAAGTGGTGCATTACTTATTTTTACTGTGCACTCTACCTTGAATTATACTGGCGTGTTATGGCAAAAAAACAAACAAAAAAAACAACAAAAAACAATAAGACCCAAATCAGACGCCGTTGTATGCTATGTCTGACCTACATGGTTTGGGAATTAATTTATCAAATCTGGGACCAACAAAATGCAAACCGTGTTGAACAAAAAAAAAAAAAAAAACGGGTGCGTTCAAGCAGTGCATTCTTTAATTACTCTCATTTGGGATTAAAGCGACCTTGATCTTTTGGACATGCTGACTGCACCTGGTGTTTTGCAGTTGCAATGTACTCACACATGTCACACAAACGGATTAATTATCACACTCTGATGATTCGTGTTAATCGCTTGTTTATTGCAAAAAGGACAGCGAAGTGTTGATTTTCTGACTATGTTTGGATAATGACGCAATTAATTTGTGTTGTAGTAAGTTGCCGTTATTCATCTGACCTCTCCAATAAACATGTCAAATTACCGGTTAGAGCTGTTTAACTACCATAATATTGCATTTAAAAGGTGTACGGACATTATCAGTTTGTGAAGATTTGACCGTTTGCTATTTTTTAGACGTCATTGATTTGTGAAAATTGGTTGGCTGGGAAATAATGGGGTCTAAGGCACGACCCTGTTGGACCAAAGTTTTAGCATTTTTGGATGTTTAAAACCTGTCCGGAATTCTTATTTTCGGTTCAGACTATTTGTTGGTTTTCTAGAGCCCTGCTTTGTACCTACATGAAAATATGAAAAAAATCCCTGATAAAAAGCAGAATTTGAAAAGATTTTTTATAAACTTATATCAAAAGGTCAAACTGACAAAATGTTCTGTTACAATCAAAATTTTATCCCTAGTTGTTATCTGCCTCAACCCCAAGGATCTGTACTTTTATGAATTCATGAAAAATCTACATAAAATCAGAGTTGATAGTTATTTTTCTGAAATTTACAACAAAATACCGAAGTGTCTAGAGCTCTTTTACTGTCAAAATTTTGTCCTTTGGGTGTTGTCTACCACTAGCCTGATATGCATATATAAAATCATGAAAAACATCCCCATAAAATCAGAATCTTAAATGATTTTTCTGAAATTTGCAACAGTCAGTCAGAGGAACTAAAGTTTCTTGTTACTGTCAACATTTTGTCCTTTGTATGTTATCTGCCCCCATTCTGGGGCTCTGCACATGTATGAAGTCATGCAAAAATCCACGCAAATGCAGTCAGGGCTCTGTACAGGAACGAAGCCATGAAAAAAAATCCACATAAAATTGAAAGTACTGTTTCTGAAAATAATAACAAATGGTGATAGTAACAAAAGCTTTATGTTAAAATTTTATCCCTCAGGTTTTGGGGCTATATACCATATTCATCCTAAGTATTGGGACACCTTACATCTGTATCGTACTTGTCCTAAAATTTGAACAAGTCCATTTTGTTATCTATGAATGTATGTAAAAACTGCTGGATAAGTGGCAAACAGTGTAGACCCTGATCAGTTGCATTCTGCAACATCTGATCTTGGTCTACACTGTTTGCTTAGGCCTGTCTGTCCCAATAGGGTAAATATGGTATATAAGCTGTAACATCAGGAAAGGTACCTTTGGAAATATTTGCCAAGCAAAGACTCAAATCGGCCTGTGTGCCAGGCCGGCAACATTCTTTCGACATCACTAAAACATGCCTATATAATTTTGACCCCTTGAAACCCCACTTTTATATAGTAAAACTGGGGTTTACAGGGGTATACATTATTTTTCTTATTTCTGCTCCAAAACATAGATTGTGGGTACTCGTTAGAACCGCCTCTGCGAGGCAGTTCTAACGAGTACCCACAATCTATGTTTTGAGCACAAATAAGAAAACTATCAGAATTTTTCATCTGAAAATTTTCATTTTCTGGTGGTAAAGTTTACAGTATATTTGAATAGGCTTGTTTTCGTAATGAGGAGATTAATCATGAAATATTTTCTAGGGCCATTCTCTCCCTTCCACTGGATCAAGAAGGGCAGTTGTCAATTTCTGACAAAAGATGTGCACAGTACTGGTTAACCACTTAGAGGACTAAGCCTGCCCAGTAAAAGTGTGGCAAGATAAACTGACTGCTCTCGACATGACCCTATTGGGTTGACTGGGCCGTAAAACCTCAACACAAACAAACAAACAAAATCTCAAAGGGGAAATCTAGTCCCTGCCTAAACATGAAAATCTAACAACAGGTAAAAAAATATTGTGGAAAAGAGGAGAAATTGCTCCTAAGGAGCAATTTCTCCTCTTTTCCACGATATTTTCAAGATATCTCTAACTTCAAGAGTCCAGTTACACATATATTTGTTAAATGTGGTTGTTTGAATTATTTTTCCCTCAATTCTGCAAATCTGATAGCAAACTAGGCAATAAAATCTCAACACAAACATCCACACAGTCTGATCAGAATCTTCCTATGACCCCATTGGGTTGACAGGGCCGTAAAACTTCAATACAAACAATTGTCCTTATGAAGAAACTTTGCCTCCTTTGCTATCCAAAATGCACCCAGTGAAGATTCTGATCAGACCGCATGAATGCTCCGGCTGATTTGAATTTATGCTGGAAGCACATATCCAATTAGTCCAACATTACATATTCTGAAAATGCCGCTTATGTAAGCCATGAAATAATTCAAAACTACAGATAAGAGAGGGTATCCACATAATTCTTCTCTTATTCAGGTTTGTGGAATTATCAAATTTTATTACCTGTCCACGGACAAGTAAATGATCAAAATCCACTTGTCCAGCCAAGATTTACTTGCCCGAAAATTGACATTTTTCTTATTTCTCATAGAAAGCATATGTTGTGGGTACTCGTTAGAAGTGCCTCGGTGAGGTACTTCTAATGAGTACCCACAACATATGTTTCCTTCAAAAAAAAAAAGAAAAATATATATCTCATAATCTGGATACACTCCTTAGCTAAAGTAATGCAGTCCTTGTCCCAGGACAAGTAAATTGGAATTTCTTACTTGTCCTCAGGGAAATGGGACAAGTTGGACAAGTCGAGCATGGTAATTCCACATCCCTGTCTTATTTCTTTACAAAACCATATGTTGTGGATACTCATTAGAAGCACCTCTTTGAGGTGCTTCTAATGAGTACCCACAATATATGTTGTTGTGGAGAAATAAGTGAAATAGTAGTAGTGTTTGCCTGAAGAAAGCACCTTATCTGGGGCTATAAAGTATGTTAATGCGTCCTAATATTTTGGGTAAATAGCGTCATTTCTGTGTTGTAAGCAAACACCTAGGGGAAAGCCAAAACTTGGTTGCCTAAGACAGGTGCTTGCTTAATAAAGATAAATTTGCACTTATTTTCCTTTTATTGGACCATGAAAACTGGCCTTAAAATACAGGTAATTGCATAATACAGGTGATCTTTAAGACAGGTTTGACTTTGTTGTACTTTGTTTTTCAGTATGGTCTGAATGTCTGTGAAGGTACCATGCCAATAAGTTGGGAATGTGCAGATACAGTAACCGGAGTGGCACCTGGTTTTGGAATCACCTGCACAGCTGATGGTCTACTCTGTAGTGGTGCCACACCATGTGCTGATTACAAAGTGCGGTACAAGTGTGCTGCTCATAGAGGTAGGTACACAGTTTAACCATTTAAGGTGTACTAGACTTTTCAGCAGTCAACATCTTGAAGTAGGATTCTTTCACCCCTGACTTTCTGAAACGGTCTCTTCCATTTGTGAATTTGGATTTATTCAATAGGGTTTTAGTCAAAATTCAATGACAGAATGGCAAACCGTGTAGATCCCAACGAGATGGCTTGTTACGAGCAGTCTCATTTGGATCTGCACTGTTTGCAAAAGTGTCTGTATTGGTCTGCAGGGATGAAAGGGTTATCCTTTGTACAAATATTGAATCATCACGAAAACATGCCTATATGATATTGACCCCCTTAAACCTCACTTTTACTAAGTAAAACTGGGGGTTACAAGGGTATACATTATTTTTCTTATTTCTGCTCAAAAACATAGGTTGTGGGTGCTCATTAGAACCACCTCAGTGAGGTGGTTCTAATGAGTACCCACAACCTATGTTTTGAGTAGGAATATGAAAAATACAAGAATTTTTTATCTGAAAATTTTCTGTTTGTGGTTGTAAAATTTTCAATGTATTTGAATAGGCCTGTTTTCGTAATGGTCAGTTTAAATTTCTCTTGGTATTTGTGCCATGTGGTGGCCACAAAACTCACCTGCTGACCTTGGTGGCTCAGTCAGATGCATGTCTGACTGGTGATCAGAAGGTAACGGGTTTGATCCCTGCCACATTCGGCAACATTCTTTCATGGATATTGATCATGAAACATTTTCTACCATCATTCTCTCTCTTTGGCTGATTCAAGAAAGGCAGTTGTCAGTTTCCAGCAAAATAATGTACACAAGTACTGGTTAACCACTTACAAAACTAAGCCTGCCCGTGAAAAGTGTGGTTTGGCAAACTGACATGACTTTAATAGTGTTGTTAAAGGTGTTGAATGGGGCGTTAAACTCCAAACCAACCAACCAAATCATCTCCTTATTCTTCACCACAGTGTAGTTGATATTTTCTGGTTTTTGGTGATTTTTGCCTTCACTGATTATTTTTACCCTTGCCATGCTGAATTAATTAAGATGCCACACCCACTTCTATTTTTCAGCCAATCAGATTACTTGGTCCAGACTGTTGATAAAAATTCACATACTTAATGCCAAACTGCAGATCCAGATCAGTTAGCTTCTGATGAAGCCAACTGATCTGGATCTACACTGTTTGGAAAGGCAGGGAATATTTGGGTTCAGCAGGACAAGGGTTAACATGTTCTAGACTTCTCTGATAAAATCAACAAATGATAAGCATTACGAAAACATGCCTATTCAAATATATAGAAAATTTCACCTTCAAAAAACTGAAAATGTTCAGATAATAAAAACTGACATTTTTTCATATTTCTGCTCAAAACATAGATTGTGAGTACTTGTTAGAACTGCCTCAGCGAGGTGGTTCTAACAAGTACTCACAATCTATGTGTTTGAGTAGAAATAAGAAAAATAATGTATACCCCTGTAAACCCCAGTTTTACTACATAAAAGTGGGGTTTAAAGGGGTTAAAATTATGTAGTCATATTTTTGTGATGTAGGTGATATTTTTCTGAGAAAATTGTGTTTACACTTCCTGCAAAACATCTCCTTTTTTGAATTAAGGGGACTATGTGAAGTCAGAACCTATCTTTTGGGAAAAACAAAACTTTTCAAATATCATCTGCTTCTATTTAAGGGGACTGGATACACTTGGTAGATTCTCCACTAGCATTTACAAGGGAGTCAACTTCTGTGACTTCCTCTCTGTTGCCCTGCACACCAAGCCCCTTCTGAAAAGGGGTTGACTCTTAAAAGAAAGAATTTGCTCCTTGGGAGCAAATTCTTAACTTTAACAGTAGGCATCTTTTCATAAGGCTTTCCTTTTTAGAATAGACCTCTATTTAGAAGGGAAGTAAAAACAGTTCTGACACCACCCTTAAAAATATATGAATTCCCCTTAGTTCTAGCAAATTAAAGGTTAACCCTTGTCCTGCTAAATAAATTAAGATGTCAAGCCCACTTCTAATTTTCAGCCAATCCGATTTCTTGATCTGGATTGTTGCTATAAATTCACTTACTTAATGGTAAACAGTGCAGATCCAGATCAGTTGGCTTCTTCAGAAGCCAACTGATCTGGATCTACACTGTTTGCATAGGCAGGGTATATCTGGGCTCAGCAGGACAAGGATTAAACTGATTAGCCAGCTCTACCAAACGATCCTTTGTATTTCTGAAGTGTCCAGATGGTAGAGTGATTAGTATTCCACCATCAGATCACAAGGTCTGGGGTTCAAATCCCACTTGAGGCAGAATTCACCTCATGACTGTATGGCGCTTCATTGCATAAGGCCTGTCATTAACACCCTTTTTGTCATCTTGGTATGGTTTAAATACAGTTGACTCTCATCTCAGCCTTCCTTATCTCAACTGTTTATCTGGAAGTGGAAATCTGGTCCCGGTTGTTCAAAGCGTCGTTAGCTTAACGAGCTCGTTAAGGGTCATTCAGATTCAATATACAATATTCTGATATTTTTTGCTGAAAAAAATGTGAGTAGCTTTTGCACTGCAAAAGCTACTCACATTTTTTTCAGCAAAAAATTTCAGCATATTTGCGTATCACTCGATTTAAATTTTAACGAATCGTTAACTAACGACATCGTTAGCTTTGAACAACTGGGCCCTGGTCCCTGCCTAAACATGAAAATCTAACAACAGGTAAAAATATATTGTGGAAAAGAGGAGAAATTGCTTTCTCCTCTTTTCCACAATATTTTCAAGATATCTCTAACTTCAAGAGTCCAGTTACACATATATTTGTTAAATGTGGTTGTTTGAATTATTTTTGCTTCAATTCTGCAAATCTGATATGTCGAGATATGGATATCTGGAAGTATTTCAGAGAGTGGCTTGGAATTCGAGCTAACGAGAGTCGACTGTAATGTTAAATGGGATGTAAAATACCAAATCATCCTCATCCTTTTTACAGTTGAACTTCAATAGCTTGAACATCTTTTGGATGTGGAAAGTTGTCCTAGACATGGGTAGTTTGAGCCACTGAGGGTTAAGCATAGCACCAGGTCAGGAGGCAAATGGAGATAATTTATGGATGTCTTTTTGATCTTCTGTAAAATAATGCTGTCTTGAGTGCACTCATTAGAATTGTCTCAATGCGGCAGTTCTATTGTGCAATCATTTATTTTCGTGATAAAGTAAGTTTATTTCCCTAAAATATTTATAAATATTTGATCTGCTGAGTTATTAGAAAAATTTCCTAGGTACTTAGAAACGAGTTTGAATCAGCCATGGTAAATGAAACATGATTGTTTGAAGAAGTCATTTAACCCTTGTCCTGTTGAACCCAGATATACCCTGCCTTTGCAAACAGTGTAGATCCAGATCAGTTGGCTTCTGAAGAAGCCAACTGATGACTGATCTGGATCTGCACTGTCATTAAGTATGTGAATCTGTATAACTAAGCTTGATCAAGTAAACTGATTGGCTGAAAATTAGAAATGGGTGTGGCTTCTTAATTTATTTAGCAGGACAAGGGTTGAGATTTACTGTATTTAGAATGACTTATGATATGTTTATTTACTTTAGTATTCAAGAATAACCAGTGTCGACAAAGAGACAACTGCAGTCCAAACCCCTGTCCAAATAACCGTCCATGCACAAGTTCCGGGGAAACCTACAGATGTAGTTGCAGCCCTGGATTTACAGGCAGAGACTGTCAGACAAACATTGATGATTGTGCCTCTAAGCCATGTAAAAACAATGGAACTTGTCAGGACCAGATCCAGTCCTATCACTGTGATTGTCCATCATTCACAGGTTATACAGGTCAGTTGAATAGCAGAAGAGCAACAGTTTCATTACGAAAACACGCCTATTCAAATATATTAAAAATTTTACAACCAAAAAGGGAAATTTTTCGGATAAAAATTTCTGATATTTTTCATATTTCTGCTGAAAACTTAGATTGTTGGTACTCGTTAGATCTGCCTCAGCCAGGCAGTTCTAATGAGTACCCACAATCTATGTTTTCTAGCAAAATAAGAAAAATAATGTATACCCCAGTAAACCCCAGTTTCACTATATAAAAGTGGGTTTAAGGGGGTCAAAATTATATAGGCGTATTTTTTTGATGTGAAAAAAAAACATAGTTTCTGACATGTGCTACCCAAGAAAACTCCAATCACCCTTTGCATCTGTGCAATCTGACTGGAGTCTTTGTTGTCAACATGAAGAAACTGTCGTTGGCTATCCAGTATGTGCCCAGGAAAGATTCTGATAAGACTGCATAAATGTGCAGGCTGATCTGAAACTTTGCAGGGGGCGTATGTCCCAAAGTCATTTTCTAACATTTAGGGCTTTAATAGTAGAAGAGAGGACCTTTTGGACCACAATCTTTGCTGTCCGTCTGAAGAACCATCACGAAAACATGCCTATATAATATCGAGCCCCTTAAACCTCAGTTTTATATAGTAAAATTGGGATTTACAGGAGTATACATTATTTTTCATATTTCTGCTCAAAAACAGATTGTGGGTAATTGTTAGAACTGCCTCAGCGAGGCAGTTCTAATGAGTACCCACAATCTGTGTTTTGAGCAGAAATATGAAAAATAGAGTTTTTTATCTGAAAATTCTCAGTTTCTGGAGGTGAAATTTTCTATATATTTGAATAGGCATGTTTTCGTGATGCCTTGGATTTTTTTACTATCTACAGAGCATCCAGTGAAAACTGAATGTACTGTGCATATATACAGTCTGATCTGATTCTTAGCTGGACTCATATAAGGTACATTTTCTTGTGTTGGTGTTAGGGAGGTTGGTGCTCCCTTACGCTGAAACTTTTAGGGAGTTGGCCCTGGTATTACTGGCTTTTACCAAAATAACACTAAATATTGGGACAGACGGGCCTGAACAAACAGCGTAGACCCAGAGCAGATGCCGCAGAATGCGGCATCTGATCAGGGTCAACACTGTTTGTCATTCGTCCAGCAATATTTTAAACACATCAACAGGTAGTGGAACACTTTTACAAGGGTAAGAAATAATAATGTGTCCCAATATTTAAAGTAAATACAGTAAGATTCTTGCCTTACTTGAAGCAAGTTCGGTGTTTTGGTCCTCTTTCTCATCTATTCTTTCCTTTGTCTCCCTCCCTCAAGAAGGTGGCTCAACATGACTGAAATATTGTTGACAGGGCCCTTAAGACCCAACTAAAAAAAAAAAAAAAAAAAAAAAGACGAAAAGAAAAATCATGTTCATGCTGTATGAATTGCCATATCATGATGCTCTTCTTACAAAAACCAGTAATGAATATGATCTAACTGGCCTCGATGGCGCAGTTGGATGCGCGTCCAACTGGAGACCAGGAGGTCACGGGTTCGACCCCCGCCGAGGTCAGCAACATTCTTTTGTGGAGATCGATCATGAAATATTTTCTACGGTCATTCTCTCCCTTCCGCTGATTCAAGAAGGGCATTTGTCAGTTTCTGGCAAAAGAATGTGCACAATACTGGTGAACCGCTTAGAGGACTAAGCCTGCCCAGTAAACGTGTGGTTAGGTAAGCTGACCGCACTCAACATGACCCCATTGGGTTGACTGGGCCGTAAAATCTCAACACAAACAAACAAACAAATGAATATGATCTAAAAATTCAGACACACTAAAAATTAACCCATTTATGCCTAGTGTCCTGAAAAAGGGACATTGGCAAACTGTGTAGACCCAGATCAGATGCTGGGGAACACAGCATCTGATCACGGTCTACATTGAATGGGTACTCATTTAAATTGCCCTGACTTATATTCAAATGAGTGCCAGCAATATATGATTCTTTAACCCTTGTCCTGCTGAATAAATTAAGATGCCACTCCCACTTCTAATTTTAGCCAATCAGATTACTTGATCCAGATTGTTGCTATAAATTCACATACTTAATGGCAAGCAGTGCAGATCCAATGTTTGCAAAGGCAGGGTATATCCGGGTTCAACATGACAAGGGTTAAAAAACAGAAAAAGTCAGAACATCGTATGAACATCAGTAAATATGCCCCTCATGAGTTTTCTGTTAAATGTGCCCTTATCAGGTAGATATTTTACTACAAAATTAGAAAAAATTTAAACAGGCAGTGCAGTAATTAGGTTGAATGCGGTAGCTTGAAAGATTTCATCAGTTACCTAATACAATGTTAGTTAGCAAATGAAAATAGGTTTCGTATTGGTGGGTATTTTCTGTCACTTAAGATGGAACAGGAGTTATAATACATATTATGCTGAATATAAATGTCTGTGGAGAAAGCAAAATATATTATACGAAATTATTTCAGGTGATTGCATTAGTCAGATTGTAGTTTACCTTGGCTTTGACAATGCTAGCCTGGTTTAGGTATTGACAGCCTGAATAACACTTTCAATGCCACAGATCAGAAAAAAAAGTTTTGCAAACAGTGTAGATCCAGATGACAAGGCTCATACAAGCCATGTCATCAGGATCTACACTGTTTTTAGCTCACCTGAGCCAGTTAGGTCATAGATGAGCTTATGGTATAGGCATATTTTTTTTTTTTATTTCAGCCTATTGAGAAGTGATTGCTATGGCAACATAGTTGCCATTGAATTATAATAGGAAAAGTAGAAATTGTCATTTATTGCTGTCTCGCTGCAGCTATTTTGACAAAAATTTGACAGAAATGTTTTTGAGTTGTCCTCAATGTTACATATAAATTTTGTTTAAACCGCTGAATTTGATTAGTTGCCATGGCAACTGAAATGTTAAGTTTCAAAAACTGTTAAAAAATCTTCTCAGAAGCTATAAGGGGAATGAAGCTTTAACTATTCATTACTTTAGCCACTACAAAAATTGTGTTTTTATTACCATTGCTTGCGTGCTTTTGTTGCTGTGGCAACTTAAGGTTCCCATAGACTTATAATGGGATAAGTGAAAGGTGTTTTTTTTTTCTATTACATTTGAGATATTTTGACAAAAACTTTACACAAATATTCCTTGAGTAGTCCCCTATGTACACATGAATTTTGTCCAAACTGCTGCTGATTTTAATTGGCTACTAACAATCAAAACATTAAATTTGCAAAAATATTAAAAAAATCTTCTCCTCAGAAGCCATCAGGGGTATGAAGCTGAAACTTCAAGAAATGTTTATATGATTTACTTTTGCTAAAATTTGCCATCAGGGGTATGAAGCTGAAACTTCAAGAAATGTTTATATGATTAGCTTTTAATAAAATTATGCTTTTTGTTGCCATTGCTTGTTGCTTTTATTGCTATGGCAATTTGAAATCTCCATAGACTTATAATGGGAAAATGGAATGTTGATCTCATTGCAGATATTTTGACAAAAATTTTAGGGAAATGTTCCATAGTGGTTCTGTACCAAACATATGAATTCGCTTCAAGCAGCTGAAATATATTAGTTGCCATAGCAACAAAAAAATAGAAAAAAAAAATAATAATCTCCTCAGAAGCCATAGGGACAATGAGTCTGATATTTTACAGAAATGTTCATATGTCACTGACTCTATGTTTGAAAAATTTGCCTCTACAAAAATAGTGTTTTGCATTGCCATTGCTAGTGTGCTTTTGTTGCTATGGCAACATAAAGTTTCCATAAATGTATATCGGGAACTAAAAGTAGGCCATGTTTTCTATCTTAGTGCAGACTTTTTGAGAAAAACTTAACAGAAATATTCCATGAGTAGTCCTCTACCAAACATATGAATTCTGTTCAAGTTTTTGAATTTGTTTGGTTGTGAAAAAAAAAAAGTGAAAAAAAAAAAAAAAATATATATATATATATATACATATATATATATAATATATATATATATATATATATATATATATATATATATATATATATATATATATATATATATATATATATATATTAAAAAGTAACTGCTCAGAAGCTATAAGGATGGTAAAGCTGAAACATCACAGAATAGCTCAAAGTATCATCAAGAAAACACACCAGTATAACTTTGACCCCATTAAACCCCACTTTTATATAGTAAAACTGGGGTTTACAGGGGTATACATTATTTTTCTTATTTTGCTAAAAAAACATAGATCGTAGGTACTTGTAAGAACCATCTTGCTGAGGCAGTTCTAATGAGTACCCACAATCTATGTTTTGAGCAGGAATATGAAAAATATCAGAATTTTTTTATCTGAAAATTTACCTTTTTCCGTTGTAAACTTTTCAATATATTTGAATAGGCATGTATTCATAATGTTAGCTTTAACAGCAGTTTGCTCTGGTGAGTTTTGTGGCCCATGGGCTGCTGGTTTCTATTTTGTCACTACTCTGTTTGCCATTTTATTTTTGATTTTTGTCTATGTGACATCCCTTACTGAGATAATGGCCACATTCAATTTCCTAGATGTACAAGTCCACGTCAGAAACTCCAGGGGTAAGGTTTAAGGATATCTGCAGCCCAACAATTTAAGTGGTACTTCGGTTGAAAAATGACATGTTTTAAAAGCTTTTACTCTGTTGTTGTAATTTTATCACAGAATTTTATTTACAGGTAGAAATTGTGATGTGAGAATTGACTACTGTTTAGGAAAGACTTGTAACTTTAGAGGCACCTGCAACCTTCTCCTGACAGATTACCAGTGTTCTTGTAGTCTAGGATATGAAGGCAAAGACTGTGA
This sequence comes from Anodontia alba, assembly GCA_964016985.1. Taxonomy (NCBI): domain Eukaryota; kingdom Metazoa; phylum Mollusca; class Bivalvia; order Lucinida; family Lucinidae; genus Anodontia; species Anodontia alba. Next base: position 123,056,778 of record OZ024822.1, on the reverse strand, counting down.
GGTAAGTTTTTATACCCCACCACACGATAGTGGCAGGGTATTATGGTTTTGCATTTGACACATCCATGTGTCTTTCCTTCCATCTGTCAGTTGTACCAACGTACGTCCATCTGTCCGTTTTTTGTTTCGGGATAATAACTTGAGTAAACATCAATGAATTTTCACCAAACTTGGTATATACATTGATATTGTGGAGATCTGGTTTGCATATGGGCAAATTTTGTCAATGTTTGACAGAGTTATCTGCCCATGACACGATAATGGTGGGGTATTATAGTTTAATGTTTTTGTTTCACTCAGTGATGAAATCTAGGATGTGTTGCATTTCTGTTTATTAGGACACAATATGAGCATAGCTCTAGACTGATGCGGACTATCCAAAAAAACTATTTTTCTTTTTTTTCCATGGAAATATGTAATGGGCCATGTCAAGCAAAAAATTGCCTTCAAACAAGCGCAAAATACATAGATTTAGATTATCCTATGCATATGCAAAGTATCAAATGGGCCTTTACTGTAGGGATCAAACATGGTTTTTCATGCATTAACAGTCACCAGGTCCCATGGGAGGTGTTGAAAACCGAGGCCGAAGGCCGTGGTTTTCAAAACCTCCCAAGGGACCTGGCGAATGTTAATGCATTGAAAAACCATGTTTGATCGCTTTTATTGCATGAAAACTGAAAGCATTTGTTACATTTTGCATTATTTCTTGCACTATTTTGTTTCGCCTTTTCACCGAAGTCTCGCAAACGTTATTTCCACGGACTATGCTCATTCTAGGGCCGGACAGTACACATCTCGTAACGACAGCAAATCTGTGGCCCTAGTACAATCATGTTGAAAATTCTGCTGTGCATTAACAGTGCATGAATTGCCTAGTTAATACACGGCTTTTCGACAGTTAATGCACGGCTGTTAATAACATGTGACACTGCTTTTTATGCCATAATCTCCATACATTCTGTAAAATCTGATGATTCTGTTAGTGGACAGTGAAGGTCCTGATCAGACTGAGTAGATGCCCAGGCTGATCTGGGCCTTTGCTGTCTGCATATGCCCAAAGACACAGTTTCACGTCATGTTGTCTTGTTGTGGGTACTCATTAGAAGTGCCTCACCACATTTTAAGTCATTTTACGTCTAGCAGATGACAAACATGAAATGCCTTGTCTTAACCCTTGTCCTGCGGAACTGGCATATGCAAACAGTGTAGATCCAGATCAGTTGGCTTCTGAAGAAGCCACCTGATCTGGATCAGCACTGTTTGTTATTCAGTATGAGAATTTATACCAACTACCTGGATCAAATAATCTGATTGGCTGAAAAATAGAAGTGGCTGTGGCATCTGAATTTGTTCAGCATGACAAGGGTTAATTGTCTCTGAAAAATAATAAAAAAAAATTAGAATGTCCTCTGCTACAATTTTGTTCAGAAAGTTGAGAAAAAAGATGTAATTTCATTGTAATCAGTGAAGACAAAAAAAGTAATTTCTTTGAAATCAGTGAAGAAAAAAATGTAATTTCATTGTAATAAGTGAAGAAAAAAGAAGTAATTTCATTGTAATCAGTGAAGAAAAAAATGTAATTTCATTGTAATCAGTGAAGAAAAAAAAAAATGTAACTTCCTTGCAATCAGTGCTCCAAGTAAAGGTAACATACATTTGTATCTCCAGATAAGGGGAGTAGTTGGAAGATAATCGAACTGAGAGACAATTCTAATGATTACTCATGGGCATTTTATCCTAAAACTTGTCCATAATTCTTGCCAGTTGTCAAGTTTTCTGAATCTAAGGGAAGAAAAAACAATTCGCACAATCATGGCTCCAGATAAGACTTTTTGGACAGGTTTTTTTTTTTTTAAAAAATCCATCCTTTAAAATAGCATGTCCGGTCGGGCGGGCAGGCTTGTGTTGTGAGTCGTGTGAGGTTTACCTTTTGGTTAACCTTTTTTCGAAGTTATATATTACCTTCATTTTTCATTGGATTGCTTTCATATTTGAAGGGATGAAGAGGAGGACCAGTAGATATTTCACATGCAAGAGAGACAACTCTTACTCTCTTTGTTATTTAAAAAAACCCATCCATAATGCCATTAGGAATTTTTCTTGTTTCAACCAGAATCTATGGATAAGCTCTTATTTCTACATGAAAGCATATGTTGCAGGTACTCATTAGAAGCGCCTTGCTGAGGTGCTTCTGATGAGTTACCACAGCATATGTTTTTCTCCTTGAAAACATGTGGGAACTCATTAGAAGTGCCTCAGTGAAGCACTTCTAATGAGTGCCCACAACATGTTTTCATGGAGAACTGAAAAAATATACCGTATTCGATCTAATTACCGCACAAATCCCTATAAGCGCACAGTCAAGCAATTCCGTAGTCTTCAGATTACAGCCAGTATACTTTTTGTCTACTTCTTTATAAAGGCATATGTTGTAGGTACTTATTTGAATTGCATCGACTTGTCGATGCAATTCAAATGAGTACCCACAACATATGCCTTTATAAAGAAAAATCAGAAGAAAAAAATCGCATAATCATCATCAAATATGTCTTTCCTCTGATCTTTGTTATTGTGTATCCTTAGTAGGTAGATACATATTTAACCACAAGTGAGTGTTCCCAGTAATTGTGAAAAACCTAAGCGCACAGTGCGGTAATTAGGTCGAATATGGTATGCCTGTTAGCCACTCTTATCTGGAGCTATGCCCTTTGTCTTAATAAAAAAAAAGAAAATCGCCATCTTGGGTGGCTCAGTCAGAAGTGCATCGGACAGTTGATCAGGGCCCAGTTGTTCAAAGCTAACGATGTCGTTAGTTAACGATTCGTTAAGATTTTAATCGAGTGATACGCAGATATGCTGAAATTTTTTGCTGAAAAAATGTGAGTAGCTTTTGCAGTGCAAAAGAAAGCTACTCACATTTTTTCAGCAAAAAATATCAGAATATTGTGTATTGAATCTGCTAAAACAGTTAATGAAATGACCCTTAAAGAGCTCGTTAAGCTAACGATGCTTTGAACAACTGGGCCCAGGAGGTTGCTGGTTCAGGGTCCGGCAACATTCTTTTGTGACGATTGATCATGAAAATTTTCTACAGTCTTTCTCTCCCTTCTGCTGACTCAAGAAGAGTAGTTGGCAGTTTCTGGTGAAGAATTTGGACAAGTACTGATTATCATCTCAGAGGAACAAGACTGCCCAGGAAAAGTGTGGTTGTGTAAACTGACTGACTCAACATGGCCTTAATAGTGTTGACTGGGCTGTAAAACTAGAACTGGGAAACTCAAAAACCTAATACAATTTGATTTCCTTTCAGAATGAAGTTGACCATTGTGTAAGTGCTCCATGTTTACATGGTGGCACATGCCATCCAAGATTTAACGATTATTACTGTGAATGTCCTGATGGCTGGAAGGGCAAGAACTGTGACCAGATTGTTGACAAGTGCTTACAAGGGGGTAATATTACCTGCCAAGCTGAGTGTTATTATGTCTTCAATGATTACTATTGCAAGTAAGTAAAGGTGCTATTACACAACACATTTATCTGCCAGGGCTCAGTTGTATGGAACTAATGATATCGCTAGTCAACGTATCATTAAAACTTTGATCATTAAATATGGCGTATACACTAATATTTTTGCTGAAAAAATGTGAGTAGCTTTTGCAATGCAAAAGTACTTTCATTTTTTCAGCAAAAATAACTATGAATTAGATATTGTACTTACTAGAACAGTTAACATTTTGACCACTAACAAGCTCATTAAGCTAACGATGCTTTGAACATCTGGATCCTGGATCCTGGTCAGTATTGCAGGTTTATACATGCCATCAAAAGACCTTTTGACCTTTTGCTTGATGTACCTTAGTTAGAAATAGTGTGAAATAAAATAATCTTTTATTATTCCCAACTTAGAAGTTTGAGGAGCATATTTTGTCTGTGGTGTTCATCCATCAGTTTGCATGCTTTGTCTTCAAGATATCTTCATAACTGCTTGAGCTAGAGCATTGAAACTTAGTGAGCTTATAGGGACTGAAGAGAAGATGACCTGATTAACTTTTGGAAAAAATCAGCTTTATTTTGTGAGAATTATGTCCCTTTTTAACGTCATTTATAGAGACATGTGTATAATTGGGGGTAAAGTGTTGTAACACACATTTCTAGTTGAGATCTGTTGTGTTAGGAATATGAACTGGAATTTTATTAAAGATTACTGATAATTTCACAGTGTTTACCCAGCAGGCTTTGACATTTCATGCATAAACAAATAATTGCTATGGCGGGGTATTATGTTTGCGGTGCTTTTATTCAGACTTTGACTTTGTTTCTGGATAACTCCTCCCAGTTTTCATCTGATCAGGTTGAAACATGGTAGCCTGTTAGATTATGAGATGATGCAGTGCATATTGGTTCAAGTTTACAGTACATCAGATTTTAATAGAGTTATAGCTCTTTAAAGATTGTTCAAGCATGATTTCATTTCCAGCTCACTCTTATAGTTTTTATCTGACCAAGCTGTTATTTGCATGTTTTTGGATAGAAAGAAGATATGGAGAATTGCAGCCAGGTTACAGTACACCAAATTTTCGTATTCTTTCAAGGTTAGAATACACCAAATTTTAATTGTTTCATAGAGATTACTTATTAACCCTTAAAACGCCAAGAAAACCTGTATCTGAAAATGTCGTCTGCTGAATATTCTTGCAAACTTTTCAAACCTATTTTTGTATACAGGCAAACAGTGTGGACCCTGATCAGACTGCTCCAAGAGGAGCAGTCTGATCTGGGTCCACACTGTTTGCTAAAATGACTTTTAAAATCAGAAGCAGATGACAAAGCAGACGACAATTGTTGTGATTGGCAGTTTAAGGGTTAAAGAATCCTCACTTGCTTTCAGGCTGACTCCTCCTACAGTTTTCACAACTACCAGTTAAGAATATGATGTGATACAGCACATATTATTATACCCCCTGCAAACTTTGTTTGTGGTGGGGTATACTGTTTTCACATTGTCTGCCCGTATGTCTGTGCATCCATCCGTGCATCCGTCCGCGACACTTTGGTTTTTTCCTAATATCTTGAAAAGGCAGTGATGGATATTCATAAATTTCTGCAGACACATATATATCAATAAGATGTACCTACATAAGAGAAAATAAGGGCTAGGGGCCAATTCTCTTGGAGTTATTGCCCTTTGTAAAAGTTTTTCTTAACCCTAGTCCTGCTGAACCCGGATATGTCCTGTCTTTGCAAACAGTGTAGATCCAGATCAATTGGCTTCTGAAGAAGCCAACTGATCTGGATCTGCACTGTTTCCCATTAAGTATGTGAATTTATATCAACAATCTGGATCAAGTAATTTGATTGACTTAAAACTAAAAATGGGAGTGGCATCTTAATTTATACAGCAGGACAAGGGTTAATGCAGTAAAAAGTTTGTGTGCACTCTTATCTCTTTAACCATGGGGATGCATTTCTAATGAATTCCACAACATACCCTTGTAAAAATATCAATATTTTTTGGTCAAAAAAAAAAAAGCAAAAAAAGCAGCATATCTGGAGCTATGTGCTGCTACTATAAGATCCCTATTCTTATGTCATAACTTGTTTCCTAGGCCTCTAGCAGGGTATGTATGTTATTGAAATAAATCAACATAAATGTTTTGAGATACAGCAGTTCATTACAAAAACACACATTCAAATATATAGGAAATTTCACCTCCAAAAACTGGAAAAAATCAGATAAAAAACTCTAATAATTTTCATATTTCTGCTCAAAACATAGATTGTGGGTACTCGTTAGAACCGCCTCGCTGAGGCAGTTCTAATGAGTACCCACAATCTTTGTTTTGAGCAGAAATAAGAAAAATAATGTATACCCCTGTAAACCCCAGTTTTACTATATAAAAGTGGGGTTTTAGGGGGTCAAAATTATATAGGTATGTTTTCGTGATGTCTATAAAAAAGATCTATATTCTACTCTGCTTTTGACATCTTTCAGAAAGTCTCTTTTTGCCTGCCACTTTACTTAGAAGAAGTAAATTTAAAACTTTTGTTTTGAATTAATGCAAAACCTTTTGTCCTAACTACCTTTGAATGAAAAAGTTTTTCTCTATTTGTTGGTTTAAAAAAAAATGAATATTTTAACTTTTTCCCATAGTAAAAATGGCTTTGAATTATGCAGAAATCTGTAAGGTAGGCTAATTGGAGAACGAATTTCAACAAGTTCCCTCTGTTAAAATTTTCTGAAATCTTCACAGTATTGTGAAACAGCAGTAAGTAAAAATCAGCAAAGAAAAGTAAAAAATATTTTCTTAATATGTAAAAATTAAAAAAAAAATCACTTTACAATAGAAATTGCATAGGTCAGACCAATTTTTGGCTATAAATTTAATTTCAGGGTAAATATTAGAGAACAAAACACAGAAACAGAAAAGACAAATGGTTTTTTGAATAAGATATGGTCAATCAGAACAAAATATTTTCTCTTTTGAAATAAAACGCCAAGCTAAAAACATCTTTCTGGAGTTATGTTGAAAGGATAGTAGCATAGCAACAGACAAGGCGCTTTTTTTCATCAGAAAAATGCTGATATCTTTCTTAAATCTCCATGAAAACATATGTTGTGGGTACTCATTAGAAGTGCCTCGGCAAGGCACTTCTAATGAGTACCCACAACATATATTTTTGTAGAGAAATAAGAAAAATATTATGTGGATACCCTCTTATCGGTAACTATGACAGTAGTATGATGGACAAGCTCAAGTCTAGCCAGTCTTGTGGCTCAGTCGTAGCCACATTCGACAGGTGATCAGGAGGTCAGGGGGTTTGATCCTCGCTGGGTCCGGCAACATTCTTTCATTCAGATTGATCATGAAATATTTTCTATGGTCATTATCTCCCTTCCACTGATTCAAGATGGGCAGTTGTCACTTTCTGGCAAAAGAATGTGCACAAATAATGGTTAACTGCTTAGAGGACTAAGCCTGCCCAGGAAAAATGTTGTTAGGTAAATATATATATTGACTGGCTCAATATGACCCTAATGGGTTGACTGCCGGCCTCAGTGGCTCAGTTGGATGCGCCGTCCGACTGACCAGGAGGTTGCGGGTTCAACCCCTGCGGAAGTCAGCAACATTCTTTGAAGGAGACTAATCATGAAATATTTTCTACGATCATTCTCTCCCTTCCGCTAATTCAAGAAGGGCAGTTGTCAGTTTCTGGCGAAAGAATGTGCACAATACTGGTTAACCGCTTAGAGGACTAAGCCTGCCCAGTAAACGTGTGGTTAGGTAAACTGACCGCGCCCGACATGACCCCATTGGGTTGACTGGGCCATAAAACCTCAACACAACAAATAATGGGTTGAATGGGCCGTAAAACCTCAACTCAATCATTTTAGCTACCCTGTGCAGCAACAGTTCTTTTGTTACTGAATTCTTAAGAGGAATGAATACAATTTTAGAGGAGGGAGCTCTATCAGATTTGCTTGCCTCCTTTCTGAAAAGGAGTCTACTCTGAAGAAAAGAATTTTGCCATCGGAAATTCTTTTCTTTTAGAGTCGACTTCTTTACAGAAGAGGCTTAGTGTGCATGAAAGCAAATAGGAAGTCACAAAAATTGTCTCACCTCTGACATTTTCAATAAATGCACTAAGAGAACTCATTCTCCTTAAGGATTAAAATTATCATGCTGTCTGCCCAGTCTTCACTTTTTGCCCGTAGATTAAAAAGCATCCAGACTGAGCCGGCCTCGGTGGCTCAGTTGGATGCGTCGTCCGACTGGAGACCAGGAGGTCACGGGTTCAACCCCAGCCGAGGTCGGCAACATTCTTTCGTGGAGATTGATCATGAAATATTTTCTACGGTCATTTTCTCCCTACCGCTGATTCAAGAAGGGCAGTTGTCAGTTTCTGGCGAAAGAATGTGCACATTACTGGTTAACCGCTTAGAGGACTAAGCCTGCCCAGTAAACGTGTGGTTAGGTAAACTGACCATGCTCGACATGACACCATTGAGTTGATTGGGCCGTAAAACCTCAACACAAACAAAGCATCTAGACTGAAAACCACAGTGAGAGCTTACAGTATCATAATCAATGCTCTGAAGCAGTTGTTCCGTACGACTGAAAATACTGGCAATGTTGATCAATTTCACAGAGAACAGTAGATTGACGTGCACTAGAGAGGGCCATGATTGTGTAATGTTTATTCGAAAATAGATAATCAACTATTTTTAGCATATGAACGTATCGATTGGTGATGTAGCATTTTTTTGATATCGTACAAATACTATAGATGAACACATCACGAAAACATACCTATATAATTTTGACCCCCTTAAACCCCACTTTTATATAGTAATACTGGGGTTTGCACGGGTATATATTATTTTTTCTGATTTCTGCTCAAAAACATAGATTGTGAGTACTCGTTAGAACTGCCTCGCAGAGGCGGTTCTAACGAGTACCCACAATCTGTGTTTGAGCAGACATATGAAAAATATCAGAATTTTTATCTGATTTTTTTTTTCAGTTTATGGTGGTAATTTTTTCAGTATATTTGAATAGGTGTGTTTTCGTAATGAAAAATCATACTAGAGCACATCTATGCCTAAGATATAATAGCAAATAAATAAATAAATAAATAAAAAAAAAAAAAAATACTGTATATTTTTTTTCTGATACTTTCTTGCTTCATATTATTATGTACTCTACTAATGTAAATCTGAACATTTTGCTTTGAACATTTGACTCATTACAACTTAAATACAACAAAAATAAAGCGTGCAGAAATACAAAAATGTTAGGTTTGCAGTAAAAAGAATGGAATGGACTACATTTTTGCTTACCTCCAGAGAATGGTTGTTTTCTTGTTTGTACTAAATGTTGTACTGAGAGAGAGAGCAAAAGCAAGTGACATTCTGTATCTCAAAACATGGCTTTTATGATAAGTGTTAGTCATTTAACATGTACTGTTTTGTGTCTCACAGAATTAGCAGATAATTATGGTGTTAATTTTGGATACTGTTAATTTTGCACCAAAGCATATTTGAGGCATCTCCAGTAAGTACCAGGAGAAATATATTTGTTGAGATTTTTTTGAGCTCCCTTCCGCTGATACAAGAAGGGCAGTTGTCAGTTTCTGGCGAAAGAATGTGCACAATTAATACTGGTTAACCGCTTAAAGGACTAAGCCTGCCCAGTAAACGTGTGGTTAGGTAAACTGGTCGCACTTGACATGACCCCATTGGGTTGACTGGGCCGTAAAACCTCAACACAAACAAACAACTAATAATAAATATCTCCAGCTTTTAGGGGACATGATATGCCTGGTAGATTTTCTGCCATTTTTTTAATAAGGGAGAAAACTACTGTGACTTCCTGTTGGTCTTCACACCAAGCCCTTTCTGAAAGGGATTTAATCTAAAAGGAAAGTAATTTGTTACCCTTGGGACAAATTCTTTTCCTTTTAGAGTAAACCTCTTTTCAAAAAAGAGGCAAAACAAATATGATGGAGTTTCCTCCTCCTGAAAGTGTATCCATTCACCTTAACCCATTGTAGACTGAATGAACTCCCCCAAAATATACATTGGAAGATTCTAATTTCAATTTTAGTACATCAGGCTATGTGATTGAGATATTCTGAAAGAAAATTTGTTGAACTATTTGCAAACAGTGGAGACCCTGATCAGATGCCACATTCTATGGCATCTGATCTGGGTCTGCACTGTTTGCCAGTTACCCTTTTAAGGGTCTCCAGACTACGATGGGTTAAGCTCCTTTGCAACCAGTTTTATCCCTTTTCACAATTCTGGTAGCATGTTTACAGATTTGTTTGAATGCAGTTTGAAATTTCTAATTCTGCACAAGTTTGTTGGTAGTGTTAACAGATTTTGAGTGATTTTAATAATATTTTGAATGCCATATCTATTATACTTATTGCTAGGATGTTAATGGGATTGGGGTTGGCTTCTATTAGAAGCTCCATTCATATGTATTATGGCTGGCCTCGATGGCTTAGTTGGATGCATGTCTGATCGGTGATCAATTCTACTTCTAAATATTTATTGTTTATGTCCCCAACTTTGAAAAAGTTGAGGGGTAAAAAAAAAATGTCCTGTTTCCAATTTCAATGCCAATTTGTCATAGGGTTGGTAGGTTGGCAACTGTTTTTTTTTCTCTCTCTGTTTTTTTTTTCCAAGTCAAATTACTGTTGGTGAATCGTAATTTTTCTTTAATGGATTCTTAAAATATTATGACATTTCTTAACGAACATTTGACCATTTTTGAATACCGATGATAAAGGGTGCTGTGTTAAACAGCTTTTATTTTAGGCCATGACGTGGCTACAGGCTTCGAAATAATCTGCACTAATGTGCTCGGTTTGGCTTGTAAGGGTGCAGCCATATTGGAATAAATAAACGAACGATGAAGACCAACAGTATTTGAAAATTGATACGGACAAATTATGTAACAAACGTATATAAAAACCGGGATTGTCGAGGGTTGGTGTTTTTTTTGGTTTTTTTTGCTTCGTATGCTAAAAAAAATTACGGTCAGCACATTTTTTTGACAGTCAGTCGGGAAATCGGAAACATAACATTTTTTTTTTTAGGCCTGAGGGGGCATATTGCTTTTTCTTTATTCATACATTTGTCACACCAGTTTACCTTGTGTACAAGATATCTCTTTAAAGTATTTGCGCTATAGCTTTGATATTTGGATTTATTCGGGCTTACCTGATTTAATTTGAAAAAATAAAAAATAATAATTAATTTTTTAGGAGTTATGCCCCTTTTCAACTTTGGCATATTGGAGGGACAAGCATATAGTTGGGGGCAAGTGTTTTACAAACACACTTTTCTGATTTCTTTTTTTCACAAAACCATTTTATGCATACTCAGAATTGCAAATACGATGTTATTCTAATAGTTGTGATAACTTATATTTGTATGAAGAATTATGGAAACTCTCAGGGCCTTTTAGAAGATACCATATTTTACCCTAAGCATTCAGACACCTCATCTTCTTACCATACTTGTTCTAAAATTTGAACAAATACAATTCACTACCCTATGTTGTGTCTATAAATTGCCGGTTGAGTGGCAAACAGTGTAGATCTTGATGAGATGCTGCATTCAGCGGCATCTCATCTTGGTCCATCACGAAAACATGCCTATATAATGTTGACCCCCTTAAACCCCACCTTTTTATAGTAAAACTGGGGTTTATAGGGGTATACATTATTTTTCTTATTTTTGCTCAAAACATAGATTGTGGGTACTCGTTAGAACAGCCTTGCTGAAGTGGTTCTAACAAGTACCCACAATCTATGTTTTTAACAAAAATATGAAAAATGTCAGAGTTTTTATCTGAAAATTTTCAGTTTTTGGGAGGTGAAATTTTCTATATATATGAATAGGCCTGTTTTCGTAATGCTACATTGTTTGCTCAGGCCTGTGTGTCCAAATACATATGGTAAATACGGTATTTTTATTTTATTGCAAGCAGTGAAATCACTGTATATCCAAAATAATTAAAAATGATATTTTCACATGTGAAAGGATATGATATTTTCACATGTGAAAAATAACATGGTCGTGCTATTTTCACTCTATGTTTCAGATATCTTCAGCTGTCTTCATTGTTTCCCTAACAGATGCCAATCCCACTTCGATTTTTTTAACTCCTCTAGCTTCTCTGTTTCTGAACAAACCTATCAAGTGTTGGTATTCATTTTCTTTGATTAGTCAAAACTTTTTGTTTTTGTCTCTCCAGCGCTTCACATGTCAAGGACTGAACATCGACACCATGAGGTTCATGTTCAATTTGGCAACGTACTTTATGACGTCAGAAGTGCGCATTGGTGTGTGAACAATAAAATAAAAAGAAAGTTTACTCTTTTTCAGTGAATACCAAAACTATATTCATCTCATGTAATGAAAACATTGAAATTTTCACTCGTGCTTCGCACTCGTGAAAATACTGATGTTTTCATTACATTTGAAAATATTTTTTAAATTCACCACAAAAGAGTAAATATCTTCTATTTATTTATCTTTTATTATTATTTATTCTTTCCATTCAGAGTAAACCTTTTTTAGAAGGGAGACAGAACACTTTTGATAGAGTTGCATGCTGTGTACCCATTCCAATTAGTGCTTGGCACTCTGGGAAAAATTTACAGCAGATGACAAATAGAAATACATGTATTAACCTTTTTTTCCATCAGAAAGCAGGTTTTGACATTTTATGCAAATTTTCTCAAATGGAGACAATTTGCATGAAATGTCAAAATCTGTTTTCTGTGAGAAATATGTAAAACCTCATCAGTTTGTTGTCGGCTAAATTAGTCCAGAGAGTGGTAAGGGTTAATTATAATTTTTTTTGTTTACTTTCCAGGTGTCCAGCGAATACCTATGGCCGTAATTGTGAGAATCAACCAAATCCTTGTGGCGACTACAACAAGTGTCTAAATGGTGGAAATTGTAGTTACAATTTCTTAGACATGATGCGTTGTTCTTGTGATATGAGTAAGCTATCATCTAAAAATTAAACTGAACCCTTAAAACACTAAGAAAACCTGCATCTGAAAATGTCTGTTTATGTCGTCTGCTGAATATTCTTGCACACTTTTCAAACCTTGGCAAACAGTGTGGACCCTGATCAGACTGCTCCTAGAGGAGCAGTCTGATCTGGGTCCACAATGTTTGCAAAAATGACTTTTAAAATCACAAGCAGACGACAAGGCAGATTGGTGTGATTGGCAGTTTAAGGGTTAATGCAAAAAATCCCATTGCTGTTGAGAAGTGTCCAGATAAATATTCCCTTTTATCTCCAAGAAAACATACATTTATTGCACTCATTGGAATCATCTTAACTCTTACAACCTGGAAGGGCAAAACAGATACCTGTGCAAACAGTGTGGATCTTGATGAGATGGCTCATAAGCTATCTCATCAAGATCTACACTGTTTGCCATGTGTTATTGATTTTAGACTGAAACCCCTATTTGCTGCAGTGGACATGTCCAAGTTCAAGGATGGAAGAGTCCACTTCAGAAAGTCAGGGATGAAAGGGTTAATAAGGCACATCATATTGTCGTTTTTGGGATGATTACTTGAATAAATATCAGTGGATTTTACTTTCGTAATACATTAACCTACAGATAATGTGCTATTCGCTTCTGTTTTTACACCTTCCACAGAAAAAAACAACCTTTCATTCGTCAATTAAAGTCTTAAACCAGAAAGTCCCTTAGGTAGTTACCTGTGTGACGTAACTCTTCCCGCTCAATTGATCACGTGTCAGTTTCTTTTCTGTGGACAAAGAAATCCAACAAGGATTATTTACCTGTGAAAGAAATTTGGATTATTTCTTTTCCTCCGGATAAATTTCTGTATCCTTGTGTTTCTTTTGTTTATTTATCACTCCTTTCACTTTCTATGTTATTATTTAAAAGTTTCAATTTTCGATTTCACGTATTTTTTGACTGGCTTTTTCTTGACATGCGTTTTCGCGACTCTCGCTATTCGGCACGACGCTTGTGTGCAGTCGGTTCGGAAGTCGTGTTTATATATGCAGAATATTTTTTGTTCTTTTCGTTCCAGGTTATTCAGCGTTTACGATATGATTTTCCTGGACTTTTATTTGCAGAGATCTTCAGTTGGCTAAAGATTCTGATGGTGGAGAAGCTGATTGTAAAGAACTTGTCAACCCTTGATGGGTTATAAGACAATTCTTTACTGATGGGAGCCCCACCCCATATGGCTATACTGCCAGGGTAAGACCCATCAAGGTGGCATCTTTGGGTACTTAGTATCCGATAAAGTCTAAGTCCACCAGTCACCAGTCAACCAGGCACCAGTCAATCAGCTTCACCAGTCACCAGTCACCAGTCAACCAGACACCAGGCACTAGGCACCAGTCAACCAGTCACCGGTCAACCAGGCACCAGTCAACTAGTCTCCAGTCAATAATTTAATTATTTTCTGGAAAGACTTAGTTTTTTTGACATATTTCACCGTACAAAATAGTCACGTATACAAACTTCCCGTCATTATGTCTAATTATTAAAAAATTTCACCGGGCAAAGTATCAGTAATATTTCTGATACTTATACCCGGTCATTTTATCATATTATTTCTGATTTTTCACCATGCAAACTTTTACAGAAAAGTGTCTTGTCAATTTTGCCTAATAATTAATTATAACCAGGAAAAAAGTTTCGAATACTTGTGCTTGGTTAATTTCATATATAATCTCTTTTTTTCATCGGACTATAGTTACGAATACTACTATCCAATCAATTTGTCTAATTATTTGTAACTTTACTGGGCAACAGTTGAGAATAATAGTGTCCGGTCATTATGTCAGGTAACTAGTGTCAAAATAGTGATCACTAATTCCCGAACAATCTATTATCGTTCATAGAGCTCCATACACATTTAAGTCAATGGATATAGGTTGTTTAGTGAAATACATAGTAACCTTTTGTACATAAAATTCTGTACAGTCTTTCCCGAATCAGACTAGAATCTTTAATATTCCATTGACTTATTATAGGAGTGTAATTCCATTAATATTTTAAATTAACTTATGCTTTATCTCTTTCATCCTCTAGAAAAAGTTAAACTTCCGACTATAACAAAATTTTTACCGGGCAGCAGTTCGTAGACTAGTGCCAGGTCATTCAAATTATGTTTTATCTCTTTCATTCGCTAGAAAGAGGTTAACCTGACTCTAATGAAAATTTCACCGGGAGGCAGTTCGTAGACTAGTGCCAGGTCATTCTAACGAAATTCCACCGGGCAGTAGTTTTGTAGACTAGTATCACGTCATTGTGTCGGATTACTAGTGACCGAATTGTAGTCACTAGTACTTGCTCAACATATTTTTATTTATTAAGCACTATAGACATGTATAGTCTTGGGTTATAGGTTATAGAATGACAGCGATGGGTTCTAATGCCTAGTAGCCCCTTATACACTGCAGCGCCGTTATAACGCGATCGCTTATAACGCGGAAACCGTTATAACGCGGCTGGGCCTTGGCTCCCGTTTTTTTCCCCCACCAGTTTGAAAGTGTTGCCCTTTTTCCGCGGAACGCGGCAGTCTAAAAATCGCCAGCCGTAACCATATACTCACTGATTTACTCATTCTTTTTTACCAAACTTTCCATCAGTTTTTGTCTTTAGGCTATTTCAGATCACGTCCGCGCACCATTTAAAAGCCATACTACGGTAATTGGCACAGCCCTCAACGATAATTTTCATGTATTATAAGTGAAATAAAAGAAATAATAAGAGTAACTTACGCAACACAAATTAATTACATAATTATCCTAACAGTCATAAATCAACACTTCATTGTCCTCTTTGCAGTAATAGTAGTCTGATAATTAATCCGTTTGTGACTCGTGTGAATGCACTGCCACAGTCCATAGCTCCAGATTAGGTGTCTTTTTTTGTCTTTTTTTAATTAAAGAAGACTGTTATTTTTCCTTATTTCTCCATGAAATTGTAGGTTTTGGGTACTCTCTGGAAGGGCCCCAGCGAGGCGCTTCCAATGAGTATCCACAACCTACGTTTACGTGGAGAAATAAGAAATTTAATATGTGGAGACCCCTCTAGTCTGGAGCTGTGGATAGACCCTCTTATCTGGAGCTATGACAGTCGGCATGTCCAAATAGATCAAAGAAACGGGTCAAGTGTGAATACACTGAGATAGCTTAAAGCTCCAGATAAGGTGTCTTTTTTTTTAGTTAAAAAGTACTGCTACCCTAGGTTAACGGAAATAGACTGCTGGGAAACGAGATGTACTTTCTGGACAAACATGAAACTAAGACTGGTCAGTGCACTTTATATAAAAAAAAATATCTGAGATTAGATTTTTTTATTGTGAAAGAAATCAACAGCAGCAATAAAAACTGACCAAGCAGGTAAGCCTGTCCCTTTTATCATGTTACTAAACATCTGACGCAACAGTTGGTATTGATTTTTTCTGCACCTGTTGCTAAACCCTTAGCATGCTGTGTGCATATAATTAGCAGACCACCTTCTGAAATATTTTTTTCTTATATCCTCAGGCTGCAAGATTTTGACACTGCATTCAAACTTGAGAAAATTTGCATGACAAACGTTGTTGCATGGGAAAAAAAAAGAAAGAAAGAAAAAGAAAAATATCATCAATTTGTCATCTGCTGAATTTTTCCAGGGAGCAACAAAGGTTATTTTTTTGACACGCAGATCAACTGTGCACATGCTCAAGGCAATTTCCGGTAAAGGACAGGTTGTTTATTACACAGTTATTCATAATGCAAGACTGTTGCAGTTAGTTCCCTTGAATGATCATAAAAGAAAACAAAACAATTTAAGCTTAAAAAATTTATTATTTACTGGATTAAAAGAATAAAACGGAAATCAGGCAAGGTACATGCACAAAGTTTCAACAATAAAAAAAAAAAAATAAATAAATAAAAAATAAATAAATAAAAAAGGAACATACAATATAACATACATGCAATGTGTAATATCCCATAATAACTGGAGGAAACTGCAGTGGTGCAAGTGGGTGTGGTTGTCATGTTCCGTATTACGCGGACCACGTATAACGCGGACCACGTATAACGCGGTCAGTGTTCATGGCTCCCGACGACCGCGTTATAACGGCGCTGCAGTGTATTGTTGAATTCTGTCCAGTCATTTTTGAACTAGACTTAAAATTCTATATATATATTTATTCTTGAAAATGAATTAAGAATTATGGGTTACGATCAAATTCGCAATTCATTCACTAAGTGTAGAAGATGCTTCCACCTATAATTATATCTCTTTTTATTCGCTACAAAGAGATTAACTTTTTACACATTCACCTTATTTGGCTCTAAGGCAAAGGTGAACTCTATAGAACTATTGTTATTTCTAAGAAGAAAAATATACACGAAATCTAAAAATCTTTCTTCTTTCCTCCCCGGTTTTTCTACATGCTCCGATATGTAATCAGCATGTAATCTAAGGAGTAAATTGACAAGAAAGTAGCAATCGATCCTTTCTACTCTCTTTTAATATTTCATTCGTAAGGTATCAGAAATCTACACGAATCAGATAAATAAATTAAGAGTTTATTTATTTATCTGCTACCTCTCTAGTTTTTTTCCACGATTACAAAATTCTAGTCGAGGTACATATTTCCTTTTGCCTCTGTACATGGAAAATAGTTGATTCTATTTTTACTATCTTTGATTGATTATAAGAGTCGTGATCGGTCTAAACTCTACTATAAAATAAAAAAATAAGAAGAAATTTTATATTTAGGCATATATATAATTCGATAATTCGATATATTCTTTACTTTGCCTTTTTTATTTTTCTTCTGGATCTTTTAAGACTATGATAACAATATACCAGAAAATTTTGTCTCAGTTAGAATCTATTACGCTGAAGATTCTTAATCTGGGAATAATAATTTTATAATGATTACGACTAGAAATCATTTAGGAAGATTTAAAACGTATAATCCCTAGACCCAATTAATTCATGTATATTATGGGTCTACCTTATTCTTATTGAGGAATAGCCTTGCTTCGATTAGCTCTATACCTCTAATATTTTACTTATAACTAGAGTCCATGTCAATAAAATTTTTCTCGCCCCCCCCCTAGGTATTGACAATGGATATATATTTAGTAAAGGCTTTAATTATTCGGTATGTGACCGATTATTATTGCCTAAATTAAGTATTATATACAATATTTTTCCTTTTAAATTTCTTATTGACTTTGTAACTATTCAGAAACTGCCAAAGTCAATCATTTTCTTCCTCTAAATTTACTGAAGCCTTAGATTATGTTTATATATATATATATATATATATATATTTTTAATATATGCTTAGAGGTTAATTTACGGTAGTTTACCTCATAATAGCAGATATTATCATTTTCATTTTAATCATCCCTTTCTTCTACTATATGCGTTCTAGGTTTAGAAAAGAGGGAAAACATCATTATTTACGAGTTGGTAAAGAATTAAGATACACTTCTTTATCTCTTTACCCCTTTTTTATGTTTAAATTCGTTAAAGGGATCATACTCCTTCTCGCTAAGAGTTCAAGTTCAGTTTGCGAGTAATGCAAAGATTAGTATCTTGATTTTCAGTTCGAATCAAAAATGGTCTATATACATTGATAAGTATCCTTTCCGAAACTGGATATTTATTCTTTCCACAAAATAAGTCATTTCAACACTTTTGATGATTTTGAAATGCACTACCTCAATTCATATTATATAAATTTTTATATATAAACTTCACAACGTAGTAAGTGCTGCACCTACGTTTCTGGTCAAATCTTACTTTTTGTGATACTTTTTCGAACATTTAGATTATTTGATAATAGTTGGAGATAATATATTATACCGATAGTTATATTTATCTTCATTATTTATCTTTTTCAACTTATTTCTAAGTTACATTGACCTTCTCGCTGGGTTCAAGGTCTAAATCTAGCTAACATTATAGAATAGTCACTTTTTTTGTTACAGATAAAATTTTCCTAAACAATATTTTATAGTTTTCCTCAGTATTCAGAGCGTAACGACTTCATGAATACTTGAAAATAATTCAATTCTATGCTTGTTAAGCTAAGCCTAAAACAAGCTCTAGTTTTTCGAATGGATATTATCCTCCGATTCAGTTCATGAAGATACCTCCATTTAGATCCCATTATCTCTATTACAATCATACAAAATTCTAATGACTAAGTACTCATTTTCTACGTACGAATACAGAATAACGAGTCACTGTTGATGCATATTGGTTAAATATTAAACGAATTTTATCTTAAAACCATATGACATTAAATTAATAATTATTTATATTATTTCATATTTATACATGCTTTTACCCTGCTTCAGGGATCGTGGTAATAATATTATTCCGTTACTCTCTATGGTTTATGCATAGATCTCCAAAGTATATATATATCATATATATATATTTTCTTCCTGATTTTCATTTGCGAGTACGTAATTTGATATGTCAGGAATAACCAAATATCTTGAAATAGATTTTATTCTACAAATATTCAATTCTAAAAATTTAATTGAATATTTATCTATAAAATTCCAAGCAGTAATTTTATATCAAGTTATATGTTTAATAATTCCTTGCTTAATAAATAGTTTCGCTTAACTTTTTATTTATAGCAGGAATTTGTCCCGTAGTATAATTTTAATTTAGTATTCATATTTTTTCTTACTATTCTTAAATATGTGTATAGAATAGTAATACTATCTCTTAACTTATAAATTAAGTGTTTTAGAGATTATTAATCAGTATTATTGTATAATCTTTCTTTATAGATTATTAAACTATTATTTTTTTTCTCTGAGTCCTTCTTTTTTTCCAAACATCTGATTCATCATTACTAAATGGACTCTTATCTTTTCTTGATTTCCATGATTATTTACATAGGAATACTTTTCATGGCTATCTTCTGGCATAGAAAGATTCTATCCAGTTTATTTATTTTTGCTTAATCTTAGCAATACGGTAAGATTTAGCCAAAATATGACCATCTTACAGTTAGCTGCAATCAGTCTTATTCTTATCTCTTTAGTTTCTGTAAAACTCTAAGTTATGATGTTGACAGTCCCTTCTTTATTATTTTGTCAGTACATCAAACACTTTTATATGTCCATGACAAAACTTATTATCAATGATTTAGGTTGCTTTTCTTCCCAGCAGTCTTACGCAACCTCTGTATTATCTTATTTCTTGACTAAAAATTCGTAATACAGTTAGTCTAGCAATAATTTTAACCATTATTTCTGCGTATACCTTTTTCTTTTGATGGATAACTGAGCTACAAGTTACGTTAACTCCATCTACCTTTATTTTTCTCCCCTTCTTTAATTTGATCAAAGGGGAATAATTATACAACATTATGGTTATTTTAAGTCCATGTCTGTTCATTGGAAATGGTCCTATCGCTCCAATGAACAGAATCTAATTTCTTTATAATTCTAATAGCTTAGACTATTACAATTAGATAGCTTCACATACCTAGAATTTTATCCAAAATATCTACATATGTCAGTTATCTATAGGAAACTCCATCTAGTAGACATTTCTTTTATTAATTCAAGACCCTAGATAGACTACTTTTGGTCTTGGCCTTTGTTTTATAAATTTTATTTCGAAAATATCATCTCTATATTCCTAGCTTACTTTGCAATGGAATATTTAGGTTATGTCTCATTGACTCCTTTTTCTTTTGGGAGCCAGTTGTTGTTTCCCAAAAAGAAAAAAAAGGGGGGGGGGGGGGGGTGCAAATGTTAGGTCTCTGAGACTTAAGAACTGGCTTCCTCTAGAGTCTACTATTATATATAAGATTGTTAGATCATAACACCTTAAAGATATGCTATGTTGTGAATCTAGATCATTCTTTCTATTAAATATAGAATAAGAATGTATCTGATTCCTTAGAGTTTCCTGAGTCTTTAACCAGAAGTGGTGAGATATTATTTATTGATGTTAGAATTAGGAGAGCACCTCCCTCCTATTCTGCAAATTCTAGCACATTATCTATAGGTTAATGTATTACGAAGTTACCATGAAGTTTTTTAAAAGTAAAACGTATTTTAACGAGTAATACTTAACCTATAGATAATCAATTATCTCCCTCCTCCCACCCTCGCTTATCTCTCCTAATTGTGTCTATTGTTTTACACATAAAAGAAACTGACACATGATCAATTGAGCGGGAAGAGTTACGTCACACAGGTAACTACCTAAGGGACCTTCTGGTTTAAGACTTTAATTGACAACTGAAAGGTCGTTTTTTTTCTGTGGAAGGTGTGAAAACAGAAGAGAATAGCACATTATCTATAGGTTAATTATTACTCGTTAAAATACGTTTTACTTTTAAAAAACCTCATTTTCACTGAACTTGGTATGTGCATTGATATTGTGGAGGTCTGGTTTGGGATTGCTAATGGGTAAATTTCGTCAATTTTTGACTGTCATCTGCCCGCAACACATCTGTATTTTTGTTTCAACTTTTTATACCCCACCACACGATAGTGGCGGGGTATTATGGTATCACGTTGGCCTTCTGTCCATCTGTTATATGTCCATCATTAGTTTCCGGACAATAACTTAGCAAATGTCAATGGATTTTCACTGACATTGTGGAGGTCTGGTTTGGGATTGTTAATGGGTAAATTTCGTCAAGTTTTGACAGAGTTATCTGCCTGCAATTGGTCTCTATTTTCAGTTCCAGATGATAATTTTTGTAAATGTCAATGGATTTTCACCAAACTTGGTGTGTGCATTGATATTCTGGAGACCTTGTAGAGGATTACTGTTGGGAAAATTTCGTCAATGTTTGACAGTCATCTGCCCACGACACGTCCGTATTTTCATTTCTGGACGATAACGTTAGTAAATGTCAATGGATTTTCACTATACTTGTGGGATCGATAATGGACAAATTTCGTCTATTTTTGACAGTTGTCTGCCTGCAATACATCCATATTTTACTTTCGGGACAATAACAAGTAAATTTACTAAATTTCAATGGATTTTCACCAAATTTGATATGTGCATTTATATTGTGGAGATCTGCTTTGGGATTGCTCTTTGACAATTTCGTCAATTTTTGACAGAGTTATCTGCCGGCAATATGATAATAGCAGGAGTTCATCGTTTCACATTTTATCAACTTGAGTAAATCTTAATGTTTTTTCTTTAAACTTGATTTGTGCATTGATACTGTGGAGATTTGGTTTGGGATTGCTAATGGGCAAATTTTGTCAATTTTTGACAGAATTGTCAGCCCACAACACGATAATGATGGGGTATTGTCATTTCACGGTTTTATTTTATTTCTATTTCAAGACATTATTCTCAAATTTTGCAAATATATTAAATCCTCTCACCCATTTTAGCTCACCTGAGCCAAAGGCTCAAGGTGAGCTTTTGTGATCACTCACCGTCCATCGTTGTTGTCGTCATCCGTCTGTCTGTTCACAATCTTTAAACAACATCTCCTCCTAAACCACTGATTGGATTTTGACCAAACTTCACAGGAATGATCCTTGGTTGGTCTTCTTTCAACGTTGTTCAAATGGTTCCGTTACATTGCATATCTAGGTCACAGGAGCTAAAAATAGATTTTTTAACTAAACACTTAAAAAATCTTCTTGTCAGAAACCACTGGACCGATTTCAATACAATGTTGCAGAAATGTTCCTTTGGTGATCACTACCAAGATTGTTCAAGCCATTTGGATTCGTGAAAAAACATGGCCGCCAGGGGGTGGGGCTTATTTTCCCTATATATAGAAAACTTTAAAAATTTTCTTGTCAGAAACCACTGGACCAATTTACATATAGTTTTGCAGAAATGTTCCTTTGGTGATCCTCTACCAAGATTGTTCAAGTCATTTGGATTTGTCAAAAAAGTATGGCTGCCAGGGGGCGGGGCTTATATAAGGAAATATATAATCTATATAGAAAACTTTCAAAATCTTCTTGTCAGAAACCACTGAACCCATTTCTATATAATTTTGCAGAAATTTTCCTTTTGTGATCCTTTACTAAGATTGATCAAACCATTTGGATTCGTCAAAAAACATGGCCGCCAGGGGGCGGGGCTTATTTTCCCTATATATAGAAAACTTTAAAAATCTTCTTGTCAGAAACCACTGGACTGATTTCAATATAATTTTGCAGAAATGTTTGTTTGGTGATCCTCTACCAAGATTGTTCAAGCTGTCATGATTCATCAAAAAACATGGCCGCTAGGGGTGGGGCATATTTTCCCTATATCTCTATAAAGAAAACTTTAAAAATCTTCTCGTAAGGAACTGTTGGCTCGAGTTCAATGTAACTTGACAGGAATGTTGCTTTGGTTACCCTCTACCAAGATTGTTCAAGCCGTCATGATTCGTCAAAAAACATGGCCGCTAGGGGGTGGGGCTTATTTTCCCTATATATCTATAAAGAAAACTTTAAAAATCTTCTTGTCAGAAACCACTGGACTGATTTCATTATAACTTGGTAGAAATCTTTCCTTGACCCTCTACCAAGATTGTTCAAGTTATCATGATTTGTCAAAAAACCTGGCCGCCAGGGGGCGGGGCTTATTTTCCCTATATATCTATATAGAAAAGTTTAAAAATCTTCTTGTCAGAAACCAATGGTCCATTTCATTTCAATATAACTTGGCAGGAATGTTTCTTTGGTGACCCTCTACCAAGATTGTCAAGCCATCATGATACGTCAAAAAACATGGCCACTAGGGGGCGGGGCATATTTTCCCTATCTATATAGAAAACTTTAAAAATCTTCTCATAAGAAACCGTTGGATTTAGTTCAATGTAACTTGACAGGAATGTTGCTTTGGCGACCTTATATCAAGATCGTGCCCTCATGATACTTCAAAAAAGATGGCCGTCAGGGTTTGGGGCTTATTTTCCGTATATATCTGTATAGAAAACTTTAAAATTCTTCTTGTCAGAAACCACCTGATTGATTTCAATATTACTTGGCAGGAATGTTGCTTTAGTGAACCTCTACCAAGATTGTTCAAGCAATCATGATTAGTCAAAAAACATGGTTGCTAGGAGTGGGGCTTATTTTCCCTATATATCTAAATAGAAAACTTTAAAAATCTTCTTGTCAGAAACCACTGAACCGATTTCAATATAACTTGTCAGGATTTTTCCTTTGGTGACCCTCTACCAAGTTTGTTCAAGCTGTCATGATTTGTCAAAAAACATGGCCGTTAGGGGGTGGGGCTTAATTTCCATATATATATATATATATATATATATATATATATATATATATATTATATATATATATATATATATATATATATCTATATATATATATATATATATATATATATAAGCCTCCACCATTTTCAATGGGTGTACATATAGTATCACGACTGTCCATATGTATGTCTGCCTCTTCTGTATTTATGAAAAACAGTTTCCGTTTGGTATTTTTTGAATAGATTAGTGTATTGGATTCATATTTTATATACAGGTCTATAAACATAAAATACAGGTCGAGTTTGATTAAGAGTAAAATCTGCCAATTATTATGAGAGTTATGACCCTTTTTCAACTTTGAAAAGTGGTTTTGGGTCTGTATCTTTTAGAAAAATCAGTGTATTGGATTCATATTTTATACACAGGTATATGATCATAGAATATAGGTCAAGTTTGATTTAGGGTAAAATCTACCAATTATTATGGGAATTATGGCCCTTTTTCAACTTCATCCTCTATCTGTATGTACAAAAAATGGTTTCTATTTGATATCTTGTGAAAAGATTAGTGTATTGGATTTATATTTTATACACAGGCATATAATCATAAAATACTGGTTAAGTTTGACTTAGGGTAAGATCTGCAAATTATTATGGGAATTATGGCCCTTTTTATCTCACCTGAGCACAAAGTACTCATGGTGAGCTATTGTGGTCAGTCAATGTCCGTCGTCGGTTGTGCGTCATCCGTCGTGCGGCGACAATAATTGCTTTAAAAGCCTACTCCTCCTACACGACTGGGCCAATTGACTCGATACTGGTAAGAAGCATCAGGGTGACATGTAGATCAAAAATAGCTAAAATCGTGCTGATCGGAAATCCAAGATAGCCGCCATGGCTGCCATCTTGAAAATCTATTTTTTGCCTCTTCTCCTGAACCAAAAGGCCAATTGACTCCAAACTTGCTAGGAAGCATCAGGCTGACTTGTAGATCAAAAGTAGCTAAAATCATGCTGATCGGAAATCCAAGATGGCTGCCTTGGCCGCCATCTTGAAAATCTATTTTTTGCTTCTTCTCCTGAACCAAAAGGCCAGTTGACTCCAAACTTGCTAGGAAGCATTGGGGTAATTTGTAGATCAAAAATAGCTAAAATCGTGCCGATCGGAAATCCAAGATGGCCGCCATGGTCTCCATCTTGAAAATCTATTTTTGCTTCTTCTCCTGAACCGAAAGGCCAATTGACTCCAAACTTGCTAGGAAGCATCAGGGTACCTTGCAGATCAAAAATAGCTAAAATCGTGCCGATCTAAAATCCAAGATGGCCGCCATCTTGAAAATCTATTTTTCGCTTCTACTCCTGAACCTAAAGGCCAATTGCCTCCAAACTTGCTAGGAAGCATCGGGGTGACTTGTAGATCAAAAATAGTGAAAATCGTGCCGATTGGAAATCCAAGATGCCCGCCATGGCAGCCATCTTGAAAATCTATTTTTTGCTTCTTTTCCTGAACCATAAGGCCAATTGACTCCAAACTTGCTAGGAAGCATTTGGGTGACGTAGATCAAAAATAGCTAAAATCATGCCTATCAGAAATCCAAGATGGCTGCCATGGCAGCCATCTTGAAAATCTTTTTTTGCTTCTTCTCCTGAACCCAAAAGCCAATCGACCCCAAACATGGTAGGAAGCATTTGGGTGACTTGTAGATCAAAAATAGCTAAAATTGTTCCAATCGGAAATCCAAGATGGCCATGGCAGCCATCTTGAAAATCTATTTTTTGCTTCTTCTCCTGAACCGAAAGGCCAATTGACTCCAAACTTGCTAGGAAGCATAGGTGTGACATGTATCACATCAAAAATAGCTAAAATTGTGCTGATGGTGGCCATCTTGAAAATCTATTTTTCGCTTCTTCTCCTAACCCCAAATGTCAATTGACTCAAAACTTGGTAGGAAGCATCGGGGTGACTTGTAGATCAAAAGTAGCTAAAATCATTTTAATCGGAAATCCAAGATGACCACCATGGTCGCCACCTTGAAAATCTATTTTTCTCTTCTTCTCCTGAGCTGAAAGGTCTATTGACTCCAAACTTTGTAGGACGCATCAGGGTAACGTGTAGATCAAAAGTAGCTAAAATCATGCTGATTGGAAATCCAAGATGGCCACCATTGTGGTCATCCTGAAAATCTTTTTTTCGCTTCTTCTCCTAAACCCAAAAGCCAATTGATTTGAAACTTGGTAGGAAGCATCAGGGTGACTTATAGATTGAAATTGGCTAAAATCGTTCCGATTGTAAATCCAAGATGGCCGCCATGGCAGCCATCTTGAAAATCTGTTTTTGACTGCTTCTCCTGAACCAAAAGGCTTATTGACTTTAAACTAGATAGGAAGCATCAGGGTGACCTGTAGATTAAAAATAGCTAAAAATCATCCCTATCAGAAATCCAAGATGGCCGCCATGACAGCCATCCTGAAAATCTATTTTTCGCTTCTTCACCTGAACTGAAAGGCCATTTGAATCGAAACTTGGTATGAAGCATTTGGGTGACTTGTAGATCTAAAATAGCTGAAATTGTTTGATAGGAAATCCAAGATAGCCAAGTTCATTGAAAGTATCGAGGTGACTTGTTGATCAACAGTAGCTAAAATCATTCTGATTGGAAATCTAAGATGGCTGCCATCTTGTTTATGTTTATTATATTTCCCTGCTACTGTGCTGTTTACATGTATGAAATCATAATTCTTCAGAAACCAATTAGCCAATTGCCTCCAAATTTCACATTGATCCTACTATTGAAATGTGATTGAGAGTTTGTTCAAATGATCATGCTCCATTGACTGTCATGCCATATATAATATTCTTCTTCAAAATTAAGAACTGCTTGAATGTTGATCTTTTCATTAGCTGCGATGACAGGACTGGAAAAATGTTGCATAGCATCTGCATATCTGCAGTGGCTATGTCACTCAGGTGAGCAACCCGTGGGCCTCTTGTTTAACTTCATTTTTTGCAAAATCCTTGTTTCAAAGTGAGAATGGCTCCTGGATGGGGACATCTGTGTCATAGTGACACATTTCTAGTTTTCTTACTTTTCCCAGAGAATAGCTTTCGATATTTCATGCAATATCAAACATATTTTCTGGGAAAAATAAGAAAAAAAAAAAAAAAAAATTATCTGTAACATTTTACCAGCATGCTAAGCATAAAAAGAAGCTTGTTAGGAGTCTTGATCTTATAAAAGCAAATTTGTTTGTTTTTCTAGGGTATACGGGGGATGGATGTCAGACACTTGTGGATCTCTGCTCAGCCAGCTCCAACAAATGTCAGAATGGTGGGACATGTTCTGTGACGTCTACTGGATATGAATGTACCTGTGCTCCAGGTAAGGCTTTCATCCTTTCCATGTTCAGATCATAGCTCCAGATCAGGTGATAATTTAGGATAAATTTAGGATGCTTTTTTAGGTCACCTGAGCCTTTAGGCTTATAGGTTTTTATAGTATAGGCAGGCTCTGTCGTCCTTCTGTCTGTCCGGCCTCTGTCCATCCATTGTTCACACTCTTCAATCATCCTCTCCTCATAAACCACTGGGCCAATTAAAGCCAAATTTCATATGCAACCTTCATGGGAAACGAAAGTTTGTGTGCCACATCTGGGTCACATGATCAATATGGCCGCCACACCTACATACATGGTAAAAAGCCTTAGGGCTTGGTATGCAGCATTGGAGACATGGGCCTAATAAAATTTGAAAAACTTATAACCTTTGGTTAACCGTGATCTTTTTTACGAAAAGGTCAAATTTTTCTACATAGACTTTTATAGGCAGAACTTAAAAAATCTTTTTGTCTGAAACTAGAAGGCTGAAGCCTTTGATATATTTTGAGTAGCTTTATCTTGTGGACCTCTTCCTAAGCCGGCCTCGATGGCTTATTTGGATGCGCCGTCTGACTGGAGACCAGGAGGTTGCGGGTTCAACCCCCGCCGAGGTAGGCAACATTCTTTCGTGGAGATTGATCATGAAATATTTTCTACGGTCATTCTCTCCCTTCCGCTGATTCAAGAAGGGCTGTTGTCAGTTTCTGGCGAAAGAATGTGCACAATACTGGTTAACTGCTTAGAGGACTAAGCCTGCCCAGTAAAGATGTGGCTAGGTAAACTGACTGCGCTGGACATGATCCCATTGGGTTGACTGGGCCGTAAAACCTTAACACAAACAAACAAAACCTCTTCCAAGATTATTCACATTATAGCCCTGGGATCAAAAATGGCCCCGCCCCAGGGATCACTTGTTTTCATAAACTCATATAGGGAAAACACTTCAAACGTCTTCTCCTCAGTAACCACTGGGCCAAACAAAGCCTTTCACATGGAGCCTTAATGGGTGTGAGGAACAAAAGTTTGTTCGCCACATCTGGGTCACATGACCAAGATGGCTGCCATGCCCATATATGGTTAAAGCTTTTAAAAATCTTCTCCTAAACCAAAGGTCCAATGGCCCTGGGGCTTGAAATGCAATATTGGGTTCATGGACCCAATAAAGTATAACCTTAGGTTGATCTTGACCTTTTTTATAGAAAGGTCAAGTGTTTTTACATAGACTCCTATAGGCAAAACTTTAAAAATCTTCTTGTCTGAAACTAGAAAGCCCAGGCCTTTGATATTTGGTATGTTGCTTTATCTTGTGGACCTCTACCAAGATTATTCAAATTATAGCCCTGGGGTAAAAAAATGGCCCTTTCCCAGGGGTTACTTGGGTTTCATAGACTCGTGTAGAGAAAATGCTTCAAACGTCTTCTCCTCAGAAACTACTGGGCCAATCAAAGCCAAATTTCACATGGAGCCTTAATGGGTATGGGGAACAAAAGTTTGTTTGCCACATCTGGGTCACAAGACCAAAATAGCTGTCATGCCTATTTATGGTAAAAACCCTTTAAAAATCTTCTTCTCCAAGACCAAATGGGTCAATGAGCCTGGGGCTTGGTATGTGGCATTGGGGACATGGGCCTGATAAAGTTTGAAAAAATGATAACCTTGGGTTGACCTTGACCTTTTTTATGGAAAGGTCAAATTTTTTTACATAGGCAAAACTTTTAAAAATCTTCTTGTCTGAACTTTCTTATTTGGTATGTAGCTTCATCAAAGCCATGTTTTATGTGAAGTGTCTGTTTTGCCAAATTAATTAACCCATTATATACTGAATAGACTCTCCCACACTGTATATTGGAAGAGTCCAATTTCAATTATAGATATGTCTGGCTATGAGATTTACATATTCCTAGAGAAAATTGGCTAAACTATTTGCAAACAGTAGAGACCCTGATCAGACACTGTATTCTGCGGCATCTGATCTGGGTCTGCACTGTTTGCCAGTTACCCTTTTACGGTCTCCCGACTACAATGGGTTAAAGCTAAATTTCATACCAAAATACTATAGGATACAGAGACCAAAGGCTTTTCAAACTGTACCGGCCACTATGCACAAATAGTCTCAGGTGAGCTACAGGACCTTTGGTCCTCTGGTCTTGTTTTTAAATCAAAGTGTATCTTGTAGGTACTCACTGAAATGGCCTCTGTAGCTCTCAAATCCGTGCACCTCCCCCTCCATTTTACACCCCAAACACACACAAACACAGACACACACACAGACACACACACACACACACACACACAACAATATAGTAAAACTTCAGTGACTTGAACACTGGTGGCAGGTTTACTGTGGATGATTCAAACTCATATTTGATCCCCTAAGAAATTCTTCTAGTAGCTCTAGAAAACAAATATTTGAGGACACTGTAGGGAAATGTTCTTTTTTATGATAAAAATGTATGTTGGGTGTAATTAGAATTGCCTCATTGAGGCAGTTTGTATTTATCAGAATTGTATTTATCAGAATTGCCTCATTTAGGCAGTTCTAATTAGTACACTCATTTATACCATTCTTTTATAGAAGATCAAAAATGCATCCCAAAATTCAGGGTTCATGTCAGGGAAATGTCAGAGAAATTAATATTTTTTCAAGGTCAGGAAAATGTCAGGGAATTCTGTGATGTGTCAGGGAAAACTGAAATTTTGCAAAAATGTCAGGGAAATGTCAGGGAATTTTTCATTTAAGCCGAAGCTGGGATGTTTGGTCCCGATGTATTTTTCTTTTTTTTTTTTTTTTTTTTTTTTTTTTTTTTTTTTTTTTTTTTTGCTAAATTCGTAAAATTTTCAGCTCCAGTAATGTCAGGGAAATTTGAATTTGTGTCAGGAAAATGTCAGGGAATTGTCAAGAAATTTTGGTCAGTCCTAAATGTATGAACCCTGTTTATCCCCATATTTTCCTTCTGACCTGGTGCTATGATTGACCCTCAGTGGTTCAAAATACCATTGTCTAAAACAGTTTTCTATGGTCCCAAAGATGTTCAAGCCATTGAAGTTTGACTGTACTTTATATTTTATACTTTGAATATTATAGGGTTATTGCACTGATATTGGTGAATACTGTCCTGAATTGGGATATCGAAGCTCGGGTCCTTCGATTTCCTAACGAGGGACAAAATTCACCAATATCAGTATAATAACCCTTTTATTATATAGCTATAAATATTTATTTCGTTTCCCGGGGTTTCTAACCTTTAAAACGCGTTTTTAATAACTAAAATGTGAATTCTATCAATGTGCGTGACAAGGTTTGGCGTGACATCACTGCATTACGATGTCATCAAAAGCAATGTAATGTAACGGTAATATGAGAAGGCATCCTAGTAAGTGTGCAATATCGAGTAAGTGTGCTGATAACGTGTGATATTGACACACTAGCTCCTCGGCTTTTATCACACATTTTAATCATTTAATATTTATAGCTATATAATAAAACTCATTACTGTACTGTGCTTCATTGCACAGAGCCTTTCATTATTGTCCTTTCATCATCTCAGTGTGACTTAAATAATGTTGAAAGGGACATAAAACATCAAACCATCGTCATCATCATCATCATTTGGGCCACGCCATTCAAAAATGTCTTCTGGTATATGTGGACAGTGAAAGCCCAGATCAGCCTGCGCATCTGCGCAGTCTGATCAGGGCCTTCGCTGTCCACAAACAGAAGCATTGGATATTATAGAATGTTTCTAAATGAAAAGCAACTGCCGGGATGAGACTGCACATGAGCAGGATGATCAAATCTGCACAGTCTTGCGCATGCTGGTGCTACTTTTTCAATTGATATGACTCTTTTATACTCTAGGTTATACTGGAAACCACTGTGAGGATGAAATTGATGAGTGTGCTGGTGTAATCTGTCCAGGTGGAACTTGTTTCGATGATATTGGGCAACACTATTGTAGATGTGATCGTGGAAAGACAGGAGCAAATTGTAGAAGAAGTAAGTATAAAATTAAATCCTTTCTTTCAGTGCTTCAGGGGTGTTAATTAAAGTGGCCTTTGGTCATATTTTTTTATACCCTCGCCATTTTCAATGAGATGGCATATAGTATCACCGCTGTCCGTACATACGTACGTCCGTCCCATCCGTCCATCCCGTACGTAACACTTTCGGTTTCCATGCGATATCTTTTGAAAGGATTGGTGTATTGGCTTGAAATTTTATACTCTGGTATATAATCATAAAATGTAGGTCAAGTTCGATTTAAGGTAAAATCCATCAATAGTTTTGGGAGTTATGGCCCTTTTCAACTTTGAAAAATTTTCAACTTTGAAAAATGGTTTCTGTGCGATATCTTTTGAAAGGATTGGTGTATTGGATTGAAATTTTGTACACAGGTATATAATCATAAAATGTAGGTAAGGTTTGATTTAGAGTAAAATCCATCTATTATTAGCTCACCTGAGCACAAAGTGCTCATGGTGAGCTATTGTGGTCAGTCAATGTCCGTTGTGCGTCGTCTGTCCTGCGGCGTCAACAATTGCTTTAAAAGCCTACTCCTCCTATACCCCTGGGCCAATTGACTAGATACTTGGTAGGAAGCGTCAGGGTGACCTGTAGATCAAAAATAGCTAAAATCGTGCCGATCTGAAATCCAAGATGGCCACCATCTTGAAAATCAATTTTTCGTTTCTCCTGAACTCAAAGGCCAGTTGACTCCAAACTTGCTAGGAAGCATCGGGGTGACTTGTAGATCAAAAATAGCTAAAATCGTGCCTATAGGAAATCCAAGATGGCTGCCATGGCCGCCATCTTGAAAATCTATTTTTCGCTTCTTCTCCTGAACTGAAAGGCCAATTGACTCCAAACTTGCTAGGAAGCATCAGGGTAACTTGTAGATTAAAAATAGCTAAAATCGTGCAGATCGGAAATCCAAGATTGCTGCCATGGCCGCCATCTTGAAAATCTATTTTTCGCTTCTTCTCCTGAACAGAAAGGCCAATTGCCTTCAAACTTGCTAGGAAGCATCGGGGTGACTTGTAGATCAAAAATAGCTAAAATCATGCCTATCAGAAATCCAAGATGGCCGCCATGGCAGCCATCTTGAAAATCTATTTTTCGCTTCTTCTGAACCCAAAGCCAATTGACTCCAAACATTGTAGGAAGCATTGGGGTGACTTGTAGATCAAAAATAGCTAAAATCGTTCCGATCGGAAATCCAAGATGGCCGCCATGGCAGCCATCTTGAAAATCTATTTTTTTGCTTCGTCTCCTGAACCAAAAGGCCAGTTGACTCCAAACTTGCTAGGAAGCATAGGTGTGACATATAGATAAAAATAGCTAAAATTGTGCCGATCATAAATCCAAGATGGCCGCCATGGTGGCCATCTTGAAAATCTATTTTTCACTTCTTCTCCTAACCCCAAATGCCAATTGACTCGAAACTTGGTAGGAAGCATCGGGGTGACTTGTAGATCAAAAGTAGCTAAAATCGTTCAGGAAATCCAAGATGGCCGCCATGGTTGCCATCTTGAGAATCTATTTTTCTCTTCTTCTCCTGAGCTGAAAGGCCTATTGACTCCAAACTTTGTAGGACGCATCAGGGTAACTTGTAGATCAAAAATAGCTAAAGTCATGCTGATTGGTAATCCAAGATGGCTGCCATGGTAGCCATCTTGAAAATCTTTTTTTCGCTTCTCCTCCTAAACCCAAAGCCAATTGACTTGAAACTTGGTAGGAAGCATCGGGGTGACTTATAGATTGAAATTGGCTAAAATCGTTCTGATTTTAATCCAAGATGGCCACCATGGCAGCCATTTTGAAAATCTGTTTTTCACATCTTCTCCTGAACCAAAAGGCTTATTGACTTTAAACTAGGTAGGAAGCATCAGGATGACCTGTAGATCAAAAATAGCTAAAATCATCCCTATCAGAAATCCAAGATGGCCGCCATGACAGTCATCTTGAAAATCTATTTTTCGCTTCTTCTCCTGAACTGAAAGGCCATTTGATTCAAAACTTGGTAGGAAGCATTTGGGTGACTTGTGTAGATCTAAAATAGCTTAAATTGTTTGGATTGGAAATCCAAGATGGCCATCATGGCGGCCATCTTGAAACTCTTATTTTCGCTTATTTTCCTGAACCAAAGGGCCAGTTGATTTGAAAATTGGTAGGATGGATTGGGATGACTTGTAGATATAAAAATAGCTTAAATCATTCCAGTCGGAAATCCAAGATGGCGGCCATCTTGAAAATCTATTTTTCCCTTTTTCTTCTAACTGAAAGGCCAATTGACTTGAAACTTGATAGGAAGCATCGGGGTGACTTGTAGATGAAAATTAGCACAAATCGTTGCGATAGGGAATCCCAAGTTGCGGCTATTGTGGCCATCTTGAAAATCTTTTACGTCACCCTTCCATATGTCCTCAACTGTAAGGCCTTCAACTAACAAACCTTATATAGCACTTCTTCTCGATGTACTGACTTGACAGGTACCTTGACCTGGTGACCTTGACCTATATTGTGCACTCCAGTGACTTTGACACATTTTATATTGATGTTCGGTATCTCCTCATATATAAGACCTACAACCACTAGACCTTGCATAGTGCTTCACCTCATTGCCCTGGCTTGGCATGTACCTTGACCCAGTGACCTTGACCTATATTTGACACATTTTACGTTGATGTTTGATAACTCCTCAACTATAAGGCCTACAACCACCATACCTTGCATTGTGCTTCTCCTTGATGTACTGAATTAGCAGGTACCTTGACCCGTGACCTTGACCTATATTTCATGCTCCAGTGACTTTTACACATTTTACGTCAACATTCCATTATCATTGGGCTGTATGATACGATGAGTCAGTGCTGAAGATATAGCCATTAGAGGGAATGGGACTGGTCTGGAATATATGTGCCCCACTAGGCACTTTGTCTACATTTTTTTCAACCCAGTTTTCCAAGTAAACACTGCTAAGAATGAAATAAACTTATTTAATAACCACATTCTGATTGTGGCTCCTGTGACTTTTGCGCCAGCAGGTGCGATGACGCCTTCCGTGGAATTCTTGTTTTGAATTTTTGTCTACGAAAATATCTTTTACTTTGCTTTGCTGAATTTGAATTATTGATGTTTCACAACAATATTGTGAAAATTTCAGAAAATTGAACAAGCAGAACTTGTTAAATCTGCCTCCAAGTTACCTACCCTACAAATCTCTGCATAATTTTCATTTGTTTTTACTATGGGAAAAAGTGAAAATATTGGATTTTTTAAAAACAGCTGACTAGAATAAAACTTTTTGCACATAGGTAGTTATGACAAAAGGTTTTGCATTAAATCATGACAAAAGTTTGCAAATTTACTTCTTCTGTTTAAAGCACCTAGCAAAAAACGACTTTCTGAAAGATGTCGAAAGCACAGTAGGTATAATCTAATACTTTTGCTTTTACAGATTATGATCCCAACTATGATATCTACTTCAACCACCCCCAGGGTCTTAACTATGCCTGGGTGCCTTTTCCAAATCAAGTGACAAATGCAACTGACATGTCAGTGTCCCTTTGGGTGAGGTTTGCTGAGGCTGGGTCAACTGGAACCTTCTTTACAATGTTTGTCGGGTAAGTATGACTACTTGATACCAGTAACAGTGGTCAGAGTAAGCAGACTACTGCAATCATATTGCAGGGTGGCCACGCACTCTGGAAAACAGGGAAAATGGTGGAAATGAAATCCCTGCAGGGAAAAATCAGGGAATTTGAAATTTTGCTGAAAATCAGGGAAAAATCAGGGAATTTAAAAAAATCTTATCTTTGTAAGGTCAAAATATTCAAATTTTATAGCTGTTCAGATGTGGCTACAAGGGGAGGATGGAGGCCATATATTTTACCAGTTTTGATTTTGACTACCATGAAAGTAAATTAGCACATGTACATCATATTTTAGATAAATTTTCATTTAATTAAGAATATTGTGACAGCATTGTGTATAAACATGTCACTTGACAGCATTTGAATCAGTATATGACTTCTAAAAGTAGGGGCTATTGCGATAATATTAAGGTTTTTAATCAGGGAAAATCAAATCAAATCAGGGAAAATCAGGGAATTTGATTGCTATAAATGTGTGGCCACCCTGTATTGGCTGTGCCATGAAAAAATATGTCATATTTGATATGCAGACAACAATAAGGCTCTATCATTAGTGTGAGGTGAATGTAGAAAAATCCATCCCTTGCAATCACAGCCTGGCATCACGAGGCTTGCCTCGTGATGCCAGGCTGTGATCCCAAGGGACCAAGCTGTGATCCCAAGGGACAGATTTTTCTATCTACCACTCACATCTATGGTTGATTCTTTTTCTTGCACACCTTTCATTTGTGAACCTAGATTTTTAGCTCAAGGTGAGCTATTGTGATCACTCATCCGTCGTCGTTGTCCATCTGTCCATCCGTCCGCCTATCCGTCCGTTCACAATCTTTAAACAACATCTCCTCCTTAACCACTGATTGGATTTTGACCAAACTTCACAGGAATGATTCTTGGTTGATCCTCTTTCAAAGTTGTTCAAATGGTTCCGGTCCATCGCGTATCCAGGTCACAGGAGCTAAAAATAGATTTTTTTAATAAAAACTTAAAAAATCTTCTTGTCAGAAACCAGTAGACCGATTTCAATATAATTTTGCAGAATTGTTCCTTTTGTGATCCTCTACCAAGATTGTTCAAGCCATTTGGATTCCTCAAATAACATGGCCACCAGGGGGCGGGGCTTATTTTCCCTATATATCTATATAGAAAACTTTAAAAATCTTCTTGTCAGAAACCAACAGACCGATTTCAATATCACCAGGAATATCAAAAAACATGGCCGCTAGGGAGCAGGGCATATTTTCTCTATATATCTATATAGAAAACGTTAAAAATCTTCTCTTAAGAAACTGTTGGATTGAGTTCAGTGTAACTTGGCAGAATGTTGCTTTGGTGATCTTCTACCAAGATTGTTCACGCCCTCATGATACGTCAAAAAACATGGCCGCCAGGGGGCGGGGCTTATTTTTTCGTATATATCTGTATAGAAAACTTTAAAATTCTTCTTGTCAGAAACCACCTGACTGGTTTCAATATTACTTGACAGGAATGTTGCTTTGGTGACCCTCTACCAAGATTGTTCAAGCAATCATGATTCGTCAAAAAACATGGCTGCTGGGGACGGGGCTTATTTTCCCTATATATCTAAATAGAAAACTTTAAAAATCTTCTTGTCAGAAACCACTGGACCGATTTCAATATAACACGGCAGGAATGTTTCTTTTGTAACCTTCTCCCAAGATTGTTCATGCTGTCATGCTTTGTCAAAAAAACATGGCTGCCAGGGGGTGGGGCTTATTTTCCCTATAAAGCTAGATAAAACATTTTAAAAATCTTTTTATCAGAAACCACTGGACCGATTTCAGTATAACTTGGCAGAATTGTTCTTTTGGTGATCCTCTTTCAAGATTCAGTTCAAGCCATCGTGATGTATGAAAAAAAAACAGGCCTGCTGGGGAGCAAGGCTATAAAATTTATACAAAAATCTTAGAGCAGTGAACTTAGCTGAAACTTCAACAGTAAGTATGCAAAGCTGTTTGCTCAGGTGAGCGATATAGGACCACCATGGTCCTCTTGTTTAATAATGCAGTCACTTCGACTGCTGACATTTGCCATATTGTGACGACACTACTGTGGTGTATGATGAAGTCATTACGTTCAGTGATGTAAACCTTAACGATGGCATATGTGGTGTCCTATACAACCAGTGTATATCAAAACACGTGAGAATTCTCGATTTTTATCTTACCCTGGGTAGGATAACCTGGGTAAGATAAGAATTTCTCTCCCAGGGTAAAACCCAGGGTTTGCTTATCTGGGCCCAGTTGTTCAAAGCTAACAACTTCGTTAGTTAACGATTCGTTAAAATTTACATCGAGTGATACACAAATATGATGAAATTTTTTGCTGAAAAAATGTGAGTAGCTTTTGCACTCACATTTTTTCAGCAAAAAATATCAGGATATTGTATATTGAATCCACTAAAACAGTTAACGAAATAACCCTTAACGAGCTGGTTAAGCTAACGATGCTTTGAACAACTGGGCCCAGATGTGCAAGAAAAGACTAAGATCAGCATGCACATCTGCACAGTCTGGTCAGAGCCTTCACTGTCTGCTAACAGAATAATTTGATACTACAGAATGTATGGCTGGAGAGCAAAGGCCTGCGCATTTCACACATGATTGAAGGCACTTTTTCACTTGTTGTGGCCAATATACCCTTCCACTGATTCAAGAAGGGCAGTTGTCAGCTGCTGGCAAAAGTATGTGCACAAATTACAGTGAACCGCTTAGAGGACTAAGCCTGCCCAGGAAAAAGTGTGAGACGATTAACTAACTGGCTCAACATGACTTTAACAGTGTGACTGGGCTGTAAAATTCCGACTTAAATTCCAGCTTAAACAAAGAAATCATATATGCCAAAACATTAGATAAGGTGTTTTTGGAGAATATGTGAACAGGTGTGTGCATGTTTGCATATCTGCATAGGTTCGTGTGGCCAGAATAAAATACATTGTACAAGGAAGTTCTGTATGAAACCCAGTTAACTCTTTGCATGCTGGGTAATTTTGCATACCTTTTTTGTTGTCTGTGGATTTTTTTTTTTAAATTAACTTTTTCAAAAAAACCTTTTTGGAATAGCCTCAGAGTCAAACAGTTTGGATCCAGATCAGGCCTGACGTTTTTTCGGGCCTGATCTGGGTCCAAACTGTTTGCAAAGGTTATCAGCAGAAGACAAAAATGGCCATTAGGGGGGTAAGAGTTTTCAGTTTTACTGTGATTTTGCATTTAATATCCTGTTTTCTATTGGTTTCATTTTTTTTTTTATTACAATAAATCACCAGGAACCAGAACATAAAATTGCATAGTAACAACACAATATGTAACCTTAATTAACCCTTGTCCTGCTGAATAAATTAAGATGCCAAGCCATTTTCAAATTTTAAGCCAGTCAGATTACTTGATCCAGATTGTTGACATAAATTCACATACTGAATGGCAAATAGTGCAGATCCAGATCAGTTGGCTTCTGAAGATCTACACTGTTTGCAAAGGAAGGACATATCTGGGTTCAGCAGGACTAGGGTTAACAGTGTTCTGTCCTTGACTTATGTCTTACACTACAATACAGCAATACAATACAATACAGCCGGCCTCGGTGGCTCAGTTGGATGCGCCGTCCGACTGGAGACCAGGAGGTCGTGGGTTCAACCCCCGCCGAGGTCGGCAACATTCTTTCGTGGAGATTGATCATGAAATATTTTCTACGGTCATTCTCTCCCTTCCGCTGATTCAAGAAGGGCAGTTGTCAGTTTCTGGCGAAAGAATGTGCACAATACTGGTTAACCGCTTAGAGGACTAAGCCTGCCCAGTAAACGTGTGGTTAGGTAAACTGACCGCGCTCGACATGACCACATTGGGTTGACTGGGCCGTAAAACCTCAACACAAACAAACAATACAATACAATGCAGTAAAACAAATTATAATAGCATACTGAAAAATAATTAATAGTACTGGTATCAGAGGCACACATTGAGATTATATGTCGAAGCCTGCCCAGCGGGCACATGATGTTAAACAATGTCGACTCAACGTCAATGCAACGTCATGACGTTGCATTGACGTTGAGGCAACGTTGTATTAACGTCATGTGCGTGCTGGGTGGTTTTGCATTGTTTTATCTAATTTGGATTTTAACCTTCACCACTGTCTTGGCTAGCTCAGCAGATGACATAATAATGATATTTCACCCTTATTTTTCTGAGGAAATAGGTGTCGAGGTTTCATACAAATTGTCTCATAAAGCTCATAAAATAATCTTCTGTTGCATATACAAGAACTATATTTATATTTATCATATAGCTATGAATATTAAATGATTTAAGTATGTGATAAAGGCCAAGGAGCTAGCGTGCTGATATCACATAATGTTGGCACACTTACTCGATATTGCATACTTACTTGGATGCCTTCTCATATTACCATTACATTACGTTGCTTTTGATGACGTCGTAATGCAGTGATGTCACGCCAAACCTTGTCACACATATTGGTAGAATTCACATTTTTAGCTCACCTGAGCTAAAAATGTGGATGACCTATTGTGATCACTCACCGTCCGTCGTCAGTCTGTCTGTCTGTTCACACCTTTGAACAACTTCTCCTCTGAAACCCCCAGGCCAAATTTCTTCAAACTTTATGTGGAGCCTTGTGTTGAAGGGGGATTGAAAATTTGTAAAAATGGTCACAGTCCATAAATCAAGATGGCTGCCATGTCATGATATAGCTCCCATGGACTTATAATGAAAAAAACTTAAAAAATCTTCTTCTCTGAAACCATGTGGTCGAGAGCTTATATATTTAGTATGTAGCAATGTTTAGTGGTCCCCTACATAAATCCTGCCAATCAAGCCCCTGGGGTTCAAACTGGCCATGCCCCAGGGGGTCGTGAACTCCCATAGACTTATAATCAGAAAACTTTAAAAAAAATCTTCTTCTCTTAAACCATGAGATCCAGAGCTTATATATTTAGTATGTAGCAATGTTTAGTGATTCCCTACATAAATCCTGCCAATCAAGCCCCTAGGGTTCAAACTGGCCACGCCCCGGGGGTCATAAGCTCCCATAGACTTATAATGGAAAAAAAACTTTAAAAATCTTCTCCTCTTGGAAACCATGAGGCCCACAGCTTACATATTTATTATGTAGCAATATTTAGTGGTCCCCTACATAAATCCTGCAAATCAAGCCCCTGGGGCCCAAACTGGCCACTTCCAGGGGGTCATTAGCTCCCACTGACTTATAATAGGAAATTTTAAAAATCTTCTTCTCTGAAACCATGAGGCCCACAGCTTACATATTTAGTATGTAGCAATGTTTAGTGGTCCCCTACATAAATCCTGCTAATCAAGCCCCTGGAATCCAAACTGGCCATGCTCCAGGGATCATTAGCTCCCATAGACTTATAATGGGAAAAACTTAAAAAAATCTCTGAAACCATGAGGCCCAGAGCTTAAGTATTTAGTAGGTAGCAATGATTAGTGGTCCTCTACATAAATCCTGCCAATCAAGCCCCTAGGGTCCACACTGGCTATGCCTACAGGGTCATTAGATCAGGGTTCATACGTGTCAGGGAAAAGCAGGGAAAAAATATTTTTTTCAAGGTCAGGGAATTGTCAGGGTATTTTGGAAAAAGTCTGGGAATTTTTGAAATTTGTAAAAATGTCATGGATTTATCAGGGAATTTTCTAATCTGGTTGTCAGCCAGTTCATTTTTTTTCCAAAGGCTAAGGCAGTTCCTTCACTTTTGACAATGGTGTAATTGTTCTTTTTTCACTAACATTAAAGGTTCATGTATATTCTCTTTATTCCAGAAGACCATAATGCCTTGCGCGCAACGTGACATCTGGTTGAAACGAAAGTAGAAAAACCAATACTGATAGTGTTGTGATTTCCCCTTTTTGTTTGACTAAAGATGAATTATTTTCAAGATTTTACATTAAAATCAACAATGGGAATACTTTTAAGCAAGTAGTTTAGATGGGAATAAAATAATACCGCCCAGTGGGTTTATTTTCTTACTTTTATCCTTGCAATAATCACTAGGAGCTCCAGGGGTCATATGTTTATATAGAACCCTTCAGCTAAAGAACCTTCAAAAATCTTCTATGAAACCATGAGGCCAAGAGCTAACAGATTTAGTATGTAGCAATGTTTGGTGGTCTTCTACATTAATTCTTCCAACCATACCCCTGGGGTCCAAATTAGCCATTTCTCAGGGGGTCATTAGCTCCCATGGACTTATAGTTGAAAAAAAATTTAAAAGAATCTTTTTCACTGAAACTATAAGGCCCACAGCTTAAATATTATGCAGCAATGTTTAGTGGTCCCCTACATAAATCCTGCCAGTGAAGCCCCTGGGGTCTAAATTGGCCATGACCATAGACTTACAATGGGAAAACCTTAAAAAAATCTTCTTCTCTGAAACCATGAGGCCCACAGCTCATATATTTAGTATGTTGCAATGTGTAAAATCCTGCCAACCATGCCCTGGGGTCCATTTCAGTATTTTAACCTTGTAAGCAAGATATCTCAAAAACTGTTTAAGCCATTGCCTTGAAACCTGATGGGCTAATAGGGAATGATGAGTAAATGACTTGATTAACTTACAGCAATTAACACAGGTGAGCATTGTGACCATGGGCCTCTTGTTGTTATTAAAACAGCGTTTTAAAGGTTAGAAACTCTGGGAAATGAAATAAATATTCATAGCTATATAATAAAAAGGTTATTACACAAGCAAGCTCGCATCCTTTGATATCTCATCTCGGGACGATATTCACCAATATCAGTGCAATAACCCTATAATATTTTATTTCATTGATGATAAAGTTAAATGTTTTTTGTTCCTTTGTTTTTCTTCTAGGGATCGGCTTAGATCATCCATGAAGTTCATGGAATTCCGCCATGATGGTGTGAAAATTTTCCTTTCTACAGACAATGATCTCACGGACCATACAATGTTACGATATACTTACAATTTCATCCTCAATAATGGTAACTGGCATTATATTGTCTTCAACTATGATCTGGCTAATGGGAAGATGGTTCTGACTGCAGACAGTATCAAGCATACTGAGATAGAAAATACTGCACTTGTTGTATCTCCAGGAACATTCAGGTAAGTTTGAACTTTCACCCTGTTTACCCCTATCCCAAGGAGGAATCTGTGTGGCTGAGTGGTTAGTACTTCCAACTTCTGGGCTCAATTATTCAAAACTAACGATGTCGTTAGTTAACGTATCGTTAAAACTTTGATCATTAAATATGGCGTAGAGGCTAATACTTTTGCAGAAAAAATGTGAGTAGGTTTTGCAAATGCAAAAGCTACTCACATTTTTTCAGCAAATATACCTCTGAATTAGATATTGTACTTACTAGAACAGTTAACATTTTGACTACTAACAAGTTTGTTAAGCTAACAATGCTTTGAACAACTGGTCCCAGATTGTGAGGACCTGGTTTGAATTCTACTGGAGGCAGAATATAACCCTTGCATCATCTTAATATGACGTAAATAATGTTGAAAGGGATGTTCAACACCAGGGCCCAGTTGTTCAAAGCATCGTTAGCTTAACGAGCTCGTTAAGGGTCATTTCGTTAACTGTTCTAGCAGATTCAATACACAATATTCTGATATTTTTTGCTGAAAAAATGTGAGTAGCTTTTGCACTACAAAAGCTACTCACATTTTTTCAGCAAAAAATTTCAACATATTTGCGTATCACTTGATGTAAATTTTAACGAATCGTTAACTAACGACATCGTTAGCTTTGAACAACTGGGCCCAAACCGTCATCGTCAGTCTCTTACTTTCATCGCTTGTATAGTGAACCCTCGTTACAACAACAGCATTTATTCCCTGAGATGTTGCCAATAAAATGAATTTGCTGTTTTAAAGTATCATTAATGGACAGAATAATGCTAACAAAATCCTTGTTTTAATCTTTTTTCCTCATTCAACATATGTTTTGGATATTTGTTAGAATTGCTTCAGTGAGGCGATTCTAACAAATATCCAAAACATATGTTGATTGAAGTTTTAATGCAATATTCTTGCATAGTTTCTCATTAACTGTCACATTTTGAGTGAAGATTTCGTGACATTCAAATTGTCATTATAACGAATTTTGCCATTGTAGTGAGTGTCTGTATAAAGAGGGTTGACTGTAGTAAGCATTTGAGTCATTTCATAGGACAATGGGTCATTCTGGGGCCCCTGGGATCACACTGAACAGTTCAAAGTATGAAGGCAGTGGAATACCCACAAGTCCTTGTATGACTTTATTAAGCATGATTACTCTTGTGCCTGCTTTCCTGTTTAAGAGTCCTTAAATCTAGTTGATGTTTCATTTGTTACACTATCATATGTCATTAAGAGTCCACTTAATTGCTCTTCTTTAATCTGGCAGGTTCTGGGTGGTTATTGGCTGCGAGTTTGATCAGACTGATAAGAAATGCATGTTAGGAAATAGATTCCATGGCTTTGTGAGCCAGGTCAACTACTACAGTAGACAACTGGACTTTAATACTGAAATTCCTAAGATTAACCTAGATCCTCAGAAAGTGTTTGACCCATTCATCAATGTTCTTTTGCTCTGGAACGAGTACTTGTTGGAGACGGGCAGTGACCGAATAATTCCTTCAGAAGCTGATGTAAGCCCATGTCCAGGTCGCTGTAAAACATACTCAGGTAAGTTTAGTATCAGAGTCTTACATTTTTTTTTATATTTTGAGTTTTTTATGCCCCCCCATCTGCAGGGAAGGGGACATATTGCTTTTGGTGCAGATCACATTGGTGTCTGCTTTTGCATGACCCTTTCTTGTCTGCACAATATCTTGTGAACCAGTGGTTTGATTCTTACCAAATTTTCATGGATATATAATTGGGACATAACAAAGAACTGATTAGATTAGGGTTTGGGGTTAGGGTCAGTAGAAAAACTGAAAATTCAAAGGGGGGGGGGGGGGGGGGGGGTGGTAGCGTGGGCAGGGTTTCTGAAAACTTTGTTTGCCTAATTTGCCATTTAATACCATATTTGCCATAAGTATATACAGTCGACTCTCGTTATCTCGAACTCCAAGGGACTCTATGAAACACTTCGAGATATCCGTAGTTCGACATATCAGATTTACGGAACTGAGGAAAAAACAATTAATCGAACAACCACCTTTAACAGAATGAATACGTAATTTGACTCCTAAG
This sequence comes from Anodontia alba, assembly GCA_964016985.1. NCBI lineage: Eukaryota > Metazoa > Mollusca > Bivalvia > Lucinida > Lucinidae > Anodontia > Anodontia alba. The sequence continues at coordinate 123,012,768 of OZ024822.1, read as the reverse complement.
TTAGAGATATATTGAAAATATTGTGGAAAAGAGGAGAAATTGCTCCTAAGGAGCAATTTCTCCTCTTTTTCACAATATTTTATTGACTGTTGGTAGACCTCTGTGTTAAAACAGGGACCAGATTATCACTTCGAGATAAGCGGTTATTCGAGATAAGCGAGTTCGAGATAACGAGAGTCGACTGTACCATGTTTATCCTACACATTGGAATACTTTACTTTATTTCATCTTAAATTTGAACAGCTCCATTTGACAACTTGTCAAGGCATTTAAAACCAGCTGAATGAGTGACCAGCAGCGTAGACCCTGATCAGATGCTGCAGAATTAGGGGATAACTGCATTCAAATTTGGCATTTGGGGAGGTAAATCGGCGGTTTTACGGTCGGAAATTTCGTTTTACGGCGACGCATCAGCGGAGCCGTAAAACGTAATTTGCGACCGTAAAACCGCCGATTTACCTCCCCAAATGACAAATTTGATGCAGTTATCCCCATTCTAATGCATTTATTCATTTTTTTCTATTGAAAAAATGTACTATTTGCACAAAATGGCAAGTGCTGTGAGCTGCGTAAAACCAAATGCCAGCCAATGAGAAGCGACGTTACGTGATGACGTCGGATTTGCGACAGTATATCGCAGAATATACCGTCGCAAATTTTTGACGTTTTCCAATCAGACGTTGCGTTACATACGCGAGTGCATTAGAATATGTTGTTTTATGTTGTTTTCTTTTGAAATCATTGTTGTAATATACCAGTGGTCAGCTGAGGTTCTAAAAAGACTGCACATATATGCAGGCTGAGCTGGGCCTTGTATGTTAACATATGCCCAATGATACCTATGCATCATACATCTGATAAATTATGAGAAAGTTACCATAAAGTCCATAAAAAATGCACAGTAAGACTAAACCATTAAAATGCTGTTGAACATTGTGGTAGACAACACACAAGTATTTTTTTGTTTTACTATTCAGAGAAAAATTAGGCTTGACATTTCATGTGAATCATCTACCTAGAAGGTGATTTTCATGAAATGTCAGGCTTTATTTTCCGTGAGAAGAAACTTATTTGCTGCTCTTGTGACTGACAGTTTAACCTTTACCCCCTCTCTCCTAAGGCAACAATTTCCACGAAATGTCAAAGCCTGTTTTCTGGGAAAAATAAGGAAAATATTCCAAAATGTTGGATGGGGGTGGTCGGGTGGTGCGAAGGTGTCATGTTTCTTATGTCACCAGGGTGTTCAACTGATGTTGGCTTACAGTACGGCAAGGCCTGCTATCCTTGTAGCAGGTAAATGTAGAGGGGAATATTTTTATTTCTTCTGTTTCTTCACTTTCATTCCTGTTCCTCTTTCTTCCCTGTCCCTCTCTATCTTCTCTTCTACTTTCTCTTCTATCTCTTTTTTCCCTTACTCTGGGAGACGACAGAAAATGGCACAATGGTTGGCATTTCATTAAACCTCAACTTAATCAATCAATCAAAATGTTGGCTGCTGAAATTATTACCCAGCATACTAAGTGTTGAGAATTAAAAATTAATTATCTTTTCTTAACCCTTAAAGCGCCAGTCACAACTATTGTCGTCTGCTTTGTCTTCTGCTGGTCACTTTAAAAGTCATTTCTGCAAACAGTGTGGACCCAGATCAGACTGCTCCTTTAGGTTTAGGAGCAGTCTGATCTGGGTCCACACTGTTTGCAAGTATGCAAAAATAGGTTTGAAAAGTTTGCAAGAATATTCAGCAGACGACATAAACAGACAATATTTTCAGATGCAGGTTTTGCTTGGCGTTTTAAGGGTTAATAACTTTGGAAAGGAAAGTAAATGTTATTGATAAGGGAGGTAATTAAATTGCCTCTCTTGCAGAACTTGGATACTTACTATATTCCTACATTGTAAAAGTTTGTGGGGTGGGGGGGTTAGATTAAATGCCTCATTACCATGTTTACCCTAAGTATACGGACACCTTACCTATTTACCATACTTATCCTAAAATTTGAACTAGTCCATTCTGCTACCTCTTGATATGTCTAAAATATTGCTGTATGTATGGCAAACAGTGCAGACCCTGATCAGATGCCACATTCTGTGGCATCTGATCTAGGTCTACACTGTTTGCAAAGGCCTATCTCCCCAGATACTTAGGGTTATTATTGTACTTTTACAATATCTTGGCATCAACCTCAGTCTGACATGGTATACACAATGCATGCAATCTGATTTGGGTCTAAATTTGTTACGTGTGAGTTTGTTTTTTTTTTTTTGTTTTTTTTTTATTCTTTTTCTCTCTTTTTGAAGGTTTCAGATATATTAAAGTTTCTTTTTTCTTTTTCAACAGTATTGTCACGCCCAACTCTGAGTTCCAGTAATCCATGTCCAGATGACATGATTGTCTACTCACAGGGCAGACGCTTAACACTTGTTTCCTGGGACGAACCTGTCTTTGAGGGTGCTGTCAGCATGATTCGACCAGAATACCAGAGTGGTAAGACTTCTATGCTTATATTCATAGGTCCATTAGGTATCTTTCCAACCAAAAAGTGCTGGGCCCAGTTGTTCAAAACTAACAATGTCATTAGTTAAAATATTGTTAAAATTTTTATCATTAAATATGGGATATACACTGATAATATTATTTTTGCTGAAAAAATGTGAGTAACTTTTGCAGCTGCAAAAGCTACTCACATCTTTTCAGCAAACATACCTGTAAATTAGATACTGTGTTTACTAGAATAGTTAATATTTTGGTCACTAACGAGCTCGTTAAGCTAATGAAGCTTTGAACAACTGGGCCCTGATATTTAGTTCTACATGAAAATATATGTTGTGGTGCTCATTAGAAGCGCCTTGCCGAGGTGCTTCTAATGAGTACCCACGAAGTATGTTTTCATGGAGAATTAAGAAAACCATTTTGTACATACCCAATCCTATCTGGACCCATGTTATTATACACATTTCTTTGAAGTCAACACACCATGGATTGCTTGTATGAATTGTTCCAAGAGGTCTATATAGCTCTAGGTAAGAGGGAGTATCAGGGGAATATTTGAGCCAGCACACGATGAAACCTACAATAAGACCTATGTGACCAATAAAGACACAGATCAGCCTGTACACCCACCCAGTATGGCAAGAGATCTTATTTATGCCTCTTTGGATAGCCCGGAGACTGTAGAAGGCACATGCAATCAGTGAAGACTCCAATCAGACTGCGCAGATGTGCAGACTGATCTGAGCCATCGCTGGTCACACAAGTCAAATTTAAGGTTTTGTCTTATTTTTCTTATTTCTCCACAAAAACATATGTTGTTAGTACTCATTAGAAGTGCCTCAGCAAGGTGCTTCTCATGAGTACCCACAACATACGTTTTCGTGGAGAAATAAGAAAAATATCAACATTTTCAGCTTGAAAAAGTGTCTTAAGCTAGAGCTATGGGCCTTTGTGGGCTGAGGGTGTGGTTGAATGGTTTTTGTATTTGCCAGTGGAGGGTCAACGGTTCAAATATTTTTGATCAGATGTCATTGACAGTTATGCCTCTTTCTGACTTAAGGCGGCTGGATACATGTCTAAGGGAGATCCTCACTGGCTCCACCAACATCCTTTTGTGGAGATTGATCATGAAATATTTTCTACAGTTATTCTCTCTCTTCTGTTGATTCAAGAAAGGCAGTTGACATGATCCTAATGGTTTGATTGGGCCATAAAACTTCAACTCAATTAAAATCTAAGTTAGATCACACTTGTCCTTGTAGTATTGGCCATCCTTCTCAAAAGGAGGCTACTTTTAATTCATTAAAGACCAAATAAACTCTCCCACACTCTATATTTGAAGAGTCCATTTTCAATTTTAGGTATGTCAGGCTATATGATGTAAAGAAAAATGGTTGAACTATTTGCAAACAGTCAAGATTCTGATCAGAAGCTGCATTCTGTGGTGTCTGGTCTGGGTCTGCACTGTTTTCCAGGTACCTGTTTAAAGTCTCCAATCTTCAATGGGTTAAAGACAAAGTTGCTCTCTCTGGTAAAGGAAAGAATTTATGCCTTCACAGTAGAGGATTTATGAAATATTATTTTTATTATTTTTCAGAAAAAATTTTGTGTGCATTGTCCACCTAACAGACAATTCTCATGAAAAGTGGCTTTATTCTTTCACGAAAAAAAGGGATAAAAAAAAAAGTAGATTTTAGTCAGCTGCAATTTTGCTTGTCTCTGTAAAAGTTAACTCTTTGCATGCTGTGTAATTTTGCATGCTTTTTTTGCATGTTTTTTTTTTTTTTTTTTTTTTTTTGTCGTTTGTGGATTTTTAGCTTTCCGGGACTATGTCCAGGGAGAGCTTATGTCATCACCCAGTTGTTGGCATTGGCGTCTGTCGGTGTCTGTGTCAGAGTCTGTGTCTGTTTCGGCTTTTGTGTCTGCGTCCACATTAGCACAATGTTTAAGTTTTCAAAGGTGAGCATAGTTTTTTTAACTGTTTAAGGTACTGCTTTCATATTTGGCCTACAGCTACCTTAGGGTAAGACCTTTCAACAACATTCACCACCATCCCCAAGTTAGACCCTTTATGTAGGTCAAGGTCAGTTCTTACTTTGTCATTTACACCCATGTTTAAGTTTTGCATTTAAGTTTTGAAAACTATACATAAGTGCTGACTTTAATATTTGTCCCATACCAGCCTTAGGGTTAGAGCTTTTAATAGCACACACCCCTTCCTCAGTTTTACCTTCTGCCTTGGTCAAGGTCAGGTCATACTTTGGCATTTGAACCAATGTTTGAGTTCTGCGTTTAAGTTTTGAAAAGTGTTTGTAACTGCTGAAGTATTCAAAATACAGCTATAATATTTGGCCCACACCAATGTTAGGGTAAGACCTTTCAATAGCACACACCCTTCTCTCAGTTTGACCTTCTGCCTAGGTCTAGATCAGGTCATACTTTGTCATTTAAACCCATGTTTGAGTTCTTCGTTTAAGTTTTGAAAAGTATTCGTAACTGCTGAAGTATTCAAGATGCTGCTTTAATATTTGGCCCACACCTACCTTAGGGTAAGACCTTTCAATAGTACACACCCCTTCCTCAGTTTGACCTTCTGCCTGGGCCAAGGTCAGGTCATACTTTGTCATTTACAGCTGTAATTAAATTTTGAAAAGTGTACATGACTGCTGAAGTAAGTAAGATACAGCGTTTATATTTCGTCCACACCCACCAACCTAAGGGATTAAGCATGTAAGATATAGCTTTCATATTTTCTCCACACCAACCTAAAGGAAGACGTTTCAATGGCATATACCTCGTCCCTCAGTTTGACATTCTTCCGACATCAAAGTCAGGTCATACTCTGTCATTTACTGCTATGTTTAAGTTCTGCATTTAATCTTTAGTTAAAGATTTTTTCGTATCCAATTAACCTTTTCCGGCGAGCTGCGTTGTCTTCTGACAACTCTTGTTTTTAACTTTTTTAAACAAAGTCCGGAATACCATCAGAGTGTCAAACAGTCTGGATCCAAATCAGGCCTAACACATTTTGTTGAGCTTGATCTGGGTACAAACTGTTGGCAAAGGTTATCAGCAGACAACAGAAGTTTCCATTTGCGGGAAAAGAGTTAAATAATTGACACAATAGTTATATCATAAACAGTAACGTACATTATGTATTATGCCCCTAACTTTGAAGAAGTTGTCAGGGCATATTGGTTTCGGGTTGTGCGTCTTTCTGTTTGTCAAGACCATGCATGATAGGGTTTTGAAATTCCTTATATGGATTCTTCATAGAAAATATTTGAAGCATGTTTTTTTTTTGTTTTGAAATCGTTTTTGAATGAAATCTGATGCATGCCATGGCTTATCAGTGTGTGCTAGGATTTTGAAATTTAATGTATGGATTCCTCACGGAAAAATAGTTGATCTGTATTTTTTTTTTTTTTTTTTTTTTTTTTTTTTTTCTATTCGGAGTTGCCTCCCTTTCTTGAGATATACCCTTTCAAAAAAATCAGAAATTAATCTTCAGGAAGATATCTCAAAAAGAATTTAAGCCATCGGCTTAAAACTTAGAATTTAAGCCATCCAGTCATAGTGGATGATGAGTAGACTACCTGATGAAATTTAAAAAAAAAAAAAAAATCATCTTAATTTTCCTGAGTTATGGCCCTTTGAAGATTTTGGTATTTTGAAAAGCAAAACAAACCAAAAAAAAAAACAACAAAAAAAAAAACCTTAATGATTTCGAAAAGCAAAACAAAAAAAAACCCCAAAAAAACAAAAACGTAATGAAATCTTATCAGCAAGATATCTTGAAAAGTATTTAAGTTAGGGGCTTGAAACTGGGTCAGCTGATAGGGGATGATGAGTATAGATTTCTCTGATAACAATTTAAAAAAAAAAAAAAAATCACTTTACTTTTCTGGAGTAGTGTCCCTTGATTTTCTAAGGTCATTCTTATTCTTCAGCTGATTCAAGAAGGGCAGTTGTCAGTTTCTGGCAAAAGAATGTGCACAAATACTGGTTAACATCACGAAAACATGCCTATATAATTTTGACCCCCTTAAACCCTACTTTTAGCCGGCCTCGGTGGCTCATTTGGATGCGCTGCCGACTGAAGACCAGGAGGTCGCGGGTTCAACCCCTGCCGAGGTCGGCAACATTCTTTCGTGGAGATTGATCATGAAATATTTTCTACGGTCATTCTCTCCCTTCCGCTGATTTGAGAAGGGCAGTTGTCAGTTTCTGGCGAAAGAATGTGCACATTACTAGTCAACCGCTTAGAGGACTAAGCCTGCCCAGTAAACGTGTGGTTAGGTAAACTGATCGCGCTCGACATGACCCCATTGGGTTGACTGGGCCGTAAAACCTCAACACAAACAAAAAAACCCACTTTTATACAGTAAAACTGGGGTTTACAGGGGTATACATTATTTTTCTTATTTCTGCTCAAAAACATAGATTGTGGGTATTCGTTAGAACTGCCTCGCAGAGGCAGTTCTAACGAGTACCCACAATCTATGTTTTGAGCAGAAATATAAAAAATATTTGAATTTTTTGTCTGAAAATTTTTAAATTTTTGGTGATTAACTTTTCAGTATATTTGAATAGGCTTGTTTTCGTAATGACCACTTAAAGGACTAAGCCTGTCCAGGAAAGGTCAGGTTAGGTAAACTGACCAGTTCAACATCAGTTCACTTGGCAGTAAAACATCAAAAAAAAAAAAAAAGATACCTTTAGCTTAGAAACATTCACATAATTTAGAGCATTAGGACTATGGTAAATGTCCTAAAATATTGTACATTAAAGTGTCTGAGATAATGGCATATGCAATCAGTGCAGACTCAGATCAGACTGCTTCAGAAGTAGCAGTCCTATCAGGGTTCTGTTTGCCATTCCACAAAGAATTTCAAGAATAACATAAAAAGCAAAATTTCAGTAAAAAAACAAAAAGGGATGGAATGAAATGTTCCAAAAAAAGGTATGGAATGAAGTGTTCTAAAAAAAGGTATGGAATGAAGTTTTCTAAATTTTAGGACATTTACTGTAATATATCATATTTTCAGGATTTTTTTATCATGTGGGAGTCTACCAGATCATCTATATTGCTATTGGAGTTACCAACAACAAAGCAGTGTGCTCCTTTAAACTCTATGTTCAGTGTAAGTATTTTCATCAAAGCTAGAGCAAATATCATATTTTTGTTTGATGTTTGTTTTTCCTTTTTTGTCCAAAACGTAATTCTTCTAGTTTTATACTTTTCTGCATACCGGACATGATACCAGTATTATCATATCTGTTTCACTACAGAACCAAATTAAAATGCCATTTTGATGCAAATGACCCTCATAGGTGTTGTTAAGCCTAAGCTTATTGTCATCATTATTTTTATCCAAAAAGTGTTGGTGTCCTTGACAATTCTTTTACAATGCATATTTTGTGGGTACTCATTAGAATCACCATAAGAATTGTGTGCATAATACACTGTAGATCCAATATATTGTGTGGTCCAAGATCTGATGAGCCGGCCTCGGTGGCTCAGTTGGATGCGCCTTCCGACTGGAGACCAGGAGGTCGCGGGTTCAACCCCCGCCGAGGTCGGCAACATTTTTTCGTGGAGATTGATCTTGAAATATTTTTTACAGTCCTTCTCTCCCTTCCGCTGATTCAAGAAGGGCAGTTGTCAGTTTCTGGTGAAAAAATGTGCACAATACTGGTTAACCACTTCGAGGACTAAGCCTGCTCAGTAAACGTGTGGTTAGGTAAACTGACCGCGCTCGACATGACCCCATTGGGTTGACTGGGCCGTAAAACGTCAACACAAACCAAGATCTGATGTTGAGATATTGATGATATTGAGATATAATTAGATCACAATATAGGTCAAGACATATACCAGTCGTGTATGATGATGTGAATAAAGCTCATCTGTTTTATGCTGTGGTAGTTTGCCGAGACGTCACTTATCACTCATCTTTAAATGGCATCAGTCAAGCTGTTATTCATATTTTCCAATAAAGATAGTATACTCAAGGGTGGTATAGACAATGGGTCATTATGTCAAACAAGACATTTTAATCCACAGCTGCTGATAAACTATGTTTGAAAACAAGGAATCGCCAAATTTGACAGTTTAGGACGCCATTGTTGTTGTTTTGTAATGCCCAGCCATTGATTTTTCTGAGCTCCTGGTAAAGTATAAAAAGTTAAATCGGGTAAACCGCAAATCCCAGCAGATAACAGTTTTTATTTTTGTTATTATTAATCAAAAAACCTATGGGCAGTGGGGAGATATATTGATTTTGGTGTGGATTGCATTAGCACTGGTATCACACTTTCTTGTCTGCACAATAACTTGTGAACCAGCAGTTGGATTCTTACCAATTTTCATGGATATATAGTTTGGACATAGCAAAGAACTGATTAGATTTTGGTGACCTTGGCCTAATTTCAAGGTAACAGGAGTGGAAAAACTGAAAATTCTGTGACACTTTCTTGTCTGCGTAATATCTTTTGAATCAGTGGTCTGGTTCTTACAAAATTTACCTGGTTATATCATTGTGACATGGCAAACACTTGATTAGATTTTGGTAAGCTTGACCTAATTTTCAGTCACAGCAGTAGTAAAATTAAAAACTTTCTGACATTTTCTCTGTGCAAAATCTTTTGATCCAGTATGATTCTTAGTAGATTTACTTCATCATGTTATTGGGACGTGACAAACAACTGATTACATTTTGGTGACCTTGACCAAATTTTCAAGGTCACAGCAGTAGTAAAACTGATTTTTTTTATACATTTCAAATAAAATGTTTTTATACACCCCACCTGCGTAAAGGGGGAATGTTTTTATACACCCCATCTGCGTAAAGGGGGACATATTGTAGTTGGTGTGGATTCTGTTTGAATCCATGTTGATGTTGGTGTTGGCATAACACTTTCTTGTCTGCACAATATCTTGTAAACCAGTAAATCTAGTCGTACAGAGATAGAATCTGTTTCTGAATTTGTTTGAGTAATACTATATTTTCAGCCTGTTTGTACGAGCCTATGTGTGCCTGCATGCATGCATGTGTGTTATCATAGCACTACTTAAGGCACTTTTTTCAATCCAGAAGTATTGATATTTTTCTTATTTCTCCATGAAAACATACGTTGTGGGTACTCATTAGAAGTGCCTCACCGAGGCGCTTCTAATGAGTACCCACACATGTTTTCGTGGAGAAATAAGGAAAATATTTACCGGATACCCTCCCTTATCTAGACCTATAGTTATCCTTTTTATATGACACAGTTTCTATGTGCTTCTTTTCAGCATCACAGTGTGATTCACCTGTGGACCCATTGGGCGGTGTCCAATCCTGTACTGTCGACCCAACTGGCTATAAACAATGCGAACTAGGGTGTTTCAACAGTAACAGTTATGTTACCGACAGACTCACACCTTATCTTTTCACCTGTGGGCCAACAGGCAATTGGAATGCGATGAAACCTTTCAATAAATTTACATACCCACCTTGCGGAGGTAACAGTTCATAATTCTACACAAACTTCACGTAAACATGCCTATGTAAATTTGAACCCCTTAAACCCAACTTTTATATAGTAAAACTGGGGTTTACAGGGTTATACATTATTTTTAGCTCGCCTGTACGAAGTACAAGGTGAGCTATTGTAGGCACCCCGATCGTCCGCGTTTGCGTTTGCATTTTCGTTTGCATTTGTGTTTGCGTTCCAGTTCCCGTCACACTGTGTTAAAGTGTTTCAAATTCTTATATCTCAACAGTCACTCCTCACAGAGGCATCAAATTTGGAACTTAGGTACCTTGGAGGGTCTTCTGAGATTCCAAGAGAATAAACCCCTGGGTTCATGCCCCTGGGTAGGGTATTTAGAATTTGGGTACCTGGAGGAGTCTTCTGAGATTCCAAAAGAACATACCCCTGGGTTCATACCTCAGGGTGGGCCTTGGAGTGGGGCTAGGGGTCAAAATCTAGGACACATTTGTAAAATCTTATATGCCTACAGGTTATAGACACAACTGGTTATACATCAGCTAACTATGTGACATCAGTTTAAGTGTAAGAGAGTGAAGGTCATGGTGACCTACATTTTATGGTCCAGGTCACCTAGATTTCACGGTCCAGTGATTTTGCCTTATATCTTGAATACTATTTGTTGGATAAATGTCACACCTGGGATATTACTTCCATGTGACCCCATGAATGACCACTTACTATATCTAGGTCATTGTGACCTATATTTCATGGTTCAGTGATTTTGCCTTATATCTTGAATACTATTTGTTGGATAAATGTCACACCTGGGATATTAGTTCCTTGTGACCCGATTATTGACGTCAAAATATCTCTGTTGGTGTGACCTATATTTCATGGTTCAGTGATTTTGCCTTATATCTTGAATACTATTAATTGGATAAATGTCACACCTGGGATATTAGTTCCATGTGACCCAATGAATGACCAGTTACTATATCTAGGTCATTGTGACCTATATTTCATGCTTCAGTGATTTTGCCTTTTATTTTTATTACTATTTCATGGAGAATTGTCATACCTGGATTATTATATCTATGTGACAAAATGATTTACATACAAATACATCTAGGTCAGTGTGACCTATATTATATGGCTTAATGATAAAAATGTTACAATATAAAATGTACCCAGCAGGCGAGCTACGCTGTCCTACGACAGCTCTTGTTCTTATTTCTGCTGAAAAGACATAGATTGTGGGTACTTGTTAGAACCACCTCATCAAGGCAGTTCTAACAAATACACACAGTCTATGTTTTGAGCAGATATATGAAAACTATCAGAGTTTTTTTATCTGAAAATTTTCAGTTTTTGGAGGTAAGATTTTCTATATGTTTGAATAGGCGTGTTTTCAAAATGAGCCAGCTGCAATAGCTTCAGAGAAGAGGAATACACCACAATCTGTTTATAACACTATTACCGGGATCCAAAGCAAAAACTTAGCAAAACATCCCTGTTGTGTCCAAACAAAACTATAGATTGTAAAGAAAAATGACTGTAATTGGTCATTTTTCTTTCTTTTTTTTCTTTTTCTTTTTTATTCTTTTATTATTATTACACTTCAACCTCTTTATAACAAGGTTTGTTATAACACGGTTTTGGATATAACAGGGTTCAAAGATGGATCCCAAAAATGTGTAGATTATATTGAAAAATGACCATAAATGGTCATTTTTCAATATAATCTATACATTTTTGTTTGGATATAACACGGTTGTTTAACTAACACGGTTTATGCTATGGACCCCGACAATAGTGTTATAAAGAGGTTGTGATGTAGTTATTTTATATACATATTTACTTGAGTCAGACCATCAGTACCCAACTAAACCTAAATACTGGGGCACATTAACTCCTTACCATACTTTCCATCACAAAAACATAATTTTGACCCCCTCAAACCCCACTTTTATATAGTAAAACTGGGGTTTACAGAGGTATATATTATTTTTCTTATTTCTGCTTAAAAACATAGATTGTGGGTTCTAACGAGTACCCACAATCTATGTTTTGAGCAGAAATATGAAAATATGAGTTTTTAATCTGAAAATTTTCAGTTTTTGGAGGTGAAATTTTCTATGTATTTGAATAGGCTTGTTTTTGTCACGGTTTTATATATAAATGTTCCTGCTGATATGTGTGTAAAAGTTACTGGATGAGTGACAAACAGCGTGGAGCCTGATCAGACACTGTGCAGCATATGGTCTGGAGACATACTGTTTGCTCAGGCTTGTCTGTCCCAAATAGTTAACCCTTGTCCTGCTGAATAAATTAAGATGCCACACCCCCTTCTAATTTTCAGCCAATCAGATTACTTGATCTGGATTGTTGCTATAAATTCAAATACTTAATGGCAAACAGTGCAGATCCAGATCAGTTGGCTTCTGAAGAAGCCAACTGATCTGGATCTACACTGTTTGCAAAGACAGGGTATATCCGGGTTCAGCAGGATACCCGGGTTCAGCAGGACAAGGGTTAAGGTAAATACAGTATAACCTCAATGGCTCGAACTCGGATGGCTCGTTTACCCAGAATGATTCGAAATCGTTTTTCAGTCCCTACAAAATTCTTCCAATAGCTCAAAGAAACGAATATTTAGGAATTTTTTTCTTATTTTATCATGGAATTGTATGTTGTGTGTACTCATTAGAATTGCCTCATTGAGGCAATTCTAATGAGTACACACAACATATAATCATTGTGTAGAAAATCGAAAATATTTCACTAAATTATCGCTATTTGCTTCCTGACCTGGCACCATGATTAACCTTCAGTGGCTGGAACTACCCATATCTCGAACAAATTTCCATGGTCCCAAAGATGTTCGAGCTACTGAGGATCGACTGTACTTTGGCTATTTTCTTTTATGCTATGTCCATTTATTTTACTTTCACAGTTTGAAATTCTTAATATGCTAAAATTTGGTATTTGTGAATAAAACTGTAAACAGTCGGAAATAAATTTTCGATGGAATGATTTCCAAATGATTCTTCACCAATTAAAGATTTTTAGTGCAACAAATACCTAAAATTGTATACATCTATTAGTGTCTGACAAAATGGCATATGTAACAGTGCAGAGCAGTCTAATCAGGGCTACACTGTTTGCATCAAGAAAACATGCCTATATAATTTTGACCCCCTTAAACCCCACTTTTACAGAGTAAAACTGAGGTTTACAGGGGTATACATTATTTTTCTTATTTCTGCTCAAAACATAGATTGTTGGTACTCGTTAGAACCGCCTCAATGAGGCAGTTCTAATGAGTACCAACAATCTATGTTTTGAGCAGAAATGTAAAAAAATACCAGAATTTTTTATCTGAAATTTTTCATTTTTTGGTGGTAAAAATGTCAGTATATTTGAATAGGCATGTTTTCGTAATGGCCATTCCACTAAGTATTTTAAGAAACAACTGCACGAAAAGCAATAATTAGACCACAAAAGTATGGAATAAACTGTTTGGAATTTTTACGACATTTACCGTAGTATGTATTGAGCCAAGGAATGGTCATTTTTCTTTATAATCTATACATTTTTGTTTGGATACAACACTTTTGTACTCCACCATCAAAACGTCATATATGAAACCAACTTATAATAAAGAGGTTACAGTGTATTTGGAAATTTTTTATTATTTCTGCATGAAAACATATATTGTGGGTACTCGTTAGAAGTGCCTCAGTGAAGTGCATATAATACTTATCCACTACATATGTATTTAGTGGTTCTCATTAGTAGTGCCTGAAATAGGCACTTCTTGTGAGTGCCCACAACATATGTTCTAGCAAAATAAGAATAATAACAACTTCAGACAAAAAAAAAACAACAACAAAAAACCTTAACTGTAACTATGGTTTTCTTTGAATTTCTCCATGGGAATATGTTGTGATTACCCATTAGAATTGCCTCACTGAAGCAATCTGAGTATCAATATGTTTTATGTGTTAAAGATAATGAGGGACACTTCAAAAAAAGAGAACTGTGCTGGGAACCTTCCTGTTCAATTTCAAATTCAAAACTATCGAATGACAGTATTTCGACTAAAAAAATGAAAGAAAATTACTTTATCAATTTGTTTAAACTGAAGTTGAACAGATATGCTTAATCCTTAAAGTGCCAAGAAAACCTGCATCTGAAAATGTCGTCTGTTTATGTCGTCTGCTGCATCTTCTTGCAAACTTTTCAAACATACTTTTTGCATATAGGCAAACAGTGTGGACCCAGATCAGACTGCTCCTAGAGGAGCAGTCTGATTTGGGTCCAGACTGTTTGCAAAAATGACTTTAAAAGTATTTGGCAGAAGACAAAGCAGACGACAATTGTTGTGTTTGGCGTCTTAAGAGTTAACAGGCTATGTGATTTAGGTATTCCTAGAGAAAAATGGTTGAACTATCTGCAAAAGGTGGAGACCCAGATCAGATTCTGCAGAACACTGTGTCTGATCTGGGTCTGAACTGTTTGCCATTTACCCTTTTAAGGGTGTCCATAATACAATGGGTTAATATGAATTTTTTTAAACCAGTTAGGTAGGGCTGGCACGATTAATCGGATAATCGATTAATTGATCGATAAATTTCACAAAAATGACTATCATTACAGATTTGCTAATAATTGATCATTTGATTTCTGCCTTTGTTACTTTACCGTATTTACCCTTAGTATTCAGACACCTCAACTCCTTATCATACTTTATCTAAAATTTGAACAAGTCCAATATACTACCCACTGTTATGTCTAAAATAGCTGTGTTAGTGATAAACAGTGTAGACCCTGATGAGACGCCGCATTTGCGGCATCTCATCTGGGTCTACACTGTTTGCTCAGTATAACATATGAAAGGGTCATAGGTAAAATTAAGATAAAATCTCCAGCAATTACTAATCGATTATCAATAACAATGGCAGGACTGATAATCGATTATCTTTTCAGCTCTGATTTGCCAGTCCTACAGTTAGACAATTTTGGTATTTTGCTAGTAGGAGACTTGTGAAACTGACCCTCAAGGATTGATGCCTTGTTAAACCTGAACTCATCATCATCAAATAATGTCAGAATATTAGGTTCAGATGCTTATATTGTGAAGAGAGTCCACTGTTATATTTCAGAACAAGACAGCTTGCCAGCCAGAGCAAAATTAACTATGCGAGTGGCATACACGATTGCAACAACAACCTGTGAATCAGCCTTAATTAATTTTAATGGAAGAATTTTTGAGCAGTTTAACAAGCAGCTGAATGATAGAATGAATGGAGAATTATGCAATAAGGTCAACTGCTCAGATTTGAATGTTGATATTGAATGTGGTCAAGCCCAGGATGATACTATATCTCTTGTTGAAGTGACAATCCCAGACTGTGTTCAGAAGTAAGAATCTTTGTACTCTGCAAAGTTTGAGAGAGGGTTTATAACAAAGTTTCACATGTGGTTTATAGGAGTTTCACCTCTGTCTGTCGTTTGTTCCTTCCATCAGTCTTTATTACCCATGTCCTGCTGAATAAATTAATAAGCCACGCCTGCTTCTAATTTTCAGCCAATCAGATTACTTGATCCAGATTATTGCTATAAATTCACATACTTAATGGCAAACAGTGCAGATCCAGATCAGTTGGCTTCTTCAGAAGCCAACTGATCGGGATCTACACTGTTTGCAAAGGCAGGATATATCCGGTTTCAGCAGGACAAGGGTTAAGCTGGTGCTAGGGGGAATATGCAGCCTCAGGAAACTCAATAGTTGTATATGAAGAGGCTTAAACCTTGCCATGCTGAATAAGATGCCACACCCAAATTCAAATTTCAGCCAATCAGATTAATTGATCCAAGTTGTTGATACAAATTCATATATTTTATGACAAACAAAACAGGGATTCAAGATACCTGGGCCCAGTTGTTCAAAACTAAAAATGTCATTAATTAACATATTGTTAAAACTTTGACCATTAAATATGGCATATACGCTAGTATTTTTGCTGAAAAAATGTGAGTAACTTTTGCATTTCGAGCATCTCACATTTTCAGCAAAAATACCCATGAATTAGTTTTTGTACTTACTAGAACAGTTAACATTTTGACCACTAACAAGCTCATTAAGCTAATGACGCTTTGAATAACTGGGCCCAAATTAGTTGGTGTCTGAAGAAGCCAATTGATCTGCATCTATGCTGTTTGCAAAGGCAGGGCCTATTTAGCCTATGAGTCTCTGAGTTTCATTATTTGTTGTGTTCTTTGTTTCCAAAGGCACCATTTTAAAGTTTTATTTTATAACATGAACTCCTTCTAATGAGGTTTTGCTAAAGTTTCATAAACTTCATGATGTATTTTTTTTGTATTGATGACAGCTTTATCACGAATCAAAAACTTTTATGAGCTAGCACCAGAAAAAAGGGACCTTATGTTTTCCGGTTTGTGGTTTCTGAAATGCACATGCGCAATCCCCTATTGAATATTTCAGTTATATTGAGCCGATCATTCATCAAAGGTGGGTGAAAACATGAGAACCCGGGGAAAAAACCCACCTGACCATCCATAAGCAAAACTTGGCTTTCCCACACGTGACCCGAGCAAGGCGCGGAAAGAATGTGCACAATACTGGTTAACTGCTTAGAAGACTAAGCTTGCCCAGTAAAGGTGTGGTTAGGTAAACTGACCGTGCTCAACATGACCCCATTGGGTTGACTGGGCCGTAGAACCTCAACACAAACAAACAAGGCTGGAACCAAAGTGGTGAGAAACCTAATGAGTTACAGACATGCCTTTTTTGCCTGAAGCTTCCTCAAGGTCTCTGCTACATGTCTGTGATAAGTAAAGGTTCTTGCAAAACTGTGCTTAAGTGCAGGCCGCATTACGAAAACACACCTATTCAAATATACTGAAAACTTTACCACCAAAAACTGAAAATTTTCAGATAAAAAAGTCTGATATTTTTCATATTTCTGCTCAAAACATAGATTTGAGTACTCATTAGAACTGCCTCGACGAGGCAGTTCTAATGAGTACCCACAATCTATGTTTTTGAGCAGAAATAAGAAAAATAATGTATACCCCTGTAAACCCAAGTTTTACTATATAAAAATGGGGTTTAATGAGGTCAAAATTATATAGGCATATTTTCCTGATGTACCTCAGCCTTTGCTGGTCACCTATCATGTGATAAATACCCTATTCTTATGTGCAGACTCCTTTCATTTATTCCATTGATGTTTTCCTTTTTTTTTAAATAGAACTTCACACAAATGATCAACATGATGGGTAGTAGCATGTGATGTTAAATTGTTTATCAAGATAATGTCTACCAAAGGTGTCTCCACTTTATTCTTTGTCCATGCTAGTTCCTGTCTGTGCCTTCAGTTTTGCTTGTTATCACGTCTTCTGTGCAACTACAGGAATAATTTGTTTTAAACTGTATAATTTCCTGTCATGGTCTAGTTGAATCTTAACCCTTGTCCTGCTGAATAAATTAAGATGCCACGCCTACTTCTAATTTTCAGCCAATCAGATTACTTGATCCGGATTTTTGCTATAAATTCACATTCTTAATGGCAAACAGTGCAAATCCAGATCAGGTGGCTTCTTCAGAAGCCACCTGATCTGGATCTACACTGTTTGCAAGGCCAAAATGGCCATAAGGTAGCCATCTTGTAAACTGAAACTGGGCTATTGGCTTCCATTATTGTAATCTTGTATCATATCTCCTGAGACTACTGGGCTAATTTCTTTGAAACTTACTTGGGATGTTCCCTTTGAGGTCTAGTTATGTCTAAATGAAAATTATTCCAGTTCCTTGACCAAAAATGCAGCTGGTGTCCATCTTCATACTGTATGTAGGTAAAACATATCTCTTACAACCTGTTTTTATGTTTTCTGCATATACAAACCAGGGCCCAGTTGTTCAAAGCTAACGATGTCGTTAGTTAACGATTCGTTAAAATTTACATCAAGTGATACGCAAATATTCTGATATTTTTTGCTGAAAAAATGAGAGTAGCTTTTGCAGTTTTTTCAGCCAAAAATATCAGAATATTGTGTATTGAATCCGCTAAAACAGTTAACGAAATGACCCTTAATGAGCTCGTTAAGCTAATGATGCTTTGAACAACTGGGCCCTGATATATCTCATTTTCAAAACTCTTCCTTTAACCCATTAAAGACTGAATAAACTCTGCCACACAATGCATTAGAAGAGTCCATTTTTGATTTAGGTATGTCAGGCTATATAATATAGATATTCCAAAAAAAATTGGTTGAACCTATTTGCAAACAGTGGAGGCCCAGTTCAGATGCCACGTTCTGCAGCTTCTGATCTGGGTCTGCACTGTTTGTCAGTTCCCCATTTGTCTCCAGTCTTCAATGGGTGAAATGCTCCATAATGGTGTTCCTCAAAAATAGACATTTTTTATCCAAGAAAAGTTTAATAAATTGATAATGTAGATTAGTACGATCGTAAAATGTGGCATCTGACAGCCTGTAAAAATTCAGTTTCTCGCATTTTTGAACTGGGTCAAAATTGAAATGATTTTCTGTCCTGTCTCTGAATTAATGTTGGCAACATTAATTAGAGATACGATAAAAAATCATTGCATTTCAAGGACAAGAGACTAACTGAAATTTTACAGACTGTCAGGTGCACATTTTATGATTGTATTAGTATTTTTTAAAATTTTCTTGGTTAATAAAATGTCTAATTTTTGAGGAATATGGAGCCTTTAACCTTTAAAGCGCCAAGAAAAACATCATCTGAAAATGTCGTCTGTTTGTGTCGTCTGCTGAATATTCTTGCAAACTTTTCAAACCTATTTTTGCATACAGGCAAACAGTGTGGACCCAGATCAGACTGCTCTTAAGGAGCAGTCTGATCTGGGTCCACACTGTTTGCAGAAATGACTTTTAAAGTAACTGGCAAAAGACAAAGCAGACGACAATAGTTGTGACTGGTGCTTTAAGGGTTAAGTAAATGCAGCAGATGAAAATACTGTATAAACCCTATATTTATATCGGGACACCTAAATTCTTTACCATACTTGTCATAATATGCGAACAAGTCCATCTTACTACCTTATGATGTGTCTCAGCAACTGCTGGATGAATGGCAAACAGTGTAGACCCTGATCAGATGCTGCATTATGTGGCATCATTTTGAATCTGATCTGGGTCTACATATATTGTTTGTGCAGACAGGTCTGTCCCAATACTTAGGGTTATGGTATTATCAGGCTTTCAAGAGTGCCCTTCCTTTCCTACTTTTCCCTACTTTTTTTTGTGCTCCTTCTTTTCCCTACTTTTTTTTTCTGAAAATACCCTACTATCCCTACTTTTTGGTCTAAAACAAATGCATGCCGGCCTCGGTGGCTCAGTTGGATGCGCGTCCAACTGGAGACTAGGAAGTCGTGGGTTCAACCCCCTCCCCCCCCCTGCGTCCAACTGGAGACTAGGAAGTCGCGGGTCCAACCCCCTCCCCCCCCCCACCCCCCCACAAGGTCGGCAACATTCTTTTGTGGAGATTGATCATGAAATATTTTCTAAGGTCATTCTCTCCCTTCTGCTGATTCAAGAAGGGCAGTTGTCAGTTTCTGGCGAAAGAATGTGCACAATACTGGGTAACTGCTTAGAGGACCAAGCCTGCCCAGTAAACGTGTGGTTAGGTAAACCGGCAGTGCTCGATATGACCCCATTGGGCCGTAAAACCTCAACACAAACAAATTTTAGTCTAAAAATGTTTGGAGTGACCGAAAATTGTAATTTTTTTCCTTGCTCACTTCGCTTGCTCGGAGTTTGTAAAAATCAGATCAACTTAATCTTAGCGGCCATGATGCAAAAGTTTATAAAATATTTTTACTTCAGTTGTAACTCCTTTTTTTGGGAAAGTTATTTTGGTATTTCCTTTTCATGGTAATGTAGTGTTAGTATTTGGACAAAACTTTTTTTGCTTATTTTATATTTTTCTTTGTCCTAAAACACTCAGAACATCCCTACAATCCCTACTTTTCATGACTGAAATTCCTACTTTTGCTCTACTTTTTCAAAAAATTTTTTATGGAGGGCACTTGAAAGCCTGTAATATAATACTTTAACTTGATATTATATAGATCAAAATATTCTGACACCGACCATTAATACTATAGAGGGAATAGTGTATGTTGTTTTGTCTGAATTTACAGGACAGTTATAGATGGAAAAGAGATGCTGACAGAGGACTTCATCACCTGCAGTGTTTTGGGAGCTGATATTTTGAATTTCAATGTGAGTCTTTACATACCGTAATAACCCTAAGTATTGGAACAGATAGGCTTTGCAAACAGTGTAGACCCAGATCAGAATGCCACTGATCAGGTCCACACTGTTTGGCACTCATGCAGCACTATTTTAGACTCATCTACAGGTAGTTAAATACACAATAACCTCTTTATTATGGGGTTCATTATAACACAGTTTTGGATACAACACGGTTCAAAAATGGATCCCAAAAAATGTATAAATTACATAGAAAAATGACCATAACGGTTTATGCTTTGGACCCCAACAATAGTGTTATAAAGAGGTTGTGATGTAGAATTTTTCCAATTTAAGGACAAGTATGGTAAGGAGTCAAGGTGTCTCAATACTTAGGGTAAATATTAGTAGCTTTTGCAGTGCAAAAGCTACTCACATTTTTTCAGCAAAAAATTTCAGCATATTTGTGTATCACTCCATGTAAATTTTAACGAATCGTTAACTAACAACATCGTTAGCTTTGAACAGCTGAGCCCAGTTCATCAGGTTTTCTTGTGAGCAAGATATCTTGGTAGCAATTTGAGCTAGGGCCTTGAAACTTGGTGAGCTTACTCAATTAACTTATGAAAAAATGGATGAATTTTTGAGAGCTATGTCCCTTTTAACTTTGTCACTTTTAAAGGGACAAGCATATAGTTTGGAGAATAGTGTTTAACAAACACATTTCTACTTGAAGTATTGCATAAAAATATTTATTATATAGCTATAAATATTAAATGATTAGAAATGAAGGATAAAATCTGAGGAACAAAGATGCTGATATTTCTCAATACCAGCACACAATATCAAAATTGCACACTTTCTTTAGATCAGTAATGCTTGTTTGACCATTAAAAAATCTCAAACTTTATTACGGTAATAATACCATCGTGGAATGTTGGCGTTGTATGATGTCAAAATTGCTAACGTCATTTTCGCTTGACGTCATGAAATATGACGTCATGCTGGACCAAAACCATAATATAAATTATGATTAAAGTTTGGAAGTCGCAAGTAAAGCAACACAATTGATTTTTGCTCAGATAATTTTGTTTTTACGGCTAGATTTTGCTGCAAAATAGCAACATAATATCATGTTGATATTGCACTGGTGCAAAAATGATATCACTTTCTGATATCTGTTTTGCACTGTTACAGAAAGGACTATTTGCAGCGTCAAATTAAACAAAAATACAGAATAAGAAGCAAAACGAGAGAACAGTATTTATATCTATATAATAAAATGGTTATTGCACTGATATTGGTGAATGTTGTCTCTCGTTGGGATATCTACGGATGTTCGCAAGCTCATGTCCTTCGATATCCCAACAAGGGGACAATATTCACCCTATATTATAGCCCTAAAGAGGGCATATCAGTAAAATATTTTTTTTCTTATTTCTCTCTGAAAACATGTTGTGGGTACTCATTAGAATGGCCTCCCTGAGCTGCTTCTTATGAGTACCCACAACATATATTTTCATAGAGAAATAAGAAAAATAACAAAATTCTTGGTTGAAAAAAAAATTACCTTTTCTAGAACTTCATCATTACGAAAACAAGCCTATTCAAATATATTGAAAATTTTACCACCAAAAAATGGCAATTTTTCAGATAAAAAAAATCTTGATATTTTTCATATTTCTGCTCAAAACATAGATTGTGGGTACTTGTTAGAACTGCCTCGGTGAGGCAGTTCTAACGAGTACCCACAATCTATGTTTTTGAGCAGAAATAACAAAAATAATGTATACCCCTGTAAACCCCAGTTTTACTGTATAAAAGTGGGGTTTAAGGTGGTCAGAATTATATATGTTTTCGTGATGTAAAATTACTAAATGTACTAAACCTAGGTATTTGGGACAGGCAGGCCTGAGCAAACAGTATAGCCCAAGATACTGCATTCTGCAGTATCTGATCAAGGTCAACACTATTTACCACTCATCCAGTGGGTTTAAGATACATATCAATAGGTAACAACACATAGCTCTAGATAAAGTGCCTTTTTTTTTTTTTCAACCAAAAAGTTTTGATATTTTTTTTTCATTTCTTCATGAAAACATATGTTGTGGGTACTCATTAGAAGCACCTCACTGAGGCACTTCTAATGAGTACCCACAACATATATTTTCCTGGAGAAATAAGAAAAATATGATGTGGATACCCCCTCTTATTAGAAGCTATGATAACAATGAATTTATTCAAATTTTAGTAATCTAACCCATTGTATACTGAATAGATTCTCTCACACTATATATTGGAAGAGTCCAATTTCAATTTTTAGGTGCATCTGGCTATGAGATTTACATAGTCCTAGAGAAAAACAGCTAAATTATTTGCAAACAGTAGAGACCCTGATCAGACGCCACGTTCTGCGGCGTCTGATCTGGGTCTGCACTGTTTGCCAATTACCCTTTTACGGATCTCCCGACTACATTGGGCTAATGATCCTACTCTCCTTTTGACTTCTTTTGGAAAGTCATTTTTTGTCTGGCACTTTACACAGAAGAAATAAATTTGCAAACTTTTAGCATGCTTTAATGCAAAACCATTTGTTGTAAGTACCAATGCATAAAAAGTTCCATTCAGGTCACTGGTTTTAAAAAAAACTAAACAAATATTTTCATTTTTCCCATAGTGAAAATGGCTGCAAAATATAGAAAAATTGAATGGTTAGGTAGCTTGGGTGCAGATTTTCAACAAGTTTCACTTATTCAAACTATTTAAAATTTTCACAATATTGTTATGGAACATCAATAATTTAAAATGAATGAAGGAAAGCAAAAAAAAAAATTTTTTTATAAAATTTTGCAAAAATTCAGTTTACTAAAGAAATTGCATAGGCTGGATGCATTTTTGGTCATACAATTAATTTTGTGGTAAATATTTGAAAAACAAGCACAGGAACAGAAATGACAAATGGTCTCAGATAAGACATTGTCAATCACAACATCATCATTGGATTTTTGATTAACATGCAGGTACAGGGGCAATATCCACTCAGTGGGCCCCCTTCCAGGTAGCTGGCTTGCTGCATGCATGGCAGATCTTACACCAGATCTCAAGGTATATCTATCATGAGGGTCAATAGCCAAGAGCTTCCACTCTCTGCAATCCCTCTCAGTCATCTCTTCCATGTCATCTTGGGCCTCGCAGGGCCATGCTTTCCATCAACCTGTACATCTTGACTGACCATTGGAGCATTCCACATGTCCATACCAGCGGAGCCTTCTCTCCTTCCGAATGAGGTCCAGATCCTCAATGTCAAGCTACCTTTATAAGACAACCACCTTTCCACATCAACCACTAAGGTCAATTTCAAAGGTGGTACTGTAGAATGGACTCACCATATAATTTCCAATTTTGGAACAAGTATGGTAAGTAGATACTTATGGTAAATACAGTCCTCATCCTTCTCTCTTTTTGCAGGATACTATTCCTGGTGGCAACATAGACCCTGTCAGTTACTTAATAACATCTACACTGATTTGCCAGCAGCCCAACAGAGTGTTGATCGATGGAAAATGTGGTAAGTTTAGCTTTGATCACTAGCATGAGTGAAGCGTCCTGCTGGTAGAGTGGTTAGTGCTCCTGATTTCAAAATAGGAGGGTCCAGGTTTGACTCCCACTGGGGGCAGAATTCAACTCATGGCTGTATGAAGCTTCATGCACAGTCTTTCTTTATCACCCTTCCATTATCTGATATGACTTATATACTTCAACCTCTTTATAACACTGTTTGTTATAACATGGTTTTGGATATAACAAGGTTCAAAGATGGATCCCAAAAATGTATAGATTATATTGAAAAATGACCATAAATGGTCATTTTTCAATATAATCTATACACTTTTGGTTTGGATATAACACGGTTGTTTAACTAACATGGTTTATGCTATGGACCCCAACAATAGTGTTATAAAGAGGTTGTGGTGTGTAATGTTCAAAGGAATGTAAAACACCATATCATTATCATCTAACATAAGTGTGGTTACGGTAAATGTCCTAAAATTTCATACACCAAAGCTTCTGACAGAAAAATGACATATGCAAACTGTGCAGACCCAGATCAGACTGCTTCTGAAGAAGCAGTCTGATCAGAGACTACATTTTTGCCATTCCACTAAGTATTTTAAGAAATAACTGCATAAAAAGCAGAATTTAAGCCAGAAAAGTATGGAATAAAGTGTTCGAAATTTTAGGATATTTACCATATTGGAAACCAGCTTATCATCATGGTAACTTCCTCATAATTTCTGACCCTTGATTTCCTCTTTTTAGCTCACCTGAGCACGTCATTTTAGACCAGGCTTCAAGGTTGTACAACTTTTTTTTTGTGCTCAACTCATCTGAACATGAAATTTGTCCTGCCAATAAATCTCAAATCACTAACAATTGCTAATTCTTTCTTTCTAAACATAGCTGAGCCTGAACATTCTCTACTAATGAATATGAAAATGCCAACTATTGTTGGCATTTTCATATTTATTAGCTGAGAAAATTCCATGCTCTGCTCGGTTGAGCACGAAAAAAGTTTTATAACATCGATCTATAATCATCCTTCTGAAAACATTTGACTTCTCTTGAACCCTTCTCTTGAACCACTAGGTTCAGCTTCTCAAAAGTTTGTTCAGTAAAACAGAATACAAGAATTTCTCTGACAAAAAAATTTCTCACAAAAAAATAATTCAGGTACATTGGGGTCAGCATCTACCACTGAGAAGCAACTGTGTTTGCATAAATTATGAAATTTCTTTTGCATTATAATATGTGGAGCATGAAACATGATGTACAGTCACTGATTTTAAAGGAGCAGTTCTTTAAAGGATAAGGAAACAAGGCCTTCAGCTTAAAGGAGCAGTTCTTTAAAATTTAGGACAACAAAAAAAAAGGCCTACAGCTTAAAGGGACAGCTCTTTAAAATTTAGGATAATGAGAAATGACCTACAGCTATTAAAAGCTTTTAACCCTTGTCATGCTGAATAAATTAATATGCCATGCCCACTTCTAATTTTCAGCCAATCAGATTACTAGATCCCAAGAAGCCAACTGATCTGGATCTACACTGTTTGCAAAAGTAGGATATATCCGGGTTCAGCAGGACTATGGTTAATTATAAAATGCCAAACCATAGCTCTGCATAGGAATAACATGGAATCATTCATGTGGACGAGTGGTTACCACTCCTGACCTTAGATCATGGGGCATTGCATTACAAAAACGCGCCTATTCAAATGTATAGAAAATTTCACCTCCAAAACTGAAAATTTTCAGATAAAACTTGGATGTTTTTCATATTTCTGCTAAAAACATAGCTTGTAGGTACTCGTTAGAACTGCCTCAGAAAGGCAGTTCTAACGAGTACCCACAATCTATGTTTTTGAGCAGAAATAAGAAAAAATAATATATACCCCTGTAAACTGTATAATAATATATACCCCTGTAAGTTTTACTATAATTATAAAAATGGGGTTTAATGGGGTCAAAATTATATAGGCATGTTTTCATGATGGAAAAACACTGAATTATCATCATCACAAGAATTGGGTTGTAGAGTGGTGGTAAGGGCCAGGTCTAATTTCAGTCGGTTGGGGAAGAGGGTGTGTTAGTATTCTGTTTCTGCACTGCCATTTGTTTTTCCTTCATCCTCCTATTTAGTCTTTCCATTCATCTACTTGCTTTTCTATCCCTTTCTCGGGGAGACAACACAAAATGACCCGTTAGATTAAACATGTCATTAAACAAGAGTATAAGCAAATCAAACCTATCATGTGATAATATCTAGATAATATTTACTATTTTCCCACAAAAACCTCTTTTGGCAGAGGACTTGTTAAGGAGGAGTATCTAGTGATACTTTCAGGATAATTTTTGTTATTTCTCCATAAAAACATATGTTGTGGGTACTTTTTAGAAGTGCCTCTGTGAGGCACTTCTAATGAGTACCAACAACATATGTTGGACTAGTGATTTTCCCAATAATGGAAATAAGACCAAAATGTTGATTTTCTGTGAATAATTTTATTTCTTTCGTTTAAAAACACAAATTCTGCATTAGCGTCTCACACGAACATCTTCTTACAACAACGTCTCTACTTTCCCCTGGTATCTAACGTAATGTTACATTAAGTAACCTTACATTACTTTACGTTCAACAGATGTTACATCACAGACGCTACGCCTAATACATGCTGAACTAATTATATACTCAAATTACCTCCTTTCCATATGTTTTTATGAGAACTAGAGAAAGTTGTCCCAGAATTATCATCAAAACTCCTCCTTAATGCTTCTCTTGCTAAATACGATATGCCCTGTCTTAGCAAACAGTGTAGATCCAGATCAGTTGGCTTCTGAAGAAGCCAACTGATCTGGATCTGCACTGTTTGTCATTAAGTATGTGATTTTCTATCAAAAACCTGGATCAAGTAATCTGATTGGCTGGAAATTAGAAGTGGGCATGGCATCTTAATTTATTCAGCATGACAAGGGTTAACAAGTCCTCTGTTGTGGTAATCTTCACAAGTGTACTTCTTACCACATGTTTTTGTGGAGTAATAGAAATATTCATCCATTTTGGTTAAAAAATAACGTCTTAACTAGAACTATGAAGTGTTTCTAAGACTGCTCATTGCATTATTTTAACCAGTGGAGTGTGGGCCAGGCACATATTACCTTAAGCGTGATGATAAATCGCCAGCTTTCTGTGAGGACTGCCCAATTGGAAAATACCAGGATTTGGCGGGACAAGCCAGTTGCAAGTCATGTGATGCTGGATACACTACCGAGATGACGGGCTCTTCTCAGGCAGGTGGAGTTGATTGTAAAGGTAAGTGCATGGAATTGTTTTTGGCGTGATTTTGAGAGATTTGCTCATTTTTTAAGCTCACCTGAGCCGAAGACTGAAGCTGAGCTATTGTGATCACTCACCATCCATCGTCGTCGTCATCGTCAGTCTGTCCTTCCATCCATCTGTCCGTCTGTCCGTCTGTCCGTCCGTCCGTTCACAATCTTTAAACAACATCTCCTCCTAAACCACTAATTGGATTTTGACCAAACTTCACAGGAATGATCCTTGGTTGATCCTCTTTCAAAGTTGTTCAAATGGTTCCGGTCCATTGCATATCTAGGTCATAGGAGCTAAAAATAGCTTTTTTAACTAAAAACTTAAAAAATCTTCTAGTCAGAAACCAGTTGACTGATTTCAATAAAATTTTGCAGAACTGTTCCTTTGGTGATTCTCTACCAAGATTGTTCAAGCCATTTGGATTCGTCAAAAAACATGGCCACCAGGGGGCGGGGCTTATTTTTCCTATATATCTATTTAGAAAACTTAAAAAATCTTCTTGTCAGAAACCACTGAACCGATTTCAATATAATTTTGCGGAAATGTTCCTTTGGTGATCTTCAACCAAGATTGTTCAAGCCATTTGGATTCGTTAAAAAACATGGCCGCCAGGGGGCAGGGCTTATTTTCCCTATAATTATATCTATATAGAAAACTTTAAAATCTTCTTGTCAGAAACCACTGGACCGATTTCAATATAATTTTGCAGAAATGTTCCTTTGGTAATCCTCTACCAAGATTTTTCAAGCCATTTGGATTCGTCAAAAAACATGGCCGCCAGGGGGTGGGGCTTATTTTTCCTATATATCTGTATGGAAAACTTTAAAACTCTTCTTGTCAGAAACCACTGGACCAAATGCAATATGATTTTGCAGAAATGTTCCTTTGGTGATCCTCTACCAAGATTGTTCAAGCCATTTGGATTCATCAAAAAACATGGCCGCCAGGGTGCGGGGCTTATTTTCCCTATATATACCTATATAGAAAACTTTAAAAATCTTCTTGTCAGAAACCACTGGACAGATTTCAATATAACACGGCAGAAATGTTTCTTTTGTAACCTTCTCCCAAGATTGTTCAAGCCGTCATGATTCCTGAAAAAACATGGCTGCCAGGGGGCGGGGCTTATTTTCCCTATATATCTATATAGAAAACTTTAAAAATCTTCATGTCAGAAACCACTGGACCTCTTTCAATATAATTTTGCAGAAATGTTTCTTTGGTGATCCTCTACCAATATTGTTCAAGCCATTTGGATTCATCAAAAAACATGGCCACCAGGGGGTGGGGCTTATTCTCCCTATATATCTATATAGAAAACTTTAAAAATCTTCTTGTCAGAAACCACTGGACCAATTTCAATATAACACAGCAGAAATGTTTCTTTTGTAACCTTCTCCCAAGATTGTTCAAACTGTCATGATTCGTGAAAAAACGTGGCTGCCAGGGGGCAGGGCTTATTTTCCCTATATATCTATATAGAAAACTTTAAAAATCTTCATGTCAGAAACCACTGGACCGATTTCTATATAACTTGGCAAAAATGTTTCCTTGGTGATCCTCTACCAAGATTGTTGAAGCCGTCATGATTTGTCAAAAAACATGGCTGCTAGGGGGCGGGGCTTATTTTCCCTGTATATCTATATAGAAAATTTTAATGATCTTCTTGTCAAAAACCACTGGACCGATTTCAGTATAATATTGCAGGAATGTTTCTTTTGTAACCCTCTACCAAGATTGTTCAAGGCGTCATGATTCATCAAAAAACCTGGCCGCCAGGGGGCGGGGCTTAATTTCCCTATATATCTATATAGAAAACTTTAACAAATCTTCTTGTCAGAAACCACTGGACTGATTTCATTATAATTTGGCAGAAATGTTTTCTTGTTGACCCTCTACCAAGAATGTTCAAGTTATCATGATTCGTCTAAAAACTTGGCCGCCAGGGGGCGAGCTTATTTTCCATATATATCTATATAGAAAACTTTAAAAATCTTCCAGTGGACCAATTTCAATATCACTTGGCAGGAATGTTTCTTCGTTGACCCTCTACCAAGATTGTTCAAGCCATCATGATTTGTCAAAAACATGGCTGCCAGGGGGTGGGGCATATTTTCCCTATATATCTATATAGAACACTTTAAAAATCTTCTCTTAAGAAACCGTTGGATCGAGTTCAATGTAACTTGGCAGGAATGTTGCTTTGGTGACCTTCTACCAAGATTGTTCACAACCTCATGATACGTCAAAAAATATGGCTGCCAGGGGGTGGGGCTTATTTTTTGTATATATCTGTAGAGAAAATTTTAAAATTCTTCTTGTCAGAAACCACCTGACTGATTTATATATTACTTGGCAGTAATGTTGCTTTGGTGACCCTCTACCAAGATTGTTCAAGCAGTCATGATTGGTCAAAAAACATGGCTGCTAGGGGTGGGGCTTATTTTCCCTATGTATATCTAAATAGAAAACTTTAAAAATCTTCTTGTCAGAAACCACTGAACCGATTTCAATATAATTTGGCAGGAATGTTCCTATGGTGACCCTCTACCAAGTTTGTTCAAGCAGTCATGATTTATCAAAATCATGGCCTTAGGGGGTGGGGCTTATTTTCCCTATATAGCTATATAAAACATTTTAAAATTTTTTTTATCAGAAACCACTGGACCGATTTCAATATATCTTGGCAGAATTGTTCCTTTGGTGATCCTCTTTCAAGATTCAGTTGAAGCCATCATGATGCATGAAAAAAAAAAACATAGCCGCTTGAGAACAGGGCTATAAAATTTATACAAAAATCTTAGAGCAGTGAACTTGGCTGAAACTTCAACAGTAAGTATGCAAAGCTGTTTGCTCAGGTGAGCGATATAGGACCATCATGGTCCTCTTGTTTTTGTTTTTCTTTTTGTAGCCAAAATTCTTGGTGGGACGGGGGGGGGGATGGGGGGAGGGGGTGGGGATCTCAGAGCAAAATATAACTTAGCTGTTATATTAAAGAATTTTAACTTCATAATACATTAACCTATAGATAATGTGCTATTCTCTTCTGTTTTCACACCTTCCACAGAAAAAACAACCTTTCAGTTGTTAATTAAAGTCTTAAACCAGAAGGTCCCTTAGGCAGTTACCTGTGTGACGTAACTCTTCCCGCTCAATTGACCACGTGTCAGTTTCTTTTCTGTGGACAAAGAAATTCAACAAGGATTATTTACCTGTGATAGAAATTTGGATTATTTCTTTCCTCACGGATAAATTTCTGTATCCTTGTGTTTCTTTTGTTTATTTATCACTCCTTTCACTTTCTGTGTTATTATTTAAAATTTTCAATTTTCGATTTCATGTATTTTTTGACTGGTCTTTTTCCACATGCATTTTCGCGACTCTCGCTATTCGGCACAACGCTCGTGCGCGATCGGTTCGATAGTCGTGTTTATATATGCAGAATATTTTTGTTCTTTTCGTTCCAGTTATTCAGCAATTATGATATGTTTTTCCTGGACTTTTCTTTGCAGAGATCTTCAGTTGGCTAAAGATTCTCATGGTGGAGAAGCTGATTGTAAAGAACTTGTCAACCCTTGATGGGTTATAAGACAATTCTTTACTGATGGGAGCCCCACCCCATATGGCTATACTGCTGGGAGCCCCACCCCATATGGCTATACCCATCAAGGTGGCATCTTTGGGTACTTAGTATCCGATAAAGTCTAAGTCCACCAGTCACCAGTCACAGGTCATCCAGTCACCAGTCAACCAGGCACCAGTCAATCAGCTTCACCAGTCACCAGTCAACCAGGTGCCAGTCAACCAGGCACCATCCACCAGTCATCCAGGTGCCAGTCAACCAGGCACCAGTCAACAGTCACCAGTCAACCAGTCACCAGTCAACCAGTCACCAGTCACCGGTCAACCAGGCACCAGTCAACTAGTCTCCAGTCAATAATTTAATTATTTTCTGGAAAGACTTAGTTTTTGACATATTTCACCGGACAAAATAGTCACGTATACTAACTTCCGGTCATTATGTCTAATTATTAAAAATTTTTCACCGGGCAAAGTGTCAGTAATATTTCTGATACCTATACCCGGTCATATTATTATATTATTTCTGATTTTTCACCAGGCAAACTTTTACAGAAAGTGTCTGGTCAATTTTTGCCTAATAATTAATTATCATCGGGAAAAGTTTCGAATACTTGTGCCCGCTCAGTTTTCATATATAATCTCCCTTTTTCATCGGACTAGAGTTACGAATACTACTATCCTATCAATTTGTCAAATTACTTGTAACTTTACCGGGCAACAGTTACGAATACTAGTGTCCGGTCATTATGTCGGGTAACTAGTGTCAAAATAGTGATCACTAATTCCCGAACAATCTGTTATCGTTCATAGAGCTCCATTCACGTTTAAGTCAATGGATATAGGTTATTAAGTGAAATACATAGTAACTTTTCATACATAAAATTCTGTACAGTCTTTCCCGAATCAGACTAGAATCTTTAATATTCCATTGACTTATTATAGGAGTGTAATTCCATTAATATTTTAAATTAACTTATATTTTATCTCTTTTATCCGCTAGAAAGAGTTAAACTTCCGACTATAACAAAATTTTACCGGGCAGCAGTTCGTAGACTAGTGCCAGGTCATTCAAATTATGTTTTATCTCTTTCATTCGCTAGAAAGAGGTTATATTCCAGCTCTAACGAAAATTTCATCGGGAGGCACTTCGTAGAGTAGTGCCAGGTCATTCTAACGAAATTCCACCGGGCAGTAGTTTGGTAGACTTTGTGTCGGATTACTAGTGTCCGAGTAGTAGTCACTTGTACTCGCTCAACATATATTTAGACATGTATAGTCTTGGGTTATAGGTTATTGAATGACAGCGATGGGTTACAATACCTAGTAGCCACTTATATTGTTGAATTCTGTCCAGTCACTTTTGAACTTGACTTAAATTCTGTATATATATTTATTATTGAAAATGAATTAAGAATTATCGGTTACGATCAAATTCGCAATTCATTCACTAAGTGTAGAAGATACTTCCAGCTATAATTATATCTCTTTTATTCGCTACAAAGAGATTAACTTCTTACATATTCACCTTATTTGGCTCTAGGGCAAAGGCAAACTATAAAACTATCGTTATTTATAAGAAGAAAAATATACACGAAATCTAAAATTTTTTCTTCTTTCCTCCCCTGTTTTTCTTCTACATGCTTCGATATGTAATCAGCATGTAATCTAAGGAGTAAATTGACAAGAAAGTAGCAATCGATCTTTTCTACTTTCTATTAATTTTTCATTCTTAAGGTATCGGAAATTTACACCAACCAGATAAATAAATTAACAGTTTATTTATTTATTCGCTACCTCTCTAGATTACTACGATTTAAAATTCTAGTTGGGGTACATATTTTCCTTTTGCCTTTTCTACATGGAAAATAGTTGATCCGATAAGCTATTTTTCTATTTTATACTATCTTTTGATTGATTTTATAAGAGTCTAGGTCAGTCGTGCTCTGTCTAAACTCTGCTATAAAATAATAAATAAGAAGAAAATCTTATATTTAGGCAGATATAATTCGATACATTCTTTACTTTGCCTGTTTTATTTTTTCTTCTGGATCATTTAAGACCACGATAGCAATATACCAGATATTTTTGCCTCAGTAAGAATCTATTACGCCGAAGATTCTTCATATTGGAATAATAATTTTATTATGATTATAATTTCTAGACCCAATTAATCCTCGTATATTATAGGTCTACTTTATCTTATTGAGGAATAGTTTTGCTTCGACTAGCTCTATACCTCTAATATTTTATTTATAACTGGAGTCCATGTCAATCAAAATTTTCTTGCACTTTGGTATTGACAATGGATACATATTTAGTAAAGGCATTAATTATTCAGTACGTGACAGATTATTATTGCCTAAATTAGATATTATATACAATACTTTCCTTTTGATATTTTTTTTATTGACTTTGTAACTATTCAGAAACTGCCAAAGTCAATCATTTCCTTCCTCTAAACTTACCGAAGCTCCAGATTATGTTGATATATATTTTTGATATATGCTTAGAGGTTAATTAACGAGAGTTTACCTCATAATAGCAGATATTATTATATTCATATTAATCAATCTATAGTCTAGGCTTAGACAAAAGGGAAAACATCCTTAATTACGAGCTGGTAAAGAATTAAGACACACTTAATTATCTCTTTACCCCTTCTTTATGTTTACATTCGTTAAAGGGATCATAGTAATTCTCGCTAAGAGTTCAAGTTCAGTTTGCGAATAATGCAAAGATTAATATCTTGATTTCCAGTCCGCATCAAAAATGGTCTATATATATAGATAAATATCTTTTCCGAAACTGGATATTTATTTATTTTTCCACACAATAAGTCATTTCAAGACGTTTCGATGATTTTGAAATGCACTGCTTCAATTTATAATATAGAATATGTTTATATGAACTTCACAACTTAGTAAGTGCTGCACCTACGTTCCTGGTCAGATCTTACTTTTGTGATACGTTTTTGAACATACTGAAAGTTTCTCCGATTATTCATTCTGTAAATAAACTTTCGAGTAGCATTTATGCTTTTAAACATTCAGATTATTTGATAATAGTTGGAGATAATATATTATACCAATATTTATATATCTATCTTCATTATTTATCTTTCTCATCTTACTTTTAAGTTAGATTGACCTTCTCGCTACGTTCCAGGTTTAAATCTAGCTAACATTGTGGACCAGTCATTTTTTTTTATTTCCTAAACAATATTTTAACATTTTTCTCAGTATTCAGAGCATAACGACTTCATGAATACTTGGAAATAATTCAATTCTACGCTTGTTAAACTAAGCCTAAAACAAGCTCTAGTTTTTTAGAATGGATATTATCCTTCGATTCAGTTCATGGAGATACATCCTTTTAGATCCCATTATCTCTATTTCAATCATACAAAATTCTAATGACTAAGTACTCTTTTTCTACGTACGAATACAGAATATCGAGTCACTGTTGCTGCATATTGGTTAAAGATTAAACAAATTTTATCTTAAACCTATATGACGTTAAATTAATTATTATCTCTTTCATATACATGTTTTTATCCTTCCGTCAGGGATCGTGGTAATAATATTATTTTATTACTCTCTATGGTTTACGCATATATGTATATATATATATATATATATGTATATATATTTTCTTCCTGAATTCATTTGCGAGTACGTAATGTGATATTTCAGGAATTACCAATTATGCAGACATAGCTTTTATTCTATTAATATTCAATTCTAAAAATTTGATTGAATATTTATCTATAAAATTTCTGGGCATTAATTTTATAGCGAGTTATATGTTTAATAATTCTTTGCTTAATAAATAGTTACGCTTAACCTTTTATTTATAGCAGGAATTTTGTTCCGTAGTATAATTTTAATTTAGTATTCATATATTTCTTACTATTCTTAAATATGCGTATAGAATAGTAATACTATCTCTTAACTTATAAATTAAGTGTTTTTTGAGATTATTAATCAGTATTATTGTATAATCTTTCTTCAGAGATTATCACACTATTACTTTTTCTCTGAGTCCTTCTCTTTTTATGAACATTTTGATTCGTCATTTCAAAGTGGATTTTTTAACATTTCTTGATTTCCATGATTATTTACTCAGGAGTACTTTTCATGGCAATCTTCTGGTATAGAAAGATTCTATCCAGCTAATTTATTATTGCTTAATCTTATCAATACGGTAAGATTTAGCCAAACTATGACCGTCTTACAGTTAGCTGCGATCAACCTTATTCTTATCTCTCTTATTCTCTGTCAAACTCTTAAGTTATGACGTTGACAGTTTCTTCTTTATTATTTTGTCAGGACATCAAATGCTTTTATATGTCTATGACAAAACTAATTATCAATGGTTTAGGTTGTTTTTTCTTCCCAGCAGTTTTATGCAAACTCTGTATTATTTTATTGCTTGACTAAAAATTCGTAATACAATTAGTCCAGCAATAGTTTTAACCATTATGTTTGTCTATACCTTTTTCTTCTGATGGATAACTTAGTTATAGTTAAGTTAACTCCATCTACTTTTATTATCTCCCCTTCTTTAATTTGATCAAAGGGAAATAATTATACATTATGGTTATTTTATCTCTGTGTCTGTTCATCGGAAACTGTCCTGTCGCTCCAATTAACAGAATCTAATTAGTTTATAATTCTAATAGCTTAGGCTATTACAATTACATAGCTTCACATATCTAGAATTTTATCCAAAATATCTACATATGTCAGTTATCTATAGGAAACTCCACCGAGTAGACGTTTCCTTATTTATTCAAGACCCTACATAGACTACTTACAGTGTATGGTCTTGGCTTTTTGTTTTACAAATTTTGTTTTGAAAATATTTCTATATTCCTAGCTTACTTTGCGATGGAATATTTATGTTATGTCTCAATGACTCCTTTTTCTTTTTGAAGCCAATTGTTGTTTCCCAAAAAGAAAAAAAGGGGTGGGGGCCAATGTTAGGTCTCTGAGACTTAAGAACTGGCTTCCTCTAGAGT
Organism: Anodontia alba; assembly: GCA_964016985.1. Taxonomy (NCBI): domain Eukaryota; kingdom Metazoa; phylum Mollusca; class Bivalvia; order Lucinida; family Lucinidae; genus Anodontia; species Anodontia alba. The sequence continues at coordinate 122,977,047 of OZ024822.1, read as the reverse complement.
CTACTATTATATATAAGGTTGTTAGATCATAACACTTTAAAGATATGCTATTTTGAATCTAGATCATTCTTTCTATTAAATATAGAATTAGAATGTATCTGATTCCTTTGAGTTTCCTGAGTCTTAACCAGAAGTGGTGAGATATTATTGGTGTTAGAATTAGGAGAGCACCTCCCTCCTATTCTGCAAATTCTAGCACATTATCTATAGGTTAATGTATTATGAAGTTAAAATGAAGTTTTTTAAAAGTAAAATATATTTTAACAAGTAATACTTAACCTATAGATAATCAATTATCTCCCTCCATCCACCCTCGCTTATCTCTCCTAATTGTGTCTATTGTTTTACACATAAAAGAAACTGACACGTGGTCAATTGAGCGGGAAGAGTTACGTCACACAGGTAACTGCCTTAGGGACCTTCTGGTTTAAGACTTTAATTAACGACTGAAAGGTCGTTTTTTCTGTGGAAGGTGTGAAAACAGAAGAGAATAGCACATTATTTATAGGTTAAGTATTACTCGTTAAAATATGTTTTACTTTTAAAAAACTTCATTTTGCTAAAATTTCTTAATGTAACTTCATAATTTCTTGCCAGTTTCGTCTGAATGAGATACTTTCTCCCAGTGATGTACTGATCGAGCTAGAATTATCCCCCTGTAAGTGAGTCCTGTAAAAGGAAATCATATAAAATGCTGTATTCAGATCATAAAGGATAGATGGGGTCTTCCCAGTCTGCTTTGTGGCTCAGTCTGATGCGCGTCCGACTGGTGATCAGGTCATGGGTTTGATCCCTGCTGGATCCGGCAACATTCTTTCGTGGAGATTGATCATGAAATATTTTCTATGGTCATCCTCTCCCTTCCACTGATTCAAAAAGGGCAGTTGTCAGTTTCTGACGAAAGAATGTGTACAAGTACTGGTTAATTGCTTAGAGAACTAAGCTTGTCCTGGAAAAGTGTGGTTAGGTAAACTAACTGCACTGGACTTGACCCTGATGGGTTGACTGGGCCGTAAATCTTCAACTCAATAAATTCCCTGTCTTCTCACCAAAGTAGGTGTACATCTTTGCAATCTGACAGGGGTTTCCCATTATGATCACAAGTTTTTGTAGCCACAAAGTAGGCATTTTTTTGTTTCAAATTCAGTGCCTGCACAAATGCCTGACTAAGTTTGGCATGTCATTGCACTGAGAAGTCATCAGAAGCAGGGTTATATAAGGTTAATACTCGAATGCATCCAAGTAAGCTTGCAATATCAAGTAAGCATGTGGATATTGAACCTTATCTGCATGCTTGCTTCTTGGAGTTTATTACACATTTTTAAGCATTCAGTATTTACAGCTATGAACATTACGAAAACACACCTATTCAAATATATTGAAAATTTTACCTCCAAAAATGAAAATTTTCAGATAAAAAATTTCTGATATTCTTCATACTTCTGCTCAAAACATAGATTGTAGGTACTCGTTAGAACTGCCTCAACGAGGCAGTTCTAACGAGTACCAACAATCTATGTTTTTGAGCAGAAATAATAAAAATATTGTATACCCCTGTGAACCCCAGTTTTACTATTTAAAAGTGAGGTATAAGGAGGTCAAAATTATATAGGCATGTTTTCGTGATGAATAGGAACATACCTTGAAACCTGCATAAGCTTGTTTATTTTTCAGAAATCTGTGGGGTGGGAAATTATTATAGCATTGCAGCAGGTCGGTGCATACCCTGTGAGGTTGGATATTTCCAGGACGAGGAGGGACAGTTCTTCTGCAAGTTCTGTGAGAGGGGTCAGACTACAAGTGATCCCGGAGCAGTTTCAAGGTCCCAGTGTCAAGGTTTGTATTTAACCCTATCACCTTCCAGTTTTTCCAACATGTTTTTTTTTTTCCATTTTTAGCTCACCTGAGTACGAAGTGCTCATGGTGAGCTATTGTGGTCAGTCTATGTCCGTCGTCCGTCATGCGTCGTGCGGCGTCAACAATTGCTTTAAAAGCCTACTCCTCCTACACCTCTGGGCCAATTGACTTGATACTTGGTAGGAAGCATCAGGGTGACTTGTAGATCAAAAATAGCTAAAATCGTTCCGATCGGAAATCCAAGATGGCCGCCATGGCAGCCATCTTGAAAATCTATTTTTCGCTTCTTCTCCTGAACCGAAAGGCCAATTGACTCCAAACTTGCTAGGAACCATCAGGGTGACTTGTAGATCAAAAATAGCTAAAATCGTGCCGATCGGAAATCCAAGATGGCCCCCATGGCAGCCATCTTGAAAATCTATTTTTCGCTTCTTCTCCTGAACAGAAAGGCCATTTGACTCCAAACTTGCTAGGAACCATCAGGGTGACTTGTAGATCAAAAATAGCTAAAATCGTGCCGATCGGAAATCCAAGATGGCCGCCATGGCCGCCATCTTGAAAATCTATTTTTCGCTTCTTTCCCTGAACCGAAAGGCCAATTGACTCCAAACTTGCTAGGAAGCATCAGGGTGACTTGTAGATCAAAAGTAGCTAAAATCATGCCGATCGGAAATCCAAGATGGCCGCCATGGCCGCCATCTTGAAAATCTATTTTTCCCTTCTTCTCCTGAACCGAAAGGCCAGTTGACTCCAAACTTGGTAGGAAGCATCGGGGTGACTTGTAGATCAAAAATAGCTAAAATCATGCCGATCGTAAAACCAGGATGGGCGCCATGGCAGCCATCTTGAAAATCTATTTTTCGCTTCTTCTCCTGAACCGAAAGTCCAGTTGACTCGAAATTTGGTAGGAAGCATTTGGGTGACTTGTAGATCAAAAATAGCTAAAATCGTGCCGATCGTAAATCCAAGATGGCCGCCATGGCAGCTATCTTGAAAATCTATTTTTCGCTTCTTCTCCTAAACCCAAAAATCACTTGACTCGAAACTTAGTAGGAAGCATCAGGGTGACTTGTAGATCAAATATAGCTAAAATCGTTCTGATCAGAAATCCCAGATGGCCACCATGGCCGCCATCTTAAAAATCTATATTTAGCTTCTTCTCCTGCACCGAAAGGCCAATTGACTCCAGACTTCGTAGGAGACATTGGGGTGACTTGTAGATCAAAAATAGCTAAAATCCTGCCAATAGGATATCCAAGATGGCAGCCATGGCAGCCATCTTGAAAATCTATTTTTTGCCTCTACTCCTGAACTGAAAGGCCAGTTGACTCGAAATTTGGTAGGAAGCATTGGGGTGACTCGTAGATCAAAAATAGCTAAAATCGTGCCGATCGTAAATCCAAGCTGGCTACCATTTAGAGTTTGTTCAAATGATCACGCTCAATTGACTGGCATGCCATATATCTTCTTCTTCAAAATAAAGAACTGCTTAAATGATGATCTCTTCATTAGTTGTGATGACAGGATTGGAAAAATGTTGCATAACATCTGCATATCTGCAGTGGCTATGTCACTCAGGTGAGCGACCCGTGGCCCGTGGGCCTCTTGTTTGAATTCAGATACATCTCTTTCACACAATTTTGATAGTGTTGTCTCCTTTGCATTACGAGAACATGCCTATTCAAATATATAGCAAAAAATAACTCCAAAAATTGAAAATTTTCAGATTAAAAACACTAATATTTTTTATTTCTGCCCAAAATATAGATTGTGGGTACCAGTTAGAACCCCCCTTGGTGAGGCAGTTCTAACGAGTACCCACAATCTATGTTTTTGAGCAGGAATAAGAAAATAATGTATACCCCTGTAAACCCCAGTTTTACTATATGAAAGTGGGGTTTGAGGGGGTAAAATTTATATAGGTATGTTTTCGTGATGGCAGGTGTATCAGTTCCCCTATATGGTTCCATATTCCTCAAAAATAGACATTTTTTATATCCAAGAAAAGTTTGATAAATTGATATATGGTGTTAATAGGATCATAAAATGTGGCATCTGACACCCTGTAAAATTTCAGTTAGTCTCTCGTTTTTGAACCGGATCAAAAATGAAATGATTTTTTTATTGTATATCTCTGTATTAATATCAGCAATATTAATCATGTCCCCTCACCGGAGTGAAAATACTCAGAACATCCCTACTATCCCTACTTTTTATGATTGAAATTCCTACTTTTATCCTACTTTTTCAAAATTTTGAGCCCTACTTTATCTCCACCTTTTGATGGAGGGCACTTGAAAGCCTGCCAGTGAAATTTAGATCAGACTGCCCTTAGTCAGATCTAAATCTTCACTGGGGCATTTTGGCTATCCAAGAACGAAAAAATAAGAAAAATATCAATACTTTTTTGTTGAAAAAAAAAAAAAAAAAACATCACGAAAACATACCTGTATAATTTTGACCCCCTTTAACCCCACTTTTTAGCTCACCTGAGCCAAAGGCTCAAGGTGAGCTATTGTGATCACCCACCATCTGTCTGTCTGTCCGTCTGTCCGCCCACAATCTTTAAACAACATCTCCTCCTAAACCACTCATTGGATTTTGACTAAACTTCACAGGAATGATCCTTGGTTGGTCCTCTTTCAAATTTGTTCAAATGGTTTCGATCCATTGCATATCTAGGTCACAGGAGCTAAAAATAGATTTTTTAACTAAAAACTTAAAAAATCTTCTTGTCAGAAACTACTGGACCCATTTCAATATAATTTTGCAGAAATGTTCCTTTGGTGATCCTCTACCAAGATTGTTCAAGCCATTTGGATTCATCAAAAAACATGGCAGCCAGGGGGCGGGGCTTATTTTCCCTATATATCTGTATAGAAAACTTTAAAAATCTTCTTGTCAGAAACCACTGGACAGATTTCAATATAACACAGCAAAAATGTTTCTTTTGTAACCCTCTACCAAGATTGTTCAAGCCGTCATGATTCGTCAAAGAACATGGCCACCACGGGGCGGGGCTTATTTTCCCTATATATCTATATAGAAAACTTAAAAAGTCTTCTTGTCAGAAATTACAGGACCGATTTCAATATAACTTCGCAGAAATGTTTCCTTGGTGACCCCAGTGATTTTTTTACAATTTTGCCTTTATGGGTCCTGGTACTCGCTAGGTCCAGAATTCATGCATCCCAAACTCAAACTATGCATCCAGCCTGGGACTCGTGGTGAAATATTTTGTTGCGTCCTAGACTTTTCATTTAAACTTGTGTAACAGTGTTTTATAATTACTTTCTTAGTATTTTAATTAGGTGTGCAATAAAAGTAAATAGTGGTGACTGAGTTGCTTGAATTCTTTCCAGAAAACGTCCCGAGAAATATGAAACTATAGTACCACTGTCTATTAAAACAGAAGTGTTAAGAAAATGTTTTCACCTACAGGTTTATGAAAATGTTTTCATAAAACTTCAGTTTTTGTGACAGATGATCAAATACCTGTGATACATAATTAAGGACAGACATTTTGTCTGTTTTGACTAGACCGTAATACAAAGCAGAGACTTTTTTTGTCTGTTGCTTTGTGGGTTCAGTTTGGAACTGGGGGTTTCCGTTATCGAGATCGCCATCATTGGCAGTCACAGACTTTGTTGTCCGTGTCAGTCTGATTTGCTGACGTAGCAGACTGAACAGCGTTTGCTGTAAGGGGTCTAGTTTTATTATCTTTTTAGGGTGCATCTTTTTCTTCTTTCAAAAAAAAAAAAAAAAAGAAACAAAATACGATCTCTGTTTCCTGTTGACAATTGCAATGTCAATGTCGGTGTTACGATAAAGGTTCTCAACAGACTAAAAACCAATACTTTAGTGTCCGCTACGGTTTCCTCTGGTACTGGACAACTTGGTATTGATTTTTGACCGTATAGGTAGAATCGGTGTACGGTAGGGATACGAAGCCTTTCAGTATTGGCTTTTACCAAACACAGTACTGAAACACCGCTTGCGCATTCGCTTTTTCCGAAAATGAAAGTAGATTTCAAGAAGCAAAACGTGCGTACATTCGAGAATTTTATGAGTCCACGGGACTCACTGAGGCTAATTTTTTGCGTCCTCTGGCGAAATTATGCGTACAGGACGCAGGACGCACGCCTAAAAACATCACTGTGACTCTCTACCAAGATTGTTCAAGCCGTCATGATTTGTTAAAAAAACATGGCCGCTAGGGGACGGGGCTTACTTACCCTGTATATCTGTATAGAAAACTTTAATGATCTTCTTGTCAGAAACCACTGGATCAGTTTTAATATAACATTGTAGGAATGTTTCTTTTGTAACCCTCTACCAAGATTGTTCAAGCTGTCATGATTCATAAAAAAACATGGCCAGAGGGCATTGCTTATTTTCCCTATACAGTGTAGCTCCAATACATCGCAGTCCGTTATTTCCCGAAATCCAGTATATCGCGAATAGGCCATGGCTCCCAAATTTTCCATAAGCAAAAAAAAAAAAAAAAAAAAAATTTTAAAAAACATAAAATGTTTGTTGTTTTATTTAACTTCAGAAGAAAAAAAAAACACGTTCTGCCTCCGGTAACTGATTTTTCGCACCTATCCCGACACTAAGTCACGTCAGATATTCTATATGACAAAACAATCCATTTAGTGTCAATCAGTGCACACGTTGATTATAATTGGCAAACAATACATTATATCACCGTAATTGTCATAATCATTATCATCATTTAGTACATAGATCTACTCAATGCTCAATCAGTCAATGATGCCCACAAATAATTTTGCTCAGCAGGGGAAAATGGTCCACCTCCTTTTCAACACCAGCAAATTTTACAAGACAGTAGTCTTATGATGTTTCTGTCCAACATACACAGATCGTAGTCCGCTTATTTTACACTTCTGTAGATATAAATATTTCAGAAGAAAACAACTGCGTCAAAAAAACAAAACAAAACAAAAACTAACAATGAAAAAATAAATAAAAAGAAATTAACTTTGATAAACGACAGTTTTTTTTTGTTTGTTTTTTTTTGCGCCCGCAATATAAGCGAAGGGAAGCAACTCAAGTTATCTTAGCACAATTGAGTAACTTCCCTTCCAGGGAACCAGAGTATCCAAAATGGCGTCCTAAATTGTCAATCCGATGATTTCTTGTTTTCAAACGTACTTTATCAGCTGGTTTCGATTGGAATTACTTGTTAGACATAGTACACCATTGTAAATTATTCCATTGAGCAATTCTAATCCAATTTTAATTAGGAAATATGGTGACAACATAACTGAATGCCATTTATCCATGATGTCTCAGCAAACTACCACAGCGACAAACCGAGCGAGTGTTATGCACGCCGTAATACATGCATGGTACATGTCGGGACTTATATTGCGCTCCGTTTATATCGCGGTAGCGGACTCTGGACCCCGAGTACCGTGATATATTGGAGCTACACTGTATATCTATATAGAAAACTTTAAAAATCTTCTTGTCAGAAACCACTGGATGGATTTCATTATAACTTGGCAGAAAAATTTCCTTAGTGACCCTCTACCAAGATTGTTCAAGTAATCATGATTTGTCATAAAAAATATGGCTTATTTTCCCTATATATATCTATATAGAAAACTATAAAAAATCTTCTTGTCAGAAACCAATGGACCTATTTCAATATAACTTGGCAGGAATGTTTCTTTGGTGACCCCCTACCAAAGTTGTTCAAGCCATCAGGATTTGTCAAAAAACATGGCCACTTGGGGGCGGGGCTTATTTTGCCTATATTTCTATATAGAAAACTTTAAGATCTTCTCATAAGAAACCATTAGACCATGTTCAATGTAACTTGGCAGGAATGTTGCTTTGGTGACCTTCTACCAAGATTGTTCAAGCCCTCATGATACGTCACAAAACATGGCCACCAGGGTGTGGGGCTTATTTTCTGTATATATCTGTATAAAAAAGTTTTAAATTCTTCTTGTCAGAAACCACCGGACAGATTTCAATATTTCTTGGCAGGAATATCGCTTTGGTGCCCCTCTACCAAGATTGTTCAGGCAATCATGATTCGTCAAAAAACATGGCTGCTAGGGGGCATTGCTTATTTTCCCTATACATCTATATAGAAAACTTTAAAAATCTTCTTGTCAGAAACCACTGGTTTTCCTTAGTGACCCTCTACCAAGATTGTTCAAGTAATCATGATTTGTCATAAAAAATATGGCTTATTTTCCCTATATATATCTATATAGAAAACTATAAAAAATCTTCTTGTCAGAAACCAATGGACCTATTTCAATATAACTTGGCAGGAATGTTTCTTTGGTGACCCCCTACCAAAGTTGTTCAAGCCATCAGGATTTGTCAAAAAACATGGCCGCTTGGGGGCGGGGCTTATTTTGCCTATATTTCTATATAGAAAACTTTAAGATCTTCTCATAAGAAACCATTAGACCATGTTCAATGTAACTTGGCAGGAATGTTGCTTTGGTGACCTTCTACCAAGATTGTTCAAGCCCTCATGATACGTCACAAAACATGGCCACCAGGGTGTGGGGCTTATTTTCTGTATATATCTGTATAAAAAAGTTTTAAATTCTTCTTGTCAGAAACCACCGGACAGATTTCAATATTTCTTGGCAGGAATATCGCTTTGGTGCCCCTCTACCAAGATTGTTCAGGCAATCATGATTCGTCAAAAAACATGGCTGCTAGGGGGCATTGCTTATTTTCCCTATACATCTATATAGAAAACTTTAAAAATCTTCTTGTCAGAAACCACTGGTTTTCCTTAGTGACCCTCTACCAAGATTGTTCAAGTAATCATGATTTGTCATAAAAAATATGGCTTATTTTCCCTATATATATCTATATAGAAAACTATAAAAAATCTTCTTGTCAGAAACCAATGGACCTATTTCAATATAACTTGGCAGGAATGTTTCTTTGGTGACCCCCTACCAAAGTTGTTCAAGCCATCAGGATTTGTCAAAAAACATGGCCGCTTGGGGGCGGGGCTTATTTTGCCTATATTTCTATATAGAAAACTTTAAGATCTTCTCATAAGAAACCGTTAGACCATGTTCAATGTAACTTGGCAGGAATGTTGCTTTGGTGACCTTCTACCAAGATTGTTCAAGCCCTCATGATACGTCACAAAACATGGCCACCAGGGTGTGGGGCTTATTTTCTGTATATATCTGTATAAAAAAGTTTTAAATTCTTCTTGTCAGAAACCACCGGACAGATTTCAATATTTCTTGGCAGGAATATTGCTTTGGTGCCCCTCTACCAAGATTGTTCAGGCAATCATGATTCGTCAAAAAACATGGCTGCTAGGGGACATTGCTTATTTTCCCTATACATCTATATAGAAAACTTTAAAAATCTTCTTGTCAGAAACCACTGGACTGATTTCAATATAACTTGGCAGGAATGTTTCTTTGGTGACCCTCTTCCAAGTTTGTTCAAGCTGTCATGATTCGTCAAAAAACATGGCCGTTAGGGAGTGGGGCTTATTTTCCCTATATAGCTATATAAAACACTTTAAAAATCTTTTTGTCACAAACCATTTGACCAGTTTCAATATATCTTGGCAGAAATGTTCCTTTGGTGACCCTCTTTCAAGATTCAGTTCAAGCCGTCATGATGCTTAAAAAAAAAAAAACATGGCCGCTGGGGGGTAGGGCTATAAAATGTATACAAAAATCTTAGATCAGTGAACTTGGCTGAAACTTCAACAATAATCTGTTTGCTCAGGTGCTCTTGTATATAGTAAAACTGGGGTTTACAGGGTATATCATTATTTTTCTTCTTTTTGCTCAAAAACATAGATTGTGGGTACTTGTTAGAACCGCCTCAGTGAGACATTTCTAACCAGTACCCACAATCTATGTTTTTGAGCAGAAATATGAAAAATATTAAAACATATCTGAAAACTTTCAGTTTTTGGTGGTGAAATTTTCAATATATTTGAATAGGCGTGTTTTCGTATTGAAGAAGGTGTCTTATCTAGAGCTCTGATAGAAATTTTGGCTTTTTTCTTACAGTCCACATCCCATGAATTTCATCTCTATAGATAAGAGGGGTTATGTACAAAATATTTTTCTTATTTCTCCAGGAAAACATTTTGTGGATACTCATGAGAAGCACCTCAGCCAGATGTTTCAAATGGAAGCACATCGTCGAGGTGCTTTTAACCCTTCTCTTGCTGAACACGATATGCCTTGTCTTAGCAAACAGTGTAGATCCAGATCAGTTGGCTTCTGAAGAAGCCAACTGATCTAGATCTGCACTGTTTGTCATTAAATATGTGAATTTCTTTCAAAAACCTTGATCAAGTAATCTGATTGGCTGGAAATTAGAAGTGGGCGTGGCATCTTAATTTTTTCAGCATGAGAAGGGTTAATGAGTACCACATCATATTATGTTTTTGTGGAGAAATAAGAAAAATAGCAGTATTTTTTGAATGAACAATACATATTGTCTGAAGCTTTAAATTTTGTTTTCAGAAACATGTCCAAGTGGTGAACAGTTGGTGGATAATGGTTGTGTTAAATGTGAGATTGGATTCTATCGTAATGAGTCAGAATCAAGACTCTGCAAACCCTGTCCTGGAAATAAAATCACTACATCAACTGGAGCTATCTCCAGAGATGATTGTACAGTTGGTAAGTCATGATTTTCAGCAGTTCAACTCTTTCATTCCTGAGTTTCTGAAATGGACTTTTCCATTCTTGAATTTGGACTTGACCACTGATGCAAATAGGGGTTTCAGTCTAAAATTAAACACAGAATGGCAAAAAGTGTGGATCTGCACTGATTGCAAAGTTGTCTGTTTTGGTCTGCTGGGCTGAAAGGGTTAATTTTTAAACTCTTAACCCATTTATGTCAAATGGACTCTCCACACTTAACTCTTTGAACAGGTCCATTTCCTATATAAGGGGTGTCTGGTGTCAGTTTGCATGTAGTGTAAAAGGTTATTTTCTACAGAAAAAAACAGAAAGAGAAATATTTCAAATGTTGTCTGCTGAAATTTCCACCCAGGGTCTGTTACCAATTTTCCATAGAGGCATGTAAGCTAAAGTAGCCTCTGTTTTTAATTTTTCACAGAGGCATATGAGGCTAAAGATGCCTCTGTTATAAATTTGCTACTGATGCATGTGAACTTAAGCAACCTCTGTTACTCATTTTCCACAGAGGCATGTCAGGCTGAATCAGCCTCTGTTATTAATTTTCCACAGAGACATGTGAGGCTAAGGCAGCCTCTGTTGTCAATTTTCCACAGAGGCTTGTGAGGCTCTTGATGCCTCTGTTATCATTTCTTCATAGAGGCATGTGACCTAAAAGCAGCCTCTGTCATTAATTTTCCACAGAGGCATGTGAGGCTAATTCAGTCTTTGTTATTACTTTTTCATAGAGGCTTGTGTGACTAAAGCAGCCTCCCGTCAATTTTTATGCCCAACCACAAAAAATAGCAAAGGTATTATGTTATACTCTCCAAAATTTTTAGTCTGTCCGTCTATCAGTGCTTTCATCATTTGTGTTAGCGCCATAACTCTGATACCATCAGAGATATTTTCTCAAAACTTTACACAAATGCAAGGCACTATAAGACAACATGCAGAACACATGAACCGTAACTTTGGTTTGGCTACTTTTGGAGTTATTGCCCTTTAAACATTGAACATAGGTGTTTCTACCATGTATTCATGTCTGCTTTGTAGGTTGAAAACTGTTGGAGATGCTGTTATGAAATTTATCATAAATGAAAGCACTATGAGACAATGTGTAGAATAAAAAAATCTGTAACTCTGGTTAACCTTCTTTTGGAGTTGCAGTCCTTTGAACATAGTAGATATTGCAAATAGTCATTTCTACTGTGTATTCATATCTGCTGTATATTTTCACGCAGCTTCACTCAAATGTAAAGCCCTATGAGACGACTTGCAGGGCACTTGAACTGTAATTCTGATTTGCCTATTTTAGAGTTATTGCCCTTTGAACATTGAACATTGCCACATGGACATGCATCAGTGTTGAAAATATTAGGGAAAGACTAATACACCTTCCCTTTGATTTTATTTTTGATAGAGTTATGACGCTTGCTTGATGTAAGTGCAGTGGCGGGGCAGGGTGCAGTGCTTGCAGCACTTTTATTCACAGAGGCATGTCGACTTAAGCAGCCTTTGTTATTTATTTTCCATAGAGGCATGTGAGGCTAAAACAGTGTCTGTTATAAATTTTCCACAGAGAAACTTTTTCAACAGGCAAATTAGGCTAAAGCACCCTTTGTTATCAATTATCCACAGAGGCATGTGAGCTAAAGCTACCTCTGTTATTAATTATCCACTAAGGCCTGTGAGTCTAAAACAGCATCTGTTATAAATTTTCCACAGAGATATGAGAGGCTAACGCTGTCTTCATTATTAACTTTCAACAGAGAAATGTAAGGCTATAGCCACTCTCTGTTAATATTATTCCACTGAGAAATGTAAGACTAAAACTGTCTGTAATATTAATTTTCCATAGAGAAATATGAGGCTTAAACAACCTCTGTTTTTAATTTTCCACAGAGACCTTAGGCTAAAACTGTCTTTATTTACTCACCTGAGTGCGAAGTGCTCAAGGTGAGCTGTTGTGATCAGTCAATGGTTGTTGTTTGTAGTGCGGCGTCAACAATGCTTTAAAAGCCTACGGCTCCTACAGCCCAGGGCCAATTAACTCGAAACTTGGTAGGAAGCATTGGAGTGACTTGTAGATCAAAAAAGCCAAAATCGTTCCAGTCCAAAATCCAAGATGGCCTCCAGGATGGCCATCTTGAAAATCTATTTTTTCCCTTCATCTCTTGAGCCAAAAGGCCAGTTGACTCAAAACCTGATAGGCAGCATCATGGTGACTTGTAGATCAAAAATAGCTAAAATCATTCAGATGGGAAAGCCAAGATGGCTGCCATGGTCCCATTATTGAAAATCTATTTTTTGCTTCTTTTCTTGAATCAAAAGGCCAATTGACTTGAAACTTGGTAGGGAGCATCAGGGTGACTTGTAAATCAAAAATAGCTAAAATTGTTGCCATTGCATATCCAGGATGGCAGCACCATCTTTAAAATTGTTTTTGGCTTCTTCTCCTGAACTGAAAGGCCAATCAACTTGAAACTTTGTAGGAAGTGTCAGGGTGACTTGTAGATCAAATAGCTAAAACTGTTCTGATGGGAAATCTAAGATGGCCACCATCTTAAAACTCTAATTTTGGCTTCTCCTGAACCAAATGGCCATCTGACTTGAAACTTGGTAGGAAGCATCAGTGTAACTTATCAATCAAAAATAGCTAAATTGGTTCTAGGGCCACCATCTTGAAAATCTATTGTTTGCTTCTTCTCCTGAACCGAAAGGCTAGTTGTCTTGAAACTTGGTAGGAAGCAACGGGGTGACTAGTAGATCAAAAGTAGCTAAAATCCAAGATGGCCACCATGGCCGCCATCTTGGTAATCTTTGCACTTCTTCTCCTGAACCCAAAGGCCAACTGACTAGAAACTTGATAAGAAGTACCTGAGTGACTTGTAGATCAGAAATAGCTAAATTTGTTCTGATCAAAAATCGAATCTGGCTGCCATGTTGAAAACATATTTTGAACATCCTCAGAACAGAAAGGTCAGTTGATTTGAAACTTGATAGGAAATATCAGGGTGACTTGTAGATAAAAAATAGCTAAAATCATTCTGATTGAAAATCCTAGCAGCCATGTTGAAAATCTGTTTTGAACTTTTTTATCCTGAACCAAAAGCCCAAATGACTCAAAACTTCATTGCAAGTAATTAGCTGATTTGTAGATCAGAGGTAGCTAAAATCATTCTGATTGGAAATCCAAGATAGCTGCCATCTTGAAAATCTATGTTGAACTTTTCTCTTGAATCGAAAGGCAAACTCATCACCAAAACATGCCTATATAATGTTGACCCCTTAAACCTCAATTTTATATAGTAAACTGGGGTTTACAGGGGTATACATTATTTTTCTTATTTTTGCTCAAAAATATAGAACGTGGGTACATGTTAGAACCGCCTCACCGAGGCAGTTCTAATGAGAACCCACGATCTATGTTTTTAGCAGAAATATGAAAAATATCAGAATTTTTATCTGAAAATTTTCATTTTTTAGTGGTAAAATTTTCAGTACATTTGAATAGGCATGTTTTCGTAATGTGACTTGGAACTTGTCTGGTAATCAGGTGAGCGATACAGGGCCATCTTGGGTCTCTTGTTATTGATTTTCCACAGAGGTATTTGAGGCTAAGGCAAACTCTGTTACTCATTTTCCAAAGAGACATGTGAGGCCACAGTGACATGTGATGCCAAAGCTGTCTGTATTGTTAATTTCCCACAGAGGCACGTGAAGCTAAAGATGTCTGAATAAATTAAGATGCCACACCCACTTCTACTTTTTAGCCAACAGATTACTTAATCCAAATTGTTGCTATAAATTCACATACTTGATGGCAAACAGTGTTGATTCAGATCAGTTGGCTTCTTCAGAAGGAAGCCAACTGATCTGGATTTACACTGTTTGCAAAGATAGGGTATATCTGGGTTCAGAAGGACAAGGGTTAATTTTCCCTAGAGACGTGAGGCTAGAGCTCTTTTTATTAGTCATTTTCCTTAGAGGCATGTGAGGCTAAAGCAGCCTATGTTATTTATTTTCCACAGAGGCTAAAACTGTCTGTATTATTGATTTTCCACAGAGGCCTGTGAGGCTGGCTATAGACTTGATGTTCCAAGCAACACTTGCGAGAAGTGTCCATTAGGTTACTACCAGGACAAAAAGTGGATGACAGTTTGTCTATCTTGTGGTGATCCCAATTACTGGAGAACAGATAATGAAGGATCAGCAGATCCAAAGGATTGTAAATGTAAGTAATAGAATACCTTGCCTGTCTCTTGATCCTAAAAATGCTGACGAAGTCAAATAAAAAAATGTGTTTGTGTTTATATTTTTATACCCTGCCACACAATAGTTGAGGGGGGGGGGGGGGGGTGGTGGGGGGGGCCGTATTATGGTTTCAAGTTGGAGTCCATGTGTCTGTCCGTCCATCAGTTGTACGTCTGTCTGTTGTTTTGTTTCCAGATGATAACTTGAGTAGACATCAATGAATTTTCTTCAAACCTGGTATGTGCATTGATATTGTGGAGATCTGGTTTGGGGTTGCTAATGGGCAAATTCCGTCAAATTTTGACAGAGATATTTGCCTGAATGGTGGGGTATTATAGTTTAAAGTTTTTATTTTTACATAGAATTAAACCATTTCTTAAATATATATGAAATGAACAGCATATTTCTCATAAGATTTTACCAAGTCTGTTTGACTACCCTTTGATTCCTATCCTACCTAGAGGTAGACATGGCACTACTGTCCTTTCCACATCTTTCGGAAAGACGTTTTTTGCTTGGCGTTTTATCTTAAATGAAAATATTTTGTTTTGAATGACTATATCTTATCAGAAACCATTTGTCTTTTTTTTTTCTGTGTTTTGTTCTCAAAATATGTACCTTAAAATTAAATTTATCGCCAAAAATTGGTCTGACCTATGCAATTTCTATAGTGAAGTGATTTTATGGAATTTTTGTCTTTGTAAATATTTTTTACTTTTCTTTGCTGAATTTGAATAATTGATGTTTCACAACAATATTGTGAAAATTTCAGAAAAAATGAACAAGCAGAACTTGTTAAAAATCTGCCTCTAAGTTACCTACCCTACAAATTTCTGCATAATTTTCATTCATTTTTACTATGGGAAAAAGTTAAAATATTGGAATTTTTAAAAACCACTGACTAGAATAAAACTTTTTGCACATAGGTAGTTACGACAAATGGTTTTGCATTAAATCATGGCAAAAGTTTGCAAATTTACTTCTTCTGTTTAAAGCACTGAGCAAAAAACGACTTTCTGAAAGATGTCGAAAGTACAGTAGTTAAGGCGCTTTTTTCAGTCCAAAAGAATTGATATTTTTCTTTTTTCTCCACAAAAACATATGTTGTGGGTACTCATTAGAAGTGCCTCAGCGAGGCACTTCTAATGAGTACCCACAACATATTTACCGGATACCCTTATCTAGACCTATGGGTAGATGAAAAAAGGAAAATTTCATGTGGTTGATCAATGCATTGGTTTGTATAGGACATCATATAGCTATTATATTATGGTGGCATGATAAATGACATCAACTCACAATATAGAGGGTGTGAAGTTCATTGTGTATCAAAGGGATGCAAGTGTTGCATTTAAGATAAATGAAAAAGATTAACAAACACTGGAAATTGAAAGATATGCAAGAAAAAGGATTTTATAATGGCTGTTTGGTGCCTTGGGATCATTGGGCAAGGCCTCTTTATACAAGACAGTGACCCTTGGGACATTTTTTCTATATGCATTAACCCCCAGGGAGGAGTTTTTTAGTGTGCACCCCCATGATCCCCTTTAAGATGTAATCAAAACTGGAGTATGTAGGGCTCTAGATTACATCACTAGAAAACATGCCTATTAAAATGTACTGAAAATTTTACATCCAAAAATTGAAAATTTTCAGATAAAAAACTCTGATATTTTTTCCTATTTCTGCTCAAAATATAGATTGTGGTTACTCGTTAGAACCTCCTTGGTTAGTACCCACAATCTATGTTTTTGAGCAAAAATAAGAAAAATAATGTATACCCATGTAAACCCCAGTTTTACTATATAAAACTGGGTGTAAAAGGGTCAAAATTATATAGGCATGTGTTCGTGATGATGCAGCCATTAAACAAGCCTTTCAGTTTGTTTATTACTTTATGCAGTCTTTTTTTGCAGCATAAATCAATTTCGACCCTGGACCCACTGAACCTACATAAGCCCTGCCTTTGCAAACAGTGTAGATCCAGATCAGTTGGCTTCTGAAGAAGCCAACTGATCTGGATCTGCACTGTTTTCCATTAACTATGTTAATTTGTATCAACAATCTGGATGACGTAATCTGATTGGCTGAAAACTAGAAGTGGGCATGGCATCTTAACGTATTCAACATGACAAGGGTTAATTAATGTGTTTAATAGCTAAAGTTTTCCATAAGACCTTTACCATAGATAATGTAACAAAGAACGCTATACTTATGGTAGAAAAAGTGACAAAGCATCTTTTATCTTATTTTCTATGATAAAGGTTAGACATAGTGTGAATACATGTATCTGTATCTACGTTACAGTTTCTATGCCATATTTTATGAGGCAAAGATTTTTTGCTTGTGTTAACCCTTGTCATGCTGAATAAATTAAAATGCCCTGCCCACTTCTAATTTTCAGCCAATCAGATTACTTGGTCCAGGTTCTTGATATAAATAAACATACTTAATGGCAAACAGTGCAGATCAGTTGACTTCTGAACTGATCTGGATCTACACTATTTGCAAAGTCAGGGTTTATCTGGGTTCAGCAGGACTAGGGTTAACAAGTTGCCTGACAATGCTAAGATGACAATAATTGTCAGAAGTATCTGGGTGGTTGAGCAGTTAGTGCTCCCAACTTGGGATCATAAGGTCCTGGGCCCAGTTGTTCAAAGCTAACGATGTCGGTTGTTAATGATTCATTAAAATTTTCATCGAGTGATACCCAAATACGCTGAAATTTTTTGCTGAAAAAATGTGAGTAGCTTTTGCAGTGCAAAAGCTAATCACATTTTTTCAGCAAAAAATATCAGAATATTGTATATTGAATCCGCTAAAACAGTTAACAAATGACCCTTAATGAGCTTGTTAAGCTAACGATGCTTTGAACAACTGGGCCCTGGTTTTGAATCCTGCTAGAGGCAGAATTCAGCTTATGACTGTACTACACTTCATTGCACAGAGTCTTTCATTACAACTACGTAATCAGGGTCCAGTTGTTCAAAGCATCGTTAACTAGCTTGTTAGTGGTCAAAATGTTCACTGTTCTAGTAAGTACAATATCTAATTCACAGGTATTTTTGCTGAAAAAATGTGAGTGGCTTTTGCAAATCACATTTTTTCAGCAAAAATATTAGCACATATGCCATATTTAATGATCAAAGTTTTAACGATACGTTAACTAATGACATTGTTGGGGTGTTGGGGGAATATTCTGTCTGTCTTCATGTTGACCAAGTTGACCATCCATCTGTATATATGTTACATTTTGGTCATTGTGAGGGGTTGGGATGTGGAGGGGTTTAATAAGCACTGCTTAATAACACTCCTGTTATTTCTTTTTTTTTTCAGTTTATTGTCCACCTGGCCAGGTGGCACAAGATGTTGGCAGTCCTAATCCTTACTGTTTGCCATGTCCTATTGGTGCTTACAGGAATAATGATAATGATTTCTATGGACAGTGTGTCCCATGTTCTGGCAACTATAGGACAGAGTCTGTAGGTTCAGTCAGTCAACAAAACTGTACCATCTGTAAGTATTAGGAATGTTGGTGGATCAACCATCTGTTTGTAGGGAGACACTATATTTATCTTTTGTATTCAGATTGACTGGCCGGAGTAAACCCAGATTACACACCGCATAATGTGAACTATTGTTAATGTCAGCTTGACTGGCCTTAGTAAACCCAGATCAGACATCACATAATGTGAACTATGTAAATGTCCTTAAATTCTGAATGCTTTAATCCATACACTTCAACCTCTTTATAACATGGTTCGTTGTAACACGGCTTTGGATATAACACAGTTCAAAGATGGATCCCAGAAATGCATAGATTATATTGAAAAATGACCATAAACGGTCATTTTTCAATATAATCTATACATTTTTGTTTGGATATAACATGGTTGTTTAACTAACACGGTTTATGCGCTGGACCCCAACAATAGTATTATAAAGAGGTTGTGGTGTACTTTTTTTTTTCTAAATTATCCTTTTTATGAAGCTGTTTCTTACAATACTTAGTGGAATGGCAAGCTATGTAGATCCAGATCTGAGTCTGCACTGTTTGCATATGTCATTTACTTTAGCAAATTCCTGATATCACCATGTAGTGACACTACTGAATGCTGCATCTAGTCAGGGTCTACACTGAAATAATTTCTACTGCTCAAGTGTCAAAAAAAAACTGTACCATCTGTAAGTATTAGGAATGTTGGTGGATCAAGTATCTGTTTGTAGGGAGAAACTGTATTTATCTTCTGTATTCGGCCACATAACTTCCGTAGAGATTGACCGTGAAATCATTTCTACTGTAATTCTGCTGATTCAGGAAGGGCAGTTGTCAGTTACTGGCAAAAGAGTGTCTCACAAGAACTAGTTAAATGATTAAGCCTGCCCAGGAAAACTATGAGTAGGTTAACTGATTGACGCGACTTGACCTAAGCAGCGTTGCCTGTGCTTTAAAACTCAAACAGGCAAACAAAGAACCATACTTTCAACCTGTTTGAACAAAGAAGAGCTAGGACTGGTCTGGTCATACGAATTATTTGTCAGTATGATCTGACTGATGGCGGTAGCATATCCCTGTGTCTGGGGCTTCCCAGTCAGCATTCTACCTAGATCTGTAGCTGACGGGCCGATGACGGCCCGATGTAGATTTACGTAGAATGCTAGCTGGGTTAATACTGCAGTGATATTTTTTCTTATTTCTGCTTGGAAGAATGCTTTGGGTATTCATTTGAACCACTCAGCAAGGTGCTTCTAATGAGTAGCCACAACACATTCTTCAGCAGAAATAAGAAAAAAAATATCTGGATCCTTATGTCTTAGACGTAGATTTGTGCCTGTGTCATAGCTCCAGATAAGAGGGGGTAGCTAGATAATATTTTTCTTATTTCTCCATGAAAACATATGTTGTGGGTACCCATTAGAAACGCCTCGCCGAGGCACTTCTAATGAGTACCCAAAACATGTTTTTGTGATATCAGCATTTTTCAGATGAATAAAGCACCTTATCTGTTGCTATGCTGTACCATAGCTCCAGATAAGAGGGGGTAGCTAGATAATATTTTTCTTATTTCTCCATGAAAACATGTTGTGGGTACTCATTAGAAGCATTTCACTGAGGCACTTCTAATGAGTACCCAAAACATGTATTTTCATTGCGAAACAAGAAAAATATTAATCTTTTTTAGTTGAAAAATATGTCTTATCTGGAGCTATGCCTGTGCCATTTTCATCTTCTCTGAAGATCCGTCTTATGATAAAGGCTTACTGTCATGCTGGATTATGAGTATCACAATACTGTCCATCACGAAAACATGCCTATATAATTTTGACCCCCTAAACCCCACTTTTATATAGTAAAACTGGGGTTTACAGGGGTATACATTATTTTTCTTATTTCTGCTCAAAAATATAGATTGTGGGTACTTGTTAGAACTGCCTTGGTGAGGCAGTTCTAACGAGTACCCACAGTCTATGTTTTAAGCAGAAATATGAAAAGTATCAGAGTTTTTTATCAAAAATATTCAGTTTTTTGGTGGTGAAATTTTCTATATATTTGAATAGGCGTGTTTACATAATGACTATCAGAGAAACCCCTATCATGATACCAGTACTATCAAGAATCTACTGTCATGTTGCATCATGTTACTATCATTATCTTCAAGTCACACAGATTGAAAAGAATTTCCCCGATTTTATAAAGACTGGACTACCTGCTAAGAAAAATAGATTACTCCCCTCTCAAATTTCAGATTTTCCACCATCTTAACAAACATATTTGCAATGAAATCCTTTTTTTTTATGCCCCCTGCCTGCCTTTGGCAGGAGTGGGGCCATATAGCGTTTCGCCGTGATGTTACGTCCATATGTGTGTATATGCGTATGTCACATTTGTAACCAGGTTCAAGTTTACCTGCAAGTTTAGGTGCAAATTTACGTCCGCGTTTCTCTTGCAGCTAATAAATTTTATACCTTCTGGGCTAGAAAATTGAAACTTTGTATGACACTTACCTGCATCAAGACCTTTTAGTGTATGGTACCGTTGCCCCAGGGTCATGCCCCTGGGTGGGGCTAGGGGTCAAAATATATAACGGGTCACCAAGAAATAATCGAATGTTATTGCCATTGAGGCATAGGCAAAATGGTGGGGGCATTTTGTGTACTTTGGACACACGTCTAGTTTTTTTTTTTTGTTTTTTTTTTTTTTTTTATCTCATACTTTGTTAATTTAGACAAAAACAGCTTCAGAATTATATTATGGAAGGAGAAAATCTACAGGGAAAAAAACAAACAAAACTATCAATAGTACAAGTACAAGAGACTATGGGTGATAGCTACCAATAATTGAAAACACTATCACAATGGCACTGTCATGGCAGTCATCATCATGATACCGGCACAGAGGCTCAGTTGGTAGAGCATTCGCTTTGTGACTGGGAGGGTGCAACTTCCCACCCTGGTGGGTTATACTAAAGACTTTAAAATGGTACTAGCTGCTCTTTCACTTGGCACTCAGCATTAACCCTTGTCCTGCTGAATAAATTAAGATGCAACACCCTTTTCAGATTTTCAGCCGATCAAATTCCTTGATACAGATTGTTGATATAAATTCACATTCTGAATGGCAAACAGTGCAGATCCAGATCAGTTGGCTTCTTCAGAAGCCAACTGATCTGGATCTACACTGTTTGCAAAACGGAGTATATCCGATTTCAGCAGGACAAGGGTTAAGAATGTAGAGATTGGAATCAGAACTGGTGAACTCAATGTCAGTGTAATGTTACTGAGTGGAATATCATGTCAAGTGTCTGGGGTGTGATATTTCAGCGAGGCAGCACTCTAAAAGTGAGCATTGAGCGCCCACCACAGCCAGACACCATCGCGATATGACTGAAAGATTGTTGAAAGTGACATAAAGCCTGAAGAAACAAATAAATGTTATCATGATGCATGGATATATTAAATTATCATTACACCCCTACTTATGATATTCTCAAATTTCATTTCAGATTTGTGCCCAGCTGGTGAGAAACCAGATGCAACCAACACTATGTGTGAGAAATGTCCATTGGGTACATATCAGTCTATACCCGGCAGCACAAACTGTATATCATGTGACTCAGGAGAAAGCACAAGGGATGTGGGATCTGCTCTGGCAACAGACTGTGAAAGTGAGTACCGTCATCACATCCATGCTCTGATGTACAATGCACACCTGCCTAGTCAGCCTCAGATATGTAGTAAAAATGAATCCATTTAAAACATGCATATACTGTAATATCCCCTAGTATTGGGACAGATAGGCCTTTGAAAACAGTGTAGAACCAAACTCAGATGGCATCTGATCAGGGTCTACACTGTTTGCCATACATACAGCAATATTTTAGACACATCAGTAGGAAATAGAATGGGCTGTTTTAACCCTTGTCTTGTTGAATAAATTAAGATGCCACACCCACTTCTAATTTTCAGCCAATCAGATTACTTGATCCTGATTGTTGCTATAAATTCACACACATAATGGCAAACAGTGCAGATCCAGATCAGTTGGCTTCTTCAGAAGCCAACTGATCTGGATCTACACTGTTTGCAAAGGCAGGGTATATCTGGGTTCAGCATGACAAGGGTTAAATTTTAGGACAAGTATGGTAGGTAGATAAAGTGTTCCAATACTTAGGGTATATACAGTAAGGCTGGTACAATCAATCGGATAATCGATTAATTGATTGATAAATTACACAGAAATGATTTTCTTTACTGATTTTGCTAATAATCAATTAATTTAATTTCTGTGTTTGTTTCATTACTGTATTTATTATCCTAAGGATTCAGACACCTCAACTGTTTACCATACTTGTTCTAAAATTTGAACATATATGATTTACTACCTAATATTGTGTCTAGAAGTAGGGGGATAAGTGGCTAACAGTGCAGACCCTGGTGAGATACTGTGTTCTGCAGTGTCTCATCTGGGTCTACACTGTTTGCTCAGGTCTGTTGGTCCGAATACATATGGTAAAGTAAAACTTGTGGTAAGAGTCATGCTCAGGCAGTAAGCCAGAAAGGTAAAGTTATGACCAAATCTTCACTGATTGCTAATTGATTATCAATCAAAATGGCAGGACTGATAATTGATTATCTTTTTAGCTCTGATTAACCAGCCCTAATATATTACAGCATCATTGTTTAAAATGAAAGTTGAATGATGTTTTTACACCTGTCCAGTAAACATATGGTTAGGTAAACCGACTGCGCTCGACATGACCCCAGTGGGTTGACTGGGCCATAAAACCCCAACATAAACTATCTATTTAAAGAGCTTCAAGGAGACTGGATACACTTTGCAGATTTTCCACCTTTTTTTTACAAACAGGAAGACAACTTTTGTGACTTCCTGTCTGCAGTCCTTCTGAAAAACATCTAAAAGGAAAGAATTTGCTTTTCAAAAGAGAGGTAAACAATATTGACAGAGTTGCCTCCCATAAAAGTGCATCCATCCCGTTGAATACTGACAGGAAAAGGCTTTTAGCAAATTTGCTTTGACGTCATTTGTTAATTTACACCTGATCAAAACAGTTAAAAGGACAGCTTACGGTAAATGTCCTAACATTTTGAAAATTTTATTCCATACCTTTTTGGTCTAAATTTTTGCTTTTTATGCAGCTGTTTCCTAAATAGTGGAATGGCAAACAGTGTAGACCCTGATCAGACTGCTCCTTCAGGAGCAGTCTGATCTGGGTCTGCACTGTTTGCATATGTCATTTTGTTAACAACTTTGATGTACAAAATTATAGGACATTCCCGTACCTGTGCACGTTATATCAGTGCGCAATTTGTCCCCACAATGCATGTCTTCAAGCTGTCAGAAATATTTTAGTCCTCCCTATTTAGCTGGTGTGGGACATGGCTAGAAATAGAGGGTACATAACAAGAGATTTTAATTAGATCTATAGCTTTAGACAAAGAAGGATATGACGGATACAGTCATTCTCCCCCTTCCGCTGATTCAAGAAAGGCAGTTGTCATTTTCTGGCGAAAGAATGTGCACAATACTGGTTAACCCCTTAGAGGACTAAGCCTGCCCAGTAAACATGTGGTTCGGTAAACTTACTGCGCTCGACATGACCCCATTGGGTTGACTGGGCCGTAAAACCTCAACACAAACAAAACCATACCATATGTTTTGTAAATTCATGAAAACATGGTACTGGTATTCATTAGAAGCATCTTGGTTAGGTTCTAATAAATGAGTACCCACAGCATATAATTTCCTTTAAAGGCAAAAGTACTATGCTTTTACAATTTCCAAAAGGGGAATTTAATTTTTTTTTTTTCAAAGAGAAAATTAATTATAAGAATTATTATTATTATTATTTTTTATTTTTTTTTCTCATCAAGCCATGATTAAAAAAAGCAAATGAACGAGGGTGCTATTGTGCATGAATGCATCATCGTCTACTCTAAAAAGGAAGAATTTACTCCTTCTATTATAGCAGACCCCTTTTTACAAGAGAAGCAAGAAGCAAAAACTATTTGACAGAGTTAACTTCCCGTAAAGCTTACAAGTGTATCTGTTTTTTTTTTTTTTTTAGTAGAGTATCTGTTCCACATTAGACGTTTTCTTTAGTAGAAGTTTTTTTTTCTTTATTTCAGTATATTGTCCATCTGGTGAGGAGAAACTGGCCACTGGGGTGTGTGATCCATGCTTGAGAGGTTCGTGGAAGGATAATGCTAATGGTCTGTTTAGCACTTGTGCTGCTTGTCCAACTAACTACACAACAGCAGGAAACGGAACTCAACAAGAGGCAGAATGCACTATCAGTAAGTTGGTAATACTATAGCAAGGCTTCATATAAGAGGGAGTATCAGTTAAGTATTTTTCTTATTTTCCCCCGAAAACATATGATATGGGTGCTCATTAGAAGCGCCTCGCTGAGGTGCTTCTAATGAGTACCCACAACATGTGTTTTCATGGAGAAATAAGGAAACTGTCAACACTTTTTTGCTGAAAAAAAAAAACACCTTAATTGGAGCATTGCCATAGTTACCCCAAATGTATGAGCAAACAGTGGCTATCCAGGTCAAACTACTTCTGAGGTTTTGCTGGAGTGAAAATTTTTTATTGTGATTGTATTTTATCAGAAACCATTTGTCTTTTCTATTTTTGTCCTAAGTTCCCAATTATTTAACCTAAAATTAAATGTATGGCTCAAAATTTGTTTCACCCTTTCAATTTTATATAGTGCAGTGGACCTTCAATGGCTTTAACAGCTCATTACGAAAACATACCTATATAATTTTGACCCCCTTAAACCCCACTTTTACATAGTAAAACTGGGGTTCACAGGGGTATACATTATTTGCCTTATTTCTGCTTAAAACATAGATTGTGGGTACTCGTTAGAACCGCCTCACCGAGGCGGTTCTAACGAGTACCCACAATCTATCTTTTTAAGCAGAAATATGAAAACTATCAGAATTTTTATCGGAAAACTTTCAATTTTTGGTGGAAAAATTTTCAATATATTTGAATAGGCGTGTTTTCGTAATGTTTTAGAAAATGGAAATTTGTTCTTGGCATGGGAAGTTTGACTTAATCCTCGGTCTGGAGGAATCTAGGGGTGTCTTTTTGCTCTTCTGTACAATAATGGTATGTTTAGCATACTGATTAGAATTGTCTCAGAGGAACATATTTTGAAACTAATGCATAAATTGAAACTGGCAGAACACAGGTAGTTATAGCATTCAAACAGATTTGCATTTAACCCTTGTCTTTCCTTGCCTTTGCAAACAGTGTAGATCCAGATCAATTGGCTTCTGAAGAAGCCAAACAGTGTAGATTCAGATCAGTTGGCTTCTGAAGAAGCCAACTGATCTGGATCTGCAATGTTTGTCATTCAATATGTGAATTATTATCAACAATCTGGATTAAGTAATCTGATCGGCTGAAAATTAGAAGGGGATGTGGCATCTTAATTTTTTCAGCATGACAAGGGTTAATGCAGAACATTCCAAATTGCCAGTCATCCAGCAACCTTTTTAGACACATCATAAGGTTGTCAGATGAACTTATCAAAATTTAGGACAAGTATGGTGAGGAACTATGGCATCCTAATGGGGTAAATATCCTAAAACTTCGTAAACCAAGTTTCTGACAAAAATGGCATATGCAAACAGTCTGAAGGAGCCATCTGATCAGGGTCCACACTGCCATTCTACTAAGTACTTTTACCTGTTAAAGACTGAATAAACTCTCTGACACTACAGTGTAGCTCCAATACATCGCGGTCCGTTATTTCGCGAAGTCCAGTATATCTCGGATCGGCCATGGCTCCCAAATTTTCCATAAGCAAAAAAAAAATTCAAAAACATAATATGTTTGTTGTTCTATTTAACCTCAGAAAGAAAAAAAAAAACGTGTTTCGCCTCCGGTACTTGATTTTTCGCGCCTATCCTGATGCTAAGTCACATCAGGTATTATGACAAACAATCAACTTAGTGTCAATCAGCGCACACATTGATTATAATTGGCAAACAATAAATTATATCTCCGTTATTGTCATAATCATTATCATCAAAGAAAACAACTGCGTCAAAAAAAAAAAAATAACAATAAAACTAAAATAAAAAGAAATTAACTCTGATAAAAGCCAGTTTTTTTTTTTGTTTTTTTTTTGTGCACGCAACACAATGATATGTAAAGGGAAGCAATTCAAATTATCTTAGCCCAACTGAAGCCGTTTTTTGGAACTTCCCTTCGCCGTTCCAGGGAACCAGAGTATCCAAAATGGCGTCATAAATTCTCAACTTGATGATTTCTTGTTTTCAAACGTAGTTTATCAGCTGGTTTCGATTGAAATTACTTGTTAGACACAGCGCACCATTGTAAATTATGCCATTGAGCAATTCTAATCCAATTTTAATTAGGAAATATGGCTGACAGCATGACTGAATGCCATTTATCAGTGATGTCTCAGCAAACTACCACAGGATCAAACCAAGCGAGTGTTATGCATGCCATTATACATGCATGGTACATGTCTGGACTTATATCGCGCTCCGTTTATATCGCGATAGCGGACTCTGGACCCCGAGGACCGCGATATATTGGAGCTTTACTGTATATATTGGAAGAGTCCATTTTCGATTTTAGGTATGTCAGGCTATATGATATAGATATTCCTAAAGAAAATAGTTGACCTATTTGCGAACATTGGAGACCCTGATTAGGGGCTGCATTCTGCAGCATCTGATCTGGGACTGCACTGTTTGCCAGTTACCAGTTTAGGGGTCTCCAGCCTTCAATGGGTTAAGAAATACATGCCTAAAAAGCAAAATTTAGGCCAAAAAGGTATGGAATAAAGTGTTCAAAATTTTAAGACGTTAATTTAAGGTAAATACAGCAGTCTTAAGCATGACAAAAGCTAATATTTATGTCCCCCACCTACAGGGAGGGGGACATATTGTTTTGGGGGCAGATCCCATTGGCTTTGGCCTTGGCATGACAGCATTACCGGTTCTAACGAGTACCCACAGTCTATGTTTTTTAGTAAAATACAAAAAATAATGTATATCCCTGTAAACCCCAGTTTTACTTTATAAAAGTGGGTTTAAGGGGGCCAAAATTATATAGGCATGTTTTCTTGATGTTTTTTATTTTTTTTTTCCAACAGAAAAATAATGACATTTTTTTTCCCACAAAAACATATGTTGTACACATTAGAATTGTCTTGCTGAGGTCTTCTAATGAATACCAACAACATAGTGACAAAACCAACAAAATGGCATGTGCACCCAGCAAAAACTCAGTTCAGCCTTGGCATCCCCCCAGTCTGATCAGAGTCTTCACTTTCTGCATGACGAAATCTTGGGTCCTTAGCTACCCATTGAGCGCATAGCGAAGACTGATCAGAATGGCAGATGCCCAGGCTGATCTTCATCTTCACTGGGCGCACATTCCATTTTGTTGGTTTTGCCATATGTTTTTGTGAAAAAATAAGAAAACTGTTATGTTGATATTCCCACTTATCTGGAGCTATGTTTGTTTTTCCATAGGAGACTGCCCTGCTGGTACCCGACGTAATCCAGATGACACTGATTGTATTACTTGTGAACTAGGAACGTACCAATCTCTTCCACTCAATACTACCTGCGTGCCTTGCCAAACTGGACACAGCACCAGGGACACTGGCTCAACCAGTAGTAATCAATGTGAAAGTAAGCATTTGCTTAGAGGGTTTATAGTTGTATTGTTACTGTCACACCTGCATCTTCCTGTGTGTTCAGCTGTCTGTCAACATTTGCTTCATCTCTAGCATTTTGTTCCATTTCTGATCCACTATTGCACCAACAGTCATCTATAACTTGGCAGACACTTTCTCCCTAACAGAAAATACATGTATGCTTAAATTTGCTGTAAACAAAACAAAAACTAGAAGAAAATCACTCAAGAAGAGGTGGGAAGCAGAACGAATAATCAGCAATGGTGCTGTTTACTTTTTAATGACAGATTCTATCTGTCAGTCTTCGTTGCCACGCAAGGTTTTAGAGAAAATGACTTTGACTACTATTCAATTTCGTATTCATCCACGCACAAAAGTAGACCCAATGTTTCAATGTGTGTATATTAGTACGCCATTGAAGAGCTGTCCATACAATAGTAGTGCAACTTGTGCTTGATCTATGGCGAGAGTCGCTGAGAAAACCCTCCTTGATATATGTGCGAACAACAAAGGCACAGATCCGCACAGGCTGATCAGCGCCTTTGTTGTTCACTGTAGCTCGTTTTTTTTTTTTTTTTCGACAAAGAAGCGTATCACAAACTTAAATGGAGAACAGAATGATACCTGGAATTTATTAGTTTCTCATAGAATCTGGCATTTCAGAACTATTCAGCCCTTTGATTATTTAATGTGATCAATCTTTTGGTATATCAAATACCTTTTTCAAGATAAGTACACATTGATTCACAGTAGCCCAAGTAATGAAAAGTGGTAGTATTTTTTCACATGATCTAATTGTATTATTTATAGATTTTTAAGGTTGCCAAGAAAAAAGAAAAAGAAGGAAGATAGTACACCACACCTCTTTATAACACTATTGTTGGGGTCCATAGCGTAATCCGTGTTAGTTAAACAACCGTGTTATATCCAAACAAAAATGTATAGATTATATTGGAAAATGACCATTTATGGTCATATTTCAATATAATCTATACATTTTTGGGATCCATCTTTGAACCGTGTTATATCCAAAACCGTGTTATAATGAACCGTGTTATAAAGAGGTTAATGTGTATAAAAATGGCATAGAGGAGAATGAGAACTACTCCAGTTAAAGTAAATGTTGGACAATTTGTGTTTAATCTGTCTTTGTGAAAACATTTTAAATTCTGTTAGTTGTAATAGTGGCTGGTTTTCTCCTCGTTCCTCTTGTCTGTCAGTATCTATTAGGCTGATGGAAATGTCTGGGACTAATAAATAGAGGTCGTCCATTAAATCTTCGGTAGTTACTTGGGCATGGAATAGAGTGTCAATCTGTTTAAAGGTATAAGGTTGCCAGGAGATTTGAAAGGAAAGACTAGATGGTAAGCTTTACCCTTAAAATGCCAAGAAAACCTGCATCTGAGTATGTCTGTTTATGTCGTCTGCTGAATATTCTTCCAAAATTTTCAAACCTATTTTTTGCATACAGGCAAACAGTGTGGACTCTGATCTGACTGCTCCTAGATTAGCAGTCTGATCTGGGTCCACACTGTTTGCAAAAATGATTTTTTAAATCACAAGCAGATGAAAAAACAGACGGCAATTGTTGTGATTGGCAGTTTAAGGTAGTCTTTAATCTGACTCCTTGTCTGACAGTTTTGTTGGTGTATTTATAGTGTATACTGTTCTCCTTTTTCTGACTCTTGCCACTGGTGATGGTGTCCAAGGGTCAATAATAGAAATCTCCAATTTGTATTTTCTGTTGGTTAATGTCCAAGATAATAGGTTTACATTCAAAGTAGATATAGAGTTTCTGGGAATATTTAATTTAGTTCTCCTTCTGGACGATAGTATTGGGATACTGCCAACATTGGAAATTATGGCCAAGTGGGTCTTGTTCTCATGTCTCTTTAATGTAGTATTAGAGACAAAAGATTTCTTGCTAGAGTGACATAAAGCCATTTTCATTTGATCAGGTTAAGACCTGCTGGATGTCTGGATCAAAATAAATGTATCGACACTTCTGTAGGAAGTTGGTTGTTGACATTATTTGTTGTTTCTGAAAATATGACAGCTATGACATCATCCAGAGTATGTCCGCCACCTTGAAATGATGTGACACAGGTTTCATCATGTTTCTGCGTGTGATGTCGGCAAGGTGCCCCCTGAATTGCTCATTGAATATGTTCCCAGTCTGTCCTACATATTGTAACCCACATTTAGGAGAAAACTCATTTTACACTATAGATCAATGTTTTCACCCAAATGCACTGTCCTAGTTCATATGGCACAAAAATTGCTGAAAGTTTTGGCAATCTTTGGGCCATGAAAATTTGCGTTTTTATGAATTTTATGTGTGTCCCATTTCTTACACACTTCATGGTATTCAATGATCGGTCCTTGTAACATAACTGATCATTGACTATGGAACTCAAACACCAATTCCAAACATTTGTTAACCCTTGTCCTGCTGAATAAATTAAGATGCCACGTCCACTTCTCATTTTCAGCCAATCAGATTACTTGATCAAGATTGTTTATATAAATTCACAAACTGAATGGCAAACAGTGCAGATCCAGATCAGTTGGCTTCTTCAGAAGCCAACTGATCTGGATCTACACTGTTTGCAAATGCAGGGTACATCCGGTATCAGCAGGACAAGGGTTAATATGTTGTTTTGTTTCTTGTGTTCTTTAGCACACTGTATATATGGAATTTTTTGTTGTTGTTGTTGTGAACTCTTAGCATATCATCACGAAAACATTCCTATATAATTTTGACCACCTTAAACCCCACTTTTATATAGTAAAACTGGAGTTGACAGGGGTATACATTATTTTTCTTATTTCTGCTCAAAAACATAGATTGTGGGTACTCCTTAGAGCCGCCTTGCCGAGGCAGTTCTAATGAGTACCCAGAATCTATGTTTTGAGCAGAAATATTAAAAATATCAGAATTTTTCTGAGAAAATTTTCATTTTTTGGTGTAAAATTTTCAGTATATTTGAATAGGCATGTTTTGGTAATGTGTATATCTGGAACATTTTCTTTACCGTAATATACCTAAGTATTGGGACACCTAAAGTATTGGGACACCCTTACAATTCGTAAAAATAATTATTTTTCGTCATCCTAAGAATTGGGACATATCAAAAATCGCTAAAATTTTCAGTAATTTTTTGTACCATATGAATTGGGACAGTGCATTTAGGTGAAAAAAATGATCTATTTAACAGGGTAAACTGTTTTCTCGGTTTGTGTTTTGTTTTGTTTACAAGCGATGTCACGCAATATTTTACGTCTAAGCATACAACAGGGGGGTTCCTACGGCAGGCTGGTTAGAAAGTAGAAAATGAGTAAAACATTTCTTTGAGAATATTAATATGAAATTTATTCAAGAAATCTGCAAAAACAAAAACGCACATGCGTTTGCATCAGTCTGGATGCGTCGCCATTTTGTGGTTGTCACGTGACACGTCACGTTTTAATTTGCAACTCGAGTGCATCAATAAAGTTCTACAAAAAAACAAAAAAAAAAAACAAACAAACACGACAAAAAAAAACTATGAATAAATACCGGTAATAATAATAAAAAGAAATTCGACAGAATTGTTTACCGATAACGATTTAATGCAAAACAGCGTTGGGGGAACACTAAAACACTGTTGAGATGACCCCAAAACATCGTTGAGACGAACCCCAATAATAACGTCATCAGAACAGGTAGATTGTTCCTCGCATTTGCGATATCGGTTATGCACAATTAACCAACAAAGCGGGGAAGCAGTATATGATTATTTTTTTTTCACTTGGACGCTTTCAACACATGATAGATAAACGAGGGGATTTTAAATCAAAACAATGAGTGCGAATTCTGTTTATTCAATATTAACAATAGATTAGGTTAACGAGACAGTGGTCCGAAAATACACAAAACAATGAACACAAATATGACACGTTTTCATCATTAATCGGTGCCATTTTCAACTACGAGACGTAAGTATTGGGACACCTAATAAAATAATTAATTTTCGTGTTTCTAAGTATTGGGACAGCCAGAAATTTAATTATTTTTTCCTGTCCCAATACTTACGTATATTACGGTATTTCAAGTGAAGGAAGGAAGCAACAGAACTAACAACCAACAACAGTACCTTTGACTTTTTATTATTTAGATTGACGCGTTTCTGTCTTTTCAGACCTTTATCAAGCTAATTGAGATAGTGAAAATGACCCCTGAAGTACAAAAAAACGGTTGTGTTTGATCACGTGGTCTGATTGTTCTAAAAATAGATTTGGTATCTCTTAGAAATGGTTGTCAATAATGCATGGTGAATAAAATTGAGGTACATGTATATAGTTAGAAGAGTTAGATAGAGATTTTAAAGTAGTTAGTGCATATTAGTTAATAGGCCTGTGGTAATGTTTCCGTCCGGGTCTTTGTAGATGGTTACATCTAGGAAATTTGCCTGAGTTTCGCTTATGTCTACCATGAATTTTTTCGAACCGTGGATGTTGTTTAAGGCATCAATGAAGAAGTACAACTCCTCCTGTGTATGCAGCCATATCATGAAGATGTCATCGATATATCTCCACCAGACAAGGGGTACTTGTAATAAAGAGTTAACAACCGGTACCTGAGGTGTGAGAGTGACTTGTAAAGCTTTTGGGATTGTTTTGGTGCATTCACATTTCTTAAGGTAGTTGATGTGGTGATCAGTCCGGGGCATATGTATGCTTAGTTTCTTTAAAACCTTGAAAGATGCTTGGTTCTTCTCACTGATGATTAGTTGTGTTGATTCCGGTAGCTTCCGTTTTTTTTATTATTTTCTTTATTTGTCTACTCTCAGCATACTGTATACCTGGAACGGAGAAGAACAGCGCAGGTGGTTGTGATGATTGCCCCAGAGGTTACTACAAGGACAATAGCCATGGTCTTTTCTCAACGTGTGAATTGTGTCCCCTTGACAAGATCACACCTAAAGAAAGATCAACAAGCATCAATAATTGTACTATTGGTAAGTTATGGCTGAAAAAAAAAAAAAAAAAAAAAAAAAAAAAAAAAAAAAAATATATATATATATATATATATATATATATATATATATATATATATGCAGTCGACTCTCGTTATCTCGAATTCCAAGGCTCATTTAAACACTTCGAGATATCTGTACCTAGACATATCAGAGTTGAGAGAGTGAGGAAAACAATAAATTGAACAACCACATTTAACAAATGAACATGTAATTTGACTCCTGAAGTTAAAAATATATATATATAATAATTTGAAAAAGAGGAGAAATCGCTCCTTAGGAGCAATTTCTGCTCTTTTCCACATTGTTTTGTTACCTGTTGTCATTGTTTCATGTTAAAACAGGGACCCGATTTTCACGTAATTCGAAATAAGCGAGTTCGAGATAACGAGGTACGACTATATATATATATATATATATATATATATATATATATATATATATATATATATATATATATATATATATATATATATGCAGAGAGAGTGAGAGAGAGAGAGAGAGAGTAGGAGTGTCCATCTGGCCAAGTGGTTACTGCTCCCTACTTCGAATCATGAGGTTCCGGTTGCAAATTCTACTGGAGGCGGAATCTAGCTCATGACTACAGTACTTCATTGCACAGAGCTTTCATTGTCACCTTTCTGTCATCTGTATATGACTTAAATGTTGAAAGAGACATAAAGCACCAAATTATCATTATTATATACCCATTATATATGGGGAGTGGGGTAGAGGATATAGTTTTCAGGTCCATCTATCCGTTATGTTTTGGTTTCTGCTTCTTATCTTGCTAAATAGTTTAAGGAATCATTCCATATTTTGCATAACTGTTGATATTGATAAGATGTTGCTGTTATACAAAAATAGAGTCCTAGTAATAAGTTTCTTTAGAGTTATTTCCCTTTATAATTCTTGAAAAAGTGTTTTTACTTCTGCTTTTTATCTTGCAAAATAATGCAAGGAATATATTCATAGTTTGCATAAATGTTGATATTGATTAGGTGTTGCTGAAAGACAAAAATAAGAGTCTAGGGGTAAATTCCTTTAAATTTATTTCCCTTTTGTAATTCTTGAGAAGGTGTTTTGTTTTTGGTTTCTTATCTTGCTAAATAGTTTTGGCAATCTTTGCAAATTGTGGCTCATTTGGATGCGCCATCCGACTGGAGCCAAGGAGGTTGCGGGTTCAACCCCCGCCGAGGTCAGCAATATTCTTTCATGAGATTGATCGTGAAACATTTTGTATGTCATTCTCTCCCTTCTGCTGATTTAAGAAGGGCAGTTGTCAGTTTCTGGTGAAAGAATGAGCACAATACTGGTTAACCGCTTAGAGGACTAAGCCTGCCCAGTAAACGTGTGGTTAGGTAAACTGACCGCGCTCGACATGACCCCATTGGGTTGACTGGGCCGTAAAACCTCAACACAAAGAAACAAACATATTTTGCATAAACATTGATATTGATGAGGTGCTGCTGTTAGACAAAAATAAGGGCCTTGGGGTTAATTCTTTTATTTCCCTAGTAATTCTTGAAAAGGCATTTTAGTTTCTGCTTCTTTTCTCAACAATTTAAGGAATCCTTTTATATCAATAATGTTGATATTGATAAGATATTGCTGTCAGAGAAAAAATAAGGGCCTAGGGGTTAATTCCTTCACAGTTATTTCCCTTCGTAATTCTTGAAAAAGAGTTTTGTTTCTGCTTTGTGTCTTGCTAAATAATTTTTGTTCGTCGGGGAGAGTCAGGCCAACATGGGTAGCTGCCGTTTGATCACTCTGGCTGTGCACTTGATGGGTTGCTAAGGGTTCAAGGTTTCTACGTGCGGACAGTGAAGGATCAGACTGGGCAGATGCACAGGTCACTGTGCGTGATTCACAGGTAATTTAGTTGTCTAGGGTGTGATATTCGATTGAGGCAGCACTCTAAAAGTGAGCATTGAGCTTCCTGCAACATGCAGACACCATTGCAGTATGACTGAAATATTATTAAAGTGATGTAAAACCAGAATAAAACAAACTTGCCTCTATGTTTTATAAGCAGTGTACTAAACACCTTAACCCTTATCCTGCTGATCACGACAACCCTACCTTTCTTCAGAAGCCATCTGATCTGGATCTACACTGTTTGTCATTCAGTTTGTGAATTTGAACGGAAACATTACATAATGTAATCTGATTGGCTGATGGTCAGAAATGGGTATGGCTAATTAAATTATCCAGCAGGATAAGGGATAAAAATCTA
This sequence comes from Anodontia alba, assembly GCA_964016985.1. Lineage (NCBI taxonomy): Eukaryota > Metazoa > Mollusca > Bivalvia > Lucinida > Lucinidae > Anodontia > Anodontia alba. The sequence goes on along the minus strand of OZ024822.1, from coordinate 122,941,793 downwards.
TATTAATAACACCATCTCCGTAGCCTGGCTGATTTTCTATTAAACTGTTTTCTTCACTAAAAGGTAACTGCAGTGCAGGTTACAAGATTAGTGCCAACAATGATTGTGAAATATGCCCGAAGGGAACATACCAGGACCAGAAGTGGGAGACTGTTTGCATTAATTGTGGGCCAGACAAAACAACACAATTCACTGGAGCAGACAGAGAAGATCTGTGCATATGTAAGTAAAAAAACAGAGTTTTTTTTTAATGTTCCCCAGCAGGAAGGTAGTTGATTGTACCTAAAACTGTGTCACAAACAAAATGCAGTCAAGCATGTTAAATAAGCACCTAAAGAATGCCAAATATTGCTTAACCCTTACCAGTCTCTGGGCTAATTCAACAGATGACAGCTTGACAATTTTTATGCCCCCATCATGAAGTGGAGGAGGGCATATAGTTTTAACATCTGTCATATAACTCTGTCTCCATCTGTGTGACTGTCGATCCCTCACACTTCATAGTACGGTTTGTGTCTCGACAATTCCTCCTAAAGTTTTCAACGTAATGGTTTGAAACTTGCACCATAGTAAGGATATAGACTGAGCATGTGAATAAAGATCACACAGCCCTGTCAAGTCATTATTGTTACAGTAATATACCCTTGATTTACTTAAAAAAATTGTCATACTTATGGCATAGTAGGGTGCATGTCTCTGCAAGTTCTCCTACAGTTTTCAAGATGATTTGAAACTTGCAGCAAAGTAAGAATATAGGCTGGGCATGTATATAAAAGTCTTAGAAATCTTATCAATTTTTTATTGCTAGAGTTGCAAACCTTTGATTTACTTAATATGGCCTTGTACACATGGCATAGTAGGGTTTGTGTCTCTGCAACTTCTACAGTTTTCAAGATGATTTGATACTTGCAGCAAAGTAAGAATATAGGCTGAGCATATGCATAAAGGTCACAGAACTCTGATCAGTTTTTATTACTAGAGTTACATACTCTGGATTTCATTATGTAAACATGCCTATTCAAATTCATTGAAAATTTCACCACAAAAAAAAAACTGAAAGTTTTCCAATAAAATTTCTGATATTTTTTTTCATATTTTTGCTCAAAACATAGATTGTGGGTACTCATTAGAACCGCCTCGCCGAGGCTGTTCTAACGAGTACCCACAATCTATGTTTTTAGCAGAAATAAGAAAAGTAATGTATACCCCTGTCAACCCCAGTTTTACAATATAAAAGTGGGGTTTAAGGGGGTCAAAATTATATAGGTATGTTTTTGTGATGTACTTAGAAAATTTGCCTCATAAGGGCTGTGTCTACGCAACTTCTACAGTTTTTACGATAATTGTTTGAAACTTGACGCAAAGTAAGAATATAGGTAGGGCATGTGAATGAAGGTCACAGAACTCTGATCAGCTTTCCATTGCTAGAGTTACATACCCTTGATTTACTTAGAAATGTTAATAAAATCACTCTTCTTTTACTTTTTGTTTAGAATGATAAATCTACAAAGCCAAACTGGCAGCAGCAGGGACATTTATCCCCTTTAGGGATCTTCGGGGTTTTTTTGTTTTTTTGGGGGGTTTTTTCCCCCCTGAAAATAGGCTTCGACATTCCATGCAGATTGTCTCCTTTTGCAAATTGTCTACAAAGGAGACAATTTGAATAATATGTCAAAGCCTATTCTTTTGGAAAAAAAAAGAAAATGTCAAAATGTCAACTGCTGGTTTTTTACCCGGCATGTCAAACATTAAGTGAGCTGCTTCTTTAATGCAGGTAGACTTACACTTATTTGAGATTCAAGGGATCCAAAAATGTAACCTCTTAAGAGAGGTGATTGGTTAATATAGGTAGCCTTTAAGACTGGTTTCACTGTGGTACAACCATGCAAACAATGAAAGCTTTTATCAGACTGCAGGCTGATTTGGTTCTTCATTAGGTGCATCAGTCCAAAGGTTATTTTTCTCATGTTTCAGCTCAGATCATTACGAAAACACGCCTATTCAAGTATATTGAAACTTTTACTTCCAAAAACTGAAAATTTTCAGATAAAAAATTCTGATATTTTTCATATTTCTGCTCTAAACATAGATTGTAGGTACTTGTTAGAACCGCCTTGCCGAGGGGGTTCTAACGAGTACCCACAACCTATGTTTTTGAGCAGAAATAAAAATAATGTCTACCCCTGTAAACCCCAGTTTTACTATATAAAAGTGATGTTTAAGGGGGTCAAAAATATATTGGCGTGTTTTAGTGATGCTTTATTTTAGTTTTCCATAAAAACATGTTAGAACTTGAACACATATTTCTAAGTAAAGCTCTTTTATTTGGTCAAAATATATTGCTATTTTGTTATTTTGTTTTGAAAGCATGTTATGTGTACCCATTAGAAGCACCTTATTAAAATGTTACCGTAATAACCTTTAATATTGGGACAGACAGGCCTGAGCAAACAGTGTAGACCCAGATCAGACGCCACAGAATGTGGCATCTGATCTGGGTCTACACTGTTTGCCACCCATCCAGCACTGTTTCAAACACATCAGCGGGTAATAAAATAGCCTTTTTCAGATTTTAGGACAAGAACGGTAAGGAGTTAAGGTGTTTGAATACTTATAGTAAATACGGTATGTCATGTTTTCATGGAGAATTAAGAAAAATATTTATCTGATTATTTTCTGGTAAAGGGCTATGTTTTACTAAGACAATAATGATGTATACTAGCAGCAGATACTATTTATATTTTTCAAATATAAGAAAAAAAATAACCAATACGTTTTGGTCAGAAAATGGTTGTATCATCACTCTTTATCTTATTGACTTCATTAATATTCTACTGAACAGTCTTATACGGTCAACTCTCATTATCTCGAAGTCCAATGGACTATCTGAAACACTTTGATATATCTGTACCTCAACATATTAGATTTGCAGAATTGAGAAAAAAAAAATAAATCAAACAACCACATTTAACAAATGAACATGTAATTTGGCTCCTTAAGTTAGAAATATATTGAAAATATTATGGAAAAGAGGAGATATTGCCTCTTTTCCACAATATTTTGTTACCTCTTGTTAGATTTTCATGTTTAAACAGGGACCAGATTTTCACCTCAAGTAAGCAGTTATGCGACATAAGGGAAATCAAGATAACGAGAGTTGACTGTATTGGTAAAGGCTTCTAATGTGTACTCACAAAATGTTTTTATGAAAAAAATAAGAAAAATATCCACAAATCCCTTATCTTGAGCTATGGTGTTGAATGTTGGATGCACAGACAGAGCTTTTTCCGTTTCCTTATAAACTCCATTTTGAGAAAGTGTATCTAATGACTTTCACACCTCTAAAATTCTGGGCCCAGTTGTTCAAAGCATCGTTAGCTTAACGAGCTCGTTAAGGGTTATTTTGTTAACTGTTTTAGTGGATTCAATATACAATATTCTGATATTTTTTGCTGAAAAAATGTGAGTAGCTTTTGCACTGCAAAAGCTACTCACATTTTATCAGCCAAAAATTTCAGCATATTTGCGTATCACTTGATGTAAATGTTAACGAATCGTTAACTAACGACATCGTTAGCTTTGAACAACTGGGCCCAGGTTGTGACATGCACACAGCAAAAATTCAGGTAATGATATGCGTACAGCAAATATTCAGGTAATGACATGCACACAGCAAAAATTAAGTTAATGACATGCACATGGTAAAAATTAAAGCAATGACATGCACACAGCAAATATTCAGGTATTGACATGCACACAGCATAAATTTGGGTAATGACATGTACACAGTAAAAATTAAGGTAATGACATGCACACAGCAAAAATTCAGTTACTGACATGCCCACAGCATGAATTCAGGTAATGACATGCATACAGTTACATTTAAGTAATGACATGCACATAGCAGAAATTCAGGTATTGGCATGCACACAGCACATGTCACAGCAAAAATTCAGGTAATGACATGTACAAAGTAAAAATTTAGGTAATGGCATGCACACTGCAAACATTCAGGTATTGACATGCACACAGCAAAAATTCAGGTAATGACATGTACAAAGTAAAAATTAAGGTAATGGCATGCACACAGCAAACATTCAGGTATTGACATGCACACAGCAAAAATTCAGGTAATGGCATGCATACAGTAAAAGTTAAGGTAATGACATGCACACAGCAAAAATTCAGGTGATGACATGCACACAGCAAAAATTCAGGTGTTGACATGCACACAGCATGAATTTAGGTAATGACATGCATACAGTTACATTTAAGGTAATGACATGCACACAGAAAAAATTCAGGTATTGAGATGCACACAGCACATGTCACAGCATAAATTCAGGTAATAACATGTACACAGTAAAAATTAAGGTAATGGCATGCACACTGCAAAAATTCAGGTATTGACTTGCACACAGCATAAATTCAGGTAATGACATGCAAACAGTAAAAGTTAAGGTAATGACATGCACAAAGCAAAAATTCAGGTAATGACATGCACACAGCAAAAATTAAGTTAATTACATGCACACAGTAAAAATTAAGGTAATGACATGTGCACACAAATATTCAGGTATTGACATGCACACAGCATAAATTCTGGTAATGACATGCACACAGCATGAATTCAGGTAATGAGATGCATACAGTAAAAGTTAAGGTAATGCCTTGCACACAGCAAAAATTCAGGTATTGACATGCACACAGCACATGTCGCAGCATAAATTCAGGTAATGATATATACACAGTAAAAATTAAGTTATTAACATGCACAGAGCATGAATTCAGGTAATGACATGCACACAGAAAAAGTTAAGGTAATGACATGCAGACAGCAAAAATTCAGGTAATGACATACACACAGCACATGTCACAGCATAAATTCATGTAAGGACATGTACACAGTAAAAATTAAGGTAATAACATGCACACAGCAAAAATGCAGGTAATGACATGCACTCAACAAAGGTTCATATAATGACTCAGCAGGTCCTATATGTAATGAGTCCTATAACATAGGTGTTCATGGAAATAAGAAACATATCAATGTTTCAGTTGGAAAAAGTACCTTTACCTTTCCATCCTTGAATTTCTGCAGTGGACTCTCCTGTCTTCAAATTTGGACACATTCATTGTTGCAAATAGGAATCAGTCGAATCTAGAACAGAATAGCAAATAGTGTTAATCCTGATGAGACAGCTCATTATGAGCCATCTCATCTGGATCTACACTGTTTGCATAAGTATTTGTTTTGATGTATCGAGTTGATAGTGTTAATTTGAGCTAAATCATTGTTGAATCACTTCTGATGATGATTTTATAGCTTTTTCATTTGATTTCAGTGGAATGTCCTCCAGGGAAAGAAGATATTAATGAAACATGTATGGAATGTCCACGTGGCTTCTACAAGAAATTGTATCTGGCAGCAGCATGTGATCCTTGTCCAGATGGATACACTACAGAAATAACAGGAGCCATTAATGTTAGCCTGTGTTCTGTTCGTAAGTATTGCTTTTTAAAAGTCAAGCTTTCAGCCCTACACAACTCGCTGGGCAAATTCAGTAGATGACAAATTGATGACATTTTTTTTTTATCTTTACCAGAAAATAGGCTTTGGTATTTCATGCAAACTGTTTCCTAAGGAGATAGTTTGCATGAAATGTCGAAGCCTATTTTCTGAGAAAAATAAAATATTTCAAAATGTCATCTGCAGAAATAAGTACCCAAAGCACAAACTTTTACAAATACACCACAACCTCTTTATAACACTATTGTTGGGGTCCATAGCATAAACCGTGTTAGTTAAACACAAACAAAACAAAAATGTATAGATTATATTGAAAAATGACCATTTATGGTCATTTTTCAATATAATCTATACATTTTTTTGATCCATCTTTGAACCATGTTATATCCAAAACCGTGTTATAATGAACCATGTTATAAAGAGGTTGAAGTGTATATAGGTGCTTTTTTCAACCAAAAGTATGAAATTTTTTCTATTTTCTGAAAAAGAAAACAAAACAAAAAAAATACGTTGTGGTACTCATTAGTACTACTCATGAGTACCCACAAATATGTTTTCATGCGGAAATCAGAAAAGTATTTCTCATACATGCTCTTAACTGAAGCTGTGCAAACAGTAGATCCAGATGAGATTTCTCAAAACAAGCCATCATCTTACTAGACTCCCCCCTCCCTCCAACCCCCCCCCCCCCCAACCAAACACCACCCCCCCACCACAACACAAAGTTTTTTATATCCCCACCCCATTTTATATACCAAGGATATACACTGTTTATTGTGTTTGTTGAGATGGGGGATATACTGTTTTTGGGTTGTCCATCTGTTCATCCCTCCATAGCGTTTTGATATAATTTTGGGATGCGAGGATTAATTAACTCTTGGCATGAGGCAGGTCCCCTTAGCCTAGTGGATAGGAGAGTTGACTCTTAATCCATTAGGTTTCTCACAGCTGTGTCGAGCCTAGCCCAAGTCACGTGGGAAAGCTAAGTTTCTGCTTTCGGATGGTCAGGTGGTTTTTCCACGGGTTCTCCAGTTTTTGCCCACCTTTGATGAACGATCGGCTCTATGTAAGTGAAATATTATTGGAAGGGCCATAAAACCCAAACAAAAGATATATATATATATATATTTTTGGCATTCTGGGTAATAATTTCAGCATATGACATTTTAGATCATTTTTTTAGTGGCTCAGAGATGATAGGGAAACTAGGCTGGGACTACCTACAGAAGCACAGAGACCATGCTATGCTCAGCATAATGTACTATATTATACATGAGCTCATTGATATACCAGTACAGCCACACCTTACTCCATCCACTAGCATGACTAGAGGCCACAACTCTCGCCACCTCCAGATTTAGGTGTCTAACACCATCTGCTAGCAGAGCTTCTTCCCAAGCACCATTATCTTGTGGAATCAACTCCCTCAGACTGGTGTTAGCCAGACATCACTGGAAGCCTTCCTGGTCAAGCTGGCCAACATCACCTACTGAACGCCACGGCATGCCTTGTTTTTAACCTTTTAACCATTTTAACTGCTGTTAATATCTCTTTTATCCATGGCATGAAGGCATTCTCCAACACTTTGTAAGAATACTCAAGAATTGAGGGAGGCAATACTGATGATGATGATGATTTTGTAACATTTTCTTTTTCTCAGAAAACAGTCTTTGACATTTCATGCATACTGTCTTCTAAGGAGACAGTTTGCAAGAAATGTCGTGGCTTATTTTCTGGGAAAAATAAGGAGACAATTTACATGAAATGTCAAAACTTGTTTTCTGAGGGAAATAAAAAAAATAAGAAAAAAAATATCACCAATTTATCATCTGCTGAATATTGCCCATAGAGTGGTTAATAAAGTTTAATTCTTCCTCCAGCAGGAGAAGTTTGAATGAAATACTTGTTCTGTTTTTGTAAGGTAATAAGAATACTGTTTGTATATGCCATCAGTTGATATGTAAGGTGAATGCACACACACCAAGGGAGATCAATGACATGACAGCATTTGTTTCCCATCTCAAAGGGATACACTCTTAACAGATAGAATTTCCTCCCTCCAAGGAGCATTTTTTTTATGTCTTCAAGATTAAACTCCTTTAATAAGTGAGGATTATTTACAGGAAAGCAAACTATTTTCTGGTGTAGTTTCTTTTTGGATAGCTTAGAATGGTCTTCCTTTAAAGGGAATGGATGCACTTTTAAGGGGGAAAACTCTTCCAAAATTGGTTTAGCTCCCTTCTGAAAGGGGTCTACTCTGAAAGGAAAGAATTTGCTCCCTTTGGGAGTCTTCTTAAGTTCAATGTGCTAGAAGGATAATTTTCATCTTTAATTGTAGCTGCTTGCAAGGCTGGGCAATATTTGGACAGAACTAGTTCTCCTTTGGCATGTAAGATGTGCAACTATGACACCTACCAAGATGGAATCTGGCAAGAGGAATGCAAGCCCTGTCCAGATGGAAAGGTTACATTCTTTTATGGTGCAGAGAGTGAAAGCATGTGTGTTGGTAAGTGTAATATTACCCCACAAATTGATTGTAGACTGCGAAGTAGGACACAATCAATTTATTTTTAAAAAGTTCCTTTCTCCTACAAAGAATGCAATATACTCTTAATTCACAATATAGTTTGCTGGCCCCACACCATCTACTGCTTCTTCAGCATAGGAAACAGTTGAATCTGAAAGGGCATTCCAATCTCTAATTGTCAGTTCTTGCAGTGAGGGTCCGAAAAGTCAGTGAGTGATGATTTCTACTGTGCCTGATTGCGGGGATAAGATCATATCTTGGAATGCTGGCAGCACCTTTAAGACCTTTGTACAAAAGGATTAGTCTACTGTCTCTCCTCCTTTTCTTGAGAGACTCTCATTTTAGTTTTTTCAGTATTCCAGTCATACTCTCAGTTTCAAAGTCGTAAAGATCTGGAAGAATTGTTAAATTTTCAGAGGACTCACTCTGACATGAAAGTATTTGTTTTCCTTCTCAAAGAGGGCTACTCTTAAAGGAAAGAATTTGCTCCCCTAGGAGCAAATTCTTCCCTTTAAGAGTACTTGTTGTAAAAAAGGATTCTCATATCAGATAAATCAGCTGAGCAAATCCTTTTCTGCTAGCATAGTCTCCCTTTGAAAAAGAATGCAAACTTTTAACCCTTGTCCTGCTGAATAAATTAAGGGGCCACTCCCACTTCTAATTTTTAGCCAATTAGATTAATTGATCCAGATGGTTGATACAAGTTCACATACTGAATTTCAAACAGTGCAGATCCAGATCAGTTAGCTTCTTCAGAAGTCAACTGATCTGGATCTACACTGTTTGCAAAGGCAGGGTATATCCAGGTTCAGCAGGACAAGGGGTTAAACTTAGAATGCTCTTTCTTTAATTGAATTCTTGAGTTAAAGTTTTATGGCCCAGTTAACACTATTAGGATCATTTCAAGTGAGACAGTTAACCTACTCAAAACTTTTCCTTGGCAGGTTCAGTCCTCTAAGCGGTTGAATCGTACTTTGTGCACATAATTTTGCCACTACCAAAAGTATGCTTCCACTGATTCAAGAAGGGCAGTTGTCAGTTTCTGGCGAAAGATTGTGCACAATACTGGTTAACCGCTTAGAGGACTAAGCCTGCCCAGTAAACATGTGGTTGGGTAAACTGACCGCGCTCGACATGACCCAATTGGGTTGACTGGGCCGTAAAACCTCAACACAAACAAACAAGCCAAAAGTATGTGCACACAAATCATTAAGTGCTTAGAGGACTAAACCTGCCCAGGAAGAGTGTTTATAAGTTATTTATCTGGGCCCAGTTGTTCAAAGCATCGTTAGCTTAAAGAGCTCATTAAGGGTCATTTCGTTAAATGTTCTAGCGGATTTAATATACAATATTCTGATAGTTTTTGCTAAAAAAATGTGAGTAGCTTTTGCAGTGCAAAAGCTACTCACATTTTTTCAGCAAAAAATTTCAGCATATTTGCGTATCATTCGATGTAAATTTTAACGAATGGTTAACTAAAGACGTCGTTAGCTTTGAACAATTGGGTCCTGACTTTTAAAGTGTTGACTGGACTGTAAAATTGCAGCTCAAATAAATCAGACTTGTGATGTGGATCTGTGGTATAGACCATACCACAGAGCCTGGCTCTCTATTTAATGTACATGTATATAGATATACTCTATGATTGTTTTCTCTATTGAATTTCAGAAAATTGTACATCTGGTTATGAGTACAATGCAGCAACTATGGGCTGTGACGAATGTCCAATAGGCTTCTACAGGAATCAGTTTAACAGAGCCCACACCATGTGCCAGATGTGTGACATCAATTTCATAACTGCCACGGACAAATCAGATTCTGTTAATGATTGTACTGTCAGTAAGTATAGATGCTTTTATATGGGCTGTATCAAGCAAAAAAGTGCCCTCAAGCATGCACAATCCGTGCAGATTAACATCACGAAAACATGCCTATATAATTTTGACCCTCTTAAACCCCACTTTTATATAGTAAAACTGGGGTTTACAGGGGTATACATTATTTTTCTTATTTCTGCTCATAACATAGATTGTGGGTACTCATTAGAACTGCCTCTGCGAGGCGGTTCTAATAAGTACCCACAATCTATGTTTTGAGCAGAAATATGAAAAATATCAGAATTTTTTATCTGAAAATTTTCAATTTTTGGTGGGAAATTTTTCAGTATATATTCGAATAGGCATGTTTTCGTAATGACATCTTTCTACACATACGCAAAGTCTCATCCTGACAGTTGCTCTCCATTGAAACATTTTATAGTATTCAATGATTCTGTTTATGAACAGAAAATTCCCTGATCAGACTGCGCAAATGCGCAGGCTGATCTGGGCATTTGCTGTCAACATATGCCTGAAAGCACCTTTTTTTATGGTATGACCCATATATTTCTTCCCTGCTTAGAAAAGTGCAATGAATGTTCCGGTTCATATCTTAGTACTTAACCATTCTGGTTCTAAAATTTGAATAACTCTGATTTACTAACTGTCCTTGTGTGTCTAAAACTGCTGGATGAGTGGAAAATAGTGAAGATGCTGATAACTGCTACATTCTGTATCAAAATAACTAAACAAAAATGTATAGATTATATAGAAAAATGACCATAAATGGTCATTTTTTCTATATAATCTATTCATTTGAACAAAAAATATTTAGATTACCGGTATATAGGAAAATGACCTTTTAATATAATTTATACAACATTTGAGGGTCCGTCTTAAAACCATACTTACCCAAAACTATGTTGTATTGAATTATGTTATAAGAGGTTCCTATGTACTTCTGATTTGTTATGCCCCTGCCGTTTTCAATGAGGTGACATCCACTGTGTACATCCAGTCTGTATGTACGAAAAATGTTTTCCGTTGGATATCTTTTGAAAAGATTAGTATATTGGATTTTTATTTTATACACAGGTATATAATTATAAAATATAGGTCAGGTTGGATTTAGGGTAAACTCCACCAATTATTATGGGATTTATGGCCCTTTTTCAACTTTGAAAATGGTTTTCATTCAGTATCTTTAGAAAAGATTAGTGTATTTGGATTCAGACTTTATACACAGGTATGTAATCATAAAATAGAGGTCAGGTTTGACTTAGGGTAAAATCCACTAATTATTATGGGATTTATGGCCCTTTTTCAGCTTTGAAAAATCTATTCAATATCTTTTGAAAAGATTAGGGTATTGGATTAATATTTTATACACAGGTATATAATCATAAAATAGAGGTCACATTCGACAGGCTAAAATCCACCATTAGTTATGGGAGTTATGGCCCTTCTTCAACTTTGAAAAATGATTTCTGTTGATATCTTTTGAAAAGATTAGTATATTGGATTCATAGTTAATACACAGGTATATAATCACACAATATAGGTTAAGTTCAATTTAGGAAAAATCCACCAATTATTATGGGAGTAATGGCCCTTTTTCAGCTTCATTTTTTTTTGGCAAAATGCTTGTTTCCGGATCAGGATGACCCCTGGGCGGGGCCATCTGTGTCATATTGACATATTCAGTCTAGTTCTTTTTTTTGGTTTTCATAATACCTTGGATCACTTTTAGAAACTTAGTGCCAGTGTCCATCACCAGATCAGTATCCAAAAATGATGTCAACAAACAGAGAAGACCCTGATCAGACTGCATGGATATGGAGACATATCGCCAGATAACAGGGGTATCCAGGGCCCAGTTGTTCAAAGCTAGTGATGTCGTTAGTTAATGATTCGTTAAAATTTACATCAAGTGATAAGCAAGTATGCTGAAATTTTTTGCTGAAAAAATGTGAGTAGCTTTTGCAAAAGCTACTCACAATTTTTTCAGCAAAAAATATCAGAATATTGTGCATTGAATCCACTAAAACAGTTAACGTAATGACCTTTAACAAGCTCGTTAAGCTAACCACGCTTTGACAACTGGGCCCTGATAAATATTTTTTATTTCCCCCACATAAACATCTGCTCTGGGTACTCATTAGCTGTCCCTCAGCAAAAACATATGTTGTGGTACTCATTATAAGGCACTGCAGTACCATAACATAAGAAAAAAGTATTTTTATACCCTCTCTTATCAAGCGCTATGTTATCATGCCATTTTCACAATATAATGATATGGGAAATGAGGAATATTTTTGTTATTAACTCTGTCCTTGCTAGTGGTGAATTTTATCGCCTGCTAATAACCTTTGCAAACAGTTTGGACCCAGATCATGCCCAACAAAACCTCGGGCCTGACCTGGATACAAACTGTTTGACATTCTGATGGTATTCTCAAAAGATTTTTTTGAAAAAGTAAATTAAAAAAAAAATCATAGACAACAAAAAAGCGTACAAAATTACCCAGCATGCAAAGAGTTAAGCAAATTAAGACAGATTTATGCAATGAAAATATGACTAAAAGTAAGACGCATTAAAAAATTGGTTTTACAAAAAAAAAAAACAGGAACATGGTAATTTTATAACCCAAATATTTATCATTTCCCATATTATATGGTGAAAATGACATGATTACTTAATTTTTTTCTGATCTACCCAAAAACATATGTAGTGGATACTCATTAGAAGTGCCTGAGGCATTTCTAATGAGTACCCACAAAGTATCTTTTTGTGGAGAAATCAGTAAAAATACATTTTTTGTTAAAATATTGGCTTATTAAGAATTATGACTAAGAAGTATACATTTTACATAGACGTTTTAACCCATTGTATATTGAATAGAATCTACCACACTATATATTGGAAGAGTCAAATTTCAAGTTTAGGTACGTCCAGCTATGAGACTTACATATTCCTAGAGAAAAATGGCTAAACTATTTGCAAACAGTGAAGACCCTGATCAGATGCCACAGAATGCGGTGTCTGATTTGGGTCTGCACTGTTTGCCATTTACCCTTTTACAGGTCTCCCGACTACAATGGGTTAATGTAATGTAAAGAAATGGTGATTTCATGCAACATGGTTTTTTGTCTTTTATCTTAGGAAACTGTACTGCTCCTGGATATTATAGAAATGTGGACAGAAATCAGTGTGAACAGTGTCCGCTGGGTACATATCTGAATCAGAAGTGGCAAATAAAGTGCATCGACTGCCCTGCTAACCACTCCACCCTGAACAAAGGAAGTACATCAGTTGCTGACTGCAGAAGTAAGTCGGTACCCTTCTAATACCAGATAATGTCTGCCTGACCCAGTGGTTAGCATTGCAAATCATGGGGTACCAGTTCAATACCTGTTGAAGGCAGAATTCAGCTCACGATTGTGTAAACTGTGTCATGTAAAAAGAGCCATTATAGCATATGTGATCAGCAAAGGATCAGGCGAATCTGCGCAGTCTCGCGTAGCTACAGATAAGAGGGGGTATCCACATAATATCTTTCTTATTTCTCCACGAAAATATATGTTGTAGGTACGCATTAGAAGCGCCTCGCTGAGGCGCTTCTAATGAGTACCCACAACATATATTTTCGTGGAGAAATAAGAAAGATATCAGCATTTTTCGGATGAAAAAAGCGTCTTATCTGTTGCTATGGTCTCGCCAGAACCTGTGTTATTCGCTCACATAAGCTGTAGGCCAAGAAGAAACTTCAGCCAAAGAACTAGACATGTAGCCTTGCTAAGGGGCCAGACATGTACAACGACATTGATTTGATGGAAAGTCAAAAGAGCTTTTTTTTTCTTGCTACATGGCTCATGGCTCATATAGTGCTTTATTGCACAGAGCATTTTATTATCATCCTTTCATCATTTTGATATGACTTAACGCTGGTCCTGCTAAAACCGGATATCCCCTGTCTTTGCAAACAGTGTAGATCCAGATCAATTGGCTTCTTCTAGAAGCCAACTGATCTGGAGCTGCACTGTTTGTCATTAAATATGTGAATTTGTATTAACAACTTGGATCAAGTTATCTGATTGGCTGAAAATTAGTAGTGGGTGTGGCATCTTAATTTATTCAGCATGGCAAGGGTTAAGATGTAAAACATAGTTACAGATGAGTAGAGTGTTATATTTTACCCTGAGTATTGAGACACCTTATCTACTTACCATACTTGTCCTAAAACTTGAAATTGTCCATTCTACTACCTGTTGATGTGTCTAAAATAATGCTGTATGTATGGCAAACAGTGTATACCCTGATCAGATGTTTTCGTAATGTATTCTTGTATAACTGATCTCTCTGAGCATGAATATTGATCATCACCACGGATGACATTGAATAAATGACGTAGCATTAAACATACACCAGCATCATTGTCAGTTGGGTTTGCAATTCACACAATGAACTGCCCATTTTCTGACAGGCCACTGAAATAGTCTTCACTTGGAAATTCTCAGACCAATACAAACAAAAGCAGCGCTGACACGGGAAAGTTGACTTGCCAGTGAGATGGTTGAATGCAAAATATGATTATTTGTGAATTCAAAGTTGTAAATTATTTCATATCTACTTCAGGAACATGTGAATTCAAAGTTGTAAATTATTTTATATCTACTTCAGGAACATGTCCAGCTGGGCAGTATTTGGGAGCTAACAACGAATGCAGGCTTTGTGCTATTGGCACATATAGGACTGGTCTTTCGGGAAAAAACTGCGATCAGTGTCCTGACAGACTGCTTACTCCAAGACTTGGTGCAGAGAGTGACTCAGAATGTACTGTCAGTAAGTATGCATACATGGGAAACTGAAATTTACCCTGTTTATCCTAAATGTTCAGGCAGGCCTAAGCAAACAGTGTAGACCCAGATCAAACTGCTCTGGAGCAGTCAGTTTTGGGTCTGCACTGTTTGCCTATTGGTTATGATCTTAAACACCTTATCAGCTGGTCAAATGGACATTTTCAGTATTGAGGATACTGTATTTATTCTAATATATGCCCCGGGGTGTTGCAATTCATTGCTGCTAAAAATAACAGTATTGAGTCCAAATTAAGGCCAAAAATAAGATATTTTGATGGCCTAAACTCAGTTTTGCATATGTTCAGTAATGGTTTTCTCCAAGAAAAGTAGGGGGCTTATATTAGGATAAATATGGTAATTGTTGTACATTTGTATTCTTTTTTGGTGTTAAGCTGTGCATCTAAGAATAAATTGTGTTGTATTTTGTAATGTACAATGGGGGACATTGATTCACAATGCTAGTTAAACTTCAGTTTTTATTCTATCACGCAAGACCAAAGTTTTGTCTGAAATACTCCTAATTACAATCTTATCTCTCTGCTGTTTTTGCATTTGTTATGCCCCCGCCATTTTCAATGGGGGGGCATATAGTATCACCGCTGTCCGTATGTACGTCCGTCCGTCTGTCCGTCCCGTACGTAACACTTTTGGTTTCTGTGTGATATCTTTTGAAAGAATTGGTGTATTGGATTGAAATTTTATACACAGGTATATAATCATAAAATGTAGGTCAAGTTGGATTTAGGGTAAAATCCGCCAATTATTTTGGGAGTTATGGCCCTTTTCAACTTTGAAAAATTTGCAACTTTGAAAAATGGTGTCCATGCGATATCTTTTGAAAAGGTAGGTGTATTGGATTGAAGTTTTGTACACATGTATATAATCATAAAATGTAGGTCAAATTCGATTTAGAGTAAAATCCATCTATTATTTTGGGAGTTATGGCCCTTTTTCGACTTTTGAAAAATGGTTTCCATTCTATAACTTTTGAAAAGATTGGTGTATTGGATTCATATTTTATACACAAGCATATAATTATAAAATATAGGTCAAGTTCGATTTAGGGTAAAATCCACCAATTATTTTTGGAGTTACAGCCCTTTATTAATGTTGAAAAATAGTTGAAAAATGGTTTCCGTTCGATATCTTTTGAAAAGATTAGTGTATTGGATTCAAATTTTATACACAGGTATATAATCATAAAATGTAGGTCAAGTATGATTTAGGGTAAAATCCACCAATTATTTTTGGATTTATGGCCCTTTTTCAACTTAGAAAAATGGTTTCCGTTCCATAACATTTTAAAAGATTAGTGAATTGGATTCATATTTTATAAACAATCATATAATTATAAAATATAGGTCAAGTTTGATTTAGGGTAAAATCCACCAATTATTTTTGGAGTTATGGCCCTTTATCAATGTTGAAAAAAAAGTTGAAAAAATGGTTTCCGTTCGATATCTTTTGAAAAGATTAGTGTATTGGATTCAAATTTTATACACAGGTATATAATCATAAAATGTAAAATCCACCAATTATTTTTGGAGTTATGGCCCTTTTTCAACTTTGAAAAATGGTTTCCATTCCATAACTTTTGAAAAGATTAGTGAATTGGATTTATATTTTATACACAAGCATATAATTATAAAATATAGGTCAGGCTTGATTTAGGGTAAAATCCACAAATTATATTTGGAGTTACAGCCCTTTTTCAACTTTGAAAAATAGTTTAGTTTGATATCTTTTGAAAACATTAGTGTATTGAATTCATATTTAACACACAGGTATATAATCATAAAATAGAGGTCAAGTTTCAATATGGGTAAAATCAACCCATTATTATGGGAGTTATGGCCCTTTTTCACCTTCAAAAGATGTTTTCCTTCTGATATTTTTTAAAAAAGATTGATATGTGTATTGGATTCATATTTTATACCCAGGTAATATAATCATAAAATATGGTCAAGTTCGATTTATTGTAAAATCTGCCAATTATTATGAGAGTTATGGCCCCTTTCAACTTCATTTTTTGCAAAATACCTGCGTGGGGGTGGGGGCATCTGTGTCACACTGACACTTTTCTAGTTACTTTCTAGTAAATTGATTCCCTTTCATTCAGCTTCTTATTTTACAGCTGCTACAAGGTAGCTTTGTGGTATCACATGTTAAAAACATTTCTTTCCTTTATTTTTAAATTATTTTTATGTTAAGTCTTACAGAGATGTTTTGTTTTAGACACTGATTCGATTGTACTGGCTGATCTGAGTTATTGCTTGTAACTCGTGATAAGGCACAGTTTCTCACAAAATAGCTCCTGGGTATTATGAATTGTTGTGCATGACAGGGCTTATATTATGACTAACTGTGCTGTATTTGACCCATCTCATCACGAAAACATACGTATATGTATTTGACCAATCTCATCACAAAAACATAGGTGTATAATTTGACCCCCTTAAACCCCACTTTTATATAGTAAAACTGGGGTTTACAGGGATATACAATATTTTTCTTATTTCTGCTCAAAACATAGATTGTGGGTACTTGTTAGAACTGCCTCACCAAGGCAGTTCTAACGAGTACCCACAATCTATGTTATTTAGCAGAAATATGAAAAATATCAGATTTTTTATCTGAAAACTTTCAGTTTATTATGGTGGTATTTCAATATATTTGAATAGGCATGTTTTAGTAATGTTACTGTGCTTTTGACATCTTTCAGAAAGTCATTTTTTGCTTGGCGCTTTACTCAGTAGATGTAAATTTGCAAACTTTCATCATGATTTAATGCAAAACTATTTGTTATAACTACCTATGCACAAAAAGTTTCATTCTAATCATTGATTTTTAAGAAATCAAATATTTTCACTTTTTCCCATATAAAAAAAATGAATGCAAAATAATATGCAGAAATATGTAGGGTAGGTAACTTGGAAGCAGATTTTCAACAAGTTCTGCTTGTTCAAATTTTCTGAAATTTTCACAATATTGTTGTGAAACACCAATCATTCAAATTCGGCAAAAAAAAGCTAAAACTGTTTCCTTAGTCAAAATTCCAAAAAATCACTTTACTATAGAAATTGCATAGATCAGACCAATTTTTTTGGATGTAAACTTAATTTTAAGGTTAATATTTGAGAACAGGAACAGAAAAGAAAAATGGTTTCTGAAAAGATAAAGATATGGTCAGTCAGAACAAAATACATTGTGTATTTTCATTTAAAATAAAACGCCAAGCAAAAACAAATCTTTCCAAGTCATGTCCAAAAGACAGTAGTTTAGAAGCTGCCAAATGGATAATTGGCAAACAGTGCAGACCCAGATCAGATGCTGCAGATTTTTTTTTCCGCACCTGCTTTAGCATGGGTGACGTACCGGTAGGCATGCAAGTTTCTATCCCTTTGTCTGGTCATTCATCTGTCAGTGTACTTAAGTCCACCCTAGTGTCCACCCCAGTGACCATCCTAAATGAAATATACAAACTGTAAAACTTTACAGCTAGTACACCACTAATTGTTTTATGTCATTTAGCTGAACAGAGATGACAACTCTCATTTTTCTGATGCTTCTTTTCACATTTCTGTGCAGGTGTGACAAACTTCGAAGTTCTAATTTTCTTTAGGAAATCACATAGCCTGACATACCTAAAGTAAAACTTGTCTCTTAACAGTATATGTGTTTGGTTGTGTGTTAGATGGGGTGGAGTGGTGATTCTTCCCTATAAGCAAATGAAGAATACTTTTCTTTTAGAGTAGACCCCTTTTCAAAAGGACATAAGTGTGCAGGAAAGAAACACCAGGAAGTAACCAGAGTTGTCCCTCTTGCAAAAAATGGTGGAAAACATGCCAAGTGTATCATGTCCCCTTAATTTTGTATATAATTTTTCTAAGGTCCATGCCTGGCTGGGGAGTACTATGTGAGAAATCTGTTAGAATGCAAGCAGTGTGACCGTGGGTACTACCAGAATGAGGCAGGGAAATTTCAGTGTATCGTCTGCCCCTACACAGTTCAGTACACTCCTGCTAAAGGTGCAGCAAGTGTGGATGATTGTAGAAGTAAGTACCATATTCATCTAGATCCAGGGCTCAAGGTTTCAAAACTTTTTTCATGCTCAACTCAGCTGAGCATGAAATTTTCTGTGCTAATAAATATGAAAATGCCAACTATTGTTGGCATTTTCTTATTTATTAGCAGAGAAATTTTCATGCTCAGCTATGTTTAGCAAGAAAGAATTTGCAATAGTTAGTAATTTGAGATTTAATAGCAGGACAAATTTCATGCTCAGCTGAGTTGAACATGAAAATTGTTTTATAACCTTGGTCATTCTCCTCTGTCTGCTGATTCAAAATAAGTAGTTGTCAGTGACTGGCAAAAGTATGTTTGTGTTGAGGTTTTACGGCCCAGTCAACCCAATGGGGTCATGTCAAGCGCGGTCAGTTTACCTAACCACGTTTACTGGGCAGGCTTTGTCCTCTAAGCGGTTAACCAGTATTGTGCACATTCTTTCGCCAGAAACTGACAACTGCCCTTCTTGAATCAGCGGAAGGGAGAGAATGAAGGTAGAAAATATTTCATGATCAATCTCCACGAAAGAATGTTGCCGACCTCGGCGAGGGTCGAACCCGCGACCTCCTGGTCTCCAGTCGGTGCACAAGTACTTGTTAACTGCATAGAGGACTAAACCTGCCAAGAAAAAAGTGTGAGTAGGTTAACTGATGCTTGATATGACCTTAGCAGTGCTGGCTGGGCTGTAAATTCCATTTAAAAAATTCTTCTTACCATACTTTTCTTAAAATTTAATCCTAATCCTGGATATGTCCTCCCTTTGCAAACAGTGTAGATCCAGACCAGTTGGCTTCTGAAGAAGCCAACTGAACTGGATCTCCACTTTTTGCCATGAAGTATATGGATTTATATGTACAATCTAGATCAAGTAATCTGATTGGCTTGATATAAGAATAGGGCGTGGCATTTTAATTTATTCAGCATGAAAAGGGTTAGAGAATTCTATTTTATTACCTGTTGATATGCCTTAAATACTGCAGGATGAGTTGCAAATGGTGTAGACCCTGATCAGATGAGACATTCTTTGGGGACTGATTTGGGTCTGCACTGTTTACTCAAGCATGCCCATTAATCTATTGTAGTCTGGAGACCCCTAAAAGGGTAATTGGTAAACAGTGCAGACCCAGATCTGATGCCGATCTGATCAGGTTCTTCACTGTTTGCAACTAGTTCAACAATTTTTCTCAAGGAATATTTAAATCACTTAGCCTGATACCTTAAATGGAAATTAGAATCTTCCAATATATAGTGTGGGGGAGTTCATTCAGTTAACAATGGGTTAATCCTATATATTCAGACACCTTAACCCTTGTCCTGCTGAACCCGGACATACCCTGCCTTTGCGAACAGTGTAGATCCAGATCAGTTGGCTTCTGAAGAAGCCAACTGATCTGGATCTGCACTGTTTGTCATTCAGTATGTGAATCTATATCAACAACCTTGATCAAGTTATCTGATTGGCTGAAAATTAGAAATGGGTGTGGCTTCTTAATTTTTTCAGCAGGACAAGGGTTAATACCATACCATACTTGTCGTAAAATTTGAGAAAGTCGATTTTACTACCTGTTGATGTGTCTGATAAACTGATGGCTGATTTGCAAATAGTGTAGACCCTGATCAGATGCTGCTGAACCCTTAAACTGCCAATCACAACAATTGTCATCTGCCTTGAAATCTGCTTGTGATTTTAAAAGTCATTTCTGCAAACAGTGTGGACCTAGATCAGACTGATCCTAGGAGCAGTCTGATCACTGTCCACACTGTTTTCCTGTATGCAAAAATAGGTTTGAAAAGTTTGTAAGAATATTCAGCAGATGACATGAACAGACGACATTTTCAGATGCAGGTTTTCTTGGCGTTTTAAGGGTTAATATCTGATGCCCAACCCTCAAACATGGCCCTTTACTTAATTTGTGGACAACACAAGTCTAGGTCAGCATGCACATTTGTGCAGTCTGTTTGCACATGATATAGGAGCCAGTTTCCTATGTTGTGCATTATCTGATTTATAAATTCTTTTTCCTGGGAGTCAGTTGCCTATTATCTGTCCCAGCATGTGTCGAAAGCAAAATCATAAAATGATGATGCCCGCAACAGAAGTTTAAAAGAAATCCTTATTTCTGGACAACTTTATATCAAACAATGGCCTACAGACAAGGTTGTGGAATTATCAAATTTTGTTACTTATCCATGAACAAGAAATGGTCAAAATCCACTCATCCAACAAAGATTTACTTGCCAGAAAGTTAACATTTTTCTTATTTCTCAAAGAAAACATATGTTGTGGTACTCATTAGAAGTGCCTCTAAGAAATAAGAAAAATGTCTTATAATCAGGAAACTCTTCTTAGCTAGAGGTATGAGTCCTTGGCCTTACATCACGAAAACACGCCTATATAATTTTGACTCCCTTACCCACTTTTATACAGTAAAACTGGGGTTTACAGGGGTATACATTATTTTTCTTATTTCTGCTCAAAACATAGATTGTGGGTATTCTTAGAACCGCCTCGGCGAGGCAGTTCTAAGGAGTACCCACAATCTATGTTTTGAGCAGAAATATGAAAATTATCAGAGTTTTTATGTGAAAATTTTCAGTTTTTGGAGGTGAAATTTTCTATATATTTGTATAGGCGTGTTTTCGTAATGAAAAGTATGAGCTACCTCATGGCAAAACCAACAAATCGATGTGTGCCCAGCAAAGACAGATCAGCCTGGCATCTGCCCAGTCTGGACAGAGTCTTAGCTGTGCTCTTAAAGGGTGGCTAAGTAACTAAACTTTCTTCATGCAGACAGCAAAGACTGATCAGAATGGGTGGATGCCCAGGCAGAGCTGAGTCTTCGCTGGGCACACTTGCAATTTGGTTGGTTTTGTCATGAGGTGTCTCAAATAATGTTGAAGGTGGCATAAAGCACAAATCAAAATCATTATGACTATTGTCGCATTACTTAGAATAAATATGGTAATAAAATTTTGTATTTTAGGTCCATGTGGTGTAGGTCAAGAGTTAAATGTTCAACAAGATCGCTGTGAACCATGTTCCGAAGGTTTTTACCAAGACAATGAGAGAGAGTTCAGTTGTAAACAGTGTCCTCCCACAAAGAGTTATACATCTGGCAAAGGATCTGCCAGTTTTGAGGACTGCCAAAGTATGTATAATATTCTTAAGAAGGATATACAGATAAATATTTTCCTTTGTGTCCATGAAAACATATGTTGTGGGTAAGATTAATGTCAAAATATGTTTTTGAAGAAACACAAGTCAAAGTAAAGATACCAAATTTTTTTATTATTATAGATTTAACCTTTACCACTCTCTCGGCAAATTATGCAGATTCTTATTTACTTTTTTTTTCAATTTTTCCAGTGGTGTTCAGGAGGCTGCAGGCTTGACCCCAGCCATGTTGGCAACATTCTTTCATCGAAATTTGACCGTAAAATATTTTCTATGGTTGGTCTCTGCCTTCTGCTGATTCAAGAAGGGCAGTTGTCAGTTTCTGGCGGAAGAATGTGCACAATACTGGTTAACCCCTTAGAGGACTACACCTGCCCAGTAAAAGTATGGTTAGGTAGATTTACAGTGCTCAACATGACCCCATTGGGTTGACTGGGCTGTAAAACCTCAACATAAACAAAGAATTTGACATTTCATGCAAATTGTCTCCAAAACAGGATTTGATGGTTCATGCAAATTGATGTAGATGGAGATAATTTGCATGAAATGTCAATTCCTGTTTTCGGGGTAAAATAAGAAACATTTCAGTATGTCTTCTGCTGAAAACTTTACCCAGAGTGATCTAAAGGGTTAAAAAAATAAATAGCACCTAAATGTATATACAAGCTCAAATTTGGGGAAAATGTTAGGAAAGTGGTTATCCTGCCTTTTAGTGACATCAGTCAAGTAAATGGTGCATAATTACAGATAAAACCATTACGAAAACATGCCTATTCAAATATACTGAAAATTTTACCTCCAAAAAAATGAAAATTTTCAGACAAAAAATTCCGATTTTTTTTATATTTCTGCTCAAAACATATATTGTAGGTACTCGTTAGAACCACCTCAATCTATGTTTTTGGGCAGAAATAAGAAAGATAATGTATACCCTTGTAAACCCCAGTTTTACTATATAAAAGTGGGGTTTAAGGGGGTCAAAATTATATAGGCATGTTTTCATGATGACTTTCTTTTTTCATCTGAAAAATGTGGTCTTTTGTTGCACTTGATTTAGCATGGGCGACTTGGGCCTGCAAGTTTCAGTCCTTCTGTCCATTCATTCTCCATCTACTTAGTCCACCTTAGTGACCACCATAAATGAAGTCTACAAATTGTAAAACTTTACAGTTAACCCTTAAACTGCCAATCACAACAATTGTCGTCTGCTTTGTCATCTGCTTGTGATTTTAAAAGTCATTTCTGCAAACAGTGTGGACCTAGATCAGACTGCTCCTTTGGGAGCAGTCTGATCTGGGTCCACACTGTTTGCCTGTATGCAAAAATAGGTTTGAAAAGTTTGCAAGAATATTCAGCAGAAGACATAAACAGGCAACCTTTTCAGATACAGGTTTTCTTGTCATTTTAAGGGTTAATTTCACTGTATTGATTGTTTTATTACTGAGCTAAACAAGGATGACAACTCTCACTCTTCTGGTTCTTGTTTTCACATTTTAGTAGGCATGTGTGACATAAAATTCAACAAAGTTCTATTTTTTTGTTTTTTTTTCCCCCTCCACAAAAAACAAAACAAAAACATATTGTGGTACCCATAGGTGAAAAGGATAAAGGACCAATAAGTTCTTTCTGTTTGGATCAATCTACTTTTTTTCAAGCACGCATGGCAGCAAGCATGTTATTAGTCTACTGCAAGTGTATTATATCTTGTGATATATCTAAATTCAAAGTACAGTGAACTCTCTTTCGAATGACATCATTTTTTTTTATCCCAAAACAGTACTTTGCTGTTGTGCAGACTACTTAATGAGCAGGGCCCAGTTGTTCAAAACGTCGTTAGGTTAACGAGCTCGTTAAGGGTCATTTCATTTTAGCGGATTCGATATACAATATTCTGATATTTTTTGCTGAAAAAATGTGAGTAGCTTTTGCTACTCACATTTTTTCAGCAAAAAATTTCAGCATATTTGCCTGTCATTCGATGTAAATTTTAACGAATCGTTAACTAAGGACGTCGTTAGCTTTGAACAACTGGGCCCAGACTGATATGTAAGAAAGATCTTGTTTTGTTCTTATTTCCTTATTGTTTTGGATATTTGTTACAATCACCTGAAACAGGCAATTTTAACAAATATCCAGAGACATTATGTTTCTTTAAAGTTCTAAACACAATATTCTTGCATAATTTGTGACTAATTGTTATCTCTTAAGCAGTGGTTTCATGACATTCAGACTGTCATTATAAGGAATTTTGTCATTGTATCGAGTGTGGGTATGAAGAGAATTGTATGATATTTTTAGCTCATCTGAGCCGAAGGCTCAAGATGAGCTATTGTGATCACTTTCTATCTGTCCTTCGTCATCTGTCCACACTTTTGAATGTCTTCTCCTCTAAAATCCCTGGGTCAATTTTCTTCAAACTACATGTGGAATCTAAAACCCCTGGGCCAATTTTCTTCAAACTACATGTGGAATCTTCTGTTGAAAGGGGGGTGAATATTTGTTCAGTTGGTCAAGATCCATAAATCAAGATGGCCATCATGCCCATATATGGTAAAAACACTTAAAAATTTTCTTTGTCAGAACTAAGAAAGCTTTGGGGCTGAATAATGGTATATAGCATGGAGGACTCAAGGTCTACCAAGTTTGTTCAAATGATGACTGTAGGTTGACCTTTGACCTTTTTATGGCAAGGTTAAATTTGTGTCCCTATACATTTATGGGGGAATATGTGGAAAAGTCTTCTTCTTTTTTTTTTTTTTTTCAAAATTTATGAAAAACTATTGGCTGAAACTTAACAATGTATGATTAAAGTAGTAAAACTTCTTAGTTGCAATCAAAATTTTGTCCCCAGGGGGGTTGTCTGCCTTTGCCCCTGGTCCAGACATTATAAAATAGTATAATTTTTAAATGTCTTCTTCTCTGAAACAGCTTAGATTGAGCAGTTTCACCATATTTCACATGGTGCCTTCTGTCAAAGGGTCTCAACAATTTGTTCAAATGGTTCTGCAGCATTGAACAAGATGACTGCTGTGCAGATATATGGTAAAAACACTTAAAGTCTTCCTCTAGAACCAAGAAAGCTTTTAGGCTGAATCTTGGTATATAGCAAGGTCTTGTTCAAATGGTGGTCGTAGGTTGACCTTTGACCTTTTTATGGCAAGGTCAAATTTGTGTCCCCAGACATTTTTATGAGAAAAATGTTGTACCCATTTTCTCAGTATGTATTAAAGACAAATGGCTGAAATTAACAATGCATGATTAAAGAAGTAAAACTGTTTAGCTACCATCAAAAGTTTGGGGGATATCTGCCCTTGCCCCTGGGCTATAAACACATATGAAATAGTGAAATCATTAAATGTATTCTTCTCTGAAGACTTTCAGGAAGCTTCATTAAAAAAAACACAAACAAAAAAAAAACAAAACAAAAAAAACTCATGTCTGTAACTCTGACAGACTGTAGACTTCACATGCGCATTTTTAAAGAAACACAAACCAGACAAGTATAAGGTTCATTTTATGTGTGATGACTCATTTATTATCAATACTTTGCAGTTGAATAAAAAAGGTACCTTTTCAAGTGCTAAGGACTTATTACATAGCTCTATTTTTCTTATTCTGCCGGCCTGGTGGCTCAGTTGGATGCGCCGTCCGACTGGAGACCAGAAGGTTGCGGGTTCAACCCCCGCCGAGGTCGGCAACATTCTTTCGTGGAGATTGATCATGAAATATTTTCTACAGTCATTCTCTCCCTTCAGCTGATTCAAGAAGGGCAGTTGTCAGTTTCTGGCGAAAGAATCTGCACGATACTGGTTAACTGCTTAGAGGACTAAGCCTGCCCAGTAAACGTGTGGTTAGGTAAACTGACCACGCTCAACATGACCCCATTGGGTTGACTGGGCCGTAAAACCTCAACACAAACAAACTTATTTCTCCATGAAAGCATATGTTGTTGGTACTCATTAGAAGTGCTTCACTGAGGCGCTTCTAATGAGTACCCACAACATATGTTTTCATACAGAAATAAGAAAAATATTTTGTGGATACCCCTTTTATCTGGACCTGATGACTTATAATCAACTGTTTACAGATAGATGTGATGTTGGAAATGATTGTTCCACAAATGCTACATGTTCCAATGATCCTAATGCTGCAGATGGCTACACCTGCACATGCTTTAGAAACTATAAAGACGTCTTAGGGAATGGACGAAATTGCTTGCGTAAGTATTATAGTAAATACCAATTACAGTTATTCTAATGTTTAACCCTTCTCATGCTGAATAAATTAAGATGCCACTACTAATTTCCAGCCAATCAGATTACTTAATTTGAGTTTTTATAGAAATTCACATATTTAATGACAAACAGTGCAGATCCAGATCAGTTGGCTTCTTCAGAAGCTAACTGATCTGGATCTACACTGTTTGCTATGACAGGGCATGTCATGTTTAGCAAGAGAAGGGTTAATGCTTAACATGATGAGCCATAGCCCAGTCAGTAGGGTATCTGACAAGACCCAGAGGCCGCAAGTTTGAATCCCAGTTCAGCCAAGTAACTTTCATGGAAATTGATCATCAGTATGGTCATTCTCCTCAGTCTGCTGGTTCAAAGTGGGCAATCATCAATTACTTGCAAAGTATGTGCGCAAGCACTGGTTAACTACTTAGAGGATAAGCCTGCCCAGGAAAAGTGAATAGGTGAACTGACGGGCTCGACATGACCTAAACAGTGTTAACTGGGCTGCAAAAATCTCAAATCATACAAAGAACTCAAATTGTACCAAAACTTTAACAAGACATTTTACACATCACGAAAACATGCCTATATAATTTTGACCCCCTTAAACCCCTCTTTTATATAGTAAAACTGGGGTTTACAGGGGTATACATTATTTTTCTTATTTTGCTAAAAAAACATAGGTTGTGGGTACTCGTTAGAACTGCCTCAGCGAGGCGGTTCTAATGAGTACCCACAATCTATGTTTTGAGCAGAAAGGTAAAAATATCAGAATTTTTTCTCTGAAAATTTTCCTTTTTCCGTTGTAAAATTTTCAATATATTTGAATAGGCATGTTTTCATAATGAGTTGTTTATGTGTCTAAATTATAGGATTTGTGGCAAACAGTGTAGACTCTGATCAGATGTCTCCTTCTAATCTGGGTGTGCACTATTTGTACAGGCATGTCTATCTAAATACCTAGGGTAAATATGGTACAGTCGACTCGTTATCTCGAATTCCAAGGGACTCACTGAAACACTTCGAGATATCCGTACCTCGACATATCAGAGTTGAGAGAGTGAGGAAAACAATGAATTGAACAACCACATTTAACAAATGAATATGTAATTTGACTCCTAAAGTTAGAAATATATATAAAATAATGTTGAAAAGAGGAGAAATTGCTCCTTAGGAGCAATTTCTCCTCTTTTCCACATTATTTTGTTACCTGTTGTCATAGTTTCATGTTAAAACAGGGACCAGATTTTCACTTCGAGATAAGCGGTTATTCAAAATAAGCGAGTTCGAGATAACGAGGTTCGACTGTACTTCATCAAAGAGCAATTTATATTTCATTTCCTTAAGGATCAATGGGCCTATTGTGGTGTCTTGAAAATGGAGTTCTGCTCATGTATACGCTAGAGTGTGTAAGCAGTGTTGCAAAGTTCATTACTGCGCATGAAGAGTCTCAATAAAATTAAGACTTTCTTTTTCTAATCTGTTATATGTTCTTTGTTTCCAAAGGCCATCTTTTTGACATTTACTAGCCGTATTGCAGACATTTCTCAAGGGAATTATCTTTCCCAACCTACGGGCAAAGGGACATAATTGATTTTGGTGCAGATCTTGTTTGGCACTGGCATTGGCGTCATCGTGCCTCTTTCTTGTCTGCACAATATCTTGTGAACCAGTGGTTAAATTCTTACCAAATTTTCGTGGATATGAAATCGGGACATAACAAAGAAGTGGTTAGATTTTGATGACCTTAACTGAATTTTCATGGATGCAGCTGTAGAAAAATGGCAAATTCATAGTTGGGGAACATCTGTTTTTTTTCTCTGAAAACAACATTACTATATTTAACTTTTACTGTAGGTATGAATTTAATTTTTGAAGATTTCATCAATGTATAAACTCAAGCAATTAGCCCTCATGGACAGATACATAAAATGGCTATAAAAAGATTGATGACATACAATAGCAGGACAAAAATAAAACAACCTTTACACTATAGTAATCACATGGTTGCTTTTGAATGAACTACTCACGTGTAACAGTGATGGTCATTGACTAAGCATGACAAAGAAAGAACTTATAGTGTTTATATATGTAAATGGTTTTATTTGACCTACTCTGTGATGTCAGTGCTGATCAGTGATATTACAAACTAAATAAAGCCAATAAAAATGAATCTCAATGCAGATTTTATCAATGTGTAAACTCTGGTGAATCACACACACACTGAATAAAACGCTTTATTCAGTTTGTGAGTGAATGGCCAGAGTTCAGGCTTTATTTAGATTGTGAGTGATTTGCTGGTGTTTACACATTGATAAAATTCACAAAAGTAATTATTCATCCTTACAGTTCCAACTTTGTCATCAAAATGTTACACAGGTTGCCAAAAAATGTCAGTCTTATGAGAAGGCAAAAGGAAAATATTTTCTAAGTTTATTTTCTCTGGAATTTATTGACTTGTTAAGCTTTACCCTCAACAAATCAAGTTATTGCATAAAAAGCAGTGCCACATGTTATTAACAGCTGTGCATTAACCGGCCAAAAGCCGTGTATTAACAAGGCAATTCACGCGCTGTTAATGCACGGCTATGCAACTTTCAATATGATCGTACCGGGGCCACTGATTTGCTGCCGTTACGAGATGTGTACTGCCCGGCCCTAGAATGAGCATAGGCCATGGAAATTGCGTTCACGAGACGTCGGTGAAAAGGCGCAACAAAATAGTGCAAGAAATAATGCGAAATGCAGCAAATGTTTTCAGTTTTTATGCAATAATAGCAATTGAACATGGTTTTTCAAAGCATTAACATTCGCCAGGTCCCTAGGGAGGTGTTGAAAACCGCGGCTTCCGGCCTCGGTTTTCAACACCTCCCTCAGGACCTGGCGAATGTTAATGCATGAAAAACCATGTTTGATCCCTATATTGTGTGACATGTGTATAAAGATGAAGAGTTTGAGTAACACAGGAGGTAAGGATAAAATTTTGTGCTTCTTTCAGATGTATGTGACACAGGCTTTTGCCAGCACAATTCTGTCTGCAATAGAAATGATCATACAGATGGGGTTGTTACTTGTACCTGTACTGAATGGTACACAGGAGCAAAATGTGAAACCAGATTTAGTAAGTTGTTATTGGTGTTGTTGCAAGGCTTTAACCCTCTTATCCCCGTGTTTCTGAAGTGGACTGTTCCATCCTTGAATCTGGATGTGTCCACTGATGCAAATAGGGGTTTCAGTCTTAAATCATAAATACAATGGCAAACATTGTAGATCCTGATGAGACATCTCATTATGAGCTGTCTCATCAGGATCTACACTGTTTGCAAATGTATCTATTTTGGTCTGCCGGGCTAAAAGGGTTAAGGCAACGGGATACATGTTCATGGAAGGCCATTACGAAAACACACCTATTCAAATATATAGAAAATTTCCCCTTCAAAAACTGAAAATTTTCAGGTTAAAAAAACCTGATATTTTTCGTATTTCTGCTCAAAACTTAGATTGTGGGTTCGCGTTAGAACCGCCTCAGTGAGGCAGTTCTAATAAGTACCCACAATCTATGTTTTTGATTAGAAATAAGAAAAATAATGTATACCCCTGTAAACTCCAGTTTTACTGTATAAAAGTAGGGTTTCAGGGTGTCAAAATTATATAGGCCTGTTTTCGTGATGAACGCCCAAAATTCTTTCTGCCTCTCTTGTGAAAAGGGGTCTTCTTTATTGTAAGGAAAGAATAGAAATAAGGGAACAAGATTTTTATGCTCCCTAAAGGGAGAGCATATAGTCGCCGCTTTGTCCGTCCGACCCTCCATCTGACTGTCTGTCAGTCCATCGGTCTGAGCAAACATCTAGGGTTAGGGGGTTCAATTTTGTAATCACATTATGCTTTATTCTTTAAGATACATTATAAATCTTGGGTTGGGGAGCTTATAGCCCTTAAAAAATCAACAATGGGACGTAGCCCCTAAACCCGAATTGTTGGAATGTTCGTCCATCGGTCACACTTTTGTTTTTATGCTCCCTGAAGGGAGAGCATAAGTCGCTGCTTTGTCCGTCTGTCGGTCTGTCACACTTTTGTTGGGAGCGTATCTCAAAAAAGTATTGAAGGTAATTTAATGAAACTTAATACACTGATAGAGGGCCAAGAGGGGAATTGCAGAATGCAAGAGCCATAAGCCAGTCACCAGTTACTTCCCTTCTTGATTTTACAACAAAAAGCTTGTCCAGAGCATATCTCTAAAAGTATTGAAGGTAATTTAATGAAACTTGGTACACTGATAGAGGGCTATGAGGGGAATTGCAGAATGCAAGAACCATAACCCTATCACCAGTATTTACAGAGATACTTTCCTTCTTAATTTTTGCAATTCAAAGCTTGTCTGTAGCATTCTCTGAAAGTATAGAAGGGAATTAAATGAAATTTGAAATACAGTGGAACCTTGATAATTAAAAGTCCAAGGGATCAAACAGTTTTGTTCGAATTATTGAGACTTTGAATAATTGAGGGTTAAAATGCATACATATATTTAAGTCGGGACTTCAAAATAATTTTGAATTATTGAGAATTTTGAATTATTGAAGTTTGAATTATTGAGGTTCTACTGTATTGATAGACAGCCATCAGAGGAAGTGCAGAGTGCAAGGACCATAACCAAAGATATTGAGAGGAAGTGAAACCTACAAGAACCATAATTCTACCTTGCTTACTTTTTAATTGCATCCCTTTATTAAATTTTATTGTCTGGGGCATAACTCCAGAAGTGCTGAAGGGAATTGATTGAAGGCTCCATATTTCTCAAAAAATAGACATTTTTTTATCCAAGAAAGGTTTATTAATTTGATATATAGTATTATTACGATCACAAAATGTGGCATATGACATCCTGTAAAATTTCAGTTAGTCTCTCCTTTTTGAACTGGATCAAAAATGAAATGATTTTTTTATTGTATCTCTAAATTAATGTTGGCAACATTAATTCAGAAATACGATAAAATTCATTTCATTTCAAGAACGAGAGACTGACTGAAATTTTACAGGCTTTCAGGTGCCATATCAGTTTATAAAACCTTTCTTGAAAAATGTCTTTTTTTGTAGAATATGGAGCCTTTAATTCAAATTGCATACAAAGGTAGAGGGCACAGTGAACCAATTGTGACAGGACTGCTTATTGGTGAAAAAGTGTAGGGAACCCCGGGGTTGTTATTTTGTGTAAAGCGACCTGTGGTTGGTTAATAATAAAGATGAATTAAAACTCATCATTCTAATTTGAAGAAAAAAATGTTTGTAATTTCCTGATTGTTTCAAAGAAACAAATGTTTCTGTTTGTGGTTGCTGGAGCCATAAGAAGAAGTGGAGAAGTTGCAGTTATTCAGTTTTTGATACCTGCCAATTGAGGGGTTGCTACAGTCAGCTTCCAAAAAGTCCAAGAAAGTGCTGGTGACAGTGGTGTTTTTCCATATTTATTTTGCTGTGCTATGCCTGGTCTTTAATTAAAACAAAATTAAAATTTGGAAGCCCAGCCATACCCTGAAATTAAGCCTTAACCACCAAAAAGGGTGAAATTACTATGGAGCTCTATGAGAAAAATAATTAATTCCCTGTACCAGAGAGGACATCTAGAGAAAGTGCAAGAACCAAGAGTCCAAGAACCATAACTGTCTTTCCTCATTTTACTATTATCTCCCTTTACATTTTCATTGTTATACAAGGTATTTAGTTCAAATTATACACAGTGATAAAGGACATTGAAAGGAAATGCATTGTTTAGTCCTGTGT
The DNA here is from genome assembly GCA_964016985.1 of Anodontia alba. Classification (NCBI taxonomy): domain Eukaryota; kingdom Metazoa; phylum Mollusca; class Bivalvia; order Lucinida; family Lucinidae; genus Anodontia; species Anodontia alba. The sequence goes on along the minus strand of OZ024822.1, from coordinate 122,909,810 downwards.
AAATCCTGATCAGACAGCTCCTACACTGTTTGCTTACACCATTTTGTCAGAAACTGTCGTATACTTAATTTAAGGACATTTACAATATGTTTTTTTGTTATTACAGAGGCTGAAGACCTGGCAGATAAACCATTAGATATAGCCATCCCAGTTGGTATTAGTGTTGGTGCATTCTTGCTTATCCTTGGTATCATAGCAACAGCCTGTTTTGTCGCTTCAAGGTAATTAATATATAGTGGTAGCTTCAGAGGACTTTTTAAGGAGGAGTATTTGATGGTAATTCTGGGATATTTTTCTCCAGTTCTCCATAAAAACACAAGTTGTGGGTACTCATTAGAAGCACTTCACAGAGGTGCTTCTAATGAGTCCTCACAACATGCTTTTATGGACAAATGAGAAAAATTATCATCTCATTTACCTTAACATTCTGCATGCTGGGTAATAAATTTTTAGATATTTTTTTCCCCAGATATAGGCTTTGACATTTCATGCAAATGATCTCTAGAAGAGGCAGTTTGCATGAAATGTCAGAGCCATACTCTGGGAAAAATAAGGAAAATATTGTCAATTTGCCATCAGCTGAATCTGCCCAGAGAATGGTAAAGATTAGAATGCTATAATCTTATCAGATAATATTTTTTAGTTTAGTTTTTTTAATTCTTTTAATTCTTTTATTTTTCCAAGAAAATTGGGGTAGAAATTTTCATGTGAATCATCTCTTATTTAAAGAGATGAGTCAGTTTAAATCATCAAGTCTTATTTTCTTGAAACATGTAGTACCCAAATGTTGGCTACTAGTTATAAGGATTCTGAGAGTTAATTTGAGTGCCCAGAAAATAACCAACGTATATACCCTAAATTTTGGGACACCTTAACTGCTTATAATAATTATCCTAAAATTTGATCATGTATTTGACTACCTGTTAATGTGTCTGAATGAGTGGCAAAGAGTGCAGACCCTGATCAGATGCTGCATTCTGCAGTGTCTGATCTGGGTCTACACTGTTTGCTTAGGCCTGTCTGTCCAAATACCAAGGGTTATTATGATAAGAGAAGTACAGAAATCTATATAACATAGATATGGCATTCATTACACACATATGCGCTAACCCATTTATGTCCCAAAATGCAGAGTCTCATCAGGGTCTACACTTTTTGCCACTCATCCAGCAATTTTTAGACACAACAAAATGGTAGTAAATTGTTCAAATTTTAGAACTAGAGTGGTAAGAAGTAGAGATGTGAGAATACTTAGGGTAAACACAGTAGTGTCCTTATTTCCTCTCAAAGACATAGGCTGTGGGTTTTATTAGAATTATCCTTAACATGTTTTCATGCAGAAATAAGAAAACTATTTTCCAGAGACCCCCCTCTTATCTGGAGCTATGTACACCTCAACGGAAGATCACTCTGATGAAAGTATTTGCCTTCCTTCTCAGAGGAGGCTTCTCTTACAGGAAAAAATGGGAGACAGTAGTCAATTAACTCTCCTGAGTATTCTCTGTAAACAACCAGGGCCCAGTTGTTCAAAGCGTCGTTAGCTTAACGAGCTTGTTAAGGGTCATTTCATTAACTGTTTTAGCAGATTCAATATACAGTATTCTGATATTTTTTGCTGAAAAAATGTGAGTAGCTTTTGCACTGCAAAAGCTACTCACATTTTTTCAGCAAAAAATTGCAGCATATTTGCGTATCACTCGATGTAAATTTTAACGAATCGTTAACTAATGACATCGTTAGCTTTTAACAACTGGGCCCAGGTTAAATTAATTGGATTCATCTGCATTATAACTAGTACCTTTTCCTGGAGAAATCTGGCTTAAACATAGTCATACGCAAAAAAGCTTCCAAAATGTCAAAAACAAACATTTTTTTACGATAAATTTATAAGTTAATAAAATATTTTATGTGGATACGGAAATTTTAAAGTTAAAAATCATTTAAATTCCACAGAGGATCTGTAACAAAATCAGAGGGTTCTAATTAGAAGGACCTAATTGGTATTTGGTCGGCCTTGCACTTTACCTATCAAGGGAGGTAATTAAAATCTAAATCTCTTATTGACTCCCCAAGGCAATTCTAATCAGTACATGCAACATACCATTATTGTATGGAAGAAAAAAAAAATATTCTCTTAAATTACCACCATTTGCTTCCTGACCTTGCCCCATGATTAACCCTCAGTAGTTCAGACTAACCATGTCTCAAATAAATTTCCATGGACCCAAAGATGTTTGAGCCATTGAGGTTCATAGCTACAGATAAGAGGGGGTATCCACATAATATCTTTCTTATTTCTCCACGAAAACATATGTTGTGGGTACTCATTAGAAGTGCCTCAGCGAGGCGCTTCTAATGAGTACCCACAACATATGTTTTTGTGGAGAAATAAGAAAGATATCAGCATTTTTCGGATGAAAAAAATGCCTTATCTGTTGCGATGGAGGTTGTACTGTATGTGATGGCTCAAGAGGCGCTTCTTCTAACATAAGTTTTCACGGAGAATTAAAAAACATACTACAGTCAAACCTCAATGGCTCAAACCTCTTTGGGACCTGAAAATTTGTTCAAGTGGGTAGTTTCAGCCATTGAGGAGTAATCCTGTTGCTAGGTCAAGAAGCAAATGGTGAATAATTAAGGGAAATCTTTTTTGATCTTCTATATAATAATTGTATGTTGAGTGTACTTATTAGAATCACCTCAATGAGGCAATTCTAATGAGTACACAACATAAAATTTCATGATAACTGAAATGACAAAATTTCCCCAAATATTTGTTCTCTTGGAAAAAGTTTGTAGGGACTCAAAAATGAGTTCGAATTAGCCATGGTAAATGAGCCATCGATGTTCGAGCTATCATGGTACTACTGTACATGGATACCCCATCTGATCTGAAGCTTTATTAGAGTGCTGTCTCTTTGAGGTCTATCTTTTCTTTTTAAGAGGAATGTATATATTTTCAAGGGCGCAAAGGAGGCTCTGCTGAAATTGTTTGCTTCCCTTCTGAGCAAATTTATCCTAAATTCTTACCATACGTATCCTTAACCCTTGTCTTGCTGAATAAATTAAGATGCCACACCCACTTCTTATATTCAGCCAATCAGATTACTAGATCCAGGTTGTTGCTATATATTCATATACTTAATGGTAAACAGTGCAGAAGCCAACTGATCTGGATCTACACTGTTTGCAAAGGCAGGGTATATCCGGGTTCAGCAGGACAAGGGTTAAATTCATATATGTCCATTTTACCACTTGCTGATGGGTCAAAAAATTGTGCAAACAATGTAGACCCTGATCAGGTGCCACATTCTGTGTCATATGATCTGAATCTTTGCTGTTTGCTCAGGCCTGTCTATCCCAATATATATGATTACTGTATCTCTAATTTACAGGCGCAGCTCTCCTAAACCGATTCCACAGTACAGTGAGTTTACTGGTGATAGAGTAGAAAAGACAAGTTTGTATTCCCAAGGATATGGCCAGACCCCCTTCAATCAGAAAGTGATGTTAGCTCCAGGAAGTGAGATGGTTTATGATAACCAAGCTTATGTTGGACCAGGTAGGTTTCAGAAATTTTCACTTAGCCTGCTAAACTGTTCTTTGGCTAATTAGATCAGAATTCTTTTTGTGGCGGATGGTCTAGAACTTTGCTACCAGGCAAAACAAAAGTATGTTTTTGCATGCATGTGATCAAATAACTGGGCTGCAAAGGGTAGTCGGCAGCCCATCTAATTGCAGATCTAGGGGTGACCAGTTTAAATCCCAGCTTGACCACATAACTTAATGGAGATGATCGTGAAACTATTTCTTAGGTCATTGTCCCCCTTCCACTGATTCAGGAAGGGCAGTTGTCAGTTACTTGGGAAAGTATGCACAAGTACTGGTTAACATCTTAAAGGACAAAGCATTCCAAGGAAAAGTGTGAGTATGTTAACTGACTGGCTCAAAAGGATCTTAACCCTTGTCCTGCTGAACCTGGATATGACCTGCCTTTGCAAACAGTGTAGATCCAGATCAGTTGGCTTCTGAAGAAGCCAACTGATCTGGACCTGCAATGTTTGCCATTCAGTATTTGAATTTATATCAACAACCTGGATCAAGTTTTTAATGATTGGCTGAAAATTAGAATTGGGCGTGGCATCTTAATTTATTCAGCAGGACAAGGGATAACAGTGATGACTGGGCTGTAAGATTCCCAACTCAAACAAACATTCTCAAATTCCCTTTAGCTTCTATTGTTAAAAGGGAAAGTGAATGCAGTAAATGTCTTAAAATTTCCAATAAAATGACATATGCAAACAATGCAGACCCAGTCAGGCTGCTCCTGAAGTGCACTAGCTCGTTTTACAGAATGATAAAAAAGGAGAACCACTGATTTTTAAGATCTTACAATCTGTCTTTTCCAGATGCTGCAGTTTACACAGCCTAAGGAGTGGGGTCCAAGCTTGTCAAAAAAAAGTCAACTGCTGTACCTTTTCGTTCATTGATCTCTGGGAATCCACGTCAGCCTTTACTAATTCATCAGATTGTGCTGAAAAAATACTGACAAAATAGTGAGAATGTTTATAATAGGCTAGCTATAAGAAGAGGGTATAATGCCCCGAGTTTGTGGATTTTTTAAGCGGAATAGAGCCTATGAGAAACTTTCCAGAGAACAAAAAAAACAACAAAAAAACAAGTTCTTGATTTTCCATTTTATCAATCTCTGGCAATGTAATTCCAGCTAGCTTTGTTATATTGTTTTGATAACCATGACAAGTGAAAAGGTGATAACTGTGCAGATGTCAATCAGCCAGCAACTACATCTGCACATTTGTTTCCTACACATTACAGTAAAACCTGTGTAAGACAGCCACCTTTGAATTGACCTTAGTAGTTGATGTGGAAAGATGGTTGTCTTATAAAGGTACATGTCGTGTAATTTTGCTAGCAAAATTACATGACATGTACCTTTATAAGACAGACAACTTTTTCCACATCAACCACTATTTAAAATCAGTCTCGAAAGTGGCTCTCTTACACTGGTTTTATTGTATCTGACAAGAGTTTCTGTTTTTCTGAAACAAAACTCAACAAGTGAATGGTGCAGACCTTTCTTAGGTTTTTCACTGGTTGTGTAGGACCATTCCACTAGTCGTGGCTAAAATGTCATTTTATTATAAGAACAGCTTCATAAAGATATCAAATTACTCCATGTTTTTTTTGAGGGGCTGACAAGAAGCAGTAAGGGTATTTCAGATGTACCCTGTTTATCCCTTTTAACCCTTTCAGCCTTGCAGATGAAAACATGTACCTTTGCAAACAGAGTAGATCCCGATGAGTGCTCATAATGAGCCATCTCAAAAGGAGCTACACTATTTTGCCATTCAGTTTTTGATTTGGACTGACACCCCTATTTGTGTAAGTGGATGTGCCCTAATTCACAGATGAAAGAGCCCACTTAAGAAACTTAGGGGTGAAAGGGTTATTACTACTTTGGTCCCTTCAGGGGTAAGTACCGGTAGTGGAAATACAGGAATCATTTAAACCAACCCCGATTTTCCTTTTACATGTATGTGTTCTTTTTTTTTCCAAAAGCAACCTTTCTAGATTTTACTGTAATAACCTTCAGTATTGGGACAGATTGGCCTGAGAAAACAGTGTAGACCCAGATCAGATGCTGCAGAATGCAGCGTCTGATCAGGGTCTACACTGTTTTGTATTAAACCATTTTTTTAGACACCTCAAGCGGTAGTAAAATATGCTTATTCAAATTTTCGGGCAAGTATGGTAAGGAGTTAAAATGTCACAATATTTAGGATTAATAAGGTATTCAATGTTTATGATGCTGTTCCCATAAAATGTTAGCTTGTTAGGGCCTGTTAAGAATCAAAACTGTTGCTGGTTCTAATAGTCTATTATGCCATATGTATGTATAGTATTTTGTATCCAAAATTTGGATACGTGCTGCATGTTTTTCATTTATGTAAATATTTGCTGGCAGTTTATATATTCCACCCTTTACAAATTTTATTTTCTACTTTGTTTGTATTACTGTTTTTACCATAATAACCCTAAGTATTGGGACAGATAGGCATTTGTAAACAATGTAGACCCAGATCAGACACTGCAGAATGCGGCGTCTGATCAGGGTCTACACTGTTTGCCATACATACAGCAATATTTTAGACACATCAACGAGTGTCAAATTTTAAGACATAGATAAGGTGCCCCAATACTTAGTGTAAATATGGTATTCTAATTATCATTGTATTTACTCTAAATATTTGTCCACCATCCTGAATATTCAGGCACAGAAAATCTCGTTTTGCCAGAGCTCCAGATAAAGGGCCTTTTTCATCCCTAAGGCCTTTTTTTGTATTTCTCCATGAAAATATATGTTCTGGGTACTCTTAATTAAAAGTGCCTTGCTGAGGTAGTTTGAATGAATACCCAGTGTTTGTTTTTGTGGAGAAATAAGAAGAATAATTATCTGGATACTCTTACCTGGAGCTATGATTTCTCAAACTTTGAACAGACTAGTTTGAAAAGTAGTGGTATGTGTCTAAAAAAAAGGCTGATTGAATGGCACAGTGCAGACCCTATCAGACTTCCTCCAGAGCAGTTTCATCTAGCTCTACACAGTTTGCTCTGGCACAGCTGTCCAAACAAATATTCAGGGTAAATATCAGATGAACCAAGCAATAAGTAAGATTTATTTCTTTCAATATCTACAGACAATCCTTCCAGAGCAAGTATTTAAGAACTGCTGATTTATATCATATTACGAAAACATGCCTATATAATTTTGACCTCCTTAAACCCCACTTTTATATAGTAAAACTGGGGTTTACAGGGGTATACATTATTTTTCTTATTCTGCTCAAAAACATAGATCATGGATACTCGTTAGGACCGCCTTGTCGAGGCAGTTCTAACAAGTACCCACAATCTATGTTTTGAGCAGAAATATGAAAAATATTAGAATTTTTTATCTGAAAATTTTCATTTTTTCGTTGGTAAAATTTTCAGTATATTTGAATCTGCACCTTTTCGTAATGCTGGTCGACACGCAAAAAGAGGACTTAACTCATGGAAACTGACACAATCAGCTTCTGTGTCTCTAGTGTAATTGAGGCTTTCCTTTTATAGTAGAGCCTTTTCAGAAGGGGACAAAAACAATTTTGACAGAGTTGCCTCCTCCACAAGTGTATGCATTCCCCATTATTGTTCTTTTCATATGGAGTTTATTTAACAGGTTTAGCTTGTCTTGGTGAAAAACTGTCAGGAATTATTATAAATTTCACAAATTTTGTAATAACAGATATCACATGGCTCCAGATAAGAGGGGGTATCTGGTATATATTTTTCTTATATCTCCATGAAAACATATGTTGTGAGTACTCATTAGAAGCACCTAGTGAGGTGCTTCTAACGAGTACTACAACATGTTTTTGTGGAGAAATAAGAAAAATATCTGGGCCCAGTTGTTCAAAGCGTCGTTAGCTTAACGAGCTCATTAAGGGTCATTTCGTTAACTATTTTAGCGGATTCAATGTACAATATTCTGATTTTTGCTGAAAAAATGTGAGTAGCTTTTGCACTGCAAAAACTTTCAGCATATTTGCGTATCACTCGATGTAAATTTCAACGAATCGTTAACTAACGACATCGTTAGTTTTGAACAACTGGGCCCTGTACTTTTTTGGTTGAAAAAAGTGTGTTATCTGGAGCTATGTATCTCCTTAATTTGCATAATATCCTAGAAGATCAACTATTAAAGACGATTGTGGGTAATTTGCAGTTCTTATTGACTGGTGGAAAATATAAGGAGTTACTGTCTACCAACCAAAATAGCTAAATGTATTGGTCAGTTTATTCCACTACAACCCCTTTATAATACTATTGCTGGGATATCAACATTTCTACATTTTAGGCAGAGAAGTCCATCCAAAGCCAAAACAGTGTTAGTTAAACAGCTGTGTTTGAATACAAAACTATAAATTATGTAGAAAAATGACATGAAAAAAATCTATAGATTTTATAAATGGTCATTTTTCTATATAGTCTATAAATTTTGTTTGGAAAAATATGTAGCTTATGTAGAAAAATGACCATAAAAATGTATAGATTATTATATACATTTTTGCTTGGGAAAATGTACAGGTTATATAGAAAAATGACCATAAATAGTCATTTTTCTATAAAATCTACATATTTTTGTTTGGATACAACATTTGTGGATAACTGCCTTACATCCAAAACCATGCTATAATGAATCATATTATAAAGAGGTTCTGTACAGCTGAAAATGGTATAATACTCAGAGATGTTCAGGTATTTGTTATATAAATCATATCTGTGGTGTTAGATAGATAAGGATGTAGCTTTTCATATGGGAAATGCCAAGCGAAAATGTGTCTTCATACATAGCAGAGGGTTTGTTAAATAGTATTTGATGACAATTCTGGTCTAACCATAAAAACATGTTGTGGGTATTCATTACATCACCAAAACATACCTATATAATGTTGATCCTTTTAAACGCCACTTTTATGTAGTAAAACTAGGGTTTACAGTATATACATTATTTTTCATATTTCTGCTCAAAAAACATAGATAGTTGGTACTCATTAGAACTGCCTTGCCAAGGAGGTTCAAATGAGTACCACATTCTATGGTTTGAGCAGAAATATGAAAAATATCAGAATTTTTATCTGAAAATTTTCATTTTTTTGGTGGTAAAATTTTCAGTATATTTGAATAGACTTGTTTTCCTATTGAGATGTGCCTCAGCAAGGCACTTTTAATGAGTACCCACATGTTTTTATGGAGAAATAAGATAAATTATCCCAGAATTATCACCAAATACTCCTCCTTATGAAACAAGCCTCTTATGGCATGATCTGAATCTGCACATTTCATATATTCTCGAAGTCACCTTTTTGCTTGAAACAGCCTAATATAACGTCTGCTCTGGGAAACTCAGCCATATCCCATATATAAACACATTGGAGATTGGACCAGCCTTTCCAGTCACATTGTATTCAGTTATTATGGGGTTCAGACATCAGACAGCTGAATTCATAGCTAGCATGGCCATATAGCTGTAGACATACTTTTAGCAAGGTGCTTCTAATGAGTACCCACAATATATATTTTTTGTGGAGAAATAGCAAAAATATCAACACTTTTTTGGATAAAAAACAAAAACAAAAACAAGAAACTGTCTTCAAGGCGCTTCTAATGAGCATTGATATTTTTATGTCTCCTCAAAACATATTTTGTGGAGAAATAAAAATATCAACACTTTTTGGCTGAAAATATTGTGTCTGCCAAGAGCTTCTAATAAGTATCTAGAATATATATTTTTGCTGAGAAACAAGAAAAAATACCATTCAGAACATCCGTTCCTACCTAGAGCTTTGATGGTAGATGCAAAGCTGGCCTGAGTCTTTTATGTTTACATATGGGAATGTTTCATTTCACCTACAGCATGACAATATATTTTCATGAGAAATCCATGACATTATGTACTATACCCCATTTAAACACTAAAGAGATTAATGGAAAATATTATCCACTAAATGAGAAGAATGATGTACAAAGTTGAGTCTTCATCGTAAAACAAATGTTTATGCTGTAGATGTATACACTTACGCATTGATATTTAAAGTTTATTTTTTCCCAGAAAATAAACTTTGACATTTCATGCAAATGATATTTAAAATTAATATTCCCAGTTAGTAGGCAAACATTTCATGCAAATGGTCTTCTAAGGAGACAATTTACTTGAAATGTCAAAGCCTGTTTTTCTGGAAAAAATAAAAAAAATATTTCCATATGTTGTCTGGGAGACAATTTGCATGAACTGTCAAAGCCCATTTTCTGGAAAAAATAAGAAATATTAAATCCCTTGATATATATGGATACTACAGCCTAGAGTGTCTTGGAAACAGCACGATAACCCATGACATTTTATGTTCACATAGTCATCATTAGAGTATGCTTACATAGTGACTTTTTTTATCATGGCTGTTTGTTTTTTCCTGTACAGTACCATGTTTACCTTAAGTATTGGGACACCTTATCTACTTACCACACTTGCCCTAAAATTTGAAATTGTCCATTCTGCTACCTCTTGATGTGTCCAAAATATTGCTGTATATATGGCAAACAGGGTAGACCCTGATCAGAAGTCATGTTTTGCGGCATCTGATCTGGGTCTCACTGTTTGCAATGGTCTGTCTGTCCCAAAACTTAGGGTTATTAAGGTATGTATTAACCCATTTAAGCCTGGCATCCCATAAAAGGAACATTGGCAAACAGTATAGACCCAAATCAGAGCTGCAAAATGCGGCATCTGATCAGGGTCTACACTGTTTGCATTAAGTTCAGACATTTATACAAAACGTGATAATAATAAAAACTAACCAGAACCCCTTATACAGGAAATGGACCTGTCCAAAGAGTTTAGGTAGAAGAGCTCATTTGGCATAAATGGGTTAAAAAGAAGTGTACCAGAACATGACAAAATGTACCTTTGGAGTGTGGAGACTCAGATTAGCATGTGTGTACTGTGCAGTTAGGGGTTATCTCTTCATTAATATATTTCTACAGTAGACAAATGGTTTTGTAGGTGGGCAACAATGGCCCTGATTAGACTGCAGGAATGCACACTCATCTGGGCTTTTGTTGTCCCCATATGCCTCAAGGGCTTACATCACGAAAACATGCCTATATAATTTTGACCCCCTTAAACCCCACTTTTATATAGTAAAACTGGGGTTTACAGGGATATGCACTATTTTTCTTATTTCTGCTCAAAAACATAGATTGTGGGTATTTGTTAGAACAAATACTTTTACATAGTAAAACTATATATAGTAAATATAGTACTTTTATATAGTAAAACTGGGGTTTACAGGGATATGCACTATTTTTCTTATTTCTGCTCAAAAACATAGATTGTGGGTATTTGTTAGAACCGCCTCGTTGAGGCGGCTCTAACTAGTACCCACAATCTATGTTTTGAGCAGAAATATGAAAAAATATCAGAATTTTTTATCTGAAAATTTTCACTTTTTGGTGGTAAAAGTTATCTGTATATACGAATAGGCATGTTTTCGTAATGATTTGTTATGGTTCAAACAATCATCAGTTATGATAGCATTGTTTATTGTCAAAGCTTAATGTTTTACAAATAAGGGAGTGTGTCAGGAAATGTACAAGAAACAAGGAAGAAATTTTTTTATTCAGATCAGGGTTACTGGAAAAGTTGGTTTAATTGTAAATAGTGGTCATCTTAACCCTTCAAGTGACAAGCGAAATTGTAGCAGATTTTTCAGAAAAAATAAACCTTGACATTTCCTTCGCATGAAATGTCAAGCCATGTTTTTGCTGAAAAATAAAAAGATTTAGAATATTGTCTGCTGCACTTTTGACTGACACTTTATGGGTGAAAGTAAGTGTAATCTGAGGGATTATTTAGATCAGATGCCTGATGAGGGAAGATAAAAATCTCATTACGAAAACATGCCTATTCAAATATACTGAAAATTTTACCAACAAAAAATGAAAATTTTCAGATAAAAAAAATTCTGATATTTTTCCTATTTCTGCTCAAAACATAGATTGTAGGTACTTGTTAGAACCGCCTCGGCGAGGCGGTTCTAACGAGTACCCACAATCTATGTTTTCGAGTAAAAATAAGGAAAATAATGTATACCCCTCTAAACCCCAGTTTTACTATATAAAAATGGGGTTTAAGGGGGTCAAAATTATATAGGCGTGTTTTGTGATGTTTTGTTTTAAGAGCTTGTGTGTCAGAGATAAAGAATTTTGTACAAGTTTTCATGACATTGTGTATTTACTGGAGCATTTTTATGGAATTAAAAGATCATTATTGAAAGTGCTGTTAGAGGAAAAGTATGGTCGACTGCTGTAATAAAAGCAGGAAAAGTATGGTTGACTGCTGTAACCAACAACTTTGCCAAAACCTAAGGAAACCTGCTTTATCAAAACCAATATGGCAAACTCCCAGAACAAAGCATGCCTATAAATATGTTTGTACACGCAGTCTGCTCTGAGCATTTTTTCAGTCCACACCTTTTAGTTACTTTTAATCTTTAAAATGCTCTGGTCAAATTAGCTGATAACAAATCAGTGGAATTCTTCCCATAAAACTGTCCGACATTTCATCCAAATTGTTCCCTTTTCTGGTAAAAATAAGAAGAAAAAATCAAAATGTCAAACAAAATTTTTACTCAGCATGCTTTGTTTTAAAATTACAGCATCTGGCTACTAAACTTGAAAGACTGTTAACTGTGAAGTTGAGTGTGGTTCTTCATTATTATATATTATAAATTAAGGCAGGTTTGCTCTGGACCTGCAATTGCTCTCAGCCACTAAAAACAAGGCTCTTGAAAGATAAGTGATGTAAACATGAGAAAAGAGACCTTAAGTCAGTCTGTCAATCCACAGTCTAAATCAGGGCTCTTCTGTTGAATGATATATGGTAAATCTCCTAAAATTTCATACACCAAAGTTCCTGATAAAATGGCCTATGCAAACTGCATACCAAGATCAGCCTGCTAATCAGGGTCTACACTGTTTGCCACTCCAGTAAATATTTTAAGAAACGACAGCATTTAAAGCAAATGTAGGCCAAGAGCCAGCCTCAGTGGCTCAGTTGGAATCCACATCAGACTGGTGATCAGGAGGTTGCAGGTTCCACCCTAGCCAGGTCGGCAACATTCTTTCTTGGAGATTGATCATGAAATATTTTCTACAGTCATTCTCTCCCTTCTGCTGATTCAAGAGGGGCAGTTTTCAGTTTCTGGTGAAGTAGTAGTGTAGTTAGGTAAACTGACTGCGCTCATCACCCCACTGGGTTGATTGGGCCGTAAAACCTCAAAATTTAGTCCAAGACAGTATAGAATAAAGTACTTGAAATTTTTTGACATTTACCATATTCTACAGTATCTAATTATTCAATTAGTGGGCAAAGAAATCCCAGATCAAACTGCAAAACATGTGCAGGCAGATCTTAACCCTTAAAGCGCCAAGCAAAATTTGTAGCAGACAACATTCTAGATTTTTTTTTTTTTTTTTTCAGAGAAAACAAGTCTTGACATTTCATGTGAATTGTCTGCCAAGCAGACAATTCACATGAAATGTCAAGACTTGCTTTCTCTGAAAAATAAATAAAAATTTAAAAAATTGTCGTCTGCTGCTGTTGTGATTGGCGCTTTAAGGGTTAACTGTGGTTTCCTGTATATAGAGTAAATGCTGTTTTCTTACATTTCCTTCAAATTAAATGTTTTTTTTTTTTCAGTAATTTACATATCCAATGAAATGTTAGCAAGCTATTGTTTTCATTTTGTGTATCATATTTTCTTTATACTGAACATTATTGTGTCATAATATATAGTTTATATTCCACTGCATAATTTCAATTTATTCCTTAAAGCACCTTGCAAAGTTGTAGCAGACATTTTGAAATATTTTTTTTTAATTTCCATGGCTCCAGATGAGAAATTTTTTGAAGCAAAAAGAATTGATATTTTTCTTATTTCTCCATGAAAACCTGTGTGTGCTTATTAGAAGCATTTCACCGAGGCATCAGAGATTCTAACAATATATATTTTTGTGGAGAAAGAAAAACATTTAAAGGATACCCCTCTTATCTCGAGCTATGCTCTTATCTCGAGCTATGTTTCAAAGAAAATGCCTTGACATTTCATGTGAATCATCTGCTAGGTAGATGTTTCACATGAAATGTCAAGCTTTAATTTCTCTGGAAAATAATAATAATAAAAAAAAAAAATCAGAATGCTATTTGCTGCTGTTGTGATTGGCCCTTTATGGGTCAAGTGTCAAAGGTCTGTGAAAAACATTTAGGTGACAAAGATCTGTGAAATACTGGTTTGAATGTATTCAAGGCACCAGATATGCTGTCATTTGGGAGAATAAACGATTGATAGTTTCTTATTACCCACAAAAACGGGTGCAACTCAAAGAAAAGGGCCTTAATGCCATATGCAGGCAACAAAAGCCCATATCAGCAAGGCATTGGGCTCTTCTCTGTTCCTCAATTAAATTCTTTGGTATCCAATGATTCTGTAAACATGGGGGCCTTTGAGAATGCGCAAAATGTGTGCATTACGAAAACACGCCTATCCAAATACACTGAAAATTTTACCACCAAAAAATGGCAATTTATCACATAAAAAATCGGATATTTTTCATATTTCTGCTCAAAACATAGATTGTGGGTACTCGTTAGAACCGCCTAGAGGCGGTTCTAACGAGTACCCACAATCTATGTTTTTGAGCAGAAATAAGAAAAATAATGTATACCCCTGTAAACCCCAGTTTTACTATATAAAAGTGGGGTTTGAGTGGGTCAAACTTATATAGGCATGTTTTCGTGATGGGAATCACATCCTGCACAAGCCCAAAATCTCATCTTGGCATTTGCTCTCCATTGAAGAATTCTAAAGTATCCAATGATTCTGTTTGCCTTGGGAGAGCTGGGTAGAGGGACGGCTGCTAATGAGTATTTACAACATGCCCTTTTATGGAGAAATAAGAAAAAATATTCAATATTTGAGAAAAAGCGCCTTATCTAGGGCTATTAGAGAGTATAAACTTCCAAATTCCCTGCTTATCTGGAGTCTGGTGTTTTTAAAAGCCTACAAGATGTATGATAGAAGGTTGTTCAGTAGAACATCCAAAAGAGGAATGTGTGGATTTCATTATATTTTGTAATCAAAACTTTTATAAAACTCATTGTATATTTTATATGAAAATAAAGATCAATAAAAGGAGGCTTGTTATTCTGTGTAACATTTGCTGTATTGTTCAACAAAATTCCAGGAAGCATCCCATTACAAAAACACGCTTATTCAAATATATTGAAAATTTCACCACCAAAAACTGGAAGTTATCAGATAAAAATTCTGGTACTTTCATATTTCTACTCAAAACATAGATTGTGCTTATCGTTAGAACCGCCTCACTGAGGCAGTTCTAACAAGTATGCACAATCTATATTTTGAGTACAAATAAGAAAAGATAATGTATATCCCTGTAAACCCCAGTTTTACTATATAAAACTGGGGTTTAAGGGGGGTCAAAATTATATAAGCATGTTTTCATGATGCCCACAGCTGAGCAGTTAGTCTTATAGATTACAAAGTCAGGAATTGGAAACCCTCTGGAGGAAATATTTGCTTTGCTAAATGCTCATCTAAGTTTTTTGGGAGCATCTGTACATGAGTGATACATCCTGTGGATCACAAGGTCCTAGGTTAGAACCCAGCTGGATGTGGAATTCAGCTCTTTAACTATATGACCTTTCATCAACATTCTTTCGTGGAGATTGATCATGAAATATTTTCTACGGTCATTCTCTCCCTTCCGCTGATTCAAGAAGGGCAGTTGTCAATTTCTGGCGGAAGAATGTGCACAATACTGGTTAACCGCTTAGAGGACTAAGCCTGCCCAGTAAACATGTGGTTAGGTAAACTGACCGCGCTCGACATGACCCCAATGGGTTGACTGGTCCGTAAAATCTCAACACAAACAAAATGACATTTCATCATATATAGCCTTACCTTATTACTTCCATTGTCTTGATATGACTTAAATACCACTGAAAGAGATTAACTACTCCAAATCATCATTGTTGTTAGAAAGTTTTGGGAAAAAAAATGATGCAGAAATAGAACTTGAAACCTTTCCAATAGATTGGAATTCACACACAACCATCACGAAAACATGCCTATATAATTTTGACCCCCTTAAACCTCACTTTTATATAGTAAAACTGGGGTTTACAGGGGTAAACATTATTTTTCTTATTTCTGCTCAAAAACATAGACTGTGGGTACTCGTTAGAACCGTCTCGGCAAAAACATAGATTATGGTACTTGTTAGAATTGCCTCACTGAGGCGGTTCTAACGAGCACCCACAATCTATGTTTTGAGCAGAAATATGAAAAAATAGAGTTTTTTATCTGAAAATTTTCTGTTTTTGGAGGTGAAATTTTCTATACATTTGAATAGGCGTTTTCATAATGTACCTGGGGAAACAGTATAGACCCAGATCTGAATCTTCTGGGTCTGCTGTTTATGAAATTTGGACAAGTCACCTGATAGAGTTGCTCAAATTTTAGGAATGGTACAGACAATCCTCTTTATACCTACACTCGATACAACAAAATTCGTTACAATGACAATTTGACTGTCACGAAACCTTTGTTTAAGAGGTAACATTTAGTCACAAATTACGCATACTGTATTTAATACTTTAAAGAAACATGTTTTGGATATTTGTCAGAATTGCCTCAGTGAGGCAATTCTAACAAATATCCAAAACATATTTTCTATGAGGAAATAGGAACAAAAGACCTTTCTAACATATCAATCAGCTCATTAAGTATTCTGCACAACAGCAAATTCATTTTAATGGCAACTGTCGTTGTAACAAGAGTTGTCAGAAGACAACGCAGCTCGCCGGAAAGGGCTGATCGGATAAGAAAAACAATCTTTAAATATTAAAGTTTAAATGCAGAACTTAAACATAGCAGAAATCACAGAGTAGGAACTGACTTTGATGTTGGAAGAATGTCAAACTGAGGGATGGGGTATATGCCACTGAAACATCTTCCCTTAGGCTGCTGTGAATGAAATATGAAAGCTATATCTTACATACTTCAGCAGCCATGTACACTTTTCAAAACTTAAACACGGCTATAAATGACA
The DNA here is from genome assembly GCA_964016985.1 of Anodontia alba. NCBI lineage: Eukaryota > Metazoa > Mollusca > Bivalvia > Lucinida > Lucinidae > Anodontia > Anodontia alba. The sequence continues at coordinate 122,893,058 of OZ024822.1, read as the reverse complement.
AAGTATGACCTGATCTTGACCCAAACTGAGGAAGGGGTGTGTACTATTGAAAGGTCTTACCCTAGGGTAGGTGTGGGCCAAATATTAAAGCAGCATCTTGAATACTTTAGCAGTTACGAACACGTTTCAAAACTTAAACGCAAAACTTAAACATGGGTTTAAATGACTAAGTATTACCTGACCTTGACCTAGGCAGAAGGGCTGGCCTCGGTGGCTCAGTTGGATGCGCCGTCCGACTGGAGACCAGGAGGTCGTGGGTTCAACCCCCGCCGATGTCTGCAACATTCTTTCGTTGAGATTGATCATGAAATACTTTTTACGGTCATTCTCTCCCTTTCGCTGATTCAAGAAGGGCAGTTGTCAGTTTCTGGCAAAAGAATGTGCACAATACTGGTTAACCGCTTAGAGGACTAAGCCTGCCCAGTAAACGTGTGGTTAGGTAAACTGACCGCGCTCAACATGACCCCATGGGTTGACTGGGCCGTAAAACCTCAACACAAACAAACAAACCTAGGCAGAAGGTCAAACTGAGGAAAAGGTCTGAGCTATTGAAAGGTCTTACCCAACTATTGGTGTGGGCCAAATATTAAAGAAGTATCTTGAATACTTCAACAGTTACAAACACTTTTCAAAACTTAAACGCAGAACTCGAACATGGGTTCAAATGACAAAGTGTGACCTGACCTTGACCTAGGCAGAAGGTCAAACTGAGGAAGAGGTGTGTGCTATTGAAAGGTCTAACCCTAAGGCTGGTGTGGGCCAAATATTAGAGCTCTATCTTGAACACTTCAGCAGTTCTGTACACCTCAAAACTTAAACATGGGTGTAAAAGACAAAGTAAGAACTGACCTTGACCTACATAAAGAGTCTTTTTTGGGGATGGGGGTGTAAACTACTGAAAGGTCTTACCCTAAAGTAGGTGTAGGCCAAATATGACGGCAGTACTTTAAACAGTTAAAAAACTATGCACATATTTGAAAACTTTAACATTGTGCTAACGCGGACGCTGACGCCAACGCCTGGGTGACAACATAAGCTCTCCAAGGACATAGTCCTGGCTAGCTAACGAGGGTTCACTGTATTACTATTAATTCCTGAATTTAATTGTCTTTACTCGAGCCAATACAAAACGAGCTGTAATCTCAGAAAAAAGTACCTTCAGACATGCGCCCAGAGTAGGGCTGGCCAATCAGAGCTGAAAAAGTAATCGATCATCAGTCCTGCCATTGCGATTGATAAATCGATTAGTACTCACTGAAGATTTGGTCATAATTTTACCTGTCTCTCTGAGCATGACTCTTACCATATGTTGTACTTTACTGTATGTATTTGAAGTGACAGGCCTGAGCAAACTGTGTAGACCCAGATGAGATGCCGCAAAATGCGGCATCTCATCAGGGTCTACACTGTTTGCCACTCATCCAGCTATTTTTAGACACACAACATTGGGTGGTAAATTGTGCTTGTTCAAATTTTAGATAAAGTATAGTAAGAAGTTGAGATATCTGAATACTAAAGGTAAATAAGAGACACAGAAATTAAATGATCGATTATAAGTAAATCTGTAATGATAATCATTTTTGTGGAATTCATCGATCAATTAATCAATTATCCGTTCAATTGTGCCAGCCTTAGCCCAGAGAAAATTCAAGTCAGCCTGCACATCTGCCCAGTCTGATCAGAATCTTCAATGAACAGGTTTTTAGATAGCCAAGGATGCAAAGTTTCTTCTTGAAATCCTTTAAAACCTTTAATTTGGCTGAAAAACCTGTAAAAAACCTGTATTTTGGTGAGAAAACCTTTATATTTGGCAATATGTGAATGCAAGAGAAGGACAGAGTAAATATGTTACTAAGCAATTCGTAAAAACAAATTATAGTTCTGTTACTTAGATTCATATGTTTGTATAAATAAAAATGCAAGTTAATATTGTCATTACCATTTAATGATGAAAATATCAGATTTTCTCTGCAATTTTTCTCCCTATTTTGCTTGAGAGGCGATGACGCAGAGTTCTTTTGCTTGGGATCTGCCAAGAAATTTAACCATTAAATGCTCTTTATTTTGTACCAAATTCATCCTGAAAAACCTTTATTTGGCCTAAAATAGCCTTTATAAAAAGCCTTTATTTTTAACCCTTAAAGCGCCAAGAAAAGCTGCATCTGAAAATGTCGTCTGCTGCATCTTCTTGCAACCTTTTCAAATTTACATTTTGCATATAGGCAAACAGTGTGGACCAAGATCAGACTGCTCCTAAAGGAGCAGTCTGATCTGGGTCCACACTGTTTGGACCAAGATCAGACTACTCCTAAAGAAGCAGTCTGATCTGGGTCCACACTGTTTGCAACAATGACTTTTAAAGTAACCGACAGAAGACAAAGCAGACGACAATTGTTGTGATTGGCACTTTAAGGGTTAAGAGAGACTGCTAGGGGGCCTGTTCATGCAGCCAATGTCTGCTTACAATCTAATCAATCAGGATCAGAATTTTTACTGGTGATACATCCATCTGGCTGAAATAGACAAAAACCAAACATTTTAATGCAGCTCTGGTTCTAGAGGTTCTGAATTCAATCCCACTTGGTGAAAGAAATTTTCTGGGTCCAAACAGGCTCAATTAGATTAATTGGCAGGGATGATAATACAGTGCACCATCCTTTGGATCATGATAGTAGCTGGTGGACCCCTATGCAGGGACGACATCACTTTTGCACATCACGAAAACATACGTATATAATTTTGACCCTCTTAAACCCCACTTTTATACAGTAAAACATGGGTTTACAGGGGTATACATTATTTTTGTTATTTCTGCTCAAATCATAGATTGTGGGTACTCGTTAGAATCGCCTCGACGAGGCGGTTCTAACGAGTACCCACAATCTATGTTTTGAGCAGAAATATGAAAAATATCAGAATTTTTTATCTGAAAAATTGCCATTTTTTGGTGGTAAAATTTTCAGTGTATTTGAATAGGCGAATTTTCGTAATGAGGTTAAAAATCCCTGAAGAAGCCAACTGATCTGGATCTACACTGTTTGCTAAGACAGAGCATGTCGTGTTTAGCATGAGAAGAGTTAACACCTTATTGCACTTGTCATAAAATTTTACTGCCTGATGATAAATCTTAGAACTGCTGGATGCATGGCAAACAGTGTAGACCTGATCAGATGCCACAATGTGGCATCTGATCAGGGTCTACACTGTTTGCACAGGCCTGTATGTCTGACTACTTTGGAAAAAATATGTAGTTAAGAGATGACGACAAGTTCTAAATATAAATTGGATTCAGAAGATAATTCCTTGCTACTTTTGTATCAAAACATATCTTGTAGATGCTCACTATAAATGCCTTGCTAAAGCAATTCTAATGAATACCCAAAAACATACTTTGGTGCAATACTAGCAAAAATTATCCCAATATAACCACAATGATGCTAGTTTATCTTGAATGATCACACACATAGCATTTTCCTTAAATATTTGGACACCTTAGCTCCTTTTTATAGGTTAATTAGGTCATCTTCTCATCACTACCAATCTATTCATTAAGTTATGAGGCTTTAGCTCCAACAGTTTTTGAGAAATTTTGCTGACAAGGGAAAAATGTCAAAAATCACAAAGGGCTATAACTCATGAAGTATTTTCAAAATTTATTCAAAAGTTAGTCAGGTCATCTACTAATCACTACCGATCTATTCATTAAGTTTCAAGGCTCTAGCTTCAACAGTTTTTGAGATATTTTGCTGACAAAGTTACATCCGTATTTTTTCAAACAGCCATAACTCAGGAAAGGGCATAATCCTGTTGAGAAAAAAAATTTTTCATGAGGAATCCATATAAGAAATTTCAAAGCAGTAGCATGCACGTTTCTAAAGTTATGGTGTGCATCAAAAAACATGATGAACGGACAGACTAACAAATGGAGGAATGACCCAGAAGCAATATGCCCCTCCAACTTCTTCAAAGTTGGGAGCATAACAAACATAAGGAGACGTGACCTATAAACAATACATGTATGTTCCTCCATTTCTTCGAAGCTGGGGGCATAACTGTCCATATTAAATATCTCAAGTTATCATTGGACCAAGGGCTATGACTGTTATCAGGTTTTGAAGAGCATCTCACAAGGTACCTCTCCTGGTTCATGTTCAATGTCTTAGAAATTTACACCAGAGATCCATGAACTTCAATCATTACAGTAGGAAGTGAGCCTGTATTCAGGAGTGAAAGTGTCTAGAACTTTTTTTAGATCACTGGTAACCAGCAATTCTAATGTTACCTCTTTAAACACATTACTTCTTCCAACCTGTGAATAAAACAAACAACAGTTTTTAACAAATGTAGCCATACACAAAATTTGGTTAGCTCAGGCCACAAAGTATGGGAGAGTATGCTGTAGAGATTTTATATATATATATATATATATATATATATATATATATATATATATATATATATATATATATATATATATATATATATATATATATAAAGTTGTTCAGAGTACACAGAACAGAACTTTGAAACATTATCTACAACCACTCAAATTATCATCAAAGTAAATTCATGTAAGTATTCTGGAAGGAGATATTGTTCTTTGAAAAAAAAAAAAAACTTTAATGAAACTTCAACAAATACACTTGAAATGTCAAGCCTTATTTTCACAGAAAAAAAATAAGCATGTCATCTGTCATAATATTGAACCATGCTGTAAGCGTTAGTGTAGTGCATTTACCCTAAAAATTTGGAACAACATGCCTGAGCTTGATCCATTACGAAAACATGCCTATTCAAATATACTGAAAATTTTCCCACCAAATAAATGAAAATTTTCAGATAAAAATTTCTGATAGTTTTCATATTTCTGCTCAAAACATAGATTGTGGGTACTCGTTAGAACCGCCTCGACGAGGCAATTCTAACGAGTACCCATAATCTATGTTTCTGAGCAGAAATAAGAAAAATAATGTATACCCCTGTAAACCCCAGTTTTACTATATAAAAGTGGGGTATAAGGGGGTCAAAACTATATAGGCATGTTTTTGTGATGCAGTTTATAGTTTTGACCCCCTTCAACCCCACTTTTATATAGTGAAACTGGGGTTTACAGGGGTATACATTATTTGCTTATTTCTGCTCAAAAACAGATTGTGGGTACTCATTAGAACTTCCTCACCGGTGGTTCTGGCAAGATGGTTCTAATGAGCACCACAATCTATGTTTTGAACAGAAATATGAAAAATATCGTAAATTTTTATCTGAAAAAAGAAATTTTTTTTGGTGGTAAAATTTTCAATATATCTGAATAGGAGTGTTTTCGTAATGACCGAGTAAGGTAATTGTCCTAAAATTTAATACACCAACTTTTTTTGACAAAATGGTCATTACTAAAACATACCTATATAATTTTAACCCCCTTAAGCCCCACTTTTATATAGTGAAACTGGGGTTTACAGGGGTATACATTATTTGCTTATTTCTGCTCAAAAACATAGATTGTGGGTACATGTTAGAGCCGCTTAGCCAAGGCGGTTCTAACGAGTACCCTCAATCTATGTTTTGAGCAGAAACATGAAAAATATCACAATTTTTATCTGAAAACTTTCAGTTTTTGGTGGTGAAATTTTCAATATATTTGAGTAGGCTGTTTTTGTAATGACATGCAAACAGTAAAGACCCAGATACACAGTTTCAAGTATTTTGCAAAACAAATAAAAGCATTTGTTCGGATAGATGTTGCCATTAAAATGAATAAAAAAAAAAAAAAAAAAAAAAAAAAAAAAGCAAAATTTAATGGAATAGTGTTCAAAATTTTAGGGTATTTACCAGAGTAAAATTTTAGGAAAATGGTAATGAGAGTGTGATTATTTAAGGTATTTCTATCATAACTCCAGATAAGACATTTTTTTTTTTTTCTTTTAACTGAAAAAAATTCTGATATTTTTCTTCTTTCTCCACTAATACATGTGTTGTGGTGCTCATTAGAAGCACCTTCCCAAGATGCTTCTAACGAGTACCCACAACATGTTTTTGTGGAGAAATAAGAAAAATGTTATGTAGATACCCCTTCTTACCTGAAGCTAAATTCTATTAAATTCTATTAAAATTTACATCACTGTATGAAAAGAAACCAATTGTTGCAAGAAAATCTCACCTCCTTGAATCCTATCTTGGAGAACAGGTTTAGACTTGATTGGTTAGTATACCCTATCTTAGCTGTGAATTTTTCTATATTTAACTCTTCAATACCTAGAAATATAATACACATGTCAAAAATAGAACAAACCAAGACGTTTCAATAAACACTGCTTATTATATTGCCTTCAGGGCCCAGTTGTTCAAAACTAACAATGTTGTTAGTAAACAATTCGTTAAAATTAACATTGAGCGATACGCAAATATGCTGAAATTTTTGCTGAAAAATGTGAGTAGCTTTTGCAGTGCAAAGCTACTCACATTTTTTCAGCCAAAAATTTCAGAATTGTGTGTATTGAATCCGCTAAAACAATTAACGAAATGACCCTTAACGAGCTCGTTAAGCTAACGATGCTTTGAACAACTGGGCCCTGATAATTATTTAGCAAGATAAGAAGCAGAAACCAAAATGTAACTGGTGGATGGACAATGTGAAAACAGTATACTATAGTGAACCCTCATTATAAGGAAAGCATTTGTTCGGATAGATGTTGCCATTAAAATGAATTTGTTCTTGTAAAGAATCTTTAATGGACAGAATGATATGTAAGAGAGGCCTTGTCTTAATGCTTATTTACTCATAGAACATGTTTTGGATATTTATTAAAATTGCCTCAGTGAGGTGATTCTAACAAATATCCAAAACATATGTTGCTTGAAGTTTTAATGCAATATTCTTGTATAATTTCTCATTAATTGTCACCTCTTGAGCAAAGGTTTCGTGACATTCAAATTGTCATTATAACAAATTTTGTCGTTGTATCCAGTGTTGGTATAAAGAGGGTTGACTGTACTACTCCCCCAGCCCCACCCCACCCCACCACACACACACAGAGTTTGAAAAGAGTATAACAACAATATGGCATGAGCAAACACACAAAAAAAAGCAACAACTCCTATAAATCTCACCAGTCTGATTAGGCTCTGGGCTGTTTGAAAGTTCAAGATCCTAGCAGATATCGTTCTCAAGATTGTTATGGATGGATGGATGGACTGATTGACATGGCAAATGCAATCCTCAGAGTTGGGGAGGTTGGGTGTGGGGCATAAAAACAAGAGGGCAAATGAGGCCCTGTATTGCTCACCTGATTACCAGACAAGCTTAAACATAACAAGAAATCTGCGGAAAGTGATGTCGCATCTGCGGGGATTAAGTCATACAAGTTCCTATTTGTATTGAAAAAAATCTATTTTGCAGTATTCAAGAAATTGATAGGTTACAAAAAATGGACAAAGTAGAAAATTTGGAATATTGGCTTGCAAAATTTTATCTAAACCTGTCCATTATTTCACAAGATATTGATATTGAGCGGATATCATTTTTGCCCATTAATCAAGGCCAGTAACTCAGCTGAAAATTGACGAAATCCCAAGCTAGGTATTGTTAACAACAATATGTATGCAAAATATGATCCTAATCCATCAATTCTTTCACAAGATATTGAGCGGAAACCAATTTTGGGGATAAATCAAGGACCCCTAACTCTGCTGAAATGAATCTGAGATTTATGTGCAAAAAATATGCACATTTTCAGACCATGTCCTAATTATATGTGAAGTTTCAAAGCTATTAGCCTAAAACTGCAGGAGGAGTTGCGCTCATGAAACACCTACTGACTATAAGGGTTTTAGGCAAAAACTGACTAAGTTAACAAAGCGAAAAAAGTTGAAAAAAAAAATCTGAGATTTATGTGCAAATAATATGCAAATCTTCGGACCCTGACCTAATCATCTGTGAAGTTTCAAAACTATTGGCCTAAAACTGCAGGAGGAGTTGCGCTCACGAGACACCCACTGACTATAAGGGTTTTAGGTAAAAACTGACTAAGTTTTAAACAAAGTTGAAAAAATGAAAAAAAATCTGAGAATTATGAGCAAACAATATGCGCATCTACACACCATGGCCAAATCATCTGTGAAGTTTCAAAATGATTGGCCAAAAACTGTAGGAGGAGTTGCGCTCAAGAGACACCCACTGACTATTAGGGGTTTAGGTAAAAACTGAAGTTAACAAAGCGAAAAAAGTTGAAAAAAAAATCTGAGAATTATGAGCAAACAATATGCGCATCTACACACCATGGCCAAAACATCTGTGAAGTTTCAAAATGATTGGCCAAAAACTGTAGGAGGAGTTGCACTCACGAGACACCCACTGACTATTAGGGTTTTAGGTAAAAACTGACTAAGTTAACAAAGTAAAAAAGTTAAAAAAAAAAAAATCTGAGAATTATGAGCAAACAATATGCACATCTACACACCATGGCCAAAACATCTGTGAAGTTTCAAAATGATTGGCCAAAAACTGTAGGAGGAGTTGAGCTCACGAGACACCCACTGACTATTAGGGGTTTAGGTAAAAACTGACTGAGTTAACAAAGCGGAAAAAGTTTAAAAAAAATGTCTGAGAATTATGAGCAAACAATATGCATATCTATACACCATGGCCAAAACATCTGTGAAGTTTAAAATGATTGGCCAAAAACTGTAGGAGGAGTTGCGCTCACAAGACACCCACTGACTATATGGGTTTTAGGTAAAAAATGACTAAGTTAACAAAGCGGAAAAAGTTGAAACAAAAAAAATCTGAGAATTATGAGCAAACAATATGCACATCTACACGCTATGGCCAAAACATCTGTGAAGTTTCAAAAAGATTGGCAAAAAACCGTAGGAGGAGTTGCCCTCACAAGTCAATAATTGACGAACGGACAAACGGATGGGTAACAGCACGCCTATATCGCACCTGTGCGCTAACGCAGGTGCGACAAAAAGGACAGATGGGTTGAAAAGCATGAGCAGAAGAGATAAAAACAGGTTAAAAAAATTGTTGTGTTGGTTTATAGCATGCTGTGGTCATGCCACCAGACTGTCACACTGAACTGATCCAGAGTGGGCAGCAGAACCATACTGGCTGGAAGCTGATTCCAATAAACTATAGTTGAAAGAGAGAATGAGAATTTATAATAAATATCTGTGGTATGCATCTTGGTTATGTGATCAGGACCATTTATATAAATTTTGGTTCCCGTCCAGTCAAAAATGTTTCACATGAAATTTGACTTCAATCAGCTCAGTGGTTTCTGTGAAAGAGATTTGAAAGTGTGGATGGACAGTAGCCTCAAGGCAGGGACAGACAACCTGTAGGGAAAAAAAGATACAAAAAGAAAGGCCTTATCATTTTATCCTTTTGTTGCAAGTTTCAAAAACACCTTTTTGAACTTTGATTTTATAGAATTTTTTTCAAGATTTCCAAATATTAAAGCCTGAAAGAACAAAGCTGACCTTATTGTACGACAGGTCAAGGTCAACCAGGGTAATCATTTACGCTCAAGTCCCTTTTGCTGTGAGCCAAGTTTTAAGGTCATCTGACTTATGGTTCTAAAGAAGGTTTTAAAAGATTTTTACCATGTAAGGACAAGGCAGCCATCTTGGTCATGTGACCAGGACCAATTATACAAATTTTAGTTCCCACAAGGCATAGATGTTCCATATAAAATCTGACTTCATTCGGTCCTGTGCTTTCTGAGAAGATGTTTGAAAGTGTGGATGGACTTTTTCTAAAGTAAAAGCCTAAATGAACAAAGTTGACCTTGTTGCAATAGGTCAAGGTCAAACCAGGATCATCATTTACATAAAGTCTGTAGGGCTCAAGTCCTTTTTGCTATGTACCAAGTTTCCATGTCACCTGACTTGCAGTTCTGGAGAAGATTTTTAAAGGGGTTTTATGATATATGGGCATGGCGGTCATCTTGGTCATGCGACCAGGACCATTCATATAAACTTTTGTTGTTGCAAAGCATAGATGTTCCATATAGAATCTGACATCAACTGGTCCAGTGGTTTCTGAGGAGAAGATGTGTGCAAGTGTGGACAGACTTTGCCCATGTAAAAGCCTAAATGAATAGTATTGACGTAGTAAATAGGTCAAGGTCAACCCAGGGTCATCATTTACATTTTAAGTTTGTAGGCTCAAGTCCCTTTTGCTGCATGCAAAGTTTCAAAGAAGAAGACTTTTGAAAGGTTTTTACCTTATAAGGGCATGGCAGCCATCTTGGTCATATGACCAGGACCAATTACACAACTTTTTTCCCATGAGGCATAGATGTTCCATATTAATTCTAACTTCAATTGGTCCTGTGCTTTCTGAGATGATGTTTGAAAGTGTGTAGAGACTTTTCCAATATAAATGCCTGAATGAAAAAGTTAGACTTTGTTCTAAAATAGGTCAAGGTCAACCAAGGGCCATTACTTATATAATCTTTGTAGGGCTCAATTCCCTTTTGCTATGTGCCAAGTTTCAAGGTTATCTGACTTATGGTTCTAAAGAAGAAGATTTTTACAGGGTTCTTACCATATATGGGCATGGCAGCCATTTTGTCACAAGACCAACACTAATTATATAAAATTTTGTCCCTGATAAGCCTAGATGTTCCATATTAAATCTGACATCAATCAGTTCAGTGGTTTCTGAGGAGAAAGTGTTTGAAAGCGTGGACAGACTTTTCCAATGTAAGAGCCTAAATGAACAAAGTTGACCTTGTTGTAAAATAGGTCATGGCAGCCATCTTAGTCATGTGACCAGCACCATAAACCTTTGCTCCTGCTTGGCATAGATATTCCATATAAAATCTGACATCAAATGGTCCAGTGGTTTCTGACGAGATGATGTCTAAAAGGGTGGACAGACTTTTCCAATGTAAACACCTGAATGAACAAAGTAGACCTTGTTGTAAAATAGGTCATCATTTATATAACTTTTGTAGGGCTCAATTCCCATTTGCTATGTGCCAAGTTTCAATGTCATCTGACGTATGGTTCTGAGGAAGGTTTTTAAAGGGTTTTTACCATATATGGGCATGACAGCCATCTTGGTCATGTTACCAGGACCAATTATATAAAATTTTGTTCCAGGAAACATAGATGTTCCATATAAAATCTGACTTCAATCAGTCCAGTGGATTCTGAGAAGCTGTTTGCAAATGTGGACAGACTTTTCCAATGTAAAAGCCTCATAGATTAAAGTTTACTTTGTATATTGGTGAAGGTCAACCAAAGGTCATCATTTATATAAACTTTTTAGGGCTCAAGTCCCTTTTGCAGTGAGCCAAGTTTCAAGGTCATCTTACTGATGACTCTGGAGATGAAGATTTATAAAAGTTATTTTTTATTATTATTATTATTATTATTATTATTATTATTATTATTAGGGCATGACCAGGACCAATGATATAACTTTTGCTCCCATGAGGCATAGATGTTCCATATGAAATCAGACTTTAATTGGTCCAGTAGTTCCTGAGGAGAAGATGTTTGAAAGACTTGTCCAATGTAAAAGCCTAAATGAACAAAGTTGACCTAGTTGTAAATTGGTCAAAGTCAACCAAGGGTCATCATTTTGTAGGGCTCAATTCCCTTTTGCTATGAGCCAAGTTTCAAGGTTATGATTATGGAGAAGATTTTCAAAGGGTTTTTTACAATATAATGGGCATGGCGCCACCTTAGTCATGTGACCAGGACCAATTATATAAATTTTTGGTCCGGCAAGGCATAGACATTCCGTATAAAATCTGACTTCAATAGGTCCTGTTGTTTCTGAGAACATGCTTTTGAAAGGGTGAACTGATGATGATGGATGAGGGACAATAGACCACTGGTATACTGTAAGCTTGCCTCATCAGGAAAACATGTCTATATAATTTTGACCCCCTTAAACCCCATTTTTATATAGCAAAACTGGGGTTTACAGGGGTACACATTATTTTTCTTATTTATGCTCAAAAACATAGATTGTGGGTACTCATTAGAACTGCCTCATCAAGGCAGTTCTAATGAGTACCCACAATCTATGTTTTGAGCAGAAATAAGAAAAATATCAGAATTTTTTATCTGAAAATTTTCATTTTTTGGTGGTGAAATTTTCAGTATATTTGAGTAGGCCAGTTTTCATAATGTGAACCTTAAAGTGCCAACTTAACAGCAACAGACAATATTCTAATATCATTTTTTGAGAAAATAAAGTTTGGCATTACATGTGGTTCAGATAAAATGTTATTTTGTCTACAAAAAAAATGACTTGATTGCTACAACTGTGAATGACACTTAAAGGGCTACAATGTAAGCAGCTAATTATCTGATCAGAAAATTTACAGAATATATCATGTCCTATTTTCTACTAAAATTCCAAAAAGAAAAATATTTAAAAAATTTGACAACCTTAGATTGAACCTTTGAATCCTAACTTTGCAAAATTAGCCTAACTCCAAAGTTGGTGAACCATGACATGTGGGTCAACTTGACTTGATTTTTGTATATTTGTATTGTACTTAAAGCATAAGTCCTCATACAAAATTTCAAGTTGCTACAATAATAGGAACCCTGAAATCTACCTCTTACAAAATGTTAACTTTGCAAAATTAGCCCAAGTCAGTGGACGGTGATGCATGGGTTGCTGTGGCCTGAATTTGTATATTCCTGTTGTTCACACAGACATAAATCCTCATACCAAATTTTAGGTTGCTACAATAATAGGAACCTTGAAATCTACCCTCTTACAGAAATCTTAACCTTGCAAAATTAGCCTTAGTCAAGGCGGGGGCATCTATATACTACGGACCAATCTAGTATATTCCTGCTGTACTCAAAGACATAAATCCTCATACCAAATTTCAAGCTGCTACAATGATAGGAACCCTGATATCTACCTCTTACAAAAATCTTAACCTGAGTCTAACAGGATCACATACATACAATGTACAGAATAAGTATTTACTTATGCACAACCTAAACACTATATATGCCCAAATATATGCTGATTTGTTTGTGTTGAGGTTTTACGGCCCAGTCAACCCAATAGGGTCATGTTGAGCACGGCCAGTTTACCTAACCATCTGTTTACTGGGCAGGCTTAGTCCTCTAAGCGGTTAACCAGTATTGTGCACATTCTTTCGCCAGAAACTGACAACTGCCTTTCTTGAATCAGCGGAAGGGAGAGAATGGCCGTAGAAAATATTTCATGATCAATCTCCAGGAAAGAATGTTGCTGACCTCGGCGGGGGTTGAACCCGCGACCTCCTGGTATTCAGTCGGACGGCGCATCAAACTGAGCCACCAAGGTCAGCTAAATAAGACGGTGGCATTATGCCCAAGGCGGGGGCATAAAAACTTACCATATTTCATCATGCTGCATAAAGCTTCCTTGCCACGACCTTTTCCTCTTGCCCTAGTCTCTGAAATATAAACAGAGGCAAACTTAAGCACAGCTGGTAATCTCTTAAGGGGTAGCCAGTGATTATGCACTCAAAATCTTTACGCAAACTTGCGGCCATAACTTAAGAGACATTTAAATGTCAACAAACAGGTAAATTCTGATTTATTGATTTTTCTTCAATTTCAAAGACATATTTTGAAAAATCAGACAATGCTATTCCCAACAAATTTCATTTCTGCATCGGAAAAGATAGATGAGGGCTTGGAAAAACAAGCAGCTAATTTTTTATTTCAATTTCACACAGAGAAGGGTAGTCCAATATTCCAGTTTTATTCAGGACAAAATGAAGGTATTTTCAGCTATCTGGGCTATGAAATACTTATTTAACATATCAAATATGACCCACTGCAACCTACGTCTACGTTGAAATACATAAGCGGCTAAATTGCTCAAGGATTTGTTCCAGGGAATGAAACATTTGTGCATGACTTACAAGGCCCACTACCCCTTACCCCTTATATAATATTTCTCAGTATGCAAGTAGTGAAGACCACAAACAGCCTTGAAAAATTCTACTGAGTAGCCTTTAACCTTTACCACTCTCTGGGCATTTTCAGCAGACGACAGATTGATGATATTTTTCTTATTTTTCCCAGAAAACAGGATATGACATTTCATGCAAATTGTCTCCTTAGGAGACAATTTGCATGAAATGTCATATCCTGTTTTCTGAGAAAAATAGGAAAAATATTTCAAAATGTCGTCTGCTGAAAATTTTACCCAGAGTGCTAAGCGTTAATCCATAAAGTCCCAGCCACAACACCAACAGACAACATTCTGAAATACACCATTTTATAGTGCTACTGTAGGATCCAAAGCAGAAACAGTGCTCCAGCTAGCCCTATATGGAGGGGCGGGCCGCCCCTCTTGCCCATTCTTGCCGCCCCTCTGCCCTTTTTTAAGCTGCCTTCTGTCTTATTTCAATTGTAGACATAAAATCCTACATTTTGGTAAAAATTTCGTGAAAATCAGACCAAAATTAAAAATGTTATCAATGTTTAAAGGTCAGTTTTATGTGTACTCTATTTTTGAAGTATTTATTGTGGAATTGGATTGTATTTTGTAACATGTTTTGATAGTAAGCACATCGTGCCCCCATTCTTGTATGACCACGCAAAAAGTGCCCTACCCCACCCCCCTCTGCCCTCAAATCCTAGCTGGAGCACTGAGAAACCATGTTAGCTAAACAACAGTGCTGTATCCAGCAAAGCTGGCCCCTGTAGCCTAGGGGATAAAAGAGCTGACTTAATCCATTAGGTTTCTCACTGCTGTGGTTCAAGCCTCACTCTGGTCACATGTGGGAAGCCAAATTCTGCTTACGGATGGTCAGGTGGGTTTTTCCCCGGGTTCTCCGGTTTTCACCCACCTTTGATGAATGATAGGCTCAATATACATGAAATATTCTTGAAAGGGCCGTAAAACGCAAATCCAAAAAAAAAGTATCCAGCAAAAATGTATAGATTATACATGTATATGAAAAATGACCATAAATGTAGGTTCCAGGGTATGCTTTTATTTATCTGGGCCCAGCTGTTCAATAGTTAATGTACCGTTAAAACTTTGACCATTAATTATTGCATGTATGCTACTAACATTTTTTCAGCAAAAATACCTGTGACAATATTAGATATTGTACTTACTAGAACACTTAACATTTTTGACCACTTACGAGTTCACAAGGATTAACAATGCTTTTAACAAATGGGCCCTAATGTAAGGCTTGATGAAACTTAATTTTCTTGAAAAAAATTAAAAAAAACAAGAGGGCCATCATGGCCCTGTAATGGTCACCTGAGTATCATGGCACTCTCAGAACCTGACCTAAAACTAATCAAGGCAAACATTCTGATCAAAATTCAAAATGATTATATTAAAAAGTAAGACAATGTAGCATATCTAATGAATTGTGAAATAGAGGTCAAGGTCAAATATGGATGACTGCACTCAAGAGGCCATGCTAAGATTTATGCATGTACTAAGAATCACTGGCTGTAGAAGCAATAATTACTGAGAAACTGACCTAAACACAAACACTTCACAAGTACCAAATATGACTGTAGGACTAATCATTACTGAGAAACTTAAGAAAGTCACTGGACAGTGGATTATACGTCACCTAGAAATCATCAAGACAAACATTTTGAGCAAAATTCATGATGATCACTTCAAAAATGTGACCTCTAGAGTGTCAACAAGGTTTTCCTTTGATTTGGCCTGGTGACCTAGTTTCTGATATCAAGTGACCCAGTTTTAAACAAGACCTAGAAATTAACAAGACGAAAATTTTGAGCAATTTTTATGATGATTATTTAAAAAATGTGACCTCTGGAGTGCTTACAAGGTTTTCCTTTGATTTGGCCCGGTGACCTAGTTTTTGACTCAACGTGACCCAGTTTCAAATCTGACTTAGAAATCGTCAAGACAAACATTTTGGACAAGATTCCTGATGATTGCTTCAAAAATGTGACCTCTAGAGTGTTAACAAGGTCTTCCTTTGATTTGGCCTGGTGATCTAGTTTTTGACTCCAAGTGACCCAGTTTCAAACTTGACCTAGAAATCATCAAGACAAATATTTTGAGCAAGATTCATGATGATTGTTTCATAAATGTGTTAACGTTTTACAATGATGTGGCCAGGTGACCTAGTTTTTGACCCCACGTGACTCAGTTTCGAATTTGACCTAAACATCATCAAGACAAACATTTTGAGCAAGATTCATGATGACTGCTTCAAAAATGTGACCCCCAGAGTGTTAACAAGGTTTTCTGCTGATTTGGCCCGGTGACCTGGTTTTTGATTCCAAGTGATCCAGTTTCAAACTTGACCTAGAACTTATCAAGACAAACATTTTGAGCAAGATTCATGATGATTGCTTCAAAAATGTGACCGTTAGAGTGTAAACAAGGTTTTCCTTTGATTTGGCCTGGTGACCTAGTTTTTGACCCCATGTAACTCAGTTTTGAATTTGACCTAGAAATCATCAAGACAAACATTTTGAGCAAGATTCATGATAATTGCTTCAAAAATGTGACCGCTAGAGTGTTAACGAGGTTTTCTGCCGATTTTGCCCGGTGACCTAGTTTTTGACCCCAATTGACACAGTTTCAAACTTGACCTAGAACTCATCAAGACAAACATTTTGAGCAAGATTCATGATGACTGCTTCAAAAAATGAGACCACTAGAGTGTTAACAAGATTTTCCTTTGATTTGGCCCGTTGACCTAGTTTTTTACCCCAAGTGATCCAGTTTCAAACCTGACCTAGAACCCATCAAGGCAAACACTTTGGGCGATATTCATGATGACTGCTACAAAAATGTGACCTCTAGAGTGTTAACAAGTTTTTCCTTTGATTTGGCCTGGTGACCTAGTTTTTGATCCCAAGTGACCCAGTATCAAACCTGACCTAGATTTTATAGGCAAACATTCTGGGCAAGTTTCATCAAGATTGGGTCAAAACTGTGACCTCTAGAGTGTTAACAAACTAATGTTGACAACAGACGGCAGACAGGGGGTGATCACAATAGATCACCCTGAGCTTTTGCTCAGGTGAGCTAAAAAAAAAAAAAAGATAAAAACATGATGTTTTTTTGAATGTCATCTACAATTCTGAATGGCAAAAATTTTAGGGGTTATAGTGTGTTATTTTACAGTTATAACACACTATAACAGTTTTGTCTCAGACAGGGATTCCATGGGCATGTGATGTGCATACGCATCCACATGTTCATACCCTTATGTATAAGTATATACAGTCGACTCTTGTTATCTCGAATTCCAAGGGACTCACTGAAATACTTCGAGATATCCGTACCTCGACATATCAGAGTTGAGAAAGTGAGGAAAACAATAAATTGAACAACCACATTTAACAAATGAATATGTAATTTGACTCCTGAAGTTAGAAATAGATATATAAAATAATGTTGAAAAGAGGAGAAATTGCTCCTTAGGAGCAATTTCTCCTCTTATCCACATTATTTTGTTACCTGTTGTCATAGTTTCATGTCAAAACCGGGACCAGATTTTCACTTCGAGATAAGCGGTAATTCGAAATAAGCGAGTTCGAGATAACGAGGTTCGACTGTACTTGTGGATGCAGGTGCACTTGCATGGATTCCTTGCCTTAATGTGATTTCCTTGCCTTAAGGTGATTTCCTTGTCTTAAGGTGATTTTACTGTGCCCACTTAAGTACTGCGTGTGGCTTTCCTATTTCTTTTGGCATAGATTCAGACCAGACCGTGTCTGTGTGCAAGCTGATGTGTATTGTAGCTTGAAGCCTTTTGTTATTTTCTGGAGATGTTGCGCCTCTATTGTGTTTTAGGTTAATACCTGAGTATTTGTGTGCACAATAAAATCACCTTTAGGCAAGGAATCCATGCAAGTGTGTTATAACTGTTTGCATAGTTACGAATATTGCATAAAATGTTTGTTTCTTTGCTAAGGATGTTTTTCATTTACTTTAAGAAACTTTGTATCAAACTTTTTTTTATCCATTTTGTCACCTTTTGCTGTGACAATAAAAACACTAAACTATAATCCCCACTCCCCACATTATCTTATTGTGGGCAGATAACTCTGTCAAACATTGACAAAATTTGCTCATTAGCAATCCCAAACCAGATCTCCTTAATATCAATGCATGAACCAAGTTTAAATAAAATCCCTTGACAGTCACACAAGTTATCTGGAAACAAAAATATGGGCATATCTCGGGCAGATAATTCTGTCAAAATTTTACAAAATTTGCCCATCAGATAATTCGTTGATGTTTACTCGATGTTTACTCAAGTTTTCATCCGGAAACGAAATACAGACGGACTGACGACTGATGGATGGACAGACATATGGACATCAAACGGGAAACTATAATACCCCACCACTATTGTGTGGCGGGGTATAAAAAATCATGAAAAAGCCTGCTTTATGCCTTGCAAACAACTAAGGCACAGATCAGCCTGCACATCAATGCAGTCTGTGGCTCTTTTCATATGCTTAGGTAAACAGGTTCTGGTACAGTAGCCTTGTGTAGGTTATTTGTCGCGTAACGTCACATTATGTTTTCACAGATGGAACTGACAGGTCCAGATTGAAATCTAAAGACACACATGCATGAGTGTTTAGATTTCAGTCTGGACCTCTTGCAAGAAAAGCATACTTTATCAACAGTATTACTGCAGCTGTTAGTGTGGAATAACAAGAATTAAGGTAAATGTCCTAAAATTTTGTACATCAAAGTTTCAAACAAAATGGTATATGCAAACAGTGCAGACCCAGATCAGACAACTCCTGAAAGAGCAGGCAGATCAGGGTTTCCATTGTTTGCCAGTCCACTTGGTATAGATAGAAATAACTGCATAAAAAGCAAAATTTAGGCCAAAGACATATGGAATAAAGTGCTTGAAATTTTAGTACATTTACTGTGTTTTATGCCCTGACCAAACCGAAGTAGCTCCTTTGTCTCGAATATTGTTTTTATTGGTGTACCTTGTGCTTTACCTAGGCCAATCAAGCAAGATAATAGAAAACTAAACTACCTGCAATCATTATCTCTACTTCAGCTGTTGTCTTGTCATCAGGCTCATTGAAAAATAAGTTCACATCACCTATCATTGATTCTAGAACAGAATGCCAAAGTCATTCAATGTCAAGGTCATTCAATGCATTGTCAGTTTGACCCTTAAAGTGCAAATTACAACTGCAGCAGACAACATTCTGAAGTACTCTTTTCATTTTTCAAAGAAAATTTCGACATTTCATGGGAATCATCTGCATGAAATGTCACAACTTATTTTCTCTGAAAAATAAAACTACAATTAGCATGTATGTCATCTTCTACTAATTTTGTTTGGTGCTTTAAGGGTTAACAGTCATTTAAATAAGCTCATTTATTATGATGCAGCTTTAGATATTGTCATATAAAAATTTTAAATGCACTAACATTTTTCTGATGAAAACATCTGAAAAGCTTTTGCCATGTGTAACTAAGACATAAATGTCATCTTCCAACCTGACTTCTAGCACAATGTTAAGCCTAATGTTTGATTTAAAGTGTTACGACCCAGTCAACACTGTTATGGCCATGCCGAGCAGGTTAGTTAAAACCTATTCACACTTTAATCTGGTCAGGCTTAGTCCTCTTAGGGGTTAACCAATACTTTATGCATATACTTTTGGCAATAGCTGACAACTGACCTTCTTGAATCAGCAGAAAGAGAATGACCATAGAAATTATTTCACAATCAATCTCCACGAAAGTTATGTGGCCAAGCTGGGATTTGAACTTGTAACCTCTGGATCTGCAGCCAGATACAGTGCCATCAAAAAGAACTATACATTAATATACTTATCTACACAGCTCTTGATAAGGCGCTTTTTTCAACCAAAAAGTATCAATATTTTTCTTATTTTTCGACGAAAACATATGTTGTGAGTACTCATTAGAAGCGCCTCAGCAAGGCGCTTCTAACGAGTACCCACAATGTATGTTTTTGTTGAGAAATAAGAAAACTATTTACCTGATACCCACTCTTATACAGACCTATGTATCTAGCAATCAATGTCATCAAAATGATTGCATATAAATACTGCTAATCTACCAATTATCAACAATTAGCAAAAAATTGCATGACCCTGCAGAAAAGTGGACTGACTGACTGTAAGATTGATTTTTGGGATGTACCCTATGATGAACCCGTGCAGGTCCTCTATTCGTGTGTTTGTCCTTTTGTCCATGGCCAATTAGCCAAAATGGGCATGACTCTTGAACCATTATGATTAGGAATATGTAGATATTTTTTGCGCACAGATGATACAGATAAGATCTAGCCAATGGGATTGCCAAATGCCATTTTTCATTGCTCAAAGTTAAGATGAGGCAAAAAATGTGAAAAATATGAAAAGGGCTGTGTGTCTTGTTAATTGTACCGTATGGGACATTTTGATAAAAGCTGCACAGCCCACAGAAAAGTCAACCAACAAAAATGGTAAACTTTCAAAATATGCCCTGTAATTAATCTCTGACTCCATCCATTGTCAGTTGGCAAAAATGGCGATAATACTTGAGCCCCCAGAAATATTTTGATAATATTGGACATACAGATTGAGGCAGACACTTGATATAGCCAATGGCCTGCCAAATGCCATTTTTGTTGCCCTAAACAAAGCTGAGACACAGTCAAGAATGAGGCGGGTCATACATATTAATGGTAAAACTATATAGCTCCAGATAAATAGAGTACTTGTCATGCTGAATAAATTAAGATGCCACGCCCACTTCTAATTGTCAGCCAATCAGATTTCTTGATCCAGATT
This sequence comes from Anodontia alba, assembly GCA_964016985.1. Taxonomy (NCBI): domain Eukaryota; kingdom Metazoa; phylum Mollusca; class Bivalvia; order Lucinida; family Lucinidae; genus Anodontia; species Anodontia alba. The sequence goes on along the minus strand of OZ024822.1, from coordinate 122,872,277 downwards.
GTTGATATAAATCCACATACGGAACGACAAACAGTGCAGATCCAGATCAGTTGGCTTCTGAAGAAGCCAACTGATCTGGATCTACACTGTTGGCTAAGACAGGGCATGTCGTATTCAGCCAGAGAAGGGTTAACCTAAAATATTGGGTCTTCTTAACACCATACTTCTTAAAATATTATTTGATGAAGTCCATTTTACTACCTGTTGAGGTGTCTACAAACTGCTGGATGAGTGGCAAACAGAGCAGATGCAGATCAAATGCCACATTCTATACTGTCTGATCCTTGTCTTCTTTGTTTGCTCAGGCCTGTTTGTCCCATTACGGAATTTTGAATGATTAACTTGGTTATCATATTATCTGGAGCTCTGAACAATACAGTTCTGCAATCTTCACCCTTCTCTTGCTAAACATGACATGCCCTGTCTTAGCAAACAATGTAGATCATGATCAGTTGGCTTCTAAAGAAGCCAACTGATCTTGATCTGCACTGTTTGTCATTAAATATGTGAGTTTCTATCAAAAACCCGGATCAAGCAATCTGATTGGCTGGAAATTAGAAGTGGGCGTGGTATCTTAATTCAAGCAGCATGACAAGGGTTAAGTGGACTGGATATACCTTCAGGGGAAGAAACTCAATGAACATTGCTTTACTTCCCTTCTGAAAAGGGGTCTACTCTTAAAGGAAAGATACCCCTTTAAGAGAAGATCCCATTTTAGAAGGGGCAGGGCCTACATGACAGCAAACAGGAAATCATAGATGTTGTCTCCCTTGTAAAAAAATGGCAGAAAATCTACAAAGTGTCTCCAGCTACCTTAAAAATAAACTCACCTATTTCAGAGTCACTAGAAGCTTGCTGATGTTGTCCATCAAGAATTATGAAAGTGCACTCTGAAGAAAAACATTTACAGTGGACTCTCATTATCTCAAACTCCAAGGGACCAGAATTTCTTATTTGAGGTGACAGTAGTTTGAGATAACATAAGTTGAAATTTAAAGAACATTTATCAAGCAAAATTCAATCTACATTATTCAAAATTTAGTTTGATTTAAGCAGTAGTTTGAATAATCAGTGTTTGAGATAACAAGAGTCAACTGTATTATATTCCAAACAAAGAATTACCTATTTTTTCTCAATGAAAGAAATACTGGCAATCACTCAGCAGTGGATCATTTCTTTCTTCAGAAATGACATCATCATTACTATACAATACTGCAACTTTGTTATCAATTACAATAACAATGGATGATATTTGCCAGTAAAACGGGCAAAAATTAGAAACTTTATGAAATATTTTCTTACTTTACCCAGAAAACAGGAACTGACATTTCCTGCAAATTGTCTCCAAAGGATGAGACAATTTGCATGAAATATCAGACGCTGTTTTTCGGGGAATAAAAAGAAAAAAATATCATCAATTTGTCATCTGCTGTGTTTTCCCAGAGTAGTAAATGGGCACAGTTATACTGTCAGACAGCCATTAACCCAAGTCCTGCTGAACCCGGATATGTCCTGCCTTTGCAAACTGTGTAGATCCAGATCAGTTGGCTTCTTCAGAAGCCAACTGATCTGGATCTGCACTGTTTATCATAAAGTATTTGAATTTATAGCAACAATCCAGATAAAATAATCTGAATAGCTAAATATTAGAAACAGGCATCTAAATTGTTTCAGCAAGACAAGGGTTAATTTCAACTTCAGATACTCTATGCTTCATTATTAATAAACTCTGATCTTACTGGGTAGATACACATGCTGATCTGAATCTACAGTTCACATATGTTATTAGGGCATTTTTTTTATCTAGAGAGGCTGACTTTATATAGAAATGTGAATAAGAAGGGCTTATTAGATACCCCTATTCATCCCCACACCCTCTCCCCATACCTCGGCTCAGACAGCAAAATGTAACAGATGGACGGACAGACAAAATTAAATTTAGTATATCCCCTCCCACAATCACAGTTTGTGGGGTGGTGTATGTGTGTGTGTGGTTATGTTTGTGTGTGTGTGGATGGGGGGAGGGGGAGTGCAGATGTCATAAAATGGCCGTTAAAAATCCTGTCAGTTTGTCAAAAAAAAAAAAAAAAAAAAATCAGCATCAAATTTGCACATGCTCTCCTTTAATATGTCTGTAACTTATCTTCAATGTTTTGTATACACTATCAACCATCATTGACTGTAGGTGCAGTTGTCCTAAAATGGCTAAATTAAAGCTCTGTCATTTTGTGAAGAAATATTTGCTCAACATCAAAACATATACGCATCTTCAATATGTCTGTAATGAAAGTGTAAAGTTTTGAAAAGATCCAACGAAAGTTCAAAGAGGCGTTGATTTCAAAATGTATGGACTATTAACTATCACTGACTTAATGACTTGTATATGTGTAGTAAAATGGCTAAGTTAATCCTGCAAGTTCGTAAAAAAAAACAAAAAAAAAACAAACAAACAAAAAAAAAAAAAACAAAAAAAAAAAAAAACAAATAAAAAATCTGATCAAACTTGCACATACATATCTTCACTCTGTCTGTAACATATATGCCATGTTTTGGAAAGATTCAATAAAAAGTGTATGAGGAGTTGATTTCACAAAGTACACCTTAACCTCTTTATAACATGGTTTTGGATACAACACGGTTCAAAGATGGATCCCAAAAATGTATAGATTATATAGAAAAATGACCATAAATGGTCATTTTTCTATATAATCTATATATTTTTGTTTGGATATAACACGGTTTTATAACTAACACGGTTTATGCTTTGGACCCAAACAATAGTGTTATAAAGAGGTTGTGATGCATATACTACTAACCATCATTGACTGGGTGCAGATGTCGTAAAATGAACTAAGTTAAAAACGCTGTTATTTTGTAAAGAAATATTTGTGTAGTATCAAACTTTGCATGCACATTATCAATATGTCTGTAATGTATGTGTAAAGCTTCAAAAAGATCCAGCATCAGCTCTAAGAGGAGTTGATTTCATGAAGTATGCACTATTGACTATCATTGACTAGGTGAACTGCTGTTGTAAAATGGTAACATTAAAAACCCTGCCATTTTGTCAAAATGTATTTTTTCAGCATCAAACTCACACATGCACATCTTCACTCTGTCTGCAATATGTGTGCAAAATTGAAAACCCTGCCATTTTGTCAAAAAGTACTTTTCAGCTTCAAACTCCCACATGCACATCTTCACTATGTTCACTCATAGAAACAGATAAGGCATTTTTTTTTCATCTGAAAAATGCTGATATCTTTCTTATTTCTCCATGAAAACATATGTTGTGGGTACTCATTAGAAGCGCCTCGGCGAGGCGCTTCTAATGAGTACCCACAACATATGTTTTCGTGGAGAAATAAGAAAAGTATTATGTGGATACCCCCTCTTATCTGGAGCTATGTGTCAGTCTGTAATTTAAGTGCAAAATTTTTAAAAGATCCAACCAAAGCTGTATGAGTTGATTTCACAAAGCATACACTTTAAGTCATTATACAAACATCTTATTTAAAGAATTACAGAGAGGCATAACTCTTGTAACTACTAACCCGTCTGTCAGTATTTTCCTATTACATGTGCATTGTCTGATAGTCAAGGTGTGAAAATTTGAATAATATCAGACAAAGATAATTAAAGTTATAGAGCAATACCCTTTATGATAACTGTGGCTGGAATGACCAGGAAATCGTGTTCATTCTTTCGCTAGAAACTGGCAACTGCCCTTCTTGATCAGAGAAATGGAGAGAATGACTGTTGAAAATATTTCATGATCAATCTCCACGGAAGAATGTTGCTGACCTGGCAGGGGTTGAACCAACAATCTCCTGAACACATTATGAAAACATGCCCCTATTCAAAAATTTCACCACCAAAAAATGGAAATTTTCAGATAAAAAATTCAGATATTTTTCATATTTATACTCAAAACATAGATGGTGGGTATGTGTTAGAACCGCCTCGCCAAGGTGGTTCTAACACATACCCACAATCTAAGTTTTTGAGCAGAAATAAGAAAATGTATACCCCTGTAAACCCCAGTTTTACTGTATAAAAGTGTGGTTTAAAGGCATCAAAATTATATAGGTATGTTCTTCTGATGACCAGTGGGACCCACATTCAACTGAGCCACCGAGGCTGGCTTCACATGAAATGCAAAATCTTATTTTTCCTGAAAAATAATAAGAAAACTTTAGAATGTTGTCTTCTAAAATTGTGCTTAGAGCTTTAAGGCTTAAAAAATACCACCATTACGAAAACACGCCTATTCAAATATATAGAAAAGTTCACCCCCAAAAATTGAAAATTTTCTGATAAAAAAAACTCTGGTATTTTTCATACTTTCGCTCAAAACATAGATTGTGGGTACTCGTTAGAACCGCCTTGGCGAGGCGGTTCTAACAAGTACCTGCAATCTATGTTTTTGAGCAAAATAAGGAAAATAATGTATACCCCTGTAAACCCCAGTTTTACTATATAAAAGTGGGGTTTAAGGGGGTCAAAATTATATAGGTATGTTTTCGTGATCGCTTAAAAAATACCACTACTAACTGTCTTCGTCCTCTCTCCATGACTGTTGCATATTATACTCCTCCTTCAGGGAGAGGGGCTCTGAAGCTGTCAATATTTGGAGTTCCTCAGACTTCATCCACTCATGATATCTGGAAGTACATCACGAAAACATGCCTATATAATTTTGACCCCCTTAAACCCCACTTTTATATAGTAAAACTGGGGTTTACAGGGGTATGCATTATTTTTCTTATTTTGCTAAACCAACATAGATTGTGAGTACTCGTTAGAACCGCCTTGCCAAGGAGGTTCTAACGAGTACCCACAATCTATGTTTTGAGCAGGAATATGAAAAATATCAGATTTTTTTATCTGAAAATTTTCCTTTTTTTTGGTTGTAAAATTTTTAATATATTTGAATAGGCGTGTTTTCGTAATGATATGTTAAATAACCTAGGATTTCAAACAATCTATCAAAACAAAACAAGATATCAAGCTCTGTTTTCTCGTGAAAAAATGGAAACTATAAAGAATATTATAAAATGGTGAGTGCTGATATAAATTTGCATTCTGCATGCTTTCTTTGTTCCAAGGTCAGTCTTTACAGATTTTGCTTGGCATGCTGGTGAATAGATATAGTAGATGAAATTTTGAATAGTTTTCTTGTTTTTCCTGAGAGAACAGCATGAATTGTCAAACCCTATTTTCAGAAAAAAAAAAAAAAAAACAAACAAGAAAACTATCCATTACGAAAACAAGCCTATTCAAATATACTGAAAAATTTACCACCAAAAATATGAAAATTTTCAGATTTTTTTTCATATATCTGCTCAAAACATAGATTGTGGGTACTCCTTAGAACCGCCTCACCAAGGCAGTTCTAATGGGTACCCACAATCTATGTTTTTGAGCAGAAATAAGACCAATAATGTATACCCCTGTAAACCCCAGTTTTACTATATAAAAGTGGGGTTTAAGGGGGTCAACTTTATATAGGCATGTTTTCGTGATGAAAAGAAAAATTTATCATCAGTTGAGCTTGCTGCTAAGATAGTATACCATGTGGCACCTGATCAGGCTCTACACTGTTTGAGACTTATCCAGCAGTTTTAAGATGCATAAAAAGATTTAATGAAATTAATTTTAAAACATCTGGTAAGGTGTTCCAATATTTAGGGTCATTACAGTAGAACATAATAACAATTTTCTTTTGAAACTGATACATAAGGGGACTGGATTCACTTGACAGATCTCAATTTTTCAAGGGAGACAATATTTCTTACTTCCTACTTGTGTTTCTGCACACCAATCCCCTTCTGAAAAGGGTCTACTCTAAAAGGAAACAATTTGCTCTTTATAGAGTAGACCCACTTTTCATATGATAAGGAAGTTTCATTAAACCTCGCATAACAGACAATATATGTCCTGTAGAGATTTTAATGCACAAACTATTATCCATTAACAAATGCCTAACTTGCCTTCATTTATATTCCTAGGACTACCCTTAAAGGGCAAATATAAAGGTTTTAATTCTACTAAATATTTAAGGGCACTTCAGTAAGGAGGTGACTGCCGAAGACCGCATCAAATTATCTTAAACGGGTTCTGAAATATTGCGATTTGAAATTTGATATTTAACATCCAAGAGGATTGAATTCAGGCTGCCTCATTAATATTCATGAGCCTTTTTATGACATCATAAGGGAACAGTAAAATTTTAAACTTTTTTAAATTGCCAATATTTTTTGCTCTTTAATCTGCATCAATTCAGTTTTCATATTGTTTAATTTATTCAGCTCCTTTAAACTAATATACATAGGAATTTAGCTCTTATTTTCCGTTTAAAGTGTTACATTTCAAATTTAAAAATTTCATTTAAATAATTTAAAATCCAGTTACAATGCTTAATAATTAGCCAAAATTGACTTTTTTAGTATTCATTTATACGATATACACCCAAAATTCACTATTATTAAAAAAAACTTACGAAAAATTTAATATTAGTCAAGTTTTAAACATTTTAAAATTTAGCTTTAAATTTAAATAACAGATTAAATTTTGAGTTAAATTCTCTATTCATGGGCTTATTTGTGGACAGAGACCAATTTCAATAATGGTTAAGGAGAAAAACTGTGTAGCATATAAGGAAATGCAGAATATTCCTGTTTAAAATTTCAATTTAAAATTTAAGTTCCACTATGACATCACAGAATATTGCATTGTGGGCCTTAATCAATACACAATCCAAGGGAGGTTACTTTAACAGGAAAAAAGGTAGGTATCGTAAATTAATCACCATAACTTTTGATTGGATTGGAATTTTTTGATGGGGTTTTCAACAAAATAATTCTCTTAAAGCATTCCATCAACACCCTGAAAACCAGGAATATTTTAAATTTCTTTATATTTGCCCTTTAATAATGCCAGCATCAGCCAAGGGAACTCCTAGTTATATTATTTACACCTTTCAGGGTTTTCCCCCCAACTCACATTTTGGCAGTTTTTACTCCAAAACATTGTTCTGGACCCTCACATTTTAGAGGCAAAGGTCCTTAGTGATGCATATATGAATCATCCAAATTTAATTTCATTTGTCTATGGCTTTGTATGTTGATCTATTTATGATCTAAAGGGCAAGAATTTCGGCAATAGTTAACCCTTAAAGTGCTGAGCATATTTGTAGCAGACAACATTTTAAAATTCTTTTGTCATTATTCAGAGAAAATAAGACTTGTCATTTCATGTGAATTGTCTGCTAGGCAGATGATTCACATGAACTGTCAAGACTTATTATCTCTGAAATAAGGATTTCAAAGTGTCGTCTGCTGTAGTTGTGATTTGTGCTTTAATGGGCTTATAGCTTTTATACATCAAACCCCTAAATCTTATTAAAGGACCCCTTAACTCTACTCAAGGAAGTCTCTGGGACCCTCATTTTAAGACTGAGGGAAAACCCTGGCCTTTGACATTAGGCAGCCAGGATCTGAGCCCATAACTTCCCATTTCTGAAGCACTCTCCACCACTGAGCTATGGGGGCCCTGGTACAGGGGCTGGGTGCACTTTTGACTGGATTGTTTCCAATGGAAGTGTATCCATTACTCTACACTTTGAACAGTTTCTTAATTCATTTTTTTTTTTTTTTTTTTTGCCAATGCTTGAATGAAATAGCTGGGCCACAAAAGTAACATCTGAAGCAATATATTATTTTTCTGATAATTTATATATAGTGGGAATCGAATCTGAACCTTTAGCACCAAAGACCAACACACTAGTAAACACTGCACTACCATGGTCCACGCACAACTGCAGGTGTTGGGAGGCCTCGATATCCTTCTGACGGGATCCGACCACCTGATCTGTCCGAATTCACGGTGTGTAGACCATACTCAATAAAAGTCCCGTTAAAATTTTAAGAAAAAGCAAGTTAAAGATATAAAAAAGCGTTAGGTTTATTACTTGAGGACATGTTTTGTTTCATACGGAACAAGACAAACAAGAGAGCAAATGATCTTTGTGTTCTCGTTCAGCTTCATAACAATCGGTGTTGTTCAAACACTGAAGCTTAGAGGGACGTTCAGAAAGCTGGTACTTGTTAAAACACACACACAAAAAAAAAAGTGCTGAAAGATAATTCATAAACTTATCAAGAATGCAACAGAAAGATTATAAAGTAGTATGATAATTAAATAAATAAGCAATATTTGTTGCAAAAGGGAATAGCTATCGTTTCAATATTGGTATTCTAACGATGTTTCAATTGCATGCGCAATAATTTTCTTCAAAGATGAAACCCGTCACCATAGCTGAGTTTTGGCGATAAAGGGTGCGGTAAAATTTACCGAAACGTACCGGAACGGCTCCATTTTGTTCACAGTCCAGCTTGCAGCTAAAATTAAACCTCAGCCCAAAACCGACTCGGCCCGAAATTCAGGTCCACTTGGTTTAATTTGCAGACTAACTTACCAGTGGACCGGTCTGCAGTGGACCAAAAAGGGACATTTTGCAGACCAAGTACCTTGCAGACCAGACTTTGTGTAGACTATACAGTGTCGAATAATTCTCATGAAATTTCATTACTTGTATGATACGTATTTAATTAAGAACGCTGCTTTTAACTATTTAGACCTTACTGATTCCTCCTACCACACTGGAAAATAGAAGAGCAGAATAATTGAAAGTTTCCTCTATACTTAAGATTGTATGAAAATAAATATAATTCCCTCTTCCTATCCAGTTTAGTCTTTGGAAGATTCAGCTATTTCTGCTCAAAAACACAGATTGTTCTAACGAGTACCCACAATCTATGTTTGAGAAGAAATATGAAAAATATCAGAATTTTTTATCTGAAAATTATCCTGGTTTGGTTGTAAAATTCTCAGTATATTTGAATAGGCATGTTTTCGTAATGTTGTGTAAAATCAGCATAGAAGTTTCAGAGAACTGCCTTACAATTTATGGTCATTGCAGCATACTTCAAAGATATTGTCCAAGCTATGCTTCATGTGCACTTTGACCTCAGTTGCCCAAGCAGTATTCTTACAACTTTATAAGATATGGCCAGATATATCATTGATGACAATAATTGTCTAAAACATTAAAAGATAAAGGTGCAAAGGCGGGCAGCTCGCAGACAGGTGATTATACTAGCTACACGTAAATTGGGCTGTATCACGGGAATGCTGGAACATCCCTGCAGTATAAACAGCTAATCTTCATGTACAAGGTAGTCGAGGGGTTATAGTGCCTGATAAAATACTGAAACCGGTTAAGTCAAAAAGACAAATTACAGGGAACATAATGGCTATTAAAAAAACTAACATTTTAGATAGACACACAGTGAAAATGACAGAGATTGTATAGTTGAACAGTGTAGATCTAAACGGTACTGGCATGGAACCATCTGGACACAGAGATAGTCCGCGCAAAGATAGTACAGGGCCTTAAAAAAGTTTTCCATTGGCACACCTAAAGCTAAACTACTCTGACCTCAAGACCCACAAAGAGACATACCCAGATGCTATTCCTGCATTCGTTCTAAAGACAGCTGCTGACAAATTGGCACCAATTTTAACAAGATTTTCCCAATACTCCCTCGACACTTGTGAAGTACCATCTGACTGGAAGAATGTCTTTGTGGTCCCCATCTTCAAGAAGGGGGAGAAGCACATTCCGTCAAACTACCGTCCAATCTCACTTACTATATTTCGCAAGGTCCTTGAGCACATCGTTCATAGTTCAGTAATGAGAATAAAGGATTCTCACTGACAAATAACATGGGTTCAGAGCCTGTGAAATTCAGCTCATCTCAACTATACAGGAAATTGCTAGACATTTGACAGGGAAAGGACAGGTAGATGTCATCCTCCTGGACTTTGCAAAGGCGTTTGATAAGGTCCCACATCATCGCCAGCTGTACATACTCGACTTCTACTATGTTCGGGAAACCACTTTACGGTGGATCGAATCATTCTTGCATCAACGGAAACAGTCTATTCTCCTTGATAGTACCAGATCTACTGAAGCAGACGTACTTTCTGGGGTGTATCAGGGAATGGTCCTCGGGCCTCTGCTTTTTTCTTTACATTTAATAACGACCTTCCGGAATCAATAAAGCACTCCGATGCAAGGCTTTTTGCAAACGACTGTCTACTTCACAGACAGATACAGTCAAGCCAAGACTCAGCCGTCCTTTGGGAAGACCTATCAGCCATAGAGAACTGGGAAGAAACGTGGCAGATGGAATTCGATCCCCAGAAATGCAGCGTCATTAGTATCAGCACCAACCGCCGACAGATCATCAATACGACACTAAATCCACGGCCCTGCATTAGAGGTAGCGGACAGTAGCAAGTATTTAGGTGTCACTATCAGCGAGGACCTCATCTGGCGAAAACATATAGAAAACACAGTCAACAAGGCCAAAAAAATACTTGGTTTTATCCACCGTAACCTTAGTGACTGTTCTACTTCAGTAAAGTCAGCCACCTATACAACTTTAGTATGATCCGCACTGGAATAACCATCCACTGTTTTGTACCCTCATGCACCTAGCGACCGACATTTACAGCCTGGAACAAGTACAGACTAGGGTAGCCAGATTTATGCAACGTAAATATACTAAAGGCATTGCAGGATGTGTCACTAATATGGTCCAGGGCCTTGGATGGGAGACCCTTCAACATAGCTGCTACCTCGATAGGCTTGCTATGTTGTTCCGAACGCAATATGGTCTAGTTGATATCCACACCGATATTGCACATTCTTATGACAGCCGTTCGAAAGGATCGCAGCGTCTGTGTCAACTACCGGCATCCAAAGACGTCTACAAGTACTCATTCTACCCTCGTACCATCAGTGACTGGAATCGACTCCAACCTCCGTTACAGACATCCAGACATTCCAGGGAAGGCATCACCAACTTGCCCTTCTCTCTCCTGCAATCCTCCTAGACAACCAGCTACCTATTCATAGTTTTAACTGGGGACGCTGGGGGCAATTTATATGTTTTATCGGGCAGCGCAGTTTAACACAGGGTAATCAACAATCTGAGAAGATTACTACCCTTACAGTGGAAGAAGAAGAAGAAGAAGTTTCTCTCACCCAGCGTGCTACGCCGAATAAGCCCTTTTCCTTCATATTCAATCTGAGCTCATTTGGCCTTAACTGCAGGCTTGAGAGAAGAAGCCACCTACAGGTTTTACCATGGATGTGGGTTTCCAATATTTTACATAAGCTTGAAAGATCTTGTTCCGAGGATGCTTAATATGTAAGTTTAGCTTAATCGTTCCTGTTGCTTTGGAGAAGTGATTTAATGAATTACCATATACAGTCATGCCATTGCAGCCATCTTGGACAATTGCACCAAAATATGCTTGCAAAATTTAAAAGTCTTGCCCCAAAGATACTTCATATGCAGTTTGAGCTTAATTGGCATTTCAGTTTCAGACATGAAGTATTTAGAGATTTTACCATGTCATGACGGCAATCTCAGAAGCGTGTTCCCATTATTTTAAAAAACTCAAACGATCTTGTGCCAGGAATGTATAATGTGAAACTTCGCCATAATCGGCATCACGGTTTGGAGAAGATGCCATTTATAGGTTTTACCAAATATAGTAACGACGAGCATCTTGCATGCTGGTTCCCAATATCTATCTTCGAGAACTGCCTGCACCTTCGCGGGCACTTTTGGCAGAGGCTATGCGTTGTATTGTGAAAAGGGAAAGTAAAAGCACGACAGTGAATCTATGTCAAGATGACAGTTTAAAATCTAGATCGAAAAGAAGGCTGAGTCATATAAATAGATGACCGACAGATCAACCTTTAAAACCCGGGGTATAGAGACAGGGCTAACACCGATAAAATCAGATTAAAATAAGCACTAAATATCTAGGGCTCGGGGAGCTGTACCTTTCCGATTTCTGCCTTTAATGAATCAGGACTTGAGGAGATGTACCTTATCATTTTCTGCCTTGAATGAATCAAGACTTAGAGAGGTTAAAGCTCCCTTTGTAAGGATATTCTGTTAGACAATGACCAGTGGAAAGAAGGAAAATTACTTTCTAATGTTTTTCTTCTTTTTATAATTGTGTAAGTTTATTATATATTCAGTTAAGTTTAGATAACAGAGTTCACACCGTTTTGGGAAAGAGTTTTTTTTTTGTTGTCTGTTCATTTTGTGGCTGCTCTATTGCATTTGTCTGACTTTCATTTTGTGTGTGTGTATGTGTGTGTGTGTGTGTGTGTGTGTGTGTGTGGTGGGGGGGGGGGGGGGGGGGCTTGATGTTGATCTAATTGTATCAGTTCCTGAGTTCTCTTATTTCTTTATATGAATCCTTGCCGGTATGAAGCTGACGAATTGTCATAGAATGGCAGTATTTGATATACAATGAGTGCGAGGCTGATTGTAATCGGGAAGGGCTACGGCCACGAGGTCATTTACTATTTTATAGAAGAGACAGAGACGAGCCAAATTTCATCTCTCTTCAAGTGTCCCAGGCTGCACGCCTCTGGACTATTTCAACCTTGTGGGTTTCTTTCTAGCGCGGGGATCCCAAATAGATGAAGCGTACTCCCTGGGGCCGTTCAAGTTTCTGGTAGGCCATTTCCCGGACTTTGGGGACTTAGTTCTTACGTTTCTCTTTATATAACCCTGGGACCTTTTGGCACTGCCTGTAAGTCGGTCCACATGGATATTCATGCTGCGTTTGTTGGAAATGTTCACCCAAGTACCTGGCACTGGTGACTGTCTCCAGGACCTGGTCATTGTATATACTCAGTATTGAAGGGGTCCTTGAAGTCACACGTACAGCTTGACACTAGGAGGGGTTAAATTCCATATCCCACTTTGATTCCCAAGTCCCAAGTCGACATAAGTAGTAACTTGTGTTGCTATATATAGTTTAGTAAAAAAAACACCAAAAAAAACAAAAAAAAAAAAAACAAAAAAAAAAACAAACAAACAAACAAACAAACAGAAAAAAAAAGAAAAAAAAAAAGGGAAAAGCTGTCCAACAATGCACTATTCTATGACACCACTGGTTCTTTTTAAGTTTACTTTAGAATTTAAATTTAATTTTGATCCCATTTAAATTAAAAGAATATGAAATGAGCATATTGTTTTCAGATATAAAAAGTGCAAGATACAGATCACTTTGTCGGTGTCATACCGGAGTTATCCAATTCACATGGACTGTCGTAATAAGCTGTGGTTCTCATGATCGCCTTTTCCTAAAGCCATACGTTTGGCCACAAATGGCTAAAAAAAAGGTAAGAGAAAAGTCCAGGGAGTGCCACGATCACATAACGCAGCCCTTCCCAGACCCCAAGAGGAAGAGGAAACCGACAAATCCAAACAAGCACAAATCGAACAAACGTACGAAAAGCACTAAGATAAGCTCTCTCTTCCCCAAGCGAGGTAATCGCAATACTAAAAGGACTGAAAAACACAAGAATAAAATGACACACGGAAAGACATACACATTCCGAAAGATTATTATATAAAATAACTTTAGAAAATGGTATTAAACTAATTTATATATTTTATTAAAATTTGTAATTGTAAGTTAAATTTCCTTTAAAATCAATCTTATTATGAAAAATATATGAGTACTGCAACCCTACATGTAAATATGGAGGATATAATCAAATATCGGTTCTATTTATAGATAACAGAAAGTAAATGGTAGCTCTGGGCGCTAATGCAAGAAATATCGCGATAATGCTATAAACTTTCGAGATAATATTTCCAGGAAACTTCAGAATATTAAGATAATCTTTTCAGGAAACTTCGAAATATCTAGATAATTATTAAAAGTATCGTGATAGCTACCTAGCAGTCTCGTGGCAGAAATATGCCACCATACGTATGTAAGTGACTGGTGAAACGTAAACATATGAGTGAGCATAATTCCATGGCCGCAAGTATTTTTTTCGAGACAAATGTCCTGTCATTTGTATGAGAAAACGTGTGTCATGCCAGCTATGCATTTCCTTTCAAAAATATAGAAGTAAACTTATTTAGTGCATACTTATAATAGTTAGATACGATACATCTTATGACACTAAAAGAATTTTAATACGGTCAGAGAGAAAAGTATACAATGTATAACATCAGATCACACATAATTAGCAGTTGAAATGGGTAAGAGAACCTACGTAATAAAACGATGCTGCTCTTGGTCTTCATTATTTCCATACGACATAACATTGTATCTTCTGTGGCCAGCCTCAATATATATATGTGTTACTTTTAAAGACGTAGGCAAACAGCAAAGTTACAGACCAGGCTATACAGCAGCACACCTCGAGTGTTTACTTGACCAGAAGCTTATAATTCTACCAACGGGGCTATCAGCTCCCTAGTATAGGGTATACAAAATGTTGTGCGCATGTTGCCTGTCATCTGATTGGCTTCTCACTGAGCGCTTATCAGAAATACAATCTGGTTCTATTAGAGACACCGGTATGATAATAGCTTTCACCTCTGCATTACTTCAACAAATGTTTACAGAAATAATAATTACAAATGCCAATTGCTCAGTCAAAGAAAACAATCAGCATAAGACAATTTGAAATATTTGTCTTTTTTTTTTCCAGAAAAGAGTGTTTTACAATTCATGCAAACTGTCTCCTTCTCCTCAGGAGACAGTTTGCATGAAATGTCAAACCCGGTTTTATCAATTTATGTCTTCTAAAATTAGGACAGAAAGTGGTAACGGTTAAAAGACCTCAGTAAAGATAATACAATTTGAAAAAATTCTTAATATTATCTTATTTTGTAAACACATTAACGCCAGTCACTGCTGGAGTCAGCTAGCCAGTGATATGACACTTTCCTGTAAGTCGTTTCAAGCATCATAGCCCCGTTGGTTGAATAATAAGCCTCTGAATTGACATAATATAGGATATTCTGGAAGCCAGCCCACACGTGCTACAATACATTTCACCACCACAGAAGACTATTACAACATAGCGAATAGATTATCACTCGGCAACTTACTTTTGTTTTCACATCGACCGCAGGCTCTCTCACTCTAAGGTTTCATGGGTCATCTCGAGAGAACGAGTAGTTCCTCAAAGAATCGTTCGTGATATTTTGCATTGTCGTTTTCTCCCGCGGTCTGCCGTAGCGCAGATAAACCAAAAAGAGTTTAGATTCTCTAAATCAGTGTCAAACCAGTCAAATAAGCAGGAACCTCTTTTATTTTCCTGTGTGCTATTTTTCACCGTATCCAAAATTGTGACGTCAGTAGTGGACTGGTTCCGTCCAGCACTGATTACAAAGATGGTTGTGAGTACCCGACATCTTGGAGATTTCTTAGCTTCTCTGACAAAAAATGGATACTTGTATTGAATACCCCAGCGAAACATTTCAGTATGGAATAGACATTCGCGTGAGCAGATACGGAACTCCATTTACGCATGTCTTAAGGTACTGCTAGGATTTTGTAATTTTGACATAATCGATAAAACGCAACCTGTTCTTCGAACGGCAACACTAGAAGGCGGTGGAGTATTTCATATATTTATACGAGAATTGTTGAAAATAATCTGTTGCTGTTGCGATCACATGTAGTTCACTGAAACGGCCACAGAACTCAACGTGCACTTTTAAGTATTCCTTGTTTCTGTTACCTTCTTTTGTTACCAGCATACAATCGTAGAGATTAGCTAACTTCTGTGGAGTGCCAATGCATGTATAACGCATTTTCCGTCATATCAGAGAGTCGAAGCGTGATCTGCACAAACCCACTGGGTATTCGCTTGGATGTAAATGTTCATCCGGTATAGGAACAATGGCGTAGTAAAGTAATTCTTATCAAATATGCGAACATTCAAACATTGTAGGCTTAGAACCGGAAGAATATTGCGTAATAAATGCATATGTTTACTTGCTTCCGTTCAAGACACCAACGCACTTTAAGCAACGGCACCACAATCAAAATACTACAAACAGAATGCCAAAAGGACCGTTTCTATCCCAAACAAGTGGCCAAACGGCTATTAAAAATAAAAAAAAAATCACCAAGACATACTTGCAAAGACATACAATGAATGAAATAGTAAACCACAGCAGAAGCACCGCTTTGGAACGGTCAGTAAAAACCTTACTTGGGGGCTTTAATCGATTTTACGTGGCCACAACCCTCGCCCTTAGTTCTGCCGTGGTATACACAAGACATTTGTTCAGTCCGCGTGAAGGGTTTCTATCTCATCAGTGCTACACCTCCGAGAACCTAAAAATCAATCGAATACAGAAATAAAACAACAATGAGGACTCGACAGCAAGAAATAACTGAAATGCTGAAAGAAAAACAACAGTCGGACTCCGGTAGGCCCGGCCAGAGCCAGAACATCAGGCACCAGCCGACTTACTTAAAAGTCTTTAGGCCGGAGCCGTCATAGAATCTGAGGCCCGACCCGCCGGCGTGCAACCAAAGAGGGAAGCAAAGTCTTTGCATGCAGATGGCAAAGATCCAAAACAGCATTCGCATTCAAATGCGGAGATCGAGGGAAATCAACCAAAGACATTAAACGGTGTGTATTGCGAAAAAATAATATATACGAATTAGTGTGTCATACATGGCGAACCATTTTAGTCTAGTACCTGTAGACCTAGTTCAAACCTGCATTCTGTTTCACTCGTTAGTACGTTAAAAAATCAAATGTTCAATTAATGTAGGGATGTGTTTCAGTTTTAATTACAACAATAATTCAGAGGAGTAATAATGCGGAAAAAGCACGCTTGCTCCTCGTGACGGCAGTCAAATACATGTAGTCATTTTATAAACTGCTTTTTTTGTAAACTTCTACATGTCTGTCTATATCGAGTGGAAACAAAGAGTTCTCGTCTTTTCAGTGAAGTTAAGCAACGCCAACCCGGTCAGTACCTGGATTAGTGAACGCCTTACACTACTGTGTGTTGTAGATTGTTCGTGTATTTTTTTTTTCTTTTTCTGTGCCTGTTCTGTTTTTGTTTTTGATTTTTTTCTCACCCTTTTGTCACTCAGCAATAAGCCTGTTTGTATTTGTTCTGCAGTCGCCTTTTCCTATCCTATGACATGTCTCGGATATGTCTTTGCTGTAAATGGGAAGATAATAT
Source organism: Anodontia alba (assembly GCA_964016985.1). Taxonomy (NCBI): domain Eukaryota; kingdom Metazoa; phylum Mollusca; class Bivalvia; order Lucinida; family Lucinidae; genus Anodontia; species Anodontia alba. The sequence continues at coordinate 122,855,157 of OZ024822.1, read as the reverse complement.
AAAAAAAGTTAAGAGAAAAGTCCAGGGAGTGCCACAATCACAAACCGCTGCCCTTCCCAGACCCCAAGAGGAAGAGGAAACCGACAAATATAAACAAGCACAAACCGAACAAACGTACGAAAAGCACTAAGATTAGCTCTCTCTTCCCCAAGCGAGGTAATCGCAATACTAAAAGGACTGAAAAACACAAGAACAAAATGACGCACGGAAAGACATACAACAAATGGCCTCGTAGAATAAACCACAAAGCATCAAAGTGTAAGACTAACACCGGGACCATCGCCTTAGAACAGTCGGTAGAGCAAACCACGGGGTAGAGCAAACCACGGTGGAAGGGGGTGGGGGAGGGGGCGGGTTAAAGCACTTTTACAGCTAGCTAACTTCACCCTGGGTCCCGATGCTACTCTTAATACAGAAATACATAAAAAATCGGTTCGCATAAAGGCTCCCAACTCAGTCAATGCATCAAAGCAAAAACATAAAAATCAAATTAATCACTATAATAAACAAAGACGAGTAAAACTTTGAAAAATGTAGTGAGTCGGCGGATATGTATAGTCATGGATGAATTCAGAGGTGGTTCGGGGGCTTCAGTTTAGCCCCCATCCCCATTTTGACTCAACAGTTCCATTTCATGGTAAATTTTGGATAAATTTGGATACCGTAATTACCCTAAGTATCCACACCCCTTACTTTTCACCCTATACTTCTCTTCAAGAAGTCCATTTTATAACCTACAGGTATGATTGTATGTAAAATTGCTGGATAAGTGACAAACAGTGTAGACCATGCTGATTTGGGTCTACACTGTTTGTTCAGGTGTGTCCTTTCGAATACGTAGGATAAGTACGGTAATGTGATCATATCGAACCCCTCAGAAACAATTCTGGATCCGTCCTATACAGTCCAATCATGTGGTTTTGTCCTCTTACAGAATCATCGGACACTTTACATAAAATATGTGGAAGGACAGTGAAGGTCATGATCGAACAAATTGGAATCGCTTCGGGGATGCGAAGGCAGATTTGGCCTGATTTCTGGAAAAGTCTATTTTATCACGACAATGGACAAATGTAGTCATTGCAATTTAAGGCGCTTATACGTCTCCTGCTTTAGTATTTTCTATTTTCAGGCATGTGTTAGAACTTTTTGAACCATTTGCACCACATTTACCTCTTGCCTAAACAGCTGCGAGTACTCCTATGTTGGGGATTGAGTAGGTATTATGCTTGGTTCTTGGGAGTCGGCAGTCGGTTCACACTTTACCGCCCCTCCTCTGTACCGTTTTGTCATGCTGACACGAATCTTTTATACGTCTATAACATGTCAAATGGAAATCAAGAACAATTGTTTTTATACTCTACATTGCATAGTTTATATGTCTGTAAACACGGCAACATATATTTAAACCTGGGACCACGATCTGCACGATCTTCTCGCACTGTCTACTCTAAGATATAGACACACTGTTTTTGATTAAAACATTTTGTTTTAAAAATCCATCCACATATTCTGTAGCTGCAAGACGCTACTTACACAGATACATACTTTCTGCTAGAATGTTCGTTCGCTTTATTTAAAAACATTTATTTGTGTGTTCCTTGGGAAGTGAAACTGTTGACAAAGCACGGAGGAAACTCTTGCCAAGGCAAGCGATATATAGACGGAAATATCAGCGTTTGCAATAATAATCTGCAACAAATAAACATCTGATTAGTGTGTGCAGAGATGCGGGCTTAACTGTTACCAAACTGGTAACATTGCGTTGTGCCTTATAAAAGCACTAAAAACGGAGTATCATATCGAGAAGAAACCTACAAAGTGCGGTAATAAACTGATGCATCGAGTACCAGCACAATAATAACTGACTTGTGGGTTTATCAGTACATTTTGGGTTGTGCTTGTTACATATAAATAAGATAACAAGCACTTGAATTGGTTTCTAGAAGAGTATTGTAGCTTTACTGACATCATAATGATTTGCTCTGACGAAAGAAATTAGATTAGTTTAACCCATTTAAGCTTCGCATCCCATAAAATGGACATTGGTAAACAGTGTAGACCCAGATCAGACGCCACAGAATGGGACCTCTGACCAGTGTCTACAACGTTTGCATTAAATTCAGAAATTTCTATAAACCATGATAATAATAAAATGTACCGGACATCCCTTATATAGAAAATGGACCTTGTTCAAAGAGTTAAGGTAGAAGATATGAAATCGTTCAATGCCACCATTGCATTTCTTCTACCCCCACCAAGAACACCCATTACATAAAAAGAAAAAAAAAAAAGAGAAAACATGTAAAAGTTCCCCAACCCGGCCAAAAATTAAACTAAACCAAAAAAAAAAAAAAAAAAAAAAAAAAAAATGGGAGGGGGGTGTAAGGGGAACTAATTTTGCGAATCCTCCCTCGGAGAAATTCGCTTGATGAACGAGAATAATGCAGATCCCGTTCACTGACCGTCCAGACAAATCCGGACAGGGTCAAACGACACGACACGTATTAAGTACAATGGTTAGGTCTGAGCACAATAAATATACCTAAAATATTAAATTTAAATGGTGCTTCTGAAGCTCTATGAGGGTATATCTGCGTCCAGTTATTAACGGCTTTGTTTCGCTTAAAAAGAAGTCTACTAATCACAACATTATTTATAAATAATAAATGACATTCAACTACAGTGTTAGAATGGAGCTTATTATTGTGCTGCTGGTCTCAATTCCGTATATACAGCGGATTAGCTCCCTTTACAAAACAACTATTTAAACAAATAATAACGCCAAAGATTAGCGGACCAAGATAGCCGAGGGGTTATGCACGTCTCTTGATTAAACAGTTGAGCGAACTGGATGCAGTGGTCAAACCTTCTCGGCATGAGTTCAAATCCTGGTCATGGAACATTTATATAGGAATCATCGTGTTGTTTATTTCTTTATTTATTCTTTATTATTATTTATCTACTGTATCATTTCACTGGTATGCGTTTTTTTTTCAAACTCTTCGCTATATACGCATTAAATATATTAGAATATATGAACAGACAGCAACAACCTGGTAAGACTGTCTTGATATGCTGCAGGGATGCACAGGCTGATTTGGGCCTTCGTTGTCCGCACATGCAAAAGGAACCATTCTCTCACGACATGGCTCTAAGTTAGTAATTAAAACAGAAGGCGTTCATAAGTATTACGTTTTCACTTTTCTGCCTTGGGTATTTCATGTATGCGATGGAACGCTCTGTACGGTTTGCTTTCTACATACCCTACACCAACAAAAGTATAGTATATGTATAAGAAAAAATTTGGATTTGTAACTTCGAAAATTGGCAGATTCGCTCAACTATCAAATGTTTTATTAGTATTCGGGAGTTAGAGGTTTAAATTCGCATGTTTATATATATATACCATTTGGCGAGCGGCCGTGGGTAAGTGACTGTTGAAACGTAAACATATACAGTGAGCATAATTCCATCGCCGCAAGTATTGTTTCGAGACGAATGTCCTGTCATTTGTATGAGAAAACGTGTGTCATGCCAACTATGCATTTCCTTTCAAAAATATAGAAGTAAACTTATTTAGTGCATACTTATAATAGTTAGATACGATACATCTTATGACACTAAGAGAATTTTAATACAGTCAGAGAAAAAAGTCTACAATGTATAACAACAGCTCACACATTATTAGCAGTTGAAATGGGTAAGAGAACCTACATAATAAAACGATGTTGCTTGTAGTCTTCATTATTTCCACACGACATAACATTGTATCTTCTGTGGCCAGCCTCAATATGTGTTACCTTTAAAGACGTAGGCAAAGAGTAATGTTACAGACCAGGCTATACAGCAGCACACCTCGAGTGTTTACTTGACCAGAAGCTTATAATTCTACCAACGGGGCTATCAGCTCCCTAGCATAGGGTATATAAAATGCTGTGCTCATGTTGCCTGTCATCTGATTGGTTTCTCACTGAGCGCTTATCAGAAATACAATCTGGTTCTATTAGAGAAACCGGTATGATAATAGTTTTCACCTCTGCATTACTTCAACAAATGTTTACAGAAATAATAATTACAAATGCCAATTGCCCAGTCAAAGAAAAACAATCAACAGAAGACAATTTGAAATATTTTTCTTATTTTCCCAGAAAATAGTGTTTTACAATTCATGCAAACTATCTCCTTCTCCTTAGGAGACAATTTGGATGAAATATCAAACCCGGTTTTATCAAAGTATGTCTTCAAAGTTAGGACAGAAAGTGGTAACGGTTAAAAGACCTCAGTAAAGATAATACAATTTGAAACAATTTCTTACTCTTATTTTGTAAACACATTAATGCCAGTAACTGCTGGAGTTAGCTAGCCAATGATATGACACTTTCCTGTAAGTCTTTTCAAGCATCATAGCCCCGTTGGTAGAATAAAAAGCCTCTGGGTTGGTATAATATAGGATATTCTGGAAGCCAGCCCACACGTGCTACAATACATTTCACCACCACAGAAGACTATGACAACATAGCGAATAGATTATCACTCGCAACTTACTTTTGTTTTCACATCGACCGCAGGCTCACTCACTCTAAGGTTTCATGGGTCATCTCGAGAGAACAAGTAGTTCCTCAAAGAATCATTCGTGATATTTTGCATTGTCGTTTTCTCTCGCGGTCTGCCGTAGCGCAGATAAACCAAAAAGAGTTTAAATTCTCTTAATCAGTGTCAAACCAGTCAAAAAAGCAGGAAACACTTTTATTTTCCTGTGTGCTATTTTTCACCGTACCAAAACATTGTGACGTCAGAAGTGGACTGGTTCCGTCCAGCACTGATTACAAAGATGGCTGTGAATACCCGACATCTTGGAGACTTCTTAGCTTCTCTGACAAAAAATGGATACTTGTATTGAATACCCCAGCGAAACTTTTCCATATGGAATAGACATTCGCGTGAGCAGATACGTAACCCCATTTACGCATGTCTTAAGGTACTGCTAGGATTTTGTAATTTTGATATAATTGATAAAACGCAACCTGTTCTTCGAACGGCAACACTAGAAGGCGGTGGAGTATTTCATATATTCATACCAGAATTGTTGAAAATAATCTGTTGCTGATGCGATCGCATGTAGTTCACTGAAACGGCCACAGAACTCAACGTGCACTTTTAAGCATTCTTTGTTTCTGTTACCTTCTTTTGTTACCAGCATACAATCGTAGAGATTAGCTATATTCTGTGGAGTGCAAATGCATGTATAACGCATTTTCGGTCATATCAGCGAGTCGAAGCGTGATCTGCACAAACCCACTGGGTAATCGCTTGGATGTAAATGTCCATCCAGTATAGGAACAATGGCGTAGTAAAGTAATTCTTATCAAATATGCGAACATTCAAACATTATTGGCTTAGAACCGGAAGAATATTGCGTAATAAATGCATATGTTTACTTGCTTCCGTTCAAGACACCAACGCACTTTAAGCAACGACACCACAATCAAAATACTACAAACAGAATGCCAAAAGGACCGTTTCTATCCCAAACAAGTGGCCAAACGGCTATTAAAAATAAAAAAAAAATCACCAAGACATACTTGCAAAGACATACAATGACAGAAATAGTAAACCACAGCAGAAGCACCGCTTTGGAACGGTCAGTAAAAACCTTACTTGGGGGCTTTAATCGATTTTACGTGGCCACAACCCTCGCCCTTAGTTCTGCCGTGGTATACACAAGACATTTGTTCAGTCCGCGTGAAGGGTTTCTATCTCACCACTGCTACACCTCCGAGAACCTAAAAATCAAACGAATATAGAAATAAAACAACAATGAGGACTCGACAGCAAGAAATAACTGAAATGCTGAAAGAAAAACAACAGTCGGACTCTGGTGGACCCGGCCAGAGCCAGAACATCAGGCACCAGCCGACTTACTTAAAAGTCTTTAGGCCGGAGCCGTCATAGAGTCTGAGGCCCGACCCGCCGGCGTGCAACCAAAGAGGGAAGCAAAGTCTTTGCATGCAGATGGCAAAGATCCAAAACAGCATTCGCATTCAAATGCGGAGATCGAGGGAAATCAACCAAAGACATTAAACGGTGTGTATTGCGAAAAAATAATATATACGAATTAGTGTGTCATACATGGCGAACCATTTCAGTCTAGTACCTGTAGACCTAGTTCAAACCTGCATTCTGTTTCACTCGTTAGTACGTTAAAAAATCAAATGTTCAATTAATGTAGGGATGTGTTTCAGTTTTAATTACAACAATAATTCAGAGGAGTAATAATGCGGAAAAAGCACGCTTGCTCCTCGTGACGGCAGTCAAATACATGTAGTTAATTTTATAAACTGCTTATTTTGTAAACTTCTACATGTCTGTCTATATCGAGTGGAAACAAAGAGTTTTCGTCTTTTCAGTGAAGTTAAGCAACGCCAACCCGGTTAGTACCTGAATTAGTGAACGCCTTACACTACTGTGTGTTGTAGATTGTTCGTGTATTTTTTTCTTTTTTCTGTGCCTGTTCTGTTTTTGTTTTTGATTTTTTTTCTCACCCTTTTGTCACTAAGCAATAAGTCTGTTTGTATTTGTTCTGCAGACGCCTTTTTCTATCCTATGACATGTCTCGGATATGTCTTTGCTGTAAATGGGAAGATAATATAAAAAAGATAAGAGAAAAGTCCAGGGAGTGCCACAATCATAAACCGCAGCCCTTCCCAGACCCCAAGAGATAGAGGAAACCGACAAATATAAACAAGCACAAACCGAACAAACGTACGAAAAGCACTAAGATTAGCTCTCTCTTCCCCAAGCGAGGTAATCGCAATACTAAAAGGACTGAAAAACACAAGAACAAAATGATGCACGGAAAGACATACAACAAATGGCCTCGTAGAATAAACCACAAAGCAACAAAGAGTAAGACTAACACCGGGACCACCGCCTTAGAACGGTCGGTAGAGCAAACCACGGGGTAGAGCAAACCAAGGAGGGGGAGGGGAGGGGGGTGGGGGGTGAGGTTAAAGCACTTTTACAGCTAGCTAACTTCACCCTGGGTCCCGATGCTACTCTAAATACAGAAATACATAAAAATTCGGTTCGCATAAAGGCTCCCAACTCAGTCAATGCATCAAAGCAAAAACATAAAAATAAAATTAATCACTATAATAAACAAAGACGAGTAAAACTTTGAAAAATGTAGTGAGTCGGCGGATATGTATAGTCATGGATGAATTCAGAGGTGGTTCGGGGGCTTCAGTTTAGCCCCCATCCCCATTTTGACTCAACAGTTCAATTTCATGGTAAATTTTGGATAAATTTGGGATACCGTAATTACCCTAAGTATCCACACCCCTTACTTTTCACCCTATACTTCTCTTCAAGAAGTCCATTTTATAACCTACAGGTATGATTGTATGTAAAATTGCTGGATAAGTGACAAACAGTGTAGACCATGCTGATTTGGGTCTACACTGTTTGTTCAGGTGTGTCCTTTTGATATGTAGGATAAGTACGGTAATATGATCATATCGAACCCCTCAGAAACAATTCTGGATCCGTCCTATACAGTCCAATCATGTGGTTTTGTCCTCTTACAGAATCATCGGACACTTTACATAAAATATGTGGAAGGACAGTGAAGGTCATGATCGAACAAATTGGAATCGCTTCGGAGATACGAAGGCAGATTTGGCCTGATTTCTGGAAAAGTCTATTTTATCACAACAAGGGACAAATGAAGTCATTGCAATTTAAGGCGCTTATACGTCTCCTGCTTTAGTATTTTCTATTTTCAGGCATGTGTTAGAACTTTTTGAACCATTTGCACCACATTTACCTCTTGCCTCAACAGCTGCGAGTACTCCTATGTTGGGGATTGAGTAGGTATTATGCTTGGTTCTTGGGAGTCGGCAGTCGGTTCACACTTTACCGCCCCTCCTCTGTACCGTTTTGTCATGCTGACACGAATCTTTTATACGTCTATAACATGTCAAATGGAAATCAAGAACAATTGTTTTTATACTCTACATTGCATAGTTTATATGTCTGTAAACACGGCAACATATATTTAAACCTGGGACCACGATCTGCACGATCTTCTCGCACTGTCTACTCTAAGATATAGACCCACTGTTTTTGATTAAAACATTTTGTTTTAAAAATCCATCCACATATTCTGTAGCTGCAAGACGCTACTTACACAGATACATACTTTCTGCTAGAATGTTCGTTCGCTTTATTTAAAAACATTTATTTGTGTGTTCATTGGGAAGTGAAACTGTTGACAAAGCACGGGGGAAACTCTTGCCAAGGCAAGGTATACATAAACGGAAATATCAGCGTTTGCAATAATAATCTGCAACAAATAAACATCTGATTAGTGTGTGCAGAGATGCGGGCTTAACTGTTACCAAACTGGTAACATTGCGTTGTGCCTTATAAAAGCACTAAAAACGGAGATATCATATCGAGAAGAAACCTACAAAGTGCGGTAATAAACTGTTGCATCGAGTAGCAACACGATAATAACTGACTTGTGGGTTTATCAGTACATTGTGGGTTGTGCTTGTTTTATATAAATAAGATAACAAGCACTTGAATTGGTTTCTAGAAGAGTATTGTAGCTTTACTGACTTCATAATGATTTGCTCTGACGAAAGAAATTAGATTAGTTTAACCCATTTAAGCTTCGCATCCCATACAATGGACATTGGTAAACAGTGTAGACCCAGATCAGACGCCGCAGAATGGGACATCTGACCAGTGTCTACAATGTTTGCATTAAATTCAGAAATTTCTATAAACCATGAAATGTACCGGACATCCCCTATATAGAAAATGGACCTTGTTCAAAGAGTTAAGGTAGAAGATATGAAATCGTTCAATGCCACCATTGCATTTCTTCTACCCCCACCAAGAACACCCATTACATAAAAAGAAAAAAAAAAGAGAGAAAACATGTAAAAGTCCCCCAACCCGGACAAAAAAAAAAAAAAAAAAAATGGGAGGGAGGTGGGGCGGGGGGGGGGGGGGGGGAACTAATTTTGCGATTCCTCCCTCGGAGAAATTCGCTTGATGAACGAGAATAATGCAGGTTCTCTGACCGTCCAGACAAATCCGGACAGGGTCAAACGACACGACACGTATTAAGTACAATGGTTAGGTCTGAGCACAATAAATATGCCTAAAATATTAAATTTAAATGGTGCTTCTGAAGCTCTGTGAGGGTATATCTGCGTCCAGCCATTAACGGCTTTGTTTCGCTTAAAAAGAAGTCTACTAATGACAACGTTATTTATAAATAATAAATGACATTCAACTACAGTGTTAGAATGGAGCTTATTATTGTGCTGATGGTCTCAATTCAGTATATACAGCGGATTAGCTCCCTTTACAAAACAACTATTTAAACAAATAATAACGCCAAAGATTAGCGGACCAAGATAGCCGAGGGGTTATGCACGTCTCTTGATTAAACAGTTGAGCGAACTGAATGCAGTGGTCAAACCTTCTCGGCATGAGTTCAAATCCTGGCCATGGAACATTTATATAGGAGTCATCGTGCTATTTATTCTTTATTATTATTTTTATTGTTCACGTTTTTATTCTATTTATCTACTGTATCATTTCACTGGTATGCGTTTTTTTTTTTTTCAAACTCTTCGCTATATACGTATTAAATATATTAGAAAATATGAACAGACAGCAGCAACCTGGTAAGACTGTTTTGATATGCTGCAGGGATGCACAGGCTGATCTGGGCCTTCGTTGTCCGCACATGCAAAGGGAACCAATTTCTCACGACATGGCTCTAAGTTAGTAATTAAAACAGAAAGCGTTCGTAAGTATTACTTTTTCACTTTTCTGCCTTGGGTATTTCATGTATGCGATGGAACGCTCTGTACGGTTTGCTTCCTACATACCCTACACCAACAAAAGTATAGTATATGTATGAGAAAAAATTTGGATTTGTATCTTCGAAAATTGGCATATTCGCTCAACTATCAAATGTTTTATTAGTATTCGGGTGTTAGAGATTTAAATATGCATGTTTATATGTATACCATCTGGCGAGCACCCGTGTGCCTTGTTCTTATTCTTGATGGATTCTAAAGAACTAGTTGTGTGATACCACTCGTCGCCTTACTCGTTACATGTACTTTCGTCTCGTCTAGGGTGTCCAACTCAAGATTGACTGAGGCAGTTCTGTTTGCCCATGTAAGTGAAAAATTAAATTCGTTTACTGCATAAAAAGCAGTGTCGCACATTATTAACAGCCGTGCATTGACCGGCGAAAAGCCGTGTATTAAAAAGTAAATTTACGCGCTATTAATGCACGGTTACGCAACTTTCAAATGATCGTACCGGGGCCACAGATTTTGCTGCCGTTACGAGATATGTGCTGCCTGGCCCTAGAACGGGCATAGTCCGTTGAAATACCATTCGAGAGACATCGGTGAAAAGCCGAAACAAAATAGTGCAAGAAATAACGCGAAATGTAGCAAATGTTTTTAGTTTTTATGCAATAATAGCGATCGAACATGGTTTTTCAATGCATTAACATTCGCCAGGTCCCTTGGGAGGTGTCCCTTCGGCCTCGGTTTTCAACACCTCCCATGGGACCTAGCGAATGTTAATGGATGAAAAAGCATGTTTGATCCCTATAATAATACATTGTGATGCTCAGCTTATTTGTATGCAGAGACTACTGTATTTACCCTACGTATTCTAAAAGCACAGCCGTAGTAAACACTGATCAGACGCTACAGAATGCAGCACCTGATTTACTATCAACTATCTACTGTTTGAAAACCGACTGGTTGCTGTTTTAACAATTTAAAGGGGATTACTACATTTTAGGAGAGGTAACTGATATTGATTTTGCACCCTCTTATGAAAACGGGTCTACTCTAAAAGCATTTGCTATCGTGGGAAGCAAACAGGAAGTCACAAAAATTGTTTCCTTTTTCGACAATGGCAGAAAAGTACCTAGTGCATCAAGTCATCTTAAGATCGAAATATACTGATAAGTAAAGGCTACCAGTATCTGGTACGGCAGAAATTACCCTGAACATTTGATAATATAGGGTAATTGCGCTGATATTGGTGAATATTATCCCGAGTAAGGATATCGAAGGACACTAGCTTACGAGCGTCCGTAGATATTCCAACGAGGGACTATTCACCAATTTCAGTTCAATAACCCTTTTATTATATAGCTATAAACATTGTTCTCTCGTTTTGCTTCTTATACTATATTTTTGTTTAATTTGACGTTCAAAATAACCCTTTCTGTAACAGTGCAAAACTTTTATCAAAAAGTGATATCATTTTTGCACTAGTCCAATGTCAACATGATATTAGTTTTGCACTGTTGCTGTTTTGCAGCGAATCTAGCCGTAAAAAAAAAAGAAAATATATTTATATATATCTGAGCAAAATTCAGTTGTGTTGCTTCATTTGCGACTTTCAAACTTTAAGATAATTTATATTATGTTTTGGTCCAGTATGGCGCCATATATCATGACGTCATGAGAAAATGAAGTCAGCAATTTTGACGTCATACAATTAAAACATTCAACAATGGTAAGAAAGATTGAGATTTGTTAATGTTCGACATTGTGTGCTGGTATTGACAAATATCGGCATCTTTGTTCCTCGGATTTTATCGTTTATTTCTTATCATATAATATTTATAACTATATAATAATCTAGGTTATTGCACTGGTATTGGTGACTATTACCCCAAGTTGGGATATCTAAGGACGCAAGCTTGCGAGCGTCCGTAGATGTCCCAAAGAGGGACAATATTCACCAATAACAGTGCAAGAACCCTTTTACTATATTGCTAGATATAATTGTTGCATGCCAAAATAATATTTCGGTTTGCTTTTTATTTTGTATTTTTGTTTTATTTGCTGTTGCAAAACAGTGCAAAACTGATATCAGAAAATGATATAAATTTTTAGCATTAGTGCAATATCAACAGATTATTATTTTTGCACTGTTGCTGTTTTGCTGCGAATCTAGGCGTAAAAAGCAAAAATCAGTTATGTTGCTTCACTTGCGACTTTCAAACTTTAAGAGTAATTTATATCATGGTTTTTGGTCCAGCGTGACGTCATATTTTATGACGTCAAGTGAAAATGATGTCAGTAATTATGACGTCATACAGCGACAACATTCCAAAATGGTGATAAAGTTTGAGATTTGTTTATGGTCGAGAAACAAGAATTACTGGTCTAAAGAAAGCCTGCAATTTTGATACTGCCTGCTGGTATTGAGAAGTATCGGTATCATTGTTCCTAGGATTGTATCGTTCATTTCTAATCATGTAATAATTATGTAGTCAAACGTCAATGGCTCGAACATCTTTGGGCCCATAGAAAATTGTTCGAGACATGGGTAGTTCGAGCCACTGAGGATTAATCATGGTGCCAGGTCAAGAAGCAAATGTCGATAATATAGGGAGGTTGTTGTTTGTTTTCGATTTTGCTGCACAATAATTGTATGTTGTGTGTACTCATTAGAATCGCCTCGATGAGGCGATTCTAATGAGTATACGCAACATACAATTTCAAGATAAAACAAGAAAAATTCCCTAAATATTTGTTTTCTTGAGCTATGGAAAGACTCAAAAACAAGTTCGAATTAGCCATGGTAAACGAGCCATGGGTGTTCGAGCTATTAGTGTTCGACTGTAGCTATATAATAAGTGTTAATATCATCGTCGTGCAGTTTAAGAGGGAAGCAAATTATTATCAATAACTGGATTAACAACCAAGCATGCAATTTGCCGCATAACATTCATATTACAACGTATTCTTTTGTAACGATGTAAAATCATTTCGATTGTTTCCCCAAAACTCAGTATTACCAATAATGCTTCTGAAATTATAGATTGGGTCACCATGAAATTCGAGTTCCTATAGATCTCCCTACAAAAGTGTTTTTAAGTTTTATACTTGGAAACAAAACCTAGAAAATGTTTACGCAGTTTATGGTACCAATAACAGATTTTTATGAAGATTAGCACTTGAAAGTTTATTCCTTTTATAAGACACAGATTGACTAGATGCTCTAGCGAAACGAATAAGTATATATACACCATAGGATGTAGCGCGACTATTGTTGCCATCCATAAACGGAAAGTAAACATAAACTTCAAAGCCATCTCGATTGTCTTATATTTTAGAAGAGAAAAAATCATTATAGATACTAATTAATTTACAGTACTTCTACATTTGACTGACCTTCTTTTGTAGCTACAGTTGCTCAAAATATTCATTATATATATTAAGTAAGCCAACTATATCGAGAAGTTGAAGACTTCAATGATACCAGTTTCTTTTTTTTTCTTTTTTTTTTTTTTTTTTTTTTACGAAAAGGGACAACAAGGGTGGCCGGGAGTGGATGGCGCATACTCAGTACCCATCGGTAAACCCACTATTCGAGTGCATAATTTAGTGCCAAACTGAATAAAATATTATCAGTAAGAAAGGAAAAAAGCAGCATAAGACCATAATTTTTATTATCCTCAGAAGTAAATCAAAGGGCTGAATAGCCCTGAAATGACAGATTCTATGAGAAACTAATACATTCCAGAAAATCATTTTGGCCTTCATTTAAGCTTGTGAAGCTTCTCCGTCGAAAAAAAGAGAAAAAAAAACGAGCTTCAGCGAACAACAAAGGCGCTGATGAGTCTGCGGGGACGCGCAGACTGATCAGCGCCTTTGTTGTTCGCACATGTATTAAAGCGAGTTTTCTCAGCGGCTCATATGGAGACTTGAACCATAGATCAAGCACAAATCGCACTACTTTTTGGTTGGTATCTATTCAATGGCGTACTAATATACACACATGGTCTACTTTATGCGCGGATTAATACAAAATTCAATAGAAGTCAAAGCCGATGTCTCTAAAACCGCGCATCGCAACGAAGAATGACAGATAGAATCTGTCATTAAAAAGCATGTTTCTCATTTCAAGTACGGTAATGAAGATAGTCTCTATTGAACGTTCTTTTAATTAAATACAGGTGTATACTTTATTTGTTTATATGGCAATTTAGTATAAAACGTAAAAACTCACATGTAGAAAAACTAGTAGAGTGAAAGTATATAGAAACGAGTTTATTTGAAAACAGTTTCTTTTTAATTACCAGAGGTATTTACCAGATCCTATATATACTGTATAACGGAATTGGAATGATATTTTATTAGAAATATAAATATTAAATTATTGATTTTGAGAATGCAGCCATAGTGTATGAGCTACAGTTTGTGTTGAGTAGTGCGTTATATTGTTTTCTTTGGAGCTTCGGTAACCAGTACAACGTAAAAAACGTATCCTGGTTCTTTTTTATACTTCGTATTACGAAATCACATCTATTCAAAGAATAGAATTCTGAGAATTTTACCACAAAAAATGAAAAAAGGGTAAGAGAAAAGTCCAGGGAGTGCCACAATCACAAACCGCAGCCCTTCCCAGACATCAAGAGGAAGAGGAAACCGACAAATCCAAACAAGCACAAATCGATCAAACATACGAAAAGCAGTAAGAGTAGCTCTCTCTTCCCCAAGCGGGGTAATCGCAATGCCAAAAGGACTGAAAAACACAAGAACAAAATGGCACAAGGCAAGACATACAAGAAATCGCCTCGCAGAATAAACCACAAAGCACCAAAGAGCAAGACTAACACCGGGACCACCGCCTTAGAACGGTTAGTAGAGTAAACCACCGGCGGGGGGTGGGGGTGAGGGGGGGGGGGGGTTAAAGCAATTTTACAGCTAGCTAACTTCAGCCTGGGTCCCGATGCTACTCTTAATACAGAAATACATAAAAATTCGGTTCGCATAAAGGCTCCCAACCCAGTCAATGCATCAAAGCGAATACATAAAAATCAAATTAATCACTATAATAAACAAAGACGAGTACTCATGGCTATTTCTACTGTATGCCAGAGTAAATGAAAACCAATAGTTGAACCACGGCGGGCCAAGCCAAAGACATATCGCCAAGCCCCAACCCACTGGTTAAAGTTTTACGAAGAGGCCGTCATTGAGTCTGAGGCCCATAGATTGTGGGTACTTGTTAGAATTGCCTCGGCGAGGCGGTTTTAACGAGTACCCACAATCTATGTTTTTGAGTAGAAATAAGAAAATTAATGTATACCCTGTAAACCCCAGTTCTACTGTATAAAAGTGGGGTTTAAGGGGGTCAAACTTATATAGGCCTGTTTTCGTGATGTTGTCTTTGGTAGTTTGCATATACGAGTATGTGCTACTATTGCCGTTTTGGTTTTTAAATATTGATATAGTGCAGGCATTACATGATGACAACATTGTTTTACCTTGCCAGCTGAAACAAAAACATATTTCCAGTGGAAGTCTTTGATACCTCCAATGTTGAAAAGAAAATTTAGCTTTCCATCACGAAAACATACCTATACAATGTTGACCACCTTAAACCCCACTTTTATATAGTAAAACTGGGGTTTACAGGGGTATTCATTAATTTTCTTATTTTTGCTCAAAACAAGGATTGTGGGTACTCGTTAGAACCGCCTCGCCGAGGCGGTTCTAACGAGTACCAACAGTCTATGTTTTGAGCAAAAACATGAAAAATATCGGATTTTTTTATCTGAAAATTTTCATTTTTTCGATGGTTAAATTCTAAATTTATTTGAATAGGCGTGTTTTCGTAATACGCAGTAAGAAGCTTTCATTATTAGAGTAAAATGAAATTTCCACTCATTAAAGCTTTAGCCTATTCATAGTAGCGTTTGCACCAACGGTTGCAAAATTCTTGTAAAGCCTTCGCAGTTTGAAAGAGCATTCATTAAAATCAACAGGTTAGGCATTCTATGTATATTTAGGTTCTTTAGAGATAACAGACTTACTTTTCTAATCTAGTGATAACGTGACCACATTACGAAAACATTCAAATATATAGAAAATTTCACCTCCAAAAACTGAAAATTTTCAGATAAAAAACTTTGATATTTTTCATATTTTTGCTCGAAACATAGATTGTGGGTACTCGTTAAAACCGCCTCGATGAGGCGGTTCTAACAAATACCCACAATTAAAGGGGTCATAATTATATAGGCATGTTTTCGTGATGAGATACTGGATAACAGAAATTAGAACCTTCACATTTTCAGGAATCGGCCCTGTTAACTTCAATATCAAGATCAGAAACAAGCTTATTGACATTAAATATTATGTTAAGAATGACCTATTTCAGCTGGGTCTATACCGTTTACTCTGACATATTATCAGACGTTTTACGGTAAATGTCCTTAACTTTCGAAAACATAATATCATACCTTTTTTGCCTAAATATTGATTTTTTTCGTTGTTTCTTAAAAAACTTTACTGAGTGGTAAACAGTATAGACCCAGATCAGACTGCTCCTGAACTTGATCTGGGTCTACACAATGTGCATGTGCCATTTTGTCAGAAACTTTGATATACGAAATTTTAGGACGTTCACCGTAAATAAATACGATAGCAATATGTCAATTTTTACACGTAATGTCAATTTTTACACGTATAATCTGATTCAGATTAATACTACTTTGAAGTCATTTTTCAAGACCACGTCTGCTCTATTACAAAGGAAAAATTATAAATCTTCAAAATAGAAAACTCTGCCAACCTTTTTAAAAAAGAGTGAACTTTTAAAAGAATGAATGTGAGCACATGCGTTAGATTAAGAGTGTATCCCATCACGAAAACATACCTATATTATTTTGACCCCCCCCCCCTTAAACCCCACTTTTATATAGTAAAACTGGAGTTTACTGGGGTATACATTATTTTTCTTATTTATGCTCAAAAAACATAGATTGTGGGTACTCGTTAGAACCGCCTCGACGAGGCGGTTCTAACGAGTACCCACAATTTATGTTTTGGGCAGAAATATGAAAAAATATCAGAGTTTTTTATCTGAAAAGTTTCAGTTTTTGCAGGTGAAATTTTCTATACATTTGAATAGGCGTGTTTTCATTATGCTTTTCAGAAAGGACTTGTATGCAGGACAGCCAACAGGTAGTCACAAGGTTATTTTCCTTGAAGAAATGGTGGATCAAATCCCCATATCAATAGATGTATGGAAAGGGTAAAAAAAACTGTCATGAGCTTCCTTTGCTATTGCTTCAATATCTGCCTTGTGCGTAGAAAAGGTCGTTGAAGTGGCTGTCAACTGACATATTCGTTGCCAACATTGAATGACAAGTTGTCCATAGTTAATTGTTATAAGATCAGCTTTTTTCAGAAGATTCACTTTGATGTTGAATACACTTGGCAAAGTATACTTCTCATAGGCCCGAGATAAAATGTCAAGAACTTCTTCGAAACAAAGTGACAGATCACCATCCTGTCGCTGGCATTCAAGGTCGTGCCGTATGCATGCAGTTTTAAGAGCATAAGATGTGATCATAAAGACTTTTCCAAACGCATTGGCTAAGTATTTCATATATATGTATAATGTTTTGTGTTTCTCTTTCATCATATTCCTTATGAAGTCCACCTCTGTTTCTGTAAACGTAATTCTGACATCGCAATCTTCCTGTCCAACCAGCAAAATCGTTTCCCGATTTAAAACGGACTCCGCTAATATCGGCGAGAAGCAATCTTCAGCAGAGAAACAATGCTGAACATTGTGGTATCTGATTGCAGGACTCAGGTCAACGTCAATAGTTGTGTTTGCTATTATATAAGTTATTACAACATTTGGGGATTTCGCTTCAGCTCTAGAAAGCATGGCTTGCTGCAAATCCATTACATCTTGTGAATATTCGGGTGGGCGGTCAAAACAATCTATTTGCATCAACTGTGTGAAAGATTTCCGGTCTTTCAGATACAAACGTCTAATAGCCTGAATAACCTCCCTCCCAAATGTTTGATATTTATAATCTTCTGCCATACTCGTACTGTGCATACATCTCACATATCCTTTGGAACAGAACTTGTCCCATTTGCCATCGACATTATATTCGTCTACAACTCTAACTTTTGCAAGACCTGATTGTGTTTCACCATCTTTGGTTTCTACGATAACAACTCCCGGCTTTGACAATTCATCCAGTACTGCTAGGTAATCAAATTCGTCAGGTTGATTTATTTTTGTGCCTTCATTATGACTACCAACTTTAATTATCTCGGACACTTTAAGAAGCGGTTGACCCTTACCTATTTCCTTAACAATCTCTTCAATGGAACTATAAATCAATTCTTCTACCTTTTGGGATTTGCGGTGCGTATACGAAATGCGCGTATGTGAAGCTATGTCTTCTATAATGTTTTTCGTATATAAAGTAACTAAGCAGCCTCCTTTGACAGCCATTTCAATTACAGTATATTTTAGTACAGTATTTCAAAAACGCTAAAATCCGCGATCATATATTGACAAGAGATGTAAGGAGATGTAAAGAGTATTTTGTTGTCTATAAATGGAAACTCTATCATAAATTTATGATAAATAATAAATAATGTCGTAGAGCATCAGTTGCATCGGTCTCAGTTATTCCCCGCTATGTCTTCTGAAAAATAAATAAAATATGCCAAATAAGAACAGCGACAAAAATAACATTAAAGCGCTATTGACAACTGCAGCAGACGACATTCTATTTATTTATTTATTTTTTTTTTATTTTTTCAGAGAAAATTAGACTTGGCATTTCATGTAAATTGTCTGCTGCTTAGCAGATGATTCACATGAAACTGAATGTAAAAAAAGGAAAAAAACAAAAACAAAAAAAAAACAAAAAAAAAACAAACGTCGTCTGCTACAGGTTTGCTTAGAGCTGAAAGGAGGGTTAATAGACTTGATGCTCATAATCCACCCGATTAAACTGCGACACCGTATATCTGTCCAGGGTTGTTTTTTTTTTTTCATCTTATTTCTTATGAAATGACTTCGAAATGTCACTACTATCTGATATTATCTGAATACCGGTATAAACGCCCAGGGACATGGTGCGAAAAGAATGCACTTTGGGAACGTTTGTTAAAAAATCGAACAATTTACGAGTCATGAACACATATAGTTTTTTTTTTTTTTTTTTTTTTTTTTTTTTTGCGCCATTTACAGGTGTGACAATCTCTTTGTTTACTTGCAAACAAAATTCCCCTTCGCAAAAGGTCAACTCTAAAGAAAAAGCATTTCATTCAATGGGAACAAGTTATTTCCTTTCAGATTATACCCTTTTTCAGTAGAAAGGCAAAACAACAGATACGTAGATGTATTTCCTCTGAAAGTGCATTGGCTTCCTTTAACCCATTTAAGACTGAATAAACTCTCCTACACTATATATTGGAAGAGTCCATTTTCGATTCCAGGTATAGCAGGCTACATGATATAGATATTCCTAAAAAAAAAATGTAGAACTATTTGCAAACAGTGGAGATCCTGCGGCGTCTGATATGGGTCTGCACTGTTTGCCAGTTACCCGTTTTGTGGTCTCCAGTCTTCAATGGGTTGAATATTGCACAATAATGCGTAACTGATTTTTTTTTTTTTTTTTTTTTTTTTTACAGATTTCGAAGTGTAAAATGTCATACTCATGATGTCTTGGTTTCCAACTAACAAATGAAGGAGGGTCCGAATATATGGGAAGGTACCCGTCAACAGTTATTCAAGGATTCGTCGTAATATCGTCATATATTATCTATTAGTATCCAGCATTAACTACTATGAGTAATTGTAAGTTGGAACTAGAAGTGTGTTCGCAATTCAAAATGCCCCCGCCCATCACAATGTCGCGAAATTTATATCAGTGATTCGGGGGAGGGGGTGGAGGGAGGCGGGGGGTGAGGGTTGCTGGAGGAGGTAACATGGGAGTAATTGTGGTATGGGTGTGCGAGCCAGTATTTCGAAACCTACCTCATTCATATACATGGCCTTTGAAAAAAACGGGCCCATTCATATACTTTATCCTCTGCAAAGTATAATTAGCCCAAATGTCGCAATCAATTCATTGAATACCCTGAGAACAACAGCCCCGAAATATATCTGATCAAAAAATGTCAGAAAAGTGGGGCCTTTCACATACGAATCCAGAAAATTCGGGTCAGCCATATACTTTTTGTTTGAAAAAGGGGACCAATCATATACCTGGCAGCGCTGATTCGGCATGCATATCCGTACTATGTCATATATAGGAAGTTACCCCCTCCCCTCCTCCCCCACCCACCCCACCCGAGACCAGTGAACTACAGCCATCCTCAATGAGAGATACTAACAAAACGCTCCTATCTAAAGTCCGAGACAAAATGCCACTGTATAAACCCTTCAGCATGTCCGGGATTTGTGACATGATTGAATCTGACACAGTTTAAATATCTGATCCGATTTCTAAATATAGCCTTATACAGCGACCTTGTGTTATTCCAGGAATGAAATCTAGATTGATCTTGAGTAAAATTGTAGGCCAAACAAAATGTCCTTAACACTATCTTCATGATCTTGCCTTGTGTGACAGTGTGCCACACAGCTAGTTAAATCTTTAAAGGACCGTTATCGGCACGACAGGAATATAAAGCCCCGTTTATATGCATTAAGTTTACCCCTAGGGGCAAATATTTTCCCCTCCTGGTGAAATACCCAAGTGGGTAAACGGTTGCAGTTATATAGGATGTTGAAAGAAGGGGTAAATGTACATTTCTTTTATATAATAACAATAATAATAATAATAATAATAATAATAATAATACCATGCTGACATGAACCCAGTTCTGTTGTAGACCATATTTTATTTTTTCCGGTAAAAAAGCTATACTGTATGACCTCCCCGCCCCCGCCCCCGCCAAAAAAAAAAAAGAAAAAAGAACAAGCAATAATTAATAAAACTAACTGGAAATTATCAAGGAACATGAAAAGAGTGACATGTACAAAAATACAGTCGACTCTCGTTATATCGAATTCCAAGGGACTCTCTGAAACACTTCGAAATATCCATACTTCGAAATATCAGAGTTGCAGAAGTGAGGAAAACAATAAATCGAACAACCTCATTTAACAAATGAATATGTAATTTGACTCCTGAAGTTAGAGACATATTGGAAATACTGTGGAGAGGAGAAAATCTCCTTTTTTCCACAATATTTTGTTACCTGTTCTTAAATTTCCATGTTAAAACAGGGACCAGAATTTCACTTCGAGATAAGCGGTTATTCGAGATAAGCGAGGTCGAGATAACGAGAGTCGACTGTAAATTATTTGCTGCTGCTGTATCATTCGGGTCAGACTGTTCTTCTGTTAAGACTGAATGAAGATTCTTGTACTGTTGGTATGAAAAAAGAACGTCTCTTATGATTTTGTGATATGAGTCAATGAATAATTAAAACTACACAATTTACATCCCAGCAGCCATACCCTTGATCAGCCTGCACACATGCTGAGTCTAATCAGCACCGTACCTGCTTACAGATTAGGCTCTATGAGCATAAAAACCCCATTACGAAAACACACCCTATTCAAATATATTGAAAATTTCACCTCCAAAAACTGAAAATTTTCAGATAAAAAACTCTGATATTTTTCATATTTCTACTCAAAAAATAGATTGTGGGTACTCGTTAGAACCGCCTCGGCGACAATCTATGGTTTTAGCAAAAATAAGAAATATAATGTATACCCCTGTAAACCCCAGTTTTACTATATAAAAGTGGGGTTTAAGGGGGTCAAATTTATAAAGGCATGTTTTCGTGATGCTTACAAAGCTGTGTGTCCGGTGTGGGATGGGAAGGGGCTATTTTCCTTGTCTGTTTGAGAATATGTGCTGGACATTTGAGCTACAATTTCTTCTAAAAATGATAAAAATACCATAAATTACTTACTGATATTTGGACACATTAACTGCTTTTAGAACAAACATCTGAACATGTGTCTAAAACTACTGACTGAGTAGTGAACGGAATAGACCCTGGTCAAACTGCTCTGATGATGATTATTTGGTACGTCCCTTTCAAAATTACGTATCGAGACGATGGAAAGGGACATAAAACACCAAATGATATATGCCATCAGTGCAGACCCAGATCAGAATGCTCCTGAGCAGTCTGATCAGGGTCTACACTAATTGCCGTTCCACTAATTTTAAGAAACAATTGTACAAACAGCCAAATTACACTCCCACCCCATTCCAGTTTTTGAAATATTGCAGGTAGACAATAAAACAAGTGTACCCCAGTAAGCATTCTACATAAATCTATAGCGGGCCGTTATCGGTCCGTCAGTGTAGCTGACGGGCCGATCACGGCCCGTTATAGATTTATGTATAATGCTAGCTGGTGTTCAAATAAAAACGAAAATTGATTAGGCAGAATGAACATGAGAGGCATGTATTTTGAACCATTATAAACATGTTAAAAAAATTACCCCTAGGGGCAATTATTTGCCCCTACCCTGAAGCAGGGGCATTTTACCCACGTGGGTAAATTTTACCCCTAGGGGCAAATGCGTTTATATGATGAATTTGCCCCTAGGGTATATTTGCCCCAAGGGGTAAATTTTCCCCTAGGGGCGAACATGCATATAAACGGGGTATTATGACAGGATTCCTGCACAACGAGTCCTTTTTCAAAAGGGGTCTCCTCTAAAATCTGTAAGGAAACTTTGTCTCCAGAGGACAGACAAAACCAATATAGGAAGAGTTGCCCCCTCCCTCTCTCTCTCTCTCTCTTTCTCTCTCTCTTGTGTCTGTGTGTGTGTGTGTGTGTGCGTGCGCGCGCGCAGTCCTTGTCTGACCTAAATGTGTGTGTGTGTGTGTGTGTGTGTGTGTGTGTGTGTGTGTGTGTGCAATCGTTGTCTGAACTAAATGTTATTGTTGCAGACCGACTAGGCCTTTTAGTTCCCATACATTGAATTCCCACTATCTTTCTTTATTTCCGCTAATGTTTAAATGAAGCACATAAACACATTCAAGGGTCAAGTACATGTATGACCTATCATACATAATATTTGAAGCGCGTAAAGAGGCATTAGTAATAGCAAAAAATAAATTTCTGTATATCAAGTAGTCTGAGCCCAGTTGTTCAAAGCATCATTAGCTTAACGAGCTCGTCAATGGTCAAAATTTTAACTGTTCTAGTAAGTTCAATATCTAATTTACAGGTATTTTTGCTGAAAAAATGTGAGTAGCTTTTGCATTTGTGAGTAGCTTTTGCAAATATTTTCAGCAAAACTTTTAGCGCCTTTGCCATAATTAATGATCAAAGTTTTAACGACACGTTAACTAACGACATCGTTAGTTTTGAACAACTGAGCCCTGGAAAACATCACAAACGAGCCGCGCCATAGCATATGCAAACAACAATGGTTCAGGCGAGTCCGAAAAGTTTTTTTCTCGCGACGCGGCACAAATGTTTCAGCTTACGCCTCTGCACAATTTGACACACATGTAGATAGTAAGGCTGGCACAATTAATCGGATAATTGATTATCAAGACAAACATTTTGAGCAATATTCATGATGATTACTTCAAAATTGTGTCCTCTAGAATGTTAACATTTTTTTCCTTTGATTTGGCCTGATGACCTAGTTTTTTACCCCAGGTGACCCAGTTTCAAACTTGACCTAGATTTCAGAGGCAAACATTCTGAGCAAGTTTCATTGATTGGTTCAAAACTGTGACCTTTAAGTGTTAACAAAGTAATTGTTGACGACGGAAGATGGACGCCGACGGACGACGGACAGAGGGTGATCACACAATAGCTCACCCTCAGTTTTCGCTCAGGTGAGCTAAAAATCAAACTTATTAGAGTTCACTGATGGTAAAAAGCTATATATTCTTGTATGCCGCTCGCAAGACGAGTAAAAATCCAATATGTCTAATATATAAACAGTTCAAATACACCGAACAGACTGCGTATTCGCTTGCTGCTCATACATTATAGTACATTTTGGTGACTCCTAACTTAACGATTAGCACTCTTGGTAAAATTTTCAGCAGATGACAAACGTTTTTTTTTTCATTGATTTTTCCCAGGAAACAGATTTTGACATTTCATGTAAACTATCTCCATTTGAAACAGTTTGCAAGAAATGTCAAATCCTGTTTTCTGGGAAAATAAAAAAAACCAAGAGGCCCACGGGCCCTAACTCGCTCACCTGAGTGAAACCGCCACTGCAGATATGCAGATGGCTTGCAACATTTTTCCGATACTGTCAAATATTGAAACTTATGACAAGGCAATGGCTTAAACGGTTTTTGAGATCTCTTGTTTGCAAGGTTAAAATGCTGAAATTTTCGAACGCCATAAGTAAAAAAAGTCATTTGGTTCATCTACTTATCCTGTCTTTTAAATTTTTTTTTATTATTATTATTTATTTATTTCAGCTCTGGCAACCATTTTGTACGGCAGAGCAAAACCATTTTTGCAATTTTGGCAAAGGTGCATAAGTGGAACACTGATGTGAAA
The DNA here is from genome assembly GCA_964016985.1 of Anodontia alba. Lineage (NCBI taxonomy): Eukaryota > Metazoa > Mollusca > Bivalvia > Lucinida > Lucinidae > Anodontia > Anodontia alba. Next base: position 122,830,738 of record OZ024822.1, on the reverse strand, counting down.
TTATTTTGAAATCTTGCCACTGGCCACGGAGATGTCGTTTAAAGGCTTTTCTATTTTTAGCTCTGGTGACCATTTTATTCAGCAAAGCAGAACCATTTTGGCAATTTTGGTAAAGGGGGATAAGAGGAACATTTCTGTGAAATCATTTTGAAATCAGGCCACTGGCCAAGGAAGAGATGTTTAAAGGTTTTTTTTTTTATTTTTAGCTCTGGCGGCCATTTTGTTCAGCCGAGCAGAACTTTTTTAGCAATTTTGGTAAAGGGCCATAAGAGGAACACTTCTGTGAAATTACTTTGAAATCAGGACACTGGCTGCGGAGGAGATCTCTTTTAAAGTTTTTTTTTTCTATTTTTAACTCTGTCCACCATTATGTTCAGCCAAGCGGAACCATTCTAGTAATTTTGTTTGAGGGCCATTGTTGGAACAGTTCTGTGCAAATATTTTGAAATCAGGCCATTGGAGGAGATGTCGTTTGAAGATTTTCAATTTTTAGCTCTGGCGGACATCTTGTTCAATGGAGCAGAACAATTGCGGCCATCTTGGATTTTCGACCGACACAATTTTAGCTTGTTTCGATCCAGAAGTCATCCTGTTGCTAAAGAGCAAGTTTCGGCTCAAAGCGATCTAAGGTTTGAGAAGAGATGTCGAAAATTGATTTTCAAGATGGCGGCTGTGGTGGCCATTGTAGATTTTCTATCGGCTCATTTAGCTATTTTGTGTCTCAAAGTGCCCTAATGCTCATCATCGATTCAACTGGATCAAAGAGATGTCCAAAATATGAATTCTCAACATTTGTCCCATATAAATATGTAGGGCCTCTAAAAACGCATGGGGAAGCAAATTTGACCTTGCCGTAAAAAGGTCAAACGTCAACGTAGGACCATCATTTTAGCAATTTTGGTAGATCTCCTGTCCCCGAGAATTTGTTCAAAGGTAAGGCCCAAGGGCTCATTTGGTTCTGGAAAAGAAGATTTTTAAAGATTTTAACATATATGGCCATGGCAGCCATCTTGGTCAATGGACCACAACCATTTTAGCAATCTTTCGTTCTCCCAACCTAAGGAGGTTCCACATAAAATTTGAGCAACATTGGCCTAGAGGCTTCAGAGGAGAAGTCGTTTGAAATTCTCAACATTTTTCCCATACAAATGTATGGTTCCCACACAAATGCACAGGGAAGCAAACTTGACCTCGCTGTAAAAAGTTCAAATTTCAATATACGACCATCATTTTAGCAACTTGGTAGACCACCCGTCCCTGATGATTTGTGCAAAGATTCAGCCCCAAGGCATCTTCTGTTCTGGAGAAGAAGATTTTTAAAGATTTTTACCATATATGGGCATGGCGGCCGTTTTGGTCAATGGACCGCGACCATTTTAGCAATCTTTTGTTCCCTCAACCTAAGGAAGCTCCACATGAAATTTGGGCAATATTGGCCCACATACTTCAGAGGAGAAGTGGTTGAAATTCTCAACATTTTCCCCATACAATATATGGTGCCCATACAAATGCATAGGGAAGCAAACTTGACCTCGCCGTAAAAAAGTCAAACGTCAATGTACAACAATTATTTTAGCAATTTTGGTAGACCTCTCGTCCTCAATGATTTGTGCAAAGATTCAGCCCCAAGGCACCCTTGATTCTGGAGAAGAGAAGGGTTTTACCATATATGGGCATGGCGGCCACCTTGGTCAATGGACTGCGACCATTTTACCAATCTCATGTTCCCCAAACCTAAGGAGGCCCCATATGAAATTTGAGCAAAATTGGCTCAGCGGCTTCAGAGCAGAAGTCGTTTGAAAATGTTAACGGACGGACGGACGCACGCACGGACGAACCCACGAAATGGGGATTATGTGATGGCTATTTTAAGTGACGTTTCTCCAAGTTTTTACGTGATTTTTCAAATGTTCTAACGAAATGGTAGTAATGTGACATTGTCCAAATTTAAAGTGACCCATTAATACTTTGATTGTAAATTCAGACATAATAAGTCAAATGCATTGATACTATTATTTAAATCAATGGTCACTTAAATTATTGAATGGATCACAGTCACATAAATGCTTGGACAGGAGTCACATAAGAACCTTAAGTCACATATTTTTTAGACAAGCGTCACATAAATTATTGACAGATGTCCATATGATGGACAAAGATACCTATATGATTTATGTGTCTCTTCTCCATTGGTGGAGTAGTCACATAACATGTATTTCTACATAAACAACAAGAGGCCCACGGGCCACGGTTCGCTCACCTGAGTGACATAGCCACTGCAGACATGCAGATGTTATGCAACATTTTTCCAATCCTATCATCGCAACTAATGAAAATATCATCATTTGAGCAGTTCTTAGTTTTGAAGAAGAATATATGGGCCTGACAGTCAATGGAGCATGATCATTTGAATAAACTATCAATCACATTTCAAAAGAAGGATCAATGTGAAATTTGGTGGAAATTGGCTAAGTGGTTCTGAAGAATCATGATTTTATACATGTAAACAGCACAGTGGCAGGGAAATATTATAAATATAAACCAGTTGATGGCCATCTTAGATTTCCAATCATAACAATTTTAACTACTGTTGATCTACAAGTCACTTCGATACTTTCAATATAAATGTATATGGCCCATAGCCCCATACAAATGGGGAAGCAAATTTGACCTTGGAGGTAAAAAGGTCAAATGTCAACATAGAATCATCATTTTAGCAATTTTGGTAGATCTCCTGTCCCCCATAATTTGTGCAAAGATTAGGACACAGGGCTTATTTGGTTATGGAGAAGAAGATTTTTAAAGGTTTTTACCATATATGGGCATGGCAGCCATTTTGATCAATGGACCATACCCATTTTAGCAATCTTTCATTCTCCTGCCCACGGAGGCTCCGCGTGAAATTTGAGCAACACTGGCCCGGAGGCTTCAGAGGAAAAGCCATTTGAAATTATCAACATTTTTTCTATACAAATGTATGGGGCCCATACAAATGCATACTGAAGCAAACTTGACCTCGCTGTAAAAAGGTTAAATGTCAATGTATGACAATTATTTTAGCAACTTTGGTAGACCCCCTATCCCCGATGAGTTATGCAAAGATTCAGCCCCAAAGCATCCTCGGTTCTAGAGAAGAAGATTTTTAAAGGTTTTTACCATATATGGGTATGGCGGCTATCTTGGTCAACGAACCGTGACCATTTTAGTAATCTTTTGTTCCCCTTATCTAAGGAGGCTCCATATGAAATTTGAGCAAAATTGGCCCAGAGGCTCCAGAAGAGAAGTTGTTTGAAATTCTGAACATTTTTCCCATACAAATGCATAAGGAAGCAAAATTGACCTTACCGTAAAAAGATCAAATGTCAATGTACGATCATTATTTTAGCAATTTTGGTAGCCCTCCCGTTCCCAATGATATATGCAAAGATTCAGCCATAAGGCATGCTCGGTTTTGGAGAAGAAGATTTTTAAATGTTTTTCTCATACAAATGCATAGGGAAGCAAGCTTGACCTTGCCGTAAAAAAGTCAAACGTCAACGTACAACAATTCTTTTAGCAATTTTGATAGACCTCCCGTTCCCGATGACTCCTGCAAAGGTTCAGCCCCAAGGCATTCTCGGTTCTGGAGAAGAAGATTTTTAAAGGTTTTTACCATATATGGGCGTGGGGCCACCTTGGTCAACGGACCGCGACCATTTTAGCAATTTTTCGTTCCCCCACCCTAAGGAGGCTCCATATGAAATTTGAGCAAAATTGGCTCAGCGGCTTCAGAAGAGAAGTCGTTTGAAAATGTTAACGGACGGACGCACGGACGGACGGATGGACGGACGCTCAAACGGACGGACGGACGGACGACGGACGAAAAGTGATCACAATAGCTCATCCTGAGCTACACAGGTGAGCTAAAAATATCACCCGAAGTTAAATTGCACAAATGAAATACTCACGCAGTGGACTTCAACATATTACTGTTTTGTTTCGACTGCTTACATCCGCTTGTTCAGTCAGCTAATATCTCTTTTTTCCACCTCTAAATTTAGATAGTGACTCTCTTTCTAGGAACCATATTTATGATATCTTTTCCGATAATCACTTAGATGTGTTTTATAGTTAACCCTGAGTGCGCTAAGCAACGTTATAGCAGACGACATTTTTATGAAATGTCAATCTTATTTTCGCTGAATAATAATAATAATAATGATAATAATATATATTTCAAAGTGTCATCTGCTGTAGATATAGGCTATCGGTACATGGGAGTGCAAAATATGACTCAATACGACCTTTCTACACAAAAGTACACCGTACCTTAAATTGAAGCCCTATATGTGTACTTTCAGATGAAGTATGATGTAGGCGTCTGGGTGGTGCAGATGCCTGAAAAAGGTACCTTATGTACAAAACCCGGAATTCCATATTCTATGTGCTATTTTATATCTGAGCTTTGAAGCCACCTGTTACAATAATGAATGTGTGGTTATTTATTTCTCTCACATGGAATTATATTAAAGTACACAAACATAATTTCTACCATTTTAATGAAATTTAAAACAATAAAAACAAAAACTACATATGCTGTTGCACGAAAAAAGGTACCGCTTTACAAACAATGCGTTTTTCATCAGTGCAGTATAAATTTTGTTATCATTTACTTGTATTGAAGACAGTTTCAACGTGTTAAATACCTAACAATTAACCCTTTATTATTTGGTAACTAATCATGCATGTTGTGGGCATCAGTGGTGGTGATAATGCTGTGTTCTGAGCATGCTTACCAAGTAATGCTTACTATCCGCGGACGCCTGATTACACCCTTTGTTCTGTTAGTCTGAACATTCTGATTCGTCATTCCTTTATGGATTTATGAGTTTGGATTACGGCTTTGGTACCATGACCGGAACTACTTATTGTCATATCACTTGCCTTTCCCAGTTTGAAAGTGCTGTTTCCTTTTTAGTAGCTAATCTGAAACCCAGACCATTTAGACTGCTATGATATTTTCCTGCTTTGTGTTTTAGGTATTACAGACTTGCAATTAATTTTCATCTAGCATGGAGGGCTCCCTGTTCATCACTGCTGTACAGCTCTGAGAGATATGTAAACTCATCTTTTCCTATGTCTTGAATCATTTTCAATACTGACTTCTTTCCTTTTCCAAACAGTGTTGAGGTAGAACCACAACCTGTAAGGGCATGTATAGCAGAAAGTACCAAACAGAACAACGGCCTTAGAGTCTTGGAAATACTGTGAATGCGAATGAAATGTCTCTGCATGATCAGTTGTCTTTGTGGTTCTTCCTGTCTCAATCCAAAATTCTGAAACATGTTTCATTTGGGGAAAATAATATAAAGCCAGCACAACAACATCTGTACCTGGTGTTTTGATGACTATTCTACCATCATCACCTGTAAATTTCGAGTCTGCATCCACTGCATGCAAGATTATTCATGCATCGGCCTCTTCGTGTGTGGATGCTAAGGACTCTGACTAGGTCCTTCCTGCTAAAGACAGACATACGCAAAACCACCTGCTATCACCAGTATTTTTCTCTTGGTGGGACTGTAGGGCTTGTGCTTTACATGCTCTTTCTGTGATATACATGTACTGAGAGGGGAACTGGAAGAGTGCTGCCTTATTTTCAGGTAATGACATAATTTTTTCCAAGGCGGTATTGATCTTCCGGCTTCCACCCGTTGACAGCTTTCCCTTTTTGCAGATTTTATAGACTATTCATTATCCTATCTATCAAACACATCAACAACAGTGTTTGCATCTCTGAAGCAGTGAAGAAGTGTATTCATGTAAACATTTGCTAGATGCTGAAATGAGGCGTGTTTATCACCTGGCATCATTTGCAAAACGGCCATTGCATTACGTATATAGATAGTGGATGATACTACATGCTTCGGAAGCAACTTTACACCAGGCCCATTTTCTTTCAGCTTATGTAGGAATTCAACCTTTGTGGTTTTCCTCATAGAATTGCCAGATGATAAGATGGGACATGTGCCTGACGGAATCATGCATATGCATATCAATGATGACGGACAGTTGAGTGTGGGTGGGCGGAGGGGGGGGGGGGTGGGGATGAGGGGTGATAACGTTGACATTAATGCCGAAACAATGAATGGGAAAATACATTTCCATTCTATGGCTAGAGTGTCAATGAACAAACTTCAGATAGTGTTCATATTCCTGTTGGTAGTGGTAAGTATTTTAAATTGACTGAGACAGAATGTGTCAAATAACGCAGTCATTACCTTCCGAGAAACTGATAAGCGTCCAGCGCCAAATCGAAAAACAAATGCAAATTTACATTCTCAAGCACTTCTGTTGCTGCCAAAATGACAAAAGAATGTAATTCTCTGTTAAATAAACAAGAGGGTATATTTTTACCATTTGATTCCAAATACATTTTCTGATACTACACTGAAAGATAAAATTCTGCATGACTTCAACAACATTATTTTCTAACACATATAATTAAAGAAATATTTGTTTTAATTAAGTATATAAATTAATCAAGTTTTTCATTAAACATGGTGACTATGTCATAAACTACACTTTAGACAGTTTGTTATTATGCATGAGCTTCATTATGAGTGAAAATGGCAAGGAAAATTATGTAGAATGGAAATTACCGAATTTGGTAATATGGCTCACAGTGACCTACTTCTGAGCCATTTCTATGTCACTGCACTACCTGGGAATCTTACATCATGTCTCATTCAACTCTAGACATCAAGCTTTAAAATGATATATAACAACCTTTTGTGTAGAAACCTCGCATTAAACTCAATATTCTGATGACCTTCAGCTTCTATGCCGATCGCCTATTATGATTAGCGCTTTAAGGGTTATGACAACTACAAATATTAGTATTCAGCTTAAATACAGTATATTCGGGCAATGCAAGCTGTAAGATAAAACGGTGATGATAGAAAGAGAAAGAGGACAAAATATTTTACCAATATTTTGTTGATTCAGGAACATGTTGATAATATCAAGTGTGCACAAATTGTAACCAGAAGGTAGTATAAAAACACCCCAATGGATTGCAAGATACCTCGTCACTGTACTTACAAAGTGATCAAAGCACTGTACTTACAAAGTGATCGACTCAGAGCAGACCGCGGCGCAGGCTTACCACATTCTAGTTATCTTCTGACCGATAGGTTCGGGGGATATAGCGATCAGCATGGCGTCCGTTCGTCCGCAGACGCATCCTTGTGCGCTCCATAACCTTGATATCCTTAGATATATTTTGATCATATTTGGTAGGAATGAAGAAGAGGACCAGTAGCGTGCGCGTGCAAGAAGGACAACTCTTACTTTCTTCATTATGTAGTTATCTCCCCTGAAGCGGAAATCTCGTGCAGGTCATAACGCTCATACTGTTTGAGATAATTTGATAATATTTAATAGGGATGAAGCGGAGGACCAGTGGGCGTGTCAGGTGCAAGAGAGACAACTCTCATTTTCTTCTTTATGTAGCTATCTCCCCTGAAGCAGAAACTGTACACGTATTCTTGTGCGCTCGATACCGTTGATGCCCTCAGTTATATTTTGATAATATTTGATAGGAATAAAGAAGAGGACCAGTGGGCTTGTTGTTGATATATCAATAACAACATGACAATTCTCACGTTCTTCGTTATAAAGTTATCTGCCCTGAAGCCGAAATTTTGTGCAGGTCATAACTTCCATACCGCATGAGATAATTTGATAATATTTGATAGGCTTAAAGATGAGGACCATTATGCGGGTAATGTGCAAGAGAGACAACTCTCACTTTCTTCGTTGTAAAGTTATCTCCCCGGAAGTAGAAACTAATGCATCCTTGTGCGCTCGATAACTTTGATGTAAACATATTTTGATAATATATGGTAGGATGAAGAGGAGGACCAGTAGGCATGACGCATGCAAGAAAGACAACTCTCACTTTCTTCGTTGTGTATTTATCTCCCCTGAAGCCGAAATCTTGTACAGGCTATAACTCCCATATTGTTTGAGATAAGTTAATAATATTTTGTAGGGATGAAGAAGAGGATCAGTAGGCGTAACGCGTGCAAGAGAGACAACTCTCTCTAGTTATCTCCCATGAAGCAGAAATCTTGTGCAGGCCATAACTCAAAAACTGTTAGTGTTAATTGATAATTTATGGTAAGGACATATATCAGGTCAAGGAGGAGTGTCGCGTGCAAGAAGGACAACCTTGGCTCTGTTTATATTCTAGTTATCTCCCCTGAACGAATTTCTTAGCCAAATTCTTGTGTACTCAATGAACTCTTAATGGTTTGAAATATTTTGATCATATTTGGTAGAGACATAGATAAGGACCAGAAGGGATGTCGCGTGCAAAAGAGACAACTCATTTTTTTTAGTTATCTCCCCAGAAACCCAAATATTGTGCAGACTAGAACTCCCATACTGTTTGAGATAATTTGATAATATTTGATAGGAAGATATATCAGATCAAGACAGAGTGTCACATGCCAGTAGAACAATTTTTGCTTTGTTCTTTTCTTCTAGTTATCTATCCTGAACGAATTTCTCAGCCAAATCCTTGTGCACTCCATAACTTCTTAATGTTTTGAAATATTTTGATAATATTTGGTACAGGCATAGATGAGGACCAGTAGGCATGTCAAATGCAAGACAGACAACTCACACTTTGTTTATTATATTCTTGTGTCCCCTGAAGCTGAAATTGTTAGCAGCCCATAATTCCCATACTGTGTGAGATAATTATGATAATGTATGATTGGAACATATATCAGGTCACGTAGGAGTGTTGCGTGGAAGAAGGGCGACTCTGGTTGTATTCTTATTCTAGTCTCTCCTGAACGAATTTTCAAACCAAATACTTGTTCACTCATTAACTTCTTATTGCTTTGAAATAGTTTGAGAATATTTGGTAGAGGCATAGATAAGGACCAGAAGGGGTGTCCCGCGTAAGAAAGACAATTCTCGCTTTCTTTATGTAGTTATTTTCCCGGAAACCGGAATCTTGTGCAGGCTATAACTCCCGTACTGTTTGAGATAATTTGATAATATTTGATAGGGACAAATATCAGGTCAAGTAAGAGTGTCACATGCAAGAAGGACACCTCTTGTTCTGTTCTTTTTCTAGTTACCTCCCTGAACGAATTTCTCAGCCAAATTCTTGTGCACTCCATAACCTCTTAATGGTTTGAAATAGTTTGATATTTGGTGCAGGCATAGATAAGGACCAGTAGGTATGTAACATGCAAGAAGGGAAACTCTCACTTTGTTCATTTTGTTCTTATGTCCTCTGAAGCTGAAATCTTGTACAACCAATAACTCCCATATACTGGGTGACATTATTTGATGATATTTGGTAGGGACATTTATCGGGGCAATTAGAAGTATCACATGCAAGAAGGACAAGTCTTGCTTTGGTCTTTTTTCTAGGAATCTCCCCTAAGCCAAATTCTTGTGCACTCTATAACTTCTTTATGATTTGAAATCTATCTATCTATCTATCTATCTTGGCATCACCAGTTCATCTTCCCTCCACCTTAGAAATCCATCTTTGTACCCTACCAAATCGAAATTGGGCCGAAACGACACAGGGCCGAAACGACCCACCTACCGAGGCCGAAACGACCCACCCCAAAAATTGGACGAAACGACCCGGAATACTTGATTTTTGTTTTTCAAGCAACAAGCCATTTTATATATATAGCCAGCAAAACGTCTATACACAAAGCCCTGTCACTAATTTCGTAAATTAGTAGAACCTGTTTTCGGTCACGGTTAGTTGTAGACTGCTCCACATGACCTCGTAGAACGAGGACTGTAGAAAACCAATTTTTACCGGGACAAAATACTCCCTGGTAATCTAGATCACATTGAGCGCTTGCTAATTCAAGCGTTTACTTATGGTGTATAAATAGACGAGCTTCCCTAATTTGATCTATTGTGCAGCTACATTGAAACTGTAGCTTGCAGTTTGTTATTTTAACCCTTAAAGCGCCAAGCAAAATTTGTAGCAGACGACATTTTTTTTTTCATTTTTTTTCAAAGAAAACAAGCCTTGGTGTTTGATGTGAATTCTCTGCTGCAGAAATAACAAGACTTTTCTTATTTTGAAACCGTGATAAATCAAACGGTCATCTGCTGCAGTTGTGATAATTGGTGCTTTAAGCTTCTGTCAACAGGTAAGACGGTATTTCTATATATAGTCACCAGTGTATAAACATTATGACTGCAATGAATGCTTGAACTCTTAAAGCGCCAGGCGAGTTTTTTGGAAGATGACATTTTACACACATCCACACACCAACTTCAAAGAAACAAGATGAATCGTCTGCTAAAATAATATAAATGTCGTCTGCTGCAGTAGTGATTGGCACTTTAAGGGCAAAAATGTCTTAAAAAGCATATTAGGCTCTAGATTGGTTATACTAACCCATTTCACGTCTAATGTCTTCTAAACGGACATAAGTTATTTACTACCCAGATGATCTCAGATCAGACGCTGCAAAATTCAGAATCTGATCAGGGTTTAAATTGCTTGCTACACCAGCCATCTATAAAAATGTACGTAATCAGAAATAAACAATAAAACACTGATAGAGCTGCTGTTCTATAAATAAAACAGGGAGAATCCGATACCCTTTTGTTTACAGGATGACGTGTTTGTCATCAGCCAATGCCAGCGGCGGAATTGAACACGTGTCTGTGGTTTACTACAGTCGTCAATCTTTACGATAGTAAATTTGTCGAACTGTGAAGCAGTCTAGGTTAGTTGTGTCTACAGTGGTGCTAGGTTTTATCTATCCTTCAGCACTACTTTCTTTCCTGCACGTGGTTGGCCGACAGGTAAATGGGGTTCCAAATCTAAGCATGTTCTGTAATAAATTATTGTACTTTATTGAAGGCAAATATGATAAAATTACTATCAAGATTAATAATAATATTAATTTAATATTTCTAAAGAATATTGATGATTATAAAACAGCTGTAACTTAAATAATGCTAGAACTTAAAAACGTTCAGCCTGTTCAGTTCGCGGATATGCACTAGTGCTCGGAAAATTGGATGCGCATTTGAAGACGTTAAAATCCCTTTTGGCTTTAGAGAGAAATGTCCCATATGAGATTTTTGTGGGGGTAAATGCTTATTATTCTGTGACTGTTGATGGTGAAATTTTGCAGATTGTCGGCGAATGTAACATTTCAGCTGTTTACACCTGGGATGTTTGGTCACAATGTGTCTTTCTCACTATATTTATAAAATGTTTTGACACTGATATTGTTTCTGCAACATTCTTTCGTGGAGACTGATCATGAAATATTTTCTACGGTCATTCTCTCCCTTCCGCTGATTCAAGAAGGGCAGTTGTCATTTTCTGGCGAAAGAATGTACACAATACTGGTTAACCGTTTAGAGGACTAAGCCTGCCCATTAAACGTGTGGTTAGGTAAACTGACCGCGCTCGACATGACCCCATTGGGTTGACTGGGCCATAAAACCTCAACACAAACAAACACTGATATTGTCATGGAAATTTGTATTTACTTCAGGGAAATATCAGGAAATTAGGTCAATCCTTGCTTCACTGCTCGGAGCATTATGGTAAGTTACCCAACATACAAGCAGATTGCACACTGGGTTGTTTAATACGCATCTGAATTTTGGAGCCAAATCTGCAGAAAAAACAGTTACCTCAATGTAAAATACGCATGTTTTTCCACCAAATCAATGCCGGATGTTGTCATTTGTAAAACCAGTCAAATTGGATTTGCTTCCCTTGAATATGCATGCGCATGAGTCAAGGTTGGCAAAATGACGGCAAATATGAGTATTTTCCATGCCAGTTGTATTTCCCGGTAAATACAGGAAAATACGGGCAAATACTGGCCGATTGACCACCCTGGAATTTATACAATAACCTACACTCAACATTCATAGGGGTAATTTCAATTATACTTGTCAGTTGACTTAATAATTATACTTAAGTTTAATACAAAATTCAACTTATTTAATAGCTTAAATTTAATAAAGTATTAGATACCAGTGATTTATTTACAATTTTATACCTATGCGTCCCAGGACTTGCTTGGGCTGTATAAAGTGAGTCCTACTAGAAAATTATTGCGTCCATTACAGAATTTTCTACTATAACTTTGTGAGTCCTGGGACTCGCTGAGATTTAAAATGTGAGTCCCAAAGCAAAAATGTGAGTACGGGACTCGGGATGCGCAGGTAAAAAAATCACTGGATACATGTAAATACCAGCCAATACTGGAAAATACTAGCAAATATTAGTCAATTCCAATTGAATTGACCACCCTGGAATTTATACAATTCATGTATCCTACAGTCAACATTCATAAGGGTAATTTCAATTGTACTGGTCAATTGACTTAATATTTATACTTGCCGGCCTCGGTGGCTCAGTTGGGTGCGCCGTCCGGCTGGAGACCAGGTCGTGGGTTCAACCCCCGCCGAGGTCGGTAACATTCTTTCGTGGAGATTGATCATGAAATGTTTTCTAAGGTCATTCTCTCCCTTCCGCTGATTCAAGAAGGGCAGTTGTCAGTTTCTGGCGAAAGAATGTGCACAATACTGGTTAACCGCTTAGAGGACTAAGCCTGCCCAGTAAACATGTGGTTAGACGGGCCCCCGTAGCCTAGTGGATAAGAGAGTTGACTCTTAATCCATTAGGTTTCTCACCGCTGTGGTTCGAGCCTCGCTCGGGTCATATGTGGGAAAGCCAAGTTCTGCTTACGGATGGTCAGGTGGTTTTTCTCCGGGTTCTCCGGTTTTCGCCCACCTTCGATGAACGATCGGCTCGATATAAGTGAAATATTCTTGAAAGGGCCGTAAAACCCAAATCAAAAAAAAAAACAAAAAAAAAAAACTGACCGCACTCAACATGATCCCATTGGGTTGACTGGGCCGTAAAACCTCAACACAAACAAACAAATATTTATACTTAAGTTTAACACTAGTATCAAAATACATGTACAGTTGACTCTACTTATCTCGACCCCTCTTATCTCGATCCTATCACTTATGTCGAACTGATTTCTAAGTCCCGATTATTTTCCCTATGTATTTATTGTATTTTAGCTTCGCGTATGTCGAACTACTTTTATGTCGACACTTCGGCTATCTCGTCCATCATTTTCAGTCCCTGAATATATTTTTCACAGTTTTTACTACCGCGTATCTCGGACCATGGGGAAGGAAAAAAAATGTAAGATGCGGCGGCGCCGGACTCTCAGTTAATGAAAATCATAATAGGCCATTGATAAATAAATCAATATCTTAATTTTTCCCTTTGTCCAGGTAATTACAAACAACACAAACAATGCAGGGTTCCGTTACCGATAGCCATTGTCGCCATTTGCGCAGAAAAATAAAATTAAGCACAAAAAATCATAAATTGGCGAAAACAAGTGGCGAAAAAAATATATGGCCTGAATTACCTGCTACTGAGCCATATAATTGTCGCGCGTGTTTATCGCACCTTCCTTGATTGTATAATCGCCAATTAACAACTCAATTATCGGTCTGAAAACAGTAAAATTAACTTGAATTTGATGAAATGTCAAGTGCCGTGATGCGCAGTTTGACAGTAGCACCGCCCACATTCCACGCCTTTCGTCCTCAATATTCGTGACACTGCCGAAACTACCAATCAGGAATTAATGTCAGAGTCGCATCGCCTACGTCACAGAAATTTACCCATAATGTAACCACGTGGAACAGTATGTCAAACACAAAGATGGAAACAAATTGATTTCACGAGAAATAATTATTGTCATTAATCGTTTCGGATTATGCTAATTAAAGCGGTAAGTACACTTTGACAGTGCAGACTTTAATTAAGCATGTTTCGGTACCTTCTGATGAGCCTTTTATTTGGAGATCAACGAACGTCGTCCCGAAAAAAAAAGAACACGAATAATGCCTCGGAAGCAGATGCATTAGTCTCCGATGGTCCGGATAGCGCATTCGATCCCCACAGATTGTAGCGATTTTTATCATGAAATACATATATTTGCTACGGTCATTCGCTCCTTCCACTGCTGGCGGAAGGGTGTTCAGTGTACTGGTTAACCGCTTATTGTATAAGCATGCCCCCTCTTTTTTATTGGCGCGATTCATAAAAAATGTTCCCCATTCCATTTCGCTTTGACCCGACTCGTAAAGCAATTGCAGTAAACTCCCTTTTAAGTCAGTTGCAGTTAGCTCCCTTAAAACTGTAAAAACCTGCAGTGTGAGAAACTTACCCAGCATTTATCAGGATACAAATGAATATTATGTTACGTTATTCTCTTACAGTATAATACATTAATAACATATTTATTGGCTTATACAGCACTTTTTAGAACTTTCGTTTCCATGTAAAGTGTTCTGTTTTCGTGTCTTCAACATTCAATATGCAAAACCAAGACTTATTATTAATTCATGACATTGTAATTAATTAATTGACTCCTCCGTCAAGTCACTTGACCATTTAACTGACAACCGCAACTGACCATTCAAAATAGCTAATAAGGTAATTGCCAATGTTTTTAGTTAGACAAACAAATCAACATGTGCTTTGTACAGGTAAGCACAGGTATATCAATACAAAGTTTGTCTGAGGAAATTCACGTGGGCGTGGTTATAACTGCCTGACGGAGGAGTCAATTTGAACAGAAGTTTTAAAAATCAGTGTGAGAATTAATTTCAAGTCCCTCACACATTTCATACTATACTGATTCATGAATCTACTGCTGCAATTATAGAAATCAATAAATGAACACCTTTTTCTGGCAAGGTAATTCTTTGGCGAAAAATGGCCAAAATTTGGCTCAAAATCTGGCTCAAAGTAAGAAAATGGCACAAAAAAAATCAAATTGGCGAAAATGGTGGCGAAAGAAAAAAAAATCCCAGTGCGAACCCTGCAATGTCTAAAATCCGTAATTATGAAATCATGCGTGTCGAGTCGGGTTTGACACGCGGCGCTCAACATGGTCTCGTGTCATTGATTTGTGAGATAAAAAGCGGCGCAGAATAGTATTATGGAAGATTAATCAACGAAGTTTCTTTAATTTATTGTTTAGATATGCTCTTCACTATTGAGTACTGTCCGTCTGAATGATATAGCGTCTTCAAGAAAAGTCAGTGCGCGACAGGTTTCGACTCAGATCAGCCTGTATTGATCGGGCTAGCTAAGTCTGAATCTTTGCTTGTTACTTTTTGGTCAGGCGGTGCCCTTTGGTAAGCCCAGATAAAGCTCATGCGTATAATGGAAAATTCGTGGGCGTGCAGGCTGATCCGAGTCTTTGACAATCGCACAGTCTTCTAATAGGAGTTGTCGTGCACTGCCTCAAATAGACGAATCACACGTGGGTACCGATGTTAACCCTTCCGACCCTGTAGACTGGTACGGATACCCGCACAAATAGTGGAGGGCCAGATGAGACGGTTCATGACGAGCTTTCTCTGCAGGATCTAAAGTTTGCCGCGCTGAGATGGTTCGTTTATGCCAGGGGAGATAATCCAAACTAGCTTACAGCTGCAGCTGAACATTGTAAGCGTTTTATGCAAAAGCGGAAACCAGTCAACTCTTTATCGAGTCGTCTATACGAAGGGAGTTAATCCAAACCAGTTCATAACGTATAGCTAACACAACCCGGAAACCAGTAATTTATTTATAGCTCATATGGAAATCCAAATTTGCAGGACAACAAGAGACGTTTGAAATTTATTATTATTAACATTTATTGATGATATTATTTCAAGAAAACCATTGCATCTCCTAAAACAAACAGTAACAATGCATACTGAAGTACGCGTAAATTATTTAATTTGCCATATACATGTGCCTTCCAAGCACCTTATGGCGAACAGAGAGGCAAACAGTCGTCATACCTATGACGTCACAATTTGGTTGTCTCGAACTACTGATAACTCAAACATTTTTATCAGGTCCCGTGAAGTTCGAGATAACGAGAGTAGACTGTATAAGTTTATTTATATTTATATAAAACAGGAAATCATTGATGACAATTTATCATTTCTGTCCTTACCCTTCCTATCTTCTGCCCCCTTGAATAAACACTTCCTTGACACTTGTTGTTTTAACAATTATTATGGTCTTTCTATTACATGTAGGTTTCAAAGGCCAGTTGCACAGGTGAATTTTTACCTGTAATTGTTTACCCGTATTATTTATGCTATTAAGTCCAAATAATAAAGATGATTTTTTTAATTCAAGATACTATATGTATTTTTGAAATAATTTCAAAATTTTAGCCATTAATTCCCTTTTGGCTATTTCAGCATGCTTTAATTGTGAAATAGTTTATTCTTTATGGTGATAACCTTATATAAAAATTAGCTAAAACATCTTGATTATACATTATTTTTAAGTAAACTTGGTTAAGATTTCTGTAGTTATTTTAAGTTAAGAAAGTTCAATTGACCAGTATTTGCCACTTTAGGAGTATTTTCCAGATCGATAAATTCCAGTAATTACCACTGGTAAATACCGGGGGGGGGCGGGGGGGGGGGTGGAATTTACCACCCAACCTTGGCATGAGTTATATTAAGGTAGCGACTATCATATTAGGGGAAAAAAAAAGACCTGGGAATTAGCGATAAAAAAATAAAGTAAAGAAAAAGAAATAATAAAATAGATCAATAAATATTGGACAGCAATCATTAGGTTATCTTTCTAGGTATATGGTTGGTCCTGAAAAGGACCTTTTGTTTGGATTCTTTAAAGCTTGAATCCACTTCAGCTAACCACACCTTTCGTCGCATTCCATGGGTTCCTATCCCTCAAAATCAGACTCCCCTTCAGAACAAAACATCTGATGATATTCGGCGTAAGAGTAGGGGTTGGGGACTTTGCAGTAGAGGGCATTCTCCTCCCTTTAGTCGACCTCATCATAGCCATAGTCGTCTACTACAGAAGCTGATTCTCTAGGCTTGACATAGTCCTCCCATACAATGTCATCTGTGCCGTCCATCTTGTTTGAAGTGCAGCACTTCTTAAACGCCTTGATGATGATTGCTGGGTCCAGCTCTCTCTACGGCACGACGATCCATTCACATATATCTTCAGTTCTGGCTTTCTCATTCTTCCTGTAGCGGTGAAAGAATGGCTGTCACCTGCATACCAGTTGTTCCACTTCCGCTGCAGCAGGACTTTCATGGGTTTATTCTCGGAGACGTCTAGTGGTTGTAAAATACGTCATTCCACCTGGAATGATAGCCAGTCTGGTCCTGTGGTCGTCACGTAGATCTAAGCTCTTTAATTCCGTTGGTCTTGTGGCATCGGAAGCTGTCTAGAATGAGCAGACTTCTCTGAGTTAAGCCACCCGGTCTTATTCCCCACACTGACTTGACCCAGTCTTTCATCAAGGCGTCCTCTCTTTGATGATAAAATACTGAAACTGCAGGAGTTTCTCTCTCCTCATTGTCTTCTGGAAGCCTTTGTGCTATATGGGTAT
This sequence comes from Anodontia alba, assembly GCA_964016985.1. Taxonomy (NCBI): domain Eukaryota; kingdom Metazoa; phylum Mollusca; class Bivalvia; order Lucinida; family Lucinidae; genus Anodontia; species Anodontia alba. Next base: position 122,813,252 of record OZ024822.1, on the reverse strand, counting down.
GACAGCCAACTAACAGGTCGTTCCGGCGCATAAAGGAGTACACCCAGTTGACAGAATTACCAAAAGTTGTGACTTTGAGCCTCTGAGCAATCACGCTGGCTTGCTGACAAATCTCTATTGTAGACACAGCGATTCCTTGGTGTCAGAGGTATGTCAACCACAGCATCAATTCTGTCTCTATCTCAGGAAAATGGGCCTTAGACCATCGATCTGCCTGTTTATTTTTCGGCAATTTCTCCAGACGATCTTTCTTTTTGCACCAGTCTCTGTTACAGGCCTTGTTGATCCCAAATTCTCTTCCTGCTGCTCTGTTCCCATGGGCCTCGGTGTACTTCACGGCTGCTAGCTTCTCTTATAAGTCAGCTGAGATGTTTGAAACTTCTCAACTTCTCATCATTAACACCTCTACGCCACTTCAAAAGGGGAGCCGACCATGACATGAGTGAATTCTGTTTACAACTACGATAGCCTGGTGATTGCAAACAATACCAGTCTAATTATCTACTGTCTACAGGTGTTTTTCAAAGGACAACAAAAATTAATATTTTCAGTCTAAAAGAATAATGAAAAACATTAAATAAGATGAAAAGAAAATAAAATAAAAATTATCTGTTTTTTTAGCTCACCTGAGCAAAAGATCAGGGTGAGCTATTGTCATCCAGTGATTTTTTTTACAATTTTGCCTTTATGGGTCCTGGGACTCGCTAGATCCAGAATTCATGCATCCCAAACTCAAACTATGCATCTAGCCTGGGACTCGTGGTGAAATATTTTGTTGCGTCCTAGACCTTTCATTTGAACTTGTGTAACAGTGTTTTATAATTACTTTCTTAGTATTTTAATTGGATGTGCAATAAAAGTAAATAGTGGTGACTGAGTTGCGTTAATTCTTTCCAGAAAACTTCCTGAGAAATATGAAACTATAGTACCACTGTCTATTAAAACTGAAGTGTTAAGAAAAGGTTTTCACCTACGGGTTTATGAAAATGTTTTCCTAAAACTTCAGTTTTTGTGACAGATGATCAAATACCTGTGATACATAATTAAGGACAGACATTTTGTCTGTTTAGACTAGACCGTAATACAAAGCAGAGACTTTTTTGTCTGTTGCTTTGTGGGTTCAGTTTGGAACTGGGGGTTTCCGCTAGGGTTTCCATTATTGAGATCGCCATCATCGGCAGTCACAGACTTTGTTGTCAGTGTCTCTCTGATTTGCTGGCCTAGCAGACCGAACAGCGTTTGCTGTAAGGGGTCTAGTTTTATTATCTTTTTAGGGTGCATCTATTTCTTCTTTCAAAAAAAAAAAAAAAGAAAAAAGAAACAAAAAACGATCGCTGTTTCCTGTTGACAATTGCAAGGTCAAACGGTGTTACGATAAAAGTTCTCAGCAGACTAAAAACCAATACTTTAGTGTCCGCTACGGTTTCCTCCGGTACTGGACAACATGGTATTGATTATTTGACTGTATAGGTAAAATCGGTATACCATAGAGATACGACGCCTTTCAGTATTGGCTTTTACCAAATACTGTACCTAAACACCGCTTGCGCATTCACTTTTTCCGAAAATGAAAGTAGATTTCAAGAAGCAAAACGAACGTACCTTTGAAAATTTTATGAGTCCACGGGACTCACCGAGGCTAATTTTTTGCGTCCTCTGGCGAAATTATGCGTACAGGACGCAGGACGCACACCTAAAAAAATCACTGGTCATCACCCTATGTCCGTCGTCGTTCGTCGTCAACAATTAGTTTGTTAACACTCTAGAGGTCACAGTTTTGACCCAATCTTGATGAAACTTGGTCAGAATGTTTTTCTCTATGAAATCTAGGTCAAGTTCGATACTGGGTTACTTGGGGTCAAAAACTAGGTCACCAGGTCAAATCAAAGGAAAAACTTAACACTCTAGAGGTCATAGTTTTGACCCAATCTTGATGAAACTTGCTCAAAATGTTTGCCTCTATTAAATCTAGGTCGTTCGAAACTGGGGGTCAAAAACTTGGTCACCGGGCCAAATCAGCAGAAAACCTTAACACTCTAGCAGTCACATTTTTGAAGCAATCATCATGAATCTGGCTCAAAATGTTTGTCTTGATGATTTCTATGTCAAGTTCGAAACTGGAACACCTTGGGTCAAAAACTAGGTCATCTGGCCAGATCAGCGTAAAATCTTTTTATCACTCTAGCGATCACATTTTTCAAGCAATCGTCATGAATCTTGCTCAAAATGTTTGTCTTAATGAGTTCTAGGTCAAGTTCGAAACTGGGTCACTTGGAGTCAAAAACTAGGTCACCGGGCCAAATCGGCAGAAAACAAATTAACACCCTAGCGGTCACATTTTTTAAGCAATCATCATGAATCTTGCTCAAAATGTTTGTCTTGATGATTTTTAGGTCAGGTTCGAAACTGGGTCACCTGGAATCAAAAACTAGATCACCTGGCCAGATCAGCAGAAAACCTTGTTAACATTGTTGTGGTCACATTTTTCAAGCAATCATCATGAATCTTGCTCAACATGTTTGTCTTGATGATTTCTAGGTCGTTTGAAACTGGGTCACTTGGGGTCAAAAACTATGTCACCTGGCCAAATCGGCAGAAAACCTTGTTAACACTAGCGGTCACATTTTTGAAGCAGTCATCATGAATCTTGCTCAAAATGTTTGTCTTGATGATTTCTAGGTCAAGTTTGAAACTGGGTCACATGGGGTCAAAAACTAGGTGACCTGGCCAAATCAGCAGAAAACTGTTAACACTCCAGAAGTCACATTTTTTAAATAATCATCATAAATTTTGCTCAAAATGTTTGTCTTGATGATTTCTAGGTCTAGTTTAAAACTGGGTCACTTGATATCAAAAACTAGTTCACCTGGCCAAATCAAAGGAAAACCTTGTTGATGCTCTAGAGGTCACATTTTTGAAGTGATCATCATGAATCTTGCTCAAAATGTTTGTCTTGATAATTTCAAGGTGATGTATAGTTTTCTGTCCAGTGACTCTCTTAAGTTTTTCCATTTAGGTCAGTTTCTCAGTAATTATTGGTCCTACAGAGTGATATTTGGTACTTGTGAAGTGTTTGTGTTTAGGTCAGTTTCTCAGTAACTATTGCTCCAACAGCCAGTGATACTTAGTACATGCATACATCTTAGCATGGCCTCTTGAGTGCAGTCATCCATATTTGACCTTGACCTTTATTTCACAGTCCATTAGATATGCTACATTGTCTTGTTAATATAATCATTTTGAACTTTGATCAGAATGTTTGCCTTGATAGTTCTAGATCAGGCTCTCAAAGTGCTATGTTGCTCAGGTGAGCGTTACAGGGCCACCATGGCCCTCTTGTTTTTATAGGTGAAGTTTGAATCTACATGTAGGTCACTTGGGGCCAAAAACTATGTCACCAGGCCAAATCAAAGGAAAACCTTGTTAACACACAATAGAGCTCTTGTTTTGTAAGAAATCATCATGAAGCTTGCTCAAAATGTTAGTCTTGTTTTTTTTGTTTTGTTTTTTTTGTAGTGCCAAGTGACATATAAACATGAGGATCAAACTCGTCCAGCACAAGACTTTCACCACCCCAAGGCGTCCCTTTGAAAAGGAACGTCTTGACCAAGAGTTGAAGCTTATTGGAGAATATGGCTTGAGAAACAAGCGTGAAGTATGGCGTGTTAAATATGCTTTGGCTAAGATTCGTAAGTCAGCCAGAGAGTTGCTGACCCTAGATGAAAAAGACCCCAAACGTCTGTTTGAAGGTAAAGTTTTACATTTAAAATAGCATAACCTTTCTTGCCATAAACGCAGTCTACCCAAAATCTGTAGAACTGCTGGTCATGTTGGACAAAAATTCTAAGACTTTTGAATGCACATATAAATCATTTGACTGGTGCCAAATCAGCAACCTACTGTTGTTTTGCCTGATTGGAATGCAGAAAATGGAGTTGAAAGAATCATTTATTTCCAGATAAGGTGCATAAGCAGCTTTTTTTTTTTTTAAACCAAAAAGTATGTTTCCCCACCACCCACCCACCCACCTAATTTTCTAGGTCACACCAGAAGAAAAACTGAAAATTCTGTAGGGAGACACCTGGGCCCAGTTGTTCAAAGCTAACGATGTCGTTAGTTAACGATTCGTTAAAATTTACATCAAGTGATACGCAAATATGCTGAAATTTTTTGCTGAAAAAATGTGAGTAGCTTTTGCAGTGCAAAAGCTACTCACATTTTTTCAGCAAAAAATATCAGAATATAGTATATTGAATCCATTAGAACAGTTAACGAAATGACTCTTAACAAGCTCGTTAAGCTAACGACGCTTTGAACAACCGGGCCCTGATATGTTTTCTCTAAAACATGGTACCAGTTAATATTTTTTTTATTACTACATGAAAATATGTTGTGGTATGCATTTAGAAGTGCCTCACTGTAGAAATAAGAAAAATATTTACCGGACAGTCCCTTCTCTTGAACCACATTGTATACTTACTGATTGTTTCATGGCACTATTCCTCCAGTGTTTGAATAGCTTTCAAATGGATGAGGCTGCTGAAATTTACCGCTGATTCAAGAAGGGCAGTTGTCAGTTTCTGGCGAAAGAATGTGCACAATACTGGTTAACCGCTTAGAGGACTAAGCCTGCCCAGTAAACGTGGTTAGGTAAACTGACCGCGCTCGACATGACCCCATTGGGTTGACTGGGCCGTAAAACCTCAACACAAACAAACATGGGCCAAGTAAAAAAGTATGTGTGTTCACTGTTGAGGGTAACAGGTTTGAAAAAATCGGTTGGGTAGGTAGGGATTATTATTATTTTTTTTTTTCTGCATTTTTTTTTAATCAAGAATTGTAGTATCCAAGTTGTCTACCCGTTGATGTGTCTAAAAGTTTACTGATAGAATCTATAGCAAACAGTGTATAGACCCAGATCAAACTGCTCCTGTAGGGCCTACCTTCTTGTCTAAATATGGCCGCTAAATATATATATAGCTCAGAAACGCCTTTTTTGTTGAGAAAACAAGAAAAAAAATATGCTACGTTTCAACAGGAAAATTAAGTAGGATAAGGTTACCCGAAGCATACGCATTTTTAACCCTTAAAGCGCCAATCACAACTATTGTCGTCTGCTTTGTCTTCTGCTGGTTACTTTAAAAGTCACTTCTGCAAACAGTGTGGACCCAGATCAGACTGCTCCTTTGATCAGGGTCCACACTGTTTGCCAGTATGCAAAAATAGGTTTGAAAAGTCTGCAAGAATATACAGCAGACAACATAAACAGACGATTTTTTCAGATGCAGTTTTTCTTGGCGCTTTAAGGGTTAACACCCGAGCTGAAGGCTCACAGGGTGAGCTTATAGTATACCAGTGGTCCGTTGTCTATCGTCCATCATTGTATGTTTACATTTTCAAAAACATCTTCTCAGAACCCACTGGACCGATTGAAGTCAGATTTTATATGGGACATCTATGCCTAGTTGGAACAAACAACAAAGGTTTATGATCAAGATTGCCGGAATTTGCTGCCATGCCCATGTATGATAAAACCCAGGGATTTTTCTGGGCTGCACCCTGTGGTAATTCACACATCAGCCTCACCAAAAGCGCAAAGCAAAAAAGAATAGTACTGGCAAAAGCGAGAAGAAAGCCCCAAAAGCACAACAAAATCTCTTAGTGCATCTCTTAAAATCTGTCTAGTAAGGTCGAGGCGAACATGCCCCGAATCATTGTAGTGGATGCAAGTTATTCAAAGCATCGTTAGCTTAACGAGCGCGTTAAGGGTCATTTCATTAACTGTTTTAGCGGATTCAATATACAATATTCTGATATTTTTTGCTGAAAAAATGTGAGTAGCTTTTGCACTGCTACTCACATTTTTTCAGCAAAAAATTTCAGCATATTTGCGTATCACTCGATGTAAATTTAAACGAATCGTTAACTAACGACGTCGTTAGCTTTGAACAACTGGGCCCAGAACCACAAGTTGGATGGCCTATCATCAGTCCTTTTCCGTTTTAGCTTCTCTGGTAACAGGTGAGTGATACAGGTCCTCTTTGGCCCTCATTTTTGTTCTGCTCTGGCATGGCTTTGGGTGTAAAAGTTGTTCTTGTCTGTTGGCCTGCAATCAAGAATTCTTACTTTTGTATTCATTTTCAGGAAATGCCCTCTTGAGAAGACTTGTTAGAATTGGTGTACTAGATGAAAGCAAGATGAAACTCGATTTTGTTTTGGGTCTGAGGGTTGAAGACTTTCTTGAGAGGCGTCTCCAGACCCAGGTTTTCAAGCTAGGTTTGGCGAAAAGTATCCACCATGCTCGTGTTTTGTTGAGACAAAGACACATCAGGTAGTTAACCAAACACCAGGTTTGTTGCTGGTAGGAGAGCCAGTTTAACAATCAGATTGGCCACTTGGGCACCTGTCCTATGCCTATCAGATGAGGCACGTTATGAGGAAATCATCTCATAATGCTCCAGATAAGATGGTAGTTGAGGTGACAAAAACTTTTAAGCTCACCTGAGTTATGTTCAGGATGAGCTATAGTGATGACTTTTTGTCTGTTATCTGTCCGTCCGTCCGCTAACACTTTCAAACGACAACTCCTCCAAAGCCATTGAAGCGATTTTTCCATAATTTTATAAGAAAGTTGCTTAGGTAGGGGGATCTAAAACTAGCTAAAATGATGGTGATCTGCCTCTTGGTTTGGTTGCCATGACAACAGAAAGCTCCCGTGGATTAAAATGGGAAAATGATAAAAATGCATTTTCTCCGTAATCAGTAAAGTGATGTGAAGCATATTTGACAGTTATGATCGTCTGATTATTTTCTACCTGTTTATGTGCTTTATGGCCAGTGACCATTTTGTTAGGTTGCCATAGCAACATTAAATTTAAAAAAAAAAAGAATTATTTTTAATTGACCACTCCTTCAAAACCACTAAAGCAGTATCACTCTTATTTGATACAAATATTGCTTGGGTAAGGGCAATTCAAAATTGCTAAAATTATGATGATCTGCTTCTTGGTTTGGTTGCCATGGCAACAGAAAGCGGACCCTATTAAGCACCAGCAGGGGAAGAACACTGTTGAGCTTGTCTCGCGCCTGGCCTTGTAAAGAAACGTAGGATGTGTATCATTTGGGTGGTAGTGGCAATATGTAATTGAACTATCTCTTCGCCCATCATTTCTTTACTTGTTTAATAAAGATGAGAGCTTGGCAAGTCGCTGTGTTCTGGCGAAGATAGACTATAAAAAAGAATGGTCATACTCCCATCTACTGTAATGCCCATATACGAAAAAAAAAAAATAATAATAACAAGCAAATTCCATGGGGAATTTATGTCCCCCGCCTTATTTTTATTTGAGGTGTTAAAAATGGTAAAGTTAACCAGAGGACCATTGGTCCTGTATCAATTACCTAAGTATTGAAGCAGGAAACCAGTGATAAAAAATAATTTCAAGATTCTGAAAAAACCACATGCATATCTTCAGACCATCCTTAAAGCACCTGTAAAGTTTCAAAGGATCGGCTTAAAACTGTGGTGGGAATTACGGGGTCAAGGTACCTACTCCCTATACACTTCTGTAGTATTAGAACTCAAAAAATGTCTAAGTTAAAAATGCAGAAAAAGTGGTAAAAAATTATTTCAGGATTCTGAAAAAAACCACATGCATATCTTCAGGCCATCCTAAAAGCCCTTGTAAAGTTTCAAAAGGATCGCACAAAAACTGTGGGAGGAGTTAAGGGGACAAGGTACCTGCACCCTATACACTTCTGTAATATTAGAACTCAAAAAATGTCTAAGTTAAAAATGCAGAAAAAGTAATAAAAACAAATATTTCAGGATTCTGAAAAATCCACCTGCATATTTTCAGGCCATCCTAAAAGCCCACGTAAAGTTTCAAAAGGATTGGTCAAAAACTGTAGGAGGAGTTAAGGGGACAAGGTACCTACTCCCTACAGACTTCTGTAATATTAGAACTCAAAAAATGTCTAAGTTAAAAATGTGGAAAAAGTGATAAAAAATTATTTCAGGATTCTGAAAAAAACACATGCACATCTTCAGACCATCCTTAAAACACCTGTAAAGTTTCAAAAGGATCGGACAAAAACTGTGGGAGGAGTTAAGGGGACAAAGTACCTACTAAAAACTCGGAACCACGTGCCACGCACCAGGCCCCACGGAAAACCAAAAACAGTGTCCCTCCACTTTTCTTCGAAAAGGCGGGGGACAATAAACATATTCCTCTTCTTCAAAACCAAGAACTGCTCTCGACATGACCACATTGGGTTGACTGGGCCATAAAACTTCAAAAAAAAAAAAAAAAAAATAGGATTGAAAAAAAGGTTGCATAGCATCTGCATATCTTCAGTAACTTTAACTCAGGTGAGCGAACTGTGCCCTATGGGCCTCGTTTTTTTATCATTATTAATTACTAATTCCATCTTCTATTTTTATACTTGAATGCACACATGATTCTTTTTATTTTAGCACATTCACTGCTAAATCAAAGTGTACACAAATGAATGTTTTACTAACCATTACATCAGAAGGAAAATACAGAAATTTCAACACTAAACATGGGAATTCCATGCTGCAACCTGGTCAGTAAACTTTCATCATATTACTCCTTACCTTCAATACTGATAGATGTTTTGGAGAAAAAAAATGAAATGAATGTCTACTGAACAGAGCTCTAGGTAAGAGGGAGTAAAGGGTGTTTCAGCATTGAATTTTTGAAAATCAGCGTTGAAATTGAAGTTGAGGGGGTAAAAATACTTAATGAAATTTTGAATTTCAGCATTGAAATCAAGTTTGATAGGGGTAAAATTTTTCCCTGATCTTTAGGCTAGATTAGAAAGGGTTGAACCCTTAAAGCATGAATGACAAATGCATTTCTAGGTGTTTTTTCTTCGTTTTCTTTTTTCAGGTAAAATCAGGCTTGGCATTTTATGTGAATTGCCTGCTTAGCAGACTTCATATGAAATGCCAGGCTTTATTTTCTCTGAAGATGTTAGAATTTTGTATGCTACACTTATGCTTGGTGCTTTAAGAGTTAAGCATTGCAAATGGGCATTTTAACCCTTAAAGTGCCAGTCACAACTATTGTAGTCTGCTTTATCATCTGCTGGTTACTTTAAAAGTCATTTCTGCAAACAGTGTGGACCCAGATCAGACTGCTCCTTTAGGAGCAGTCTGATCTGGGTCCACACTGTTTGTCGGTATGCAAAAATAGGTTTGAAAAGTCTGCAAGAATATTCAGCAGACAACATAAACAGACGACATTTTCAGATGCAGGTTTTGCTTGGCGTTTTAAGGGTTAAGCATTAAGCTTTAAAGCAGGTGGTAAAATACTCATTGTACCTTAACCTCATCTGGAGCACTGTCTGAACATCCCATACCTGGAGCTACCATAAAATAACCTAAGTATTGGGACAGACAGGCCTGAGAAAACAGTGTAGACCTAGATCAGATGCCAAATGTGGCATCTGATCAGGATCTGCACCATTTGCTAATCGTTAGTAATTTTTAGACACAGCAGCAGGAATTAAAATGGACTTACTCAAATTATGATGAAGTTATGGTAAGGAGTTACAATGTCCGAAATACTTAGGATAAATACAAAAAATATAAATATGTAATACTTGGTTTCCTCAGAACATCATGCCTAATACTCCTGGTGTTTTCTGTCAGGCCACTTGGACATCAGTCCTACGCCTGTCATCGTGTCAGTGTTCGGTTCAGTTCAGTTAGGCCACTTGGACATGCTGTCCTACGCCTAATAGGAAGTGTTGAGACAGACTTGTGAACTGCCAGATTTACATCTGTCGATGAAGACGCTGCCTAAAAGTTTAAAGGTATGTATGTTAATGCTTCAGTGTCTAACAGCAGGGCTGGAGGAAAAACATTTTTTTACCAAAACTGCTTGAAAATAACATTTTGAATTACTGTATATTTTTCCCATAAAATCGGCTTTGGCTTATCATGCAATTTGTCTCCAAATGGAAAAACTTGCATGTTGTGTCAAGGCCTATTTTCTGGCAAAATAAGAAAAAAAGTAATCGGTGTTGTCTGCTGATTTGCCCAGGCAGTGGTAAAAGTTAACTTAACCCTTCTCCTGCTGAACCCAGATATACCCTGTTTTGCAAACAGTGTAGATCCAGATCAGTTGGCTTCTGAAGCCAACTGATCTGGATCTGCACTATTTGCCACTCAGAATGTTAATTTATATCAACAATCTGTATCAAGGAATTTGATTGGCGGAAAATTTGAAAAGGGCATGGCATCTTAATTTATTCAGCAGGACAAGGGTTAATGCAGACTACTTGAAAATGTGCCTGAAATGTTGTGATGGAATGGCAAACAATGTAGGCCCTGACCACCTGACCAAACTTTGAATTTACACTTTGAGTTCAAATCCATAGTTTACCTGTGAAATATTAAGCTCAACTTTCCAAATTGCTTATCAAAACGACCAAGTGCATTAATATCTGAGGTATGGTTTTGTTTGGAACAAGTCGTCATTTTGATTTTGTTCCAAAAAGAAGGCAAGCATGTACTTGAAATAGTCATACTTAGTTGTTTTGAAATGCAAACCCTGTTCTAAGGAAAGTCAAAATGCATCAGTCTTTCCTCGAAAAAATAAAAAGATAAAATCACTTGTTAAATTTTGTAATAATTGCCAATTTAACTGCCAAGCCTCATCCATTGTTCATATTGTCATTATTAATGACAGTAACAACGTTGCATAGTATTGATCATGTCAACAGAATTCAATCTGAAGAAATGAAATAATTCACTTGTTGAGCAATTGCCAGTTTTTCTTTCACTGGTAAAAATAGGTAATTTATTGTTAGAAATGTTATACAGTAGTCTTAATATTCAATGTTTTTTTCCAGAGTGCGTAAGCAGGTGGTGAACATCCCATCCTATATTGTGAGACTGGACTCTCAGAAGCACATTGACTTCTCCCTCAATTCACCATATGGTGGTGGGAGACCAGGTAAGTTTGGTTCCATATAGTTTGGGTTTGAGATAAAATTACAGTTCTTTTACCTTGTCATGAAAATGCATTTTGAAATACATGTAGGATCTCTTTTATCATGTCGTGAAAATGCTAATTGAAGTATTATGTAGGATCTTGCTTGGATGTTAATACATGTAGTAAAGTTATAGCCTCATTCAGGAAATACAGCCATTTCCAGGCAGTTGGCAGATGAATATTTATTTACCATTGATAGATCAAAAATAGCTAAAATTGATCCGATTGGGAATCCAAGATGGCCACCATGGTGGCCATCTTGAAAATCTGTTTTTCCCTCCTTCTCCTGAACCAAAAGGCCAATTGACTTGAAACTCAGTAGGAAGCATTGGGGTGACTTGTAGATCAAAATTAGCCAAATTTGTTCCGATAGGAAATCCAAGATGGCCGTGGTGGTGGCCATCTTGATGGCCATCTTGAAAATATATTTTTGGCTTCTTCATGAACCTAAGGGCCAATTGACTTGAAACTCAGTAGGAAGCATCAGGGTGACTTGTAGATCAAAAAGTGCTAAAATTGTTCCGATCTGAAATCCAAACTGGCCACCCTCACGGCCATCTTGAAAATCTATTTTTTTCGCTGCTTCACCTGAACTAAAAGGCCAATTGACTAGAAACTGGTAGGAAGTATCAGGGTGACTTGTAGATCAAAAGTAGCTAAAATTGTTTTAATCTGAAATTCAAGATGGCCACCTTGGCGGCCATCTTGAAAAAAAAACATTTTTTTACTTCTGAACCAAATGGCCAATCAACTTGATACTTGGTAGGAAGCATCACAGTTACTTGTAGATCAAAAATAGCTAAATTCATTTCGATTGGAAATCCAAAATGGCTACTATGGCGGCCATCTTGAAAATCTATTTTGAGCTCACCTGAGCCAGAGGCTCAAGGTGAGCTTTTGTGACCGGTCTTCGTTTGTGGTGCTTCGTGCGCAGTCCGTCTGTCAACAATTTACATAAAAGACATCTCCTCCAGAACCAGTGAATGGATTTTGAAATAATTTTACAGGAATGTTACTTGAGTGACCCTCTACCAAAATTATCTAAACGGTTCTGCTCCCCTGAACAAAATTGCCGCTAGAGCTAAAAATAGAAAAAAACTTTAAACAACATCTCCTCTCAGGCCAATGGTTGATTTCAAAATAATTTCAGAGAAATGTTCCACTCGTGCCCCTTTACCAAAATTGCCTAAATGGTTCCGCTCCGCTAAACAAAATGGCCACCAGAGCTAAAAATAGAAAAACCTTTGAACAACATCTCCCAGGCCAATGGCCCGCTTTCAAAATAATTTCACAGAAATGTTTTCTACACTCATTCTCTCCCTTCTGCTGATTCAAGAAGGGCAATTGTCAGTTTCTGGTGCACAAAACCGGTAAACCGCTTAGAGGACTAAGCCTGCCCAGTAGACGTGTGGTTAGGTAAACAGACTGTGCTCGACATGACTCCATTGGGTTGACTGGGCCGTAAAACCTCGACATAAACAAAATGGCCACCAGAGCTAAAAATAGAAAAACGTTTAAATGACATCATGGCCCAATTTCAAAAAAAATTTCACAGAAATGTTCCTCTCATGCCCCGTTACCAAAATTGCTGAAATGGTTCCGCTTCGCAAAACAAAATGGCCACAGGAGCTAAAAATAGAAAACATTTTAAGCGACCGACATCTTCTATGCCAAGTGCCCGATTTCAAAATAATTTCACTGAAATGTTTCTCTAATGCCACTTTACCAAAGTTGCTAAAATTGTTTGGCTTGGCTGAACAAAATGGCCACCAGAGCTAAAAAAATAGAAAAAGGGCGTAGACTGTCATGTGTCTGTCAACAATTTACTTAAGAGACATCTTCTCCTAAACCAATTAATGGATTTTGAAATAATTTTACAGGAATGTTCCTTGAGTGACCCTCTACCAAAATTGCAGAAATGGTTCCGCTCTGCTGAGCAAAATGGCCACTAGAGCACAAAATAGAAAAACCTTTTAACGACATCTCACATGCCAGTGGCCCGATTTTAAAATAATTTCACAGAAATGTCCTCTAATGCCCCTTTACCAAAATTGCTAAAATGGGTCCACCCTGCTAAACAAAATGGCCGTCAGAGCTAAAAGTAGAAAAACCTTTAAGAGACATCTCCGCTTTAGCCTATGACCTAATTTCACAAAAATGTTCCTCTTATGACTCTTTACCAAAATTGCTAAAATGGTTCTGTTTGGCTGAACTAACTGGCCACCAGAGCTAAACAAAAAGAAAAAAGGCATAGACAGTCATGTATCTATCAACAATATACTTAAGAGACATCTCCTAAATGGGTTAATGGATTTTGAAATAATTTTACAGGAATGTTTCTTGAGTGACCTTCTACCAAAATTGCTAAAATGGTCCTGCTCGGCTGAACAAAATGGCCGCCAGAGCTAAAAATAGAAAAAAACTTTTAAAGGACATCTCCTCCAGACGAATAGCTCGATTTCAAAATAATTTCACAGAAATGTTCCTCTAATGCCCCTCTACCAAAATTGCGAAAATGGTTCTACTCTGCTGAACAAAATGGCCACCAGAGCTAAAAATAGAAAAACCTTTAAATAACATCTCTTAGGCCTATGACCGGATTTCAAAATAATTTCACAGAATTGTTCCTCTTATGTCCCTTGACCAAAATTGATAACATGGTTCCCTTTGGCTTAACAAAATGGCCACCAGAACTAAAAATAGAAAAATGGCATAGACTGTCATGCAGCTGACAACAATTTACTTAAAAGACATCTCCTAAACCGGTTAATTGATTTTGAAATAATTTTACAGGAATGTTTCTTGAGTGACCCCCTACCAAAATGGTGCCGTTCCGCTAAACAAAATGGCATCCAGGGCAAAAAAAGAAAATCTTTAAACTACATCTCCTAGGCAAAGGGCCCGATTGCAAAATAATTTCACAGAAATGTTCCTCTAATACCCCTTTACCAAAATTGCTAAAATAGTTTTGCTCTTCTGAACAAAATAGCCACCAGAGCTAAAAATGGAAAAAACCTTTAAACATCATCTCCTAGGCCTATGGCCTGATTTCAAAATAATTTTGCAGAAATGTTCCTCTGATTAAGTCATTTTCTCCTTGAGTGCTATGATACTCAGGTGAGCAATATAGGGCCATCATGACCCTCTTGTTTTTGTCTAAATTGTGCTTTTTATGCATTTATTTTTTTTTAAATACTTAGTGGAAAAGCAAACAGTGTAGACCCTGATCAGATCAGACTGAGTTGGGTCTGCACTATTTGCATATGCATTTTTATTTATACCCCCAGCATACTAAGTATGTCGAGGGGTATATAGTTTTCGTCTTTCTGTTCTTCCTTCCGTCCGTCCATGCATGCATCGGTACGAATGTTAACATTTTGCGTGAAGTTTTTTTCCTTTTGCATATTTTTTTGAAAGCTTACACTTCAGGATGTTGATGTGTGGTTAGTGTTACTACTAGATGATTACAGAATAGCTGACATCATTCTGCTGATGCTGCTGACCCAAGGTCGAGGTCACAGACTTAGAAAATAGTGTGGTGTTGACGTCTTTTACGTGAAGTTTTTGTCTTTTGCTTATCTCTGCAGCCACTGATCAAAAACTTTTCATATTTGGTATGGGGGTACCTGGGAGGGTTGTCTTCCATTCTACATCTATGGATCCCTAGGTCATGCCCCAGGACGGGGCTAGAAGTAAAAAAACTAGGACACCCCCAATAAAGTAGTATATTGCAGTTTGTTTATACAAACAACCTCTTATTAAAGAAGGACAGGCATCAGACATGTTTATCACATCAACATTCAGTGCAATAAGGTCAAGGTTATTGTGACCTTATTTTCATGCTTCAATGATTTTGACTTATGTTTTGAAGCCTATTTCATGGATTTATGTCTCAATAAAGTAGTATGTTGCAGTTTGTTTATACAAACAACTTCTTAAAGAAGGATGGGCATCAGACATGTTTATCACATCAACATTCAGTGTAATAAAGTCAAGATCATTGGATCATATTTTCATGCTCCAGCGATTTTGCCTTACATCTTGATGACTATTTCATGAATTAATGTGATACTTGTAATATTGGTTCTGTGTGACACCTCGATCGGCAGCATAAAAAATGTAGGTCACCTTGACCTAGATTTCATGGTCCAGTAATTTTGCTGCATATCTTGAATGTTGATTGATGTATGAATATCCTATTTGAGATTATGAATTAGTATGATCCAACAGTTAACCTAACAGTAAATGTAGGTCACTGTGACCTATATTTCATGGTCCAGTGATTTTATGTTACATCTTGAAGACAATTTGATGTATTACTATCACATTTTGGGATTATGTGACCTATATTTCATAGCCCTGTGATTTTGTCTTATATCTCCCACTGTTTGATACCTAAATGTCATATTTACATATAATGACACAGTATGACCCAAACTTTCATCTTAAAGTAAATATAAGTCAGTATGGCCTAAATTTTATGGTCTAGTGATTTTGCTTAATATCTTTTAGATTATTAAATGGATTAACATCATAATTGGTATAATGCATCAATGTGACCATCAGATTAATTTCTCAAGTATGTGTAGGTCAGTGACCTATATTTTATGGCCCAGCAAATTTGTTTCATGTCTTGAAGACTATTTACTCCAGGAAAGTTGTACTTGGGATGGTAGATCAATGTCACTCAGAGACTGACATTGTAAACTATATCTTGCCTTATATCATTGTCATTAACTTTAGAATATTTTATAATTAAGAAATGGCGCCGGCCAGGGGTATCCGTGACCCTCTTGGCACTTGCTCTAGTTTATTTTTAGCTCACCTGAGCTCTGCTCAGGATGAGCTATTGTGATCACTTTTCGTCCGTCGTCCGTCCGTGCGTCCGTCCATTAACATTTTCAAACGACTTCTCCTCTGAAACCGCTGAGCCAATTTTGCTCAAATTTCATATGGAGCCTCCTTAGGGTGGGGGAATGAAAAATTGCTAAAATGGTTGCGGTCCGTTGACCAAGATGGCCGCCACGCCCATATATGGTAAAAACCTTTAAAAATCTTCTCCTCCAGAACCAAGAATGCCTTGGGGCTGAACCTTTGCAGGAATCATCGGGGACGGGAGGTCTACCAAAATTGCTAAAAGAATTATCGTACGTTGACGTTTGACCTTTTAACAGCAAGGTCAAGTTTGCTTCCCTATGCATTTGTATGGGAAAAACCTTTAAAAACCTTCTTCTCCAAAACCCAGCATGCCTTATGGCTGAATCTTTGCATATATCTTTGGGAACAGGAGAGCTACTAAAATTGCTAAAATAATGGTCGTACATTGACATTTGACCTTTTTACTGTAAGGTCAATTTTGCTTCCTTATGCATTTGTATGGGAAAAATGTAAAGAATTTCAAACAACTTCTCCTCTGGAGCCTCTGGGCCAATTTTGCTCAAATTTCATATGGAGCCTTCTTAGGGTAGGGGAACGAAAAATTGCTAAAATGGTTGCGGTCCGTTGACCAAGCTGGCCGCCACGCCCATATATGGTAAAAATCTTTAAAAATCTTCTCCTCCAGAACTGAGAATGCCTTGGGGCTGAACCTTTGCAGAAATCATCGGGGATGGGAGGTCTACCAACATTGCTAAAAGAATTGTCGTATGTTGACGTTTGACTTTTTTTACGGCAAGGTCAAGTTTGCTTCCCTATGCATTGTATGGGAAAAATCTTCAAAAATCTTCTTCTCCAAAACCGAGCATGCCTTTTGGCTGAATCTTTGCATATATCTTCGGGTACAGATGGGCTACCAAAATTGCTAAAATAATGGTCGTACATTGACATTTGACCTTTTTACGCTTAGGTCAATTTTGCTTCCTTGTGTATTTGTATGGGAAAAATGTTCAGAATTTCAAACAACTTCTTCTCTGGAGCCTCTGGGCCAATTTTGCTCATATTTCATATGGAGCCTCCTTAGATAGGGGGAACAAAAGATTGCTAAAATGGTCACGGTTCGTTGACCAAGATGGGCGCCATGCCCATATATGGTAAAAACCTTTAAAAATCTTCTTCTCTAGAACCGAGGATGCTTTGGGGCTGAATCTTTGCATAAGTCATCGGGGACAGGGGGTCTACCAAAGTTGCTAAAATAATGGTCATACATTGACATTTGACCTTTTTACGGCAAGGTCAAGTTTGCTTCCTTATGCATTTGCATGGGAAAAAACATTTAAAAATATTATTTTCTAAAACCGAGGATGGCTTGTGGCTTAATCTTTGCATATATCATCTGGAACGGGGGGTCTACCAAAGTTGCTAAAATAATTGTCATACATTGACATTTAACCTTTTTACGGCGAGGTCAAGTTTGCTTCTGTATGCATGTGAATGGATTTTGAAATAATTTTACAGGAATGTTACTTGAGTGACCCTCTACCAAAATTATCTAAACGGTTCTGCTCCCCTGAACAAAATTGCCGCTAGAGCTAAAAATAGAAAAAAACTTTAAACGACATCTCCTCTCAGGCCAATGGTTGATTTCAATATATTTCAGAGAAATGTTCCTCTCGTGCCCCTTTACCAAAATTGCCTAAATGGTTCCGCTCCGCTAAACAAAATGGCCGCCAGAGCTAAAAATAGAAAAACCTTTGAACAACATCTCCCAGGCCAATGGCCCGCTTTCAAAATAATTTCACAGAAATGTTTTCTACACTCATTCTCTCCCTTCTGCTGATTCAAGAAGGGCAATTGTCAGTTTCTGGTGCACAAAACCGGTAAACCGCTTAGAGGACTAAGCCTGCCCAGTAGACGTGTGGTTAGGTAAACAGACTGTGCTCGACATGACTCCATTGGGTTGACTGGGCCGTAAAACCTCGACATAAACAAAATGGCCACCAGAGCTAAAAATACATTTGTATGGAAAAAATGTTGATAATTTCAAATGGCTTTTCCTCTGAAGCCTCCGGGCCAGTGTTGCTCAAATTTCATGCGGAGCCTCCGTGGGCAGGAGAATGAAAGATTGCTAAAATGGGTATGGTCCATTGATCAAAATGGCTGCCATGCCCATATATGGTAAAAACCTTTAAAAATCTTCTTCTCCATAACCAAATAAGCCCTGGGTCCTAATCTTTGCACAAATTACGGGGGACAGGAGATCTACCAAAATTGCTCAAATGATGGTTCTATGTTGACATTTGACCTTTTAGCCTCCAAGGTCAAATTTGCTTCCCTATTTGTGTGGGCCACATACATTTATATTGAAGCCGGCCTCGGTGGCTCAGTTGGATGCGCCGTCAGACTGGAGACCAGGAGGTCGCGGGTTCAACCCCCGCCGAGGTCGGCAACATTCTTTCGTGGAGATTGATCATGAAATATTTTCTACGGTCATTCTCTCCCTTCCGCTGATTCAAGAAGGGCAGTTGTCAGTTTCTGGCGAAAGAATGTGCGCACTATTGGTTAACCGCTTAGAGGACTAAGCCTGCCCAGTAAACGTGTGGTTAGGTAAACTGACCGCGCTTGACATGACCCCATTGGGTTGACTGGGCCGTAAAACCTCAACACAAACAAACATTTATATTGAAAGTATCGAAGTGACTTGTAGATCAACAGTAGTTAAAATTGTTCTGATTGGAAATCTAAGATGGCCGTCATCTGGTTTATATTTATAATATTTCCCTGCCACTGTGCTGTTTACATGTATAAAATCATGATTCTTCAGAAACCACTTAGCCAATTTCCACCAAATTTCACATTGATGCTTCTGTTGAAATGTGATTGATAGTTTATTCAAATGATCATGCTCCATTGACTGTCAGGCCCATATATTCTTCTTCAAAACTAAGAACTGCTCAAATGATGATATTTTCATTAGTTGCGATGATAGGATTGGAAAAATGTTGCATAATATCTGCATGTCTGCAGTGGCTATGTCACTCAGGTGAGCGAACCGTGGCCCGTGGGCCTCTTGTTTTATTTTGGCAACTGGTGTATGAAATTTTTGGACATTTATAAATATTTGTTCTAGGTCGTGTGAAGAGGAAGAACGCTAAGAAGAGGGCAGGTGGTGGTGATGAAGATGAAGACGAGGATTAATTGCCTGTTGTTATTCTGTACACAAAAATACAGAAAAAAATAAAGAAAAAATAACTTCAACAATCAGTTGTTCGGATGTTTGAATGAGTTTTATTTGTCTTGTGGTCCAGCTTTTCTATACAGTATTTACCCTAATTATTTGGGACACATCAGCTCCAGATAAGATGGAATATCCACATAATGTTTTCTTTTATTCTCCTTGAAAATATGCTGGCACTCATTTTGAATCGCCTTTGTGAGGAGCTTCTAATGAGTATCCACATTTTCATGGAGAAATAAGGAAACTACAGTAAAACCTCAATGGCTCGAACAGTTTTGGGACCATTGAAATTTATTCGAGACATGGGTAGTTCGAGCCACTTAGGGTTAATCACGGCACCAGATCATAAAGCAAATGGCGATAATTTAGGGGTCTTTTTGATCTCCTATCCAATAATGGTATGTTGCGTGTACTCATTAGAATTGCCTCAAACTCATTAGAATTGCCTCGAGGCAATTCTAATGAGAACACACAGCATAAAATTTCATAATATAATAAAATTTCCTTAAATATTTGCTTTCTTAAGCTAACAGAAGAATTTCGTAGGGACTCAAAAAACGAGTTCGAATCATCCAAGGTAAATGAGCCATCGGTGTTCGAGTCATTGACGTTTTACTATATTAGTACTTTTTGTTTGTAAAAAGTGCCATATTTGGAACTATGGCTTTACACCTTACTGTACCATAGCTGCAGATAAGACACATTTTTCAGCCAAAAAATATTTACATGTACAGGATACACCTTTTTGCCTAGAGCTCTGTCTGATTCAAGAAGGGTAGTTGTCAGTGTCTGGTGCAAGAATGTGCACAAGCACTGGGTAACCCATTGTATACTGAATAGACTCTCCCACACTATTTTATTGGAAGAGTCCAGTTTCAGTTTTAGGTACGTCTGGCTATGAGATTTAGATATTCCTAGAGAAAAATGGCTAAACTATTTGCAACAGTAGAGACCCTGATCAGGGTCTGCACTGTTTGCTAATTACCCTTTTACGGATCTCCCGACTACAATGGGTTAACAGCTTAGAGGACTAAGTCAGCCCAGGAAAAAGTGATTAGGTTAACTGGCCAGCTTGACATGACCATAATGGGTTGACTGACCCGTAAAACCTCAACTCCATTAAGTATATGTAAAATATACATAAAATTTGAAGTCCATTTTACAGCCAGTTTGTATGTCAAGGAACTGCTGGATAAGTGTCAAATAGTGTGGACCCTGTTCAGATACTGCAGTCTCTTGTCTGTGCCTTCACTGCTTGCCCAAATCTGTCTTATAAGGTAAATCAGAAGACCTGGAGGAGTAGTTGGTGATAATCCTGGTATAAGTTGTAACTTCTCCATAAAAACGGTGATACTCATTAGAAGCGCCCCAGTGAGGCCCTTCTGATGAGTACCCACATCATGTTTTTATGGTGGAATGGAGAAAATTATCCCAGAAATATCACCAAATAATGCTCTTTAAGTCCTGTTGATACAGTAGCTTTAGAGATAAGACTGTTCAGTCAAAGAGTTGAGATTTTATTTCCATATAACAAACACAGTGGTACTTGTTAGAAATGGCTTGCTCAAGGCTCCATATTCCTCAAAAATAGACATTATTTTTCAAAGAAAGGTTTAATAAATTGATATATAGTATCAATACGATCATAAAATGTGGCATCTGACAGCATGTAAAAATTTCAGTTAGTCTCGTTTTTTGAACTGGATCAAAAATAAAATGATTTTTTATCTTATCTCTGAATTAATGTGGTGTCATTAGTGCAGAGATACGATAAAAAAAAATCATTTCATTTCAAGAATGAGAGACCATTTCAAGAATGAGAGACTAACTTAAATTTCACAGGCTGTCAGGTGCAATATTTTACGATTGTATTGATACCATTAACCCTTAAGATGCCAAACACAACAGTTGTCATCTGCTTTGTCTTCTGCCGGTTACTTTAAAAGTCATTGTTGCAAACAGTTTGGACCCAGATCCGACTGTTCCTCTAGGAGCAGTCTGATCAGGGTCCATGCTGTTTGTCTATACGCAAAAATATGTTTGAAAAGTTTGCAGGAAGATGCAGCAGGACATAAATAGATGACATTTTCAGATGTACCTCAACACAAACATTACATTACATATAGAAAGGTTGTTTTCATGTCAGTAATGATGGGTCAGTGCAGGTTCACTGCATCTTGAATGAACTCTTACATCGGAAATGTAGGATTCAAAATTTCAATTTTTGTCATTGCAAACAATGCAGACACAGGGCAGACAAAAGTCTTCTATAGGATGCTGTGCATTAACAGATTAATGTCTTCTTGCCATTATCTCACAAGAAAACAAGTCGGGGAATAGTTTGCATCTTGGAGGAATACAATATGGACAATACATAGACTAACCTGCATTTGGAGAACATAATGTTATTGAAAAAAAACAAAAAAAAAACAAAACGAAACAAACAGAAAAAACAACCATTTGTTTTATTGTCATTATATTTTTGTAATATAGGTTATTGTTCAGAAAACAAGGGGTGGTCGGGTGGTGCGAAGGTGTCATGTATCTTGTCGGCGGGGCGGCCAACCTAATTTTCATGCTGATGTTGCGTTTGACACTCTCCTTCCACATGTACAGCAACCATTAGGACTTCATCATATTCTTACCAAACTGTATCAGCTGCCGATAACTTGACTTCGCTCTTTGCAGAAAGAAACTGGGGGTACAAAAACGTATGTTCCAAATTCTGAATATAAGCTGGTTGCTGTCATTTTAGATGTTGCTAAGTTTAGGTTGTACAAGCCTGTACAAACAATTTCTCCAGAAGACACTCTCACTCGTGATTTTCTGAAACTTGACTTCAGAAACAAAGGTCTTGACGCCGTTGACATTAGCAATATTCTGAACCATAAAGTGACTTTAGCCATACCAGCTTCCTTCAAAAACCAGAGCCCACCCATCATCTCCTACAGTTATTCGTCACCCATTGCACCTAGAATTTTCAATTACAAAACATGCTGCAAGGTCTAAATACTGAGAACATTGCTCAAAACCCCTCAGCGTGTTTCTGTAAAGCCTCGGAGTTCTGCTACAATCCTGCCGGTCACATCATGAAAGTAGACCTCAATATAGTCAGGAATAGCAAACTCCGGGACATTCTTTCCAAAGGCTCTAAATACAGGGAACCCAGGTCTGTTACTTGGAAATAGGATTCCAAATTAATTTTGGATTCTATTGAAGAGTACGCACGATGTTGGGCCAAAAAAGAGGATGTGGAGGTTGATCCTCTCTGAATGGATTAAATCGGTAATGTCCTTGGAAAATAGACTGTCTCAGTACTCAGCAGAACCATGTCTCGCCGACATGAATCGGTGTTTGATGATCCAGATGTTGCTGCTGAGTTAGCTAGAATCCATGAAAAGTTTGTCCTTGATCCAGCCGACAAGGCATCTAACAACATTATGTTTGTTTGCAAAATACACTGTAAACTGCTTAATAGAAGAGCTTGGTATGAGTACCATGACTGGAAACACTACATATAATCTTACTGCTATGTGGAAATTCTACAAAACCACCATTCGGTGATGCTGACATTCAGAATTTCCCTTCCAGAGGAAGATATTGACCTTCCAAATTATACTGGATTCCTAAACTTCACAAGAATCCGTACAAGCAGAGATATCTTGCGGGCTTGGCAAAGTGTTCAACCAGGAGTGGTTATAATCAGATGTGGGAACTTCAAAGAGCTTTTAGAAAACCTAAAGCAACAATATCTTTATTCCGGTTTAGTCTTTTGATTTCTCTACTCTTTACACAACTATTCCTCATGATAAATTGAAATCCAAATTAAAGAAGATTGTCAACCAGTGTTTCTTCCATAAGAGTGGTAACCGTCGCTTTCAACATGATGTCATTGGCTACACAGATACATACTTCATTTTGGATCACTCTGATGCACCACAAAAGTACTCAGATGCAGATGTTATAAAGGTAATATGTAATCGACAATATTTTTGTGGAATTAGGCAGATGGATATTTCAGCGAACAATCAGCATACCGATGGGTACTAACTGCACCGTTGCTTGCCGACTTGTTATTGTATCGCCTGCATAGCATGGCAGACACATAGGGATTATGTTGTCCGTCCGCGTCGTCTGCGGCGGCATTGGTGCAGCCGTCACACTTTTCGTTTCCATTCAGTAACTTTTGAAGGGATGCATGAATTTCATTCAAAATTTGCAGAACTTTATATCACTATAAAATACAGGTCCAGTTGGATATTGGTAATCATCCGCCATATTTTGGCTGAGTTATGGCCCTTTTTCAACTTAGTGTTTATTCTCCCCGCCATTTTCAGTGGGGTGGGGTGGGGTGGGGGCATATAGTATCACCGCTGTCTGTACGTACGCCCGTCCCATCCGTCTGTCCCATAACACAAATGGTTTCTGTGCGATATCTTCTGGAAAGATACGTGTATTGGATTGAATTTTTATAGGGATTCTAATCATAAAATGTAGGCCAAGTTCAGTTTAGGGTAAAATCCATCTTTTTCAACTTTGAAAAATTTTCAACTTTGAGAAATGGTTTGCACAATTTTGAAAAATGGTTTCCGTGCAATATCTTTTGAAAAGATTAGTGTATCATCACGAAAACATGCCTATATATTTTTGACCCCCTTAAACCCCATTTTTATATAGTAAAACTGGGGTTTACAGGGGTATACAATATTTTCCTTATTTTTGCTAAAAAACATGGATTGTGGGTACTCGTTAGACAAGGGGTACTTGTAATAAAGAGTTAACAATCCATGTTTTGAGCAAAAGTATGAAAAATATCATAGTTTTTTATCAGAAAATTTTCAATTTTTGGAGGTGAACTTTTCTATATATTTAAATAGGTGTGTTTTCGTAAAGTTGAATTCAAACTTTATACACAGGTATATATAATCATAAAATATAGGTCAAGTTCGATTTAGGGTAAAATCCACCAATTATTTTGGGAGTTATGGCCCTTTTTCAACTTTGAAAACTGGTGTCCGTTCCATAACTTTTGAAAAGATTAGTGTATTGGATTCATATTTTATACACGAGAATATAATTATAAAATATAGGTCAAGTTCGATTTAGGCTAGAATCCGCCGATTATTTTTGAAGTTACGGCCCTTTTTCAACATTGAAAAATAGTTGAAAAATCGTTTATGTTCGATAACTTTTGAAAAGATCAGTGTATTGGATGCAAATTTTATACACAGGTATATAGTCATAAAATGTAGGTCAAGTTTAATTAGGGTAAAATCCACCAATCATTTGGGAGTTATGGCCCTTTTTCAGCTTTGAAAAATGGTTTCCATTCCATAACTTTTGAAAGATTAGTGAATTGCATTCATATTTTATACACGAGCATATAATTATAAAATATAGGTCAAGTTCAATTTAGGGTAAAATCCACTGATTGTTTTTGGAGTTAAGGCCCTTTTTCAACGTTGAAAAATTGTTTTAGTTTGATGTCTTTTGAAAACATTAGTGTATTGGATTCATATTAAATACACATGTATATAGTCATGAACTAGAGGTCAAGTTTGATTTAGAGTATAATCCACCCATTATTATGGGAGTTATGGCCCCTTTTCACCTTCAAAACATGTTTTCCTTTCGATATTTAAAAAAAAAAAAAAAAAAAAAAAAAGATCGGTGTATTGGATTCATAGTTTATACACAGGTATATAATCATAAAATATAGGTCAAATTCGATTTAGGGTAAAATCTGCCAATTATTATGACTGCTATGGCCCTTTTTTCAACTTCATTTTATGCACAATGCCTGCGTGTGGGTGAGAATGGCCCTAGGCGGGGGCATCTGTGTCATATTGACACATTTCATATTGACACATTTCTTGTTGTTCGTTTCCGCTCAATAACTTATGAAGGGATGCAATGATTTCATTCAAACTTTGCAGAACTTCATCAATGCAAAATACAAGTCAAGTTCGATATTGGTTATCATTCGCCAAATGTTGGCTGAGTTATGGCCCTTTTTCGACTTACTTTTTTTTATAATTTTTTTTTTCAGAGAAAATAAGGTTTGGCATTTTTGGGGTTAATTGTGCCTAACCCCCCACCCCACCCCAACCCTCTTCCCATCTATAGAGAAGGGGACATATTGATTTTAGTAGATTCCGTTGGTGTTAGTGTCACACTTTCTTCTCTGCACAATATCTTGTAAACCAGTTGTTGGATTCTTACTAAACCTGAATGGATAAATGATTGGGACTGATTAGATTTTGGTGACCTTGACCGAATTTCCAAGGTCAGAGCAGTAGAAAAGCAGAACATTCAGTGACACTTTCTTGTCTGTACAATAAGAACAAGTGATTGAATTCTCACCAAATTTTTTTTCAGGAATATATTATTGGGATATAAAAAGTAACTGACTAGATTTTGGTTACCTTAACCTTCAATGTCGTAGCAGTAGAAAAAGTAGTTGCGGTCATGGTACCTAAGCCGTAAAAACTGAAAATTCATGATGGGCTGAAAACACTGTTACTAGTGTTTCATCAAGCATATTTCAACTTTTAAATCTATGAAAACCAGAAACCTAAAAATTAAACAGACTGGCCTTTTAGGGAAAAATGCAAAGATAAATAAAACGTGAACCATTATAACTCGCCATTATCATGTCGCGGGCAGACAACTTTGTCAAAAATTGACAAAATTTGCCAAAGAGAAATCGTAAAGCAGATCTCCACAATATCAATGCACATATCACATTTGGTGAAAATACGTCTAGATTTATTGAAGTTTTGTCCTGAAAGTAAAATACGGGTGTATTGCGGGCAGATAACTGTCAAAAATGGACAAAATTCGGCCATTAGCAATACCAAAGCAGATCTCCACAATATCCATGCACATATAAAATTTGGTGAAAATCCATTGCGATTACTCAAGTTATTGTCCTGAAAGTATAATACGGATGTATTGCGGGCAGATAGCTCTGTCAAAAATAGACGCAATTCGACCATTAGCAATCCCAGTGCAGATCTCCATAATAACAATGTACACACCGAGTTTGGTGAAAATCCATTGATATTTATTAAAGTTATCCGGAAATGAAAATGTGGACGTATCGCGGGCAGATAACTCTGTCAGTTGACAAAATTTGCCCATTAACAATGCCAAGCCAGATTTCCTCAATATCAATGCACCCACCTGGTTGGTGAAAATCTATATACATGTACTCAAGTTGACATCCGGAAACAAGAATACGGATGGACGATGGACACACTGACAGCCAGCGTGATACCATGATACCCGCCACTATCGTGTGGCGGGTATAAAAATGACATTTTCAATGGCATTAAATTACAAACACTGAAGGGGCAAAAAGCTGTTTTGCCATTTCTGAACATTGATTGTGTTCGGGTTTAATGACACGTCAGCCCTTGTGTGTCATTTTGTGTCGTCTCCCAGAGAAAGGGAGAAAATGCATAGAAGAGATAGTAGAGGTGACGAAAGAG
The DNA here is from genome assembly GCA_964016985.1 of Anodontia alba. Lineage (NCBI taxonomy): Eukaryota > Metazoa > Mollusca > Bivalvia > Lucinida > Lucinidae > Anodontia > Anodontia alba. The sequence continues at coordinate 122,786,619 of OZ024822.1, read as the reverse complement.
AGTAACATGGAAGAAAGAGGAACAGGAATGAGAGTGAAGAAACAGAAGAAACAAAAACAACCCCCCTCTACCCTTACCTGCTACAAGGATAGCAGGTCTTTCCCTACTAAGTAGTAGTGGTCATGGTACCAAAGCCGTAATCCATGCTCATAAATCCGTAAACGAATGACGAATCAGAATGTTCAGATCAACAGACATGGACCTCAGAATAAGAGGTGTAATCAGGCGTCCGCGGATAGTAAGCATTACTTGATAAGCAAGCTTCACCCACCATGCCCATAGGCCTGAACGAAGGAAATGTTGATAGAAGCGCATGTCCGTGATTTTGGAAGTCTCCTTATGGCTCGTCACTGGCAAAGCATCAGAAACAATTCTGGAAAATGCCACATTGTAGGGACTGACCAGATCATGATGTCCCCCATAGAACTTCTTAAGTGTTGCTACCAGTTTGGTTTTTTTATACCCCTGGCTCAACAACCTTTTAGTGAGGACTTTCCCACTCTCCATTAAGTCCTGATAATTTGTGCTTTAAACCCCTCGGTAGTTTATTCTACTGATCGTTCTAAAGCGGTGGTCCTGGTATTGTTCTTACTCGTTTTACTGTTTTTTTTTTTCTGTTTGTGTTGTGATGTTAGCATTGTGGTCACCGTCTTCAATAGCTGCCCACTTTGCTTTCTGTTTTACTAGTTGTGTTGAGATGCTAGCATTTTGGTCACCTTCAACAGCTGCCCATTTGCTTTCTGTTTTACTAGTTGTGATTAAGAGTGGCATCGGGACCCAGGGTGCGGTTGGCTAGGTGGTTTATTCTACTGACCGTTCTAAGGCGGTGGTCCCGGTGTTAATCTTACTCTTTGTTGCTTTGTGGTTTATTCTACGAGGCGATTTGTTTTGTCTTACCTTGTGTTATTTTGTTCTTGTGTTTTTCCGTCCTGTTAGCATTGCGATTACCTCGCTTGGGGAAGAGAGAGCTAATCTTATTGCTTTTCGTACGTTTGTTCGATTTGCGCTTGTTTGGTTTTGTCTGTGTCCTCTTCCTCTTGGTGTATGGGAAGGGCTGCGGTTTGGGATTGTGGCACTCCTTGGACTTTTCTCTTACCCTTTTTTTTGAAAATTTGAACAGCCTCTGGCATAACAGGTTAACTGTGAAACGTAAACGCCGTATGCTGATGCAGAAGGGATATTATGCTCAGGAATGGAAAAAGGTAAGAGAAAAGTCCAGGGAGTGCCACAACCACAAACCGCAGCCCTTCCCAGACCCCAAGAGGAAGAGGAAACCGACAAATCTAAACAAGCACAAACCGAACAAACGTACGAGAAGCACTAAGATTAACTCTCTCTTCCCCAAGCGAGGTAATCGCAATACTAAAAGGACTGAAAAACACAGGAACAAAATGACACACGGAAAGACATACAACAAATCGCCTCATAGAATAAACCACAAAACAACAAAATTAACAGTGGGAAAACTGAAATCATCCCGTTTGTCGTAAAGCCTAGTAGTAAGCTTTCCATTGTCAATGTAGAGATAACAATCCAATAATGGGGAGGAGGCTGCAGTCTCTGTTGTTTCCTCTGTTTCAAGTTCACGTGGACAGATGAGTTCCAAATACTCTGCAAATTTTGTGTTTTTAAGAGACAATGCATCATCTATATATGTGTAGGTGCAATTGAATTGTTGTGCAAGGTGTTTCTTGCCTGCTTTGAGGAGACTTTGTAAAACTCCGCTTCATACAAGTATAACTAGAATTCCGAAATCGGAAGTGTCGCCTGCTTAAAGCGCCAAACATTTGATATGAAAAACAACAACAACAACAAAAAAAAAAAAAAAAAAAAGACCCCAAAAAACAAACAAAAAACAACAACAACAACAAAAAACAAAACAAAACAAAAACAACAAAAAAAAAACAAACAAAAAAAAAACACACAAAAAAAACAAAAAACAAAAAAACAAACAAACAAAAAACAAACAAAAAAACACTGGTCCTTATAATCGCTCTTATCGCTAAAGGCAACCCCTCACAACAAACTTCGACATCCCTTCAAACGTTATTGAGGAGAAACAATATCTTTACCTTGTATTGTACCCCAACAACAAAAACTAAGTCGGAAAAGAGCCATAACTTGGCCAACATTTTGCAGATGATTACCAATATCGAACTTGACCTGTATTTTACATCTGAACATATGGGTACCCCAGCAAAACACACTCAATAGGTATCGGTAACTCGTAATTCGGATGTCGAATTTGCGGATAAAAACATGTTACTGCTAACAATGCTTTTAACATACATTTCTTATTTTCTGACAAATCTGATTTTTAACTAAACTAAATTCCAGTTCTTGTCAACCTATTATAGATAAATCGTTGATGGCTCACCTTGATTTATACATATTTTAGACAAAAGGCACTTGCATTTCTTCCTTTAAAGGCACCGATACTGTTATCACGAAAATAGACCATTTATGAGGACTTATAATGGGTCATCCTGTCTTGATGTTCGTCAGTCATTACTGACAATGACCAATCCTTATCAGCTGTGTGATGTGTTATTATTTGTGTTTTCTTAGATGGCTGATGAGACCAATCATAGCTCTAAACTGCCTGTTGCAGATAGAACAAGAGAGGTCTGAGGAAGAAAGCTCTGTTAGTGATGCCTTAGCTCTGGCTTTCCGCTTGCACGTTTCTGCTCGGCTTCGCTGATTCTTTTTGCTTCGTATTCACCAGCCCCCCTTCTTATGAGGCCTCGCCACTTTGTACGATCCTGTGCAATCTGTTCCCATGACTCTGTTGATTTGTTGAAGTCTTTAAGGGAGGCTTTGAGGGTGTCCTTGTATCACTTCTTCTGACCACCATGGAAGTGGTTTCCAACTTGTAGTTCTCCATAGTGGATTTTCTTTGGCAAACGTTCATCAGGCATTCTGGTAACATGGCTGTCCATCTTAACTGTGCCAATTTCAGAAGAGTGTGTACACTCTACATCTCTGTCCTTTTCAGAACTTCTGTGTCTGGAATCCTGTCTTGCCACTTGATCTTTAGAAGTTTTCTAAGACAGCTTGTATGGAAGTGGTCCAGGCTTTTGGCATGCCGTTGGTAAACTGTCCAAGTTTCGCATGCGTATAATAATGTTGGCAGCACCACCGATCTATATACTTTCAGCTTTGTGTCGTCTGATTCCACTTCGGTCCCAAATACGTCCACGTAGCCGGCCAAATGCTGCACTAGCTTTGGCAATTCTAGCATTGACTTCATCATCAATTTGCACAACTCTAGACAATGTGCTTCCAAGGTAGGTGAACTTGTCTACCACTTGCAGTCGTTGACCTTTCACTGTGATGGTAGGCTCCTTGTAAGGCTTTCCAGGTGCTGGCTGATATACTACCTCAGTCTTTTTGATGCTGATTGTGAGATCATAGCTGTCAGATGAATCAGATACTTGATCACCACCTTTTTGCATTTTCTCTCCTGTTGGAGCACCCTTCGCTATGTCATCAGCAAAGAGGAACTCATCTAGCACCTTAGATTTAGCCTGCAACCCTTTAGGTTGAAAAATTTCCCATCAAAGCGATACCTAATAGGTATACCATTGTCACCGTCCTGGAAAACATCTGTAAGCATGGTAGAAAACATCATGCTGAACAGTTTTGAAGCTAGTACACAGTCTTGCTTGACTCCATTTGTCACAGGAAATGGATCAGAAAACTCGCCATCATTTTGGACCCTTGCAAGCATACCATCATGGAACTGCCGCACCATTGCTATGAATCTGGCAGGACAGCCAAACTTTGCCATAATTTTCCAAAGTCCCTCACGACTGACTGTGTCAAATGCTTTGGTAAGGTCGACAAAGGTCATGTAGATGTCTACACTCTGTTCCTGGCATTTTTCTTGAAGCTGCCGTGCTGTAAAGATCATGTTTATTGTTCCTCTGTTTTTCCTCAATCCATACTGGCTTTCTAGTAGAAGCCCTGACCGTTCGAGGTGTTCATTCAATCAGTTCAGTAGGACCCTAGCAAGGATCTTCCCAGCAGTTGACAATAAACAGATGCCTCGATGATTGTCAAAGACTTGAGGATTCCCTTTCTTTTTGAATAGATGGAAAATTGTTGCATCCTTGAATTCTTGAGGGATGGCTTCTTTTCTCCACATAATGTGAAATAACTCTGTTAGTTTCTCTGCAACTGGAGGACCTCCTGCTCTGCTGAACTGCAGGTATTGCATCTGATCCTGGAGCCTTGCCAGATGACAGGAGTTTTATTGCTTTCATTGTTTCAGAGACGGTTGGGAGGTCATCAAGCAGCGGATTACATTCCACCTGTGGTAGTCTTTTGATAGCTTCATCATTGATAGATGATGGTCGATTAAGGACACCATCAACGTGTTCAGCCCATCTTTTCAAGATAGCTTCTTTGTCAGTCAGAGGACTAATTCCATCTGCACTAAGGAGTGGGGTGGTTCCTGAGCTCTGGGGACCATATACTGTCTTGAGTGCGTCAAAGAACTTTTTCATATCCTTTCTGTCCGCAAAGCACTGGATTTCATCAGCCTTTTTATCAGCCAGGAGTCTTGCATGTCTCTGAGCCTAGTCTGACCTGTCTTGTATATGTTTGAATAGGCAGTCTTGCAAGATACTGAGCTGGTATTTCTGAGGTACGCCTTGTGTTTTTGGTGTTTCTCTTCAAGGAGTCCCTGAATTTCTTTGTCATTCTCATCAAACCAATCTTGGCGAGATACTGGTCCTAGGGAATCCATTGCTGAAGAGTGAACGGTGTCTCTGAAGACTGTCCAGCTCTCATCTACATCTTCTGAACAGTGCATCTAAACGGCTGCAGAGATCGTTGACGAATGCTAGCCTTTTGCCGTCTTGTTTCAGCATGGAGACATCTAATTTCTTTGGCACCTTCTTGCCTTGTGGTCGTCGTACAGGCTGAATGCGCAGGTTGAGATTGCTGACAACATGCCTGTGATCTGTCCAACAGTCTGCCCCACACATAGTCTTAGTCACTCTGATATCCTGTCTGTCCTTCCTTCACACTACGACATAGTCAGTGAGATGCCAGTGTTTGGAGCGAGGGTGCATCCATGTTGTCTTTCTGCGAGTTGGTAGACGGAAGACTGTGTTGGTAATCAGTAATTCATGCTCTGCACACTTCCTTTAAAGGAGGAGTCCATTGCTGTTGCACTTTCCTACACCTTCAGATCCAATCACTCCTTCCCGTCTGGTGGTCTGTGCCCACTCTGGCATTGAAGTCCCCGAGGAGGATGAGTTTGTCTGTCCGGGGTGCTGCAGAAATCACAGAATCCAAATCATCATAGAACTTGTCTTTAACCTCATATGGGTTGGTCATTGTGGGTGCATAGGCACTTACATTTGTTGCATGCCTCTTGCCAGATAAGGGAACTCTCAGCGTCAACAGGCGGCCATTTATGCCTTTGGGAAGTCACTGAGAGCTTGCTGACGAGGTGTGACTTGATGGCGAATCCTACTCCTGCTTCATGCCACTCTTCTTTCTTGCGGCCACTCCAGAAGAACGTTTAGCCAGCACCAACTTCTTTTAGAAGCCCTTCTTCTGCAAGGCGAGTCTCACTCAGAGCTGCAATCTCGACTTTGTATCGGTCAAGTTCTCTACCAACTAGAGCTGTTCTTCGCTCAGGTCTGTCAGAAACAGAACTGTCCATTAGGATGCGAACATTCAAAGCGCCGATGGTTAGAGGTATCACCTTCATCTTCTTGTTCGACCGCTAAGTGAGATTCACGCTGATCGCGGTTTACCAGCCAGGAGTTTTGAAGCAGGCAATTGTTTAGGGCACCTTTTCTAGCCCCTTCCCCATGCTACGGGGGTGAGCAGTGCGATCCTAAAAAGGTCTGCTCAGTCGCTCAGTTCGGCTGCCGAATTCCCCATACTGCTTCGCTCTTAAGGAAAGCGTCCATATAGAACCAAGCCGCATGTATGCAGGTCCGCAATTACAGCTTCCAGTGTTTCCTCACCTGCTGCTTTACCGCTCGCCCATCAGGGCTTTTGTATGATTTGCATATATGTGCTTGCTGTGAATGTGTGTTGCTGATTAAGATGACATGCGCTGTGAATTGGATTATAATGAGGGAGAGGCGCGCAGAGTCAATTTCACTCTGTCATCCTGACCTAGCTTGATCTAGAGGCAAGACAGTGTCGGGACATCTGGAGCTAAGCCCGGATGGAGTGGACGACCATGACTTCTTTTGTGCCTTTTCATGCTCTCCATGCTCCACAACATGCTGCTGCATCGCCATTTGGGCCGTTGAATCATAGTAATGAATTCTTCCAACCCAGCTGCCGAAGCAGACTTTACATAACTGGAACAGGCAAATCCAGATATGCAGGTTTTTGTTTGGAGTTGCCAACTCCTAGATGGATTGCCGACCAGGGCTTGAGAGCTCCATCTACCCTAGATATTGCTACACAGATTCTGTTAACAGCTATATAAAAGCAGTAACTTAAAAGTCTTATGTAGTAAACATCCTGTCTTACACCTAAAGTGAAGGATACTGCCGATTATTCTTGATTGAGTAACGATAAGGAATTTATTGGATGACCCATCTCATGAGTATGAACTGAGTACATAGTGTCTATATAATGCCCAAGCACTTTAAATATTCAATGCTTAATTTTTTTTCTGGAATAGGTTGCTCTGGTATATTTTCACGAGTCTGTGATTTATGAAGTAAAATAAAATCAGATGACCATTGAGGAGCACTTACTCAAAACGACCTCGATATTACCGCTCTCCCAACTTTTCTTAAGATACACCTTTGATAGCTTCCCGATTTTAAACGCTTGAAGCGTTAATACTTAAGCAAAACATTTTTGTGGAATACCTTGCTTAGTAAGTAGTTGCGGTCATGGTACCTAAGCCGTAATCCACTCATAAATCCATAAACAAATGACGAATCAGAATGTTCAGACCAATAGACATGGACCCCAGAATAAAGGGTGTAATCAAGCGTCCGCGGATAGTATGCATTACTTGGTAAGCAAGCTTCGCCCATTGGCCTGAACGAAGGAAATATCGGTAGAAGCGTATATCCGGGATTTGGGAAGTCTACTTATGGCGCGTCACTGGCAAAAACATCAGAAACAATTCTGGAAACTGACCAGATCATGATGTCTCCTATGGAACTTCTTAAGTGTTACTACCAGTTCGGTTTTTTTATACCCCTGGCTCAACAACTTTGTAGTGAGCACTTTCCCACGCTCCATGAAGTCCTGATAATTTGAACAGGTTCTGGCATAACGGATTAACTGTGAAACGTAACTTGCTATTAAAATCCTCTGTGTATATGCAATAAAAAAAAAAAAAAAAAAAAAATAATTACTGTGGCATTGTACAAATCAAGTGTTTCATCAGAGAGAGTGTTTTAAATGTATGCCTTGGAAAGGGGTATTTTTTATTATATTCAATTTTTAAGAGAACACAGTGAAAAAGGTTACTTTTTTAAGAGAATACAGTGAAAAGGGCATCAGTTTTGTAATATTTCGAACACACTGTTTAGGCATGTTTCACAATGCTTTGTTCAAGCATCGGTACCAAGCTGACCAGCACACTATCGGGACGATAGAATGTATCAATGGAGAGAAAATGCCCGGATTAGACTTAGCGCATGCGTGGGATGAATCTGAATATGTGCATTTTGCGCATGCTCGAAGACATTCTTTTGCTTGGCGCGTCTAGTGGAACATGGGGCACACGTACAATACATAGAGTTGTTTAAACCCATTTTCCTTGAGGAGATGTAAACCACAGGCATAGAGCTCATTATGTTACATGCGTGACAAAAATAATACTGTTTGCAATAGAGACATCAACTAACAAAATGTTTTGATTTTTTTTACCGGGGGAACTGCTCTTATTTGAAAGAATTTATCACTTTCAAAATAGGGACGACTCTAAAATGAAAGAATTTGCTCCCTCTGGGAGCAAATTCTTTCTTTTAGGAGTAGCCACTATTTTGGAAACAGTACAAGGGAGAACTTTTCAAGAAATATCCTAGGTGTACATAAGAATAATTATGTCTCCCCACTTTAGGGTTTGGAGACATATTGTTTTTCCCCGGGCGTCAGTCTGTCGGTCTGTCTGTCACACGCGTTTCCGCTCTATAACTTTAAAACCGTTCAAGCTATCTTCACGAAGCGTCATATAAACATCAGTCAACATTAGATGACATGCAGAGCGCAACAATCATAACTATTGAATTTAAACTTTTTGAGTTATTTCCCGTGGAACTTTTTCCTTCACAAAATCGTGTCCGCTCTATAACTTGAAAACCGCTCAAGCTCTCTTCACAAAACTTCATATAAATATCAATCAACATTAAACGACGTGCAGAAAAGAAGAACCATAACTCTTGCCTTTATACTTCTTGAGTTATTTCAATATTACGTCCGCTCTATATCTTGAAAACTGCTCAAGCTATCTTCAGGAAACTTCATATAAATGTCAATCAACATTAGACGACATGCAGAGAGCAAAACTTTAACTCTTGGATTTATACTTTTGAGTTATTTCGCCTGGACACTTGTCACAAAATCGTGTCTGCACTATAACTTGAAAACCATTCAAGCTATCTTCATGAAACGTCATATGCATATCAATCAACATCAGACGACGTGCAGAGCGCAAGAACCATCGTGCAGAGCGCAAGAACCATAACTCTAGCATTTATAATTCCCATGGACTGTCACAAAATCATGTCCGCTCTATAACTTTAAAACCATTCAAGCTGTCTTCACGAAACTTCATATAAATATCAATCAACATTAGACAACGTGCAGAGTGCATTTATACTTTTTGAGTTATTATCCTTGGAATCTCAATATTTAATATAAATACTTGCTGAATGTACAATACAGCACCAAAAAAGTGTGTGTGGGGGAGGGGGGTGGGGCGTGGAGACATCTATGTTTTTATAGAAAAACAAATTCTAGTTTCATTCTGGCTATGCCACTGTAAACAATACAGGCCTAGCCAAACTGAGGATGCTTCAATCTGCCTAGTGTCCCGTCTTTCCGTCATATTTATCTTATATCTTGGGACATCTTACCGTTTATTATACTTGTCCTCCCTTCCGCTGATTCAAGAAGGGCAGTTGTCAGTTTCTAGCGAAAGAATGTGCACAATGATGGTTAACCACTTAGAGGACTAAGCCTGCCCAGTAAACGTGTGGTTAGGTAAACTGACCGCATTCGACATGACCCCATTGGGTTGACTGAGCCGTAAAACCTCAACACAAACAATTATACTTGTCATAAACTTTGAACAATTCCATTTTACCACCTATATATATGACAAGAAACTATTGGATGAGTAGCAAGCAATGTAGACCCTTTTGTGTGGCATCTGATCTAGGTTTATGCTGTTTCACAGGTCTGTCTGTCTGTCCTCATACTTAATGGTAAATACTTGTCCTAAACTTTGAACAGGTCCATTTGACCACCTACGTGTGTCTCTAGAAACTGTTGGATGAGTGGCAGACAATGTAGTCCATGACCAGATGCTTAAGACGCGTCTGACCAGCGTCTGCACTGTTTTGTTAGGCCTGTCTTATGTCTATTAAATGCTTAGGCTAAATACGGTGGGTTGTATAATAAATGCGGGTGGTCTGTGCACATCACCCGGATGTGTTGCTGATCTGGGCGTACACTATTTTGAACTGTATCACGAGAAAGTGGGCGACATGGGCCAGAGGTCAATATATTCTGGTAGATGAAGTGTCCTAATTTTTGGTCAATATAGTTCACAGCTCCTGCTTCATAATTCACCGTCCCTACTACACAGTTCACAGCTTTATAGTACGAGGCGTGAAATAGGAACTAAAAATTTTGAAGTATGAACTGTGAGCTGTGAACAGTGAATTAGGAACCATGAAATAAGAAGTATGAATGGTAAGCTTCAAAATAGGAACTGGATTGTAAAGCATGCAATATGAAGTAAGAACTATGAACTGTAGAGTATGAACTGCGCAGTAGAGAATAAGATAGGAACTGAAATGTGAAGTATGAAATATAAAGCAGGAACTGTGAAGTAGGAACTATGAACTGAAAAGTAGAAAGTAGCAGAAAAGGTAAACTGAAATATGAATTGTAAGAAAGAACTAAAACATAAACTTTGAACTGTGAAGTATGAAATGCAAAACATGAACTATGAAGTATCAAGTGTGAGCTATGAACTATGAATATTGAAATGTACACAGTGAAGTGGGAATTGTGAAGCATGGACTATGTTTGAAGTAGGGACTATGAATTATGAACTGTGGTGTATGACCTGTGAGCTGTGAAGTATGACTATTGAACTGTGTTGAAGTGTGAATTGTGAAGCATGAACAGTGATGTGTGAAGTAGTAACTATGATTTGTAAACTCTGGACTGAAAATTTATGAGCTGTGAACTATGATGTATGAGCTAAACTTCCCGTAGGAACTGTAACTGATATAATCTCAGGGTGTAATTGTGAACTGGGAAGTTTAAAGCAGAAACTGTGACCTGTGAAGCAGGAGCTATGAAGTGTGAAGCATAAAGTGTAACCTGTGAACTGTGTAGAAGGAACTATTAAGTGTGAATTTTAACATATACATGTACTGTCAAGCATTAATGTTGTCTTAATTATAACGACCAAAGGCTCTAAATCCTAAACATTCAATGTAAATCCCTTAGAGTTTTGCCAGTTTTATAAAGGTGACGGCTTTTGTGGCTGCCTATTTGCTATTATGCACACCAAACAGTGGCGTAGCCAAAACGGAATTCTTTTTTACGCACATCTAAAAAAACCTTAAAAAAAGTAAGCCTAGAAACACTTCCAAAATATGGGCTACTCTTAAAGAAAAGAATTTGCTCTAACAGGGAGCAAATTCTTTCCTTTAAGAGCAACCCCTATGGTAAAGAAACAAATGTTTTATGTTAGTGTCACTTTATTGTAAACACTTTTTTACGCATGCTACGCACATGCGTAATGTGCGTAATGAGCGCTACGCCTATGCCAGGCTCCTTCTGGAAAGGGTCCAACTGCCTGCACCAACTAGAAAAACTTAGGCAATTTGCTGTTTTACACACAATTATTGTCTTTATCGAGGGGTTGCCAATATACCAAAATAAATACTTCAAAATATCTCGTTTCCCAAAAATTAGATTGTAAAATATTCCTACTTAAAATAAAATGTGATAATCCAAATCCCAAAATTCCTAGATACCCCATATCTCTAAAATGTCCTGCTAGCCCTAAATAAAGCAATTATCTAAAAAAAATCTAAACCAGCTTCACACTTTATGAAAGATTTTTAATGTCAAAAATAAATAAATAAATAAATAAATAAATAAATAAACCATTCACTGCAGCAATCCAGTAATTCTGAAAGCGTACATCGAAGTCCCTGATCACTGCGCGATCAGGACCATCGTAAGGGCCTTCTCATTTTGCAGCACATACTGTTTTTGTTCGATATTAAATTAAGATAGATTTCAGAACTTTCATCCGATTTCCTTTATAATGAATATCAAAGCTTCTTATCAATCGTAGATAATCGTTTGTGTTGGCTGTTCTACCAAATATCTTCGACAACATGACACACAGATGTAGTGACAAAATGACAGCTGGCACGATAAAATATCGACGCATTTGCAAATTTAACATGTTTTTACACTTCACTGTACTACTTGTGGTTCATTTCAATGTCTTATACCCATACTCACTTGTCATGTCAGACGAAAAATGTCTTACTCTTGCAACTCGAAGGAAAGAGCATGATCCCTATAGGCGTTTATTGACCGGCGCGCGAATCGCGACGGTCTCTTAATTAACTTATGGTAGACAATTTGATTAGCTCACTAAGGACGTTTTATATTTGCCGGGACGTCAGGTTTGTGTTTGTGGCGATCCCGGCAAATATAAAAAAAAATCTTAAAACAAACTGTGTTATAAGCAGATTAATGTCTATTTTATTTTCATTTCAATCAAGAAATTTCATAAAGCTAAATAAAAGCAAATATTAACTCTTTTGGTGTCAAATTTGAGACGACATTTGTCGTCTCCTATTCTTTTTTAACAAATTATCGCTTGAAAAGAAGTTTATACTTTTAAGTTGAAATACTGAATGTCAAACAGCGTAGATCCAGATGAGACGCCTCATCTGGATCTATGCTGTTTGCAAAAGCCTATTATTATCGCCTGTGGCAGTGGTGTTAAAGAATCATATTTTTGTTCGAATTTACCTGTTTCATTGAAAATTTTTCAAACTTTAGTATACCCTTGTCCCGTATCTCTAATAAACATGAACAAAATTTGCGCCGGTACTTACATGTTTGCGTCTTAATATTTCGTCTTATTACCAGTTACAAACGCTAAAGCAAATGCCCAATTTACACTTATCATTTTGAGTACCCTGCTGTACTCTATTTTTACTACATGTCTTGTTATACTCTTGCTGTGTTCTGGTGACGTACATCCAAATCTTAGGCCTCTAGCATCTACCTCCTCAATAAGCAACACAAGCGCAGCTACGACTATGTCTGCATCATTCTTCGATTCGCTACCTTTTAATCACAACTTATTGACCGGCGCGAGAATCGCGCCGGTCTCTTAATATAGCTTTAGATTTTTACATATGGGAGCGTGTTCGATTAGCTCACTAAGGACTTTTTATATTTGCCGGGGTTGTCGATTTGTTACGATCCCGGCATACATACATACATACATACATACATACATATATATATATATATATATATATATATATATATATATGGAAAAAAGTTAAGTATCACCCACAGTTTGACAAAACATTTTATTTCGATTTGATAAACAATCCAGCTAAGAAGCAAAACCGAAATATTACTGAATCAGTGTATAAATGGGTATATCAAGAGTCAGTGTCACAATGTTATCATTTGAAATTACGCCTTTTACTGGCTTTCAAGTCCAATTGATTTGGATGCATTTTTTGACAAAAACTGCATATGGTTACAAGTATCGTCCTATAGGCCACCAAAGAAGTCATATTAGAACATGAGTGTCTTCCAAAGTTAGCACTATCGAAGACAATTAATTTCAGTACCTTCGAGTCAGTATTTTATGTAATCTCCTTGAACTGCAATGGTAGCATCAAGACGCCTCCTCATTACCTGGACCAGACGTTGTATCCGCTGCTGAGGGATTCGCTGCCATCCCCGATGCAATGCAGCCTCAAGTTCAAGTAGTATCTGCACTGGAGGAGTGATTTCACGAATTGTCCGGCCCAGAATGTCCCACAAATGTTCAAGAGGATTCAAATCAGGACTGCGAGCAGGCCACGGAAGTGTTGAAATCGCATTTTGACGCAAATATTCAATCACTGCACGTGATCTGTGAGGTCTTGCATTGTCATCCATAAACACTGGTCTTGTTAAAAGGGGATGGTCATCAAAATGGGGAATTACAGCAGTTTCAAGAATGTCCGTTTGGTACTTTTGTCCAGTAAGGGTCCCTTGCACAGTAACCAGATCAAGCTTACAATCATGCGATACAAATCCCCATACCATTATTGAGCCTCCACCGAAAGGAATAGTTTCCTGGATGTGCCTTTGAGAATAAGCAGTACTTCGCTGCCTCCAAACACGCACACGGCAATCCGTCTGATAATGGAGAAGAAACCGACTTTCATCCGACCAGTGAATTTTTCTCCAAGACCGGATATTCCAGTTCCTGCGTTGCTGGCACCAGTACAAACGCGCTGCCTTCTGTCCCGGAGTAAGCATTGGGCGTCTGATAGGCCGACGAGCACGATAACCAGAAGCCCGGAACCTATTACGAACTGTTCTGGTTGACAATGGCCTGTTTGGCAGCCAACTTTGCTTCATAACAGTACTGATTAAGAACGGAAATCGCCGAACAAGTCTCAGTAACGCCCCTTCTTCCCTTCGTGACGTCTTTCGGGGCCTCCCTGAGCGTGCTCTGTCCTGTACGTGATTGGTTTGCTGAAATTTATTGAGCAGGCGACAGATGACTGATTGACTATACCCAAGGTGACGGGATATTTCTCGCCCGGATAGCCCAGCGTTTCTCATTCCAATAATCTGCCACCGAGTGGCGTCTGACAGTCTTCTACGAGCCATAGCACATGTACACAAGTTAGATTCAAGCACAGTTTCATTAATCTGTTCTTTATTAACACAAGACAAAACAGCATTATTTTCATGCATGAGGATACCATGAAATTCATGCTAACCACGGCTGTATTATATAGTCGTGGACGATAAAAAGTATATGTATGTATGTACGGAAGCCAAGTGTCATCGTGTATCAAAATTTTAAGTGCCTATATTTTGATCAGGAAATATGGCGCTAAAAAACCGCAAGTGATGCTTAACTTTTTTTCATGTGTATATATATATATATATATATATATATATATATATATATATGTATAAACTGTATTATAAACAGATTATTTTTCTATTTTATTTTTTACCTCAATCAAGAACTTTCATAAAGCTTAATAAAACCAAACATTAACTCTTTCGGTGCCAAATTTTAGACGACATTTGCCGTCTGCTTTTCTTTCTTTTTTTGTTTTAACAAACTATCGCTTGAAAAGAAGTTCATACGTAAAGTTGAAAGACTGAATGTCAAACAGCGTAGATCCAGATGAGACGGCTCATATGAGCCGTCTCATCTGGATCTTTGCTGTTTGCGAAAGCCTATTATTATCGCCTGTGACAGTGAAAGTTAAAGAATCATATTGTTGTTCGAATTTACTTGTTACATTGATAATTTATTAACTTTTAGTATACCCTTGTCCCATATCTCTAACAAACATGAACAAAATTTGCGCCGGTACTTCGACGTTTACGTCTACATATTTTGTCTTATCATTTGTGCATTACAATGTACAGAGTATCTATACTAAGCTTGAGCTTTTACGTGCTGAACTCATTCAGTTCGATAAACTGGCCTTTTATGAAACTTGGCTAAACCATTCGGTTGACACTGAAGACTTCTTTCTTGAAAGTAAAGATAGAGGATGTGACAGCCATGGTGGAGTTATTATATATGTTAAGGAAGGTATATATTATAACATAGGAATGATTTAGAAATTCATGGTCTGGAAGCTATATAGCAGAAGTGGCAAATACTCGTAAACATGTATTGTTTGGACATTATTTGGACATTTACCGGCCACCAAACACTAATGCTAACTGTTATTCAATGATAGAAGATTTTCTGTCTCCTGCTGTTGACACAAATATGTCTGATATAATAGTGACTTTAATTTCAATCTGCTTAATCCTCGGACCCAGTAAGAAAAGTTCCCTCTTTACCCAGTTTTCTTTTTCCCAGGCCATTGAACAGCCTACCCATTTCACCGAAAACTCATCTTCAGTAATAGATGTGATACTAGTTAGATCAAAAGATAACTTTATCTTAAGCGATGTCGGTAATCCGTTCCTCGACCAGGATATTCTATACCATTGCTCTCTCTATATATGGAATATTCAAATTTACTAGTCCAAAATGCAATACGTTCAAACGACATATTTGGAATTATGAGCGGAGAAAGTATAATCTTTTAAGAAACACGGCATTGCTGGCGGGGTATGTAAACCTAGCGGATCAGACCGGATTGGGCGTAATCACCGGATCGGACCCTTATTTTACATTCTTTTTAGCCTGGTTATAAATTTCGTGTAAATGTTTCATTTTGCAATAGATAGTGTGTCAAACAGATACATTACAATAACATTTGAAATTAATGATCTTTAAAAGCTGTAAGAAAATACCACGAGAAGTAGACAGGAACGTTCAGGTCGGATTGCTATTGTTTAGTGTGTTCATTGTAATTTCTGACAGTTCTCTGAGAGAGACCCATGTATCCAGGAGATGTTACAGTAATAATAGAACTATAATAAATTTAGAAAAAAAAATCCTGTTCTGAAGACAGGTTTGGACAAGAAGTATGTTAATAAGCACTCTTGTCAGTCTTGTAAACGTAATGATTAAAAGGGTCTGAATACAAAACGCAAAATAAAAGCAATCAGTTAATTTTTATAACTTTTACAAATCCACATAAAATAAAACAAGAAATTTCACAGAAACACATGAGTGGGGCACAGCGATACCTGCAATTTACACGTGCATCAAGTGAAGACTCGAAACAGCCTGTGCATCCTCACAGCCTGATCATAGCCTTCGCTATGTAATGTGCGTTCAGTGTATAGTTAAGGACGTGAGGCTTCTTTATGCGGCCACTGAATGCCGATTAGACTGCGCAGGCAGATCTCAGCGAATACGTAAATTGTAGTATTTGCTGTGCCCGGGCTCAAATGATATGAATTGTTATAAGATTTTTCAGAGGTTCAGCGAGCAATTTTAAGAGTCGCCTCCCCTGAAAGTGTATCCATTACCTCAATTATAGATAGTTACAAATGTTTATTAGCATGTACTTCCATCAGAAGAAACAAATCTAGAATCCATGAGGACAACTCTCTCTACACTGAGAGTATGCACCGTTGTATTTGAAACCGCCCATACGTATTAAGATTTCTTTCGATCAAGATCAAACAGCTTTTGTGTCGTCCTTTTTTCCTTCCAATACACCCAACTTTATCCATTACGAAAGCACGCCTTTTCAAATATATTGGAAATTTCACCACCAAAAACCGTAGGTTTTTAGATAAAAAATTTGATATTTTTCATATTTCTGCTCAAAACATGAGCAGAAATAAGAAAAATGATGTATATCCCTGCAAACACCAGTTTTACTGTATAAAAGTGGGGTTTAAGGGGGTCAAAATTATATAGGCATGTTTTCGTGATGTGAAAATGGGACAACTTTAAAAGGAAAATATTTGCTCCCAAGTATGCTCAGAATGAGCTGTACTGATGACTTTTTGCCCGTCGTCCGTCCGTACGCCCGTCCATGCGTTCGTCCGTTTACATTTTCAATTGACTTCTCCTCTGAAGCCGCTGAGCCAATTTTGCTCGTGTTTCATATGGGGCCACCTTAAGATGGGGGAACGAAAGGTTGCTAAAATGGACGCGGTTCGTTGACTAAGATGGCCGCCATTTCCATATATGATAACAACCTTGAAAAATCTTCTTCTCCAGAACCGAGGATGCCTTGGGGCTGAATATTTGCACAAATCATTGGGGACGAGAGGTCTACCAAAATTGCTAAAATGATGGTCGTACATTGACGTTTGACCTTTAAAAATCTTCTTCTCCAGAATCAAATAAGCCCTGGGGCTTAATCCTTGCACAAATCATCGGGAACAGGAGGTCTACTCAACTTGCTAAAATGATGGTCCTACGTTGACGTTTGACCTTTTTACGGCAAGGTCAAATTTGCTTCCCCGTGCATTTGTATGGGCCCTATACATTTATATGGAAAAATGTTGGAAATCCATATTTTGGACATCTCCTCTAAAGACTATGATCCAATAGAGTTGAAACTTGATGAGGAGCGTCTGGGAGCCTTGTAGACGCAAAATAGCTAAAACTGAGCCGATCGAAAATCGAAGATGGCCGCCACAACCGCCATCTTGAAAATCAATTTTCGACATCTCTTCCCATGTTTGGTCGATTTGAGCTGAAACTTGTTCCGTAGCAACAGGACAACGGCTGGATCGAAATAAGCTAAATTTGTGTCGATCGGAAATGCAAGATGGCCGCCACAGCTGCCATCCTGAAAATCTGTTTTGGACATCTTCTCGCAAACCACAAGGCGAATTAAATTGAAACTTATAATGTAGCAACAGGTTGACGTGTAGATTAAAAATAGCTAGATCATGCCGATTGGAAATACAAAATGGCTGCCATAGCTGCCGTCTTAAAATCAATTTTTGACTTATCCTTCAACACAGTTGAGCGATTTGAGTTGAAACACACTGTAGCAATAGGATGACCCCTAGATCAAAAATAGCCAATACTGTGCCGATCGGAAATCCAAGATGACTACCACAGCTACCATGTTGTTTTTAAATGTCTTCTTCTCTGAACCGTTTGTTTTGCTTGGTTGCCATGGTAAAATTTTAAAGTAAGAAATTTGTGAAGCACCAGCAGGGAAAGAAGACCCTGTGAGTCACCAGCAGGGAAAGAATATCATGTGAAGCACCAGCAAGGAAAAAGATCCTCTTGCATATCAGCTGGAAAAGATGACACTGTTGCACAAAAAACAAGGAAAAAGACCCTGTTGTGCACCAGCAGAGAAAGAAGACCCTATTGAGCGCTTTACATAGGACGTGTAGCGTAGGTGGGAGTGGCAACATGCAATTGAAATACCTCTTCTCTCATGATATCCTTACTTATTCAGTGAAGACGAGTGATTGGCAAGTCCCTGCTTTCTGACCAAGATAAATATATTATAAAAAGAATGACACTTGAGAGCAATGAGCACACAGAAAGACAAAAAGAGCTGAAATGTCTAAAACTTACAGTATATGACTGAAATAGCAAAGCGTTAAGTTAAAATTAAACAACATTTTCGCGTATTTAAGTGTAAATACTGAAATTTTGCCGTAGAAAATGGATTACATTCCTACAGCACATAACAGGAATTATGCATGGAGAAGAATTTATCGCTGACAACATGATAAAGGTAGGATATGCGGTGATTTCAGTTGACTGGCAATCAGCTGATCGTTCGTGGTATAGCTAAAAGGAGAAATCATTTTTGTTTGACGAAATCAACCTATAAAAAATAATTTTCGTGGTACATGCATAATTTCTTTTTACTATAAGACTAAATATTTATTTATAAACTTGTAACAGGTAAAAAAAATATACCATAATCGGGGATTGAATCCGGACCGTCCACGTGACAGGCGGACACTTTACCATACCACGTCGCTATAAAGGCCGACTTGTACCAGGCCCGTACAAGAGTATCATATACTTATACCCGGTGACACACTCAAATGTACAAAATTTCATGAGAAAAAAATTGTTCGACGTTGTGCACTTTGCCTCGGACCTACCTTTAAACAGGTTTCGTCTGGTCCGCGAATTTGCATACCTGATGAAAAATAAAAAAGTACATAAAATGCTTAAGCTCGTTTCATATGTGACACCTATTTATTTCATATTATTATTATTATTATTATTATACTCTTTTGTTTAGTCTCTCTAAAATTGTTCTTCATAGTATTCTATTTTTTTGAAAATCTGTAATGCATTTTTACATATTTCTCTTCGCACTGGCACTTGGCACACACTTTCCCATTGGCATTGCTTTTGTAGCGTTCATTTTACTCTTTTTTTCTAATAATGTTTCAAAATGTCATGTACTTATTACAGACATACAGAAATATCAAAATATCATCATTTAACAATATCTTCTTGTGTATAATAAAATCGTATTATTTTGTCTAAGGCTATCAACTGCCATCAAATTATCAGCTTATATATATTTGTTACAGGAGAAGAATCTTATAAGTATTTATATGCTTCCATTCTAATCCTGTTATTATCTCATGTCTTGTGTACATCTGTGTTGTATATCAAAGAATGAAATAAATCATTTTGTTTAAACTAATCGTTAAGGAGTCGTTGATATGAGCCGTTAAGTCAAAAAACGTATCCTCGTCAATGTGCGCCAAGCGAATAATACGAGGGCAAGTCAATAAGTAACCAGCCTATCCCATTTCCAATTGACCGAGACACCCAAGATTTTCATGCCTTGTTTCAATAAATGTTTTAGGCCTGAGGGCAAAATTGCCCTTATCGTGTCATTCATTCATAAGATATTGAATGTCAAACATGGCTAGCGATGCAAAAGTAAGCTTTTCGTCAAAAGTTGAGTACCGTGCTGTAATTCGGTACTTGTATTTGAAAGGGAAAACAGGTCAGGAAATACATTGCGAGTTGACCATTGCGGGTCTTCTGCACCATCGTATGCACAAGTTAAATTCTGGGTTATGGAATTCAAACGCAGTAGAACGTCTTTAGAAGACGAAACCAGGTCTGGACGCCCATCAGATGCCACCGATGAAGAAATGTGTAACAAAGTACGGGATCTGGTGAACTCTGATAGGCGAATTAAGGTGGAAGAAATAGCGAATGCATTACACATTTCACATGGTAGCGCTTCAACAACTTTACATGATCGCTTGGATATGCACCAGCTAACAGCCCATTGGGTCCCAAAATCCCTTAGCGACGAGCAAATGGCAGCCAGAGCATCAGTATACAGCGCATTGTTGAAGCGGTTTGGGTTAAAAGAAGATTATTTCCTTTCACGTCTGGTGACTGTAGATGAGACCTGGGTCCATTATTATGAGCCTGAGAATAAAGCTCAAAGTCGCCAGAGTGTAGGGCCGGGGTCTCCGAGGCCAATGAAGTTCAAAACGCAACCCTCTGCTGGCAAGGTGTTGGCAACTGTATTTTGGGATGCACAAGGCGTTATTATGTTGGACTTTCTAGCAAAGAAAAGTACAATAACAGTTGCACATTATGCAAATTTGCTCGACCACCTGAGAACTGTGATCCGCGAAAAACGCCGAGGTAAACTCTCCAAAGGGAATCTGCTCCAACAGGACAATGCGAGAGTTCACTCTTGCAAATTCGCAATGGATGCTGTTGAGCGGAATGGTACGAGCTAATATCGCACCCCGCCTATTCTCCGGACTTAGCTTCTAGTGACTATTTCCTATTCCCAAACTTGAAAAAGGATATCCGTGGACGTCATGTCCGGTCCAATGAAGAAGTCGTGGCGGCAGCTGAGGAATGGGTCAGAGACAAGGACCCTGGCTTCTTCAGTTCTGGGCTGATTGCACTGGAACACCGTTGGTCCAAGTGCATCATTCTAGAGGGCAATTACATCGAAAAAGAAGAGATCGATCTCACCCAGAAATGTTTTTATTGACTAGCCCTCGTATCTATGAAACGAGCTTAAGCATTTTGTGCATTTTTTCTTTTTTCTTTTTTATTTCAGCAGGTATGCAAAGTCGTGGCCGAGACACACCCTGTTTAAATAGGTCTTAGACAAAGTGGTTTTATTTTTTTTTACATATTTTAAAAGTGAGGCAAGTGAAAAGGTGTTAATTTAATACTAAATACTACTATTTTCAGAATCCATTAGACTTTCTTTATTACACTCAGTCTGAAAGAAAGCCCCTTATACTGACAGGTGATGATTTGTTTGTGTTAAATGACGCATAGCTTGTCTTTTTCAGCATTATTTTTGTCAAGAAAGAACTGATCTTTGAGTTTGAATGACAAGTTATCAAATAACTGCGCGATATTCACGTTCATTTCCTTTTTTGAGATCATTTTTCGAATTGTGAAACTGCTTCTGATGAGGTTATGTCACACCTAGAATAATTATTTACGGCTGATCAATGATAGCGAGCACAGCTCGCGACGCGCTTCTTCGCGCGTCGCGAACGAAGTGAGCTCTACGGTAGAGAATATGATCAAGGAAAAGTAACATACAACGATATATACTTTCAGCAGTAATCGCTCTGACCAATTTTCTTCCGTTTTTTTCTTCCCGGAAGTTGTCACCGGAAGTTGGAGGACTTCATTATGGGTCTCACTAATAAGCGTCACGAAGTGACCAAACGAATGTCAATAAGTGTCACGAACATATTTTGCTGATTATTTTTATTTTTTATTATTGATTTACATAATATTTTTATATACTGATCTTCATTCTTTAATGATGCTGTAAAGGACTTTTGAAGAGTGCAGATATAGGTCTGTGCTGTGCTCGCATTTAGGCTAAGCCTATTTTCATATTATGAAGAGTTGGTTTTGACAACAGGCTGTCAAATTTTTAAATGTTGCTGCTGCAAGATGTTGAAAGTCTAACCATAGTATAGCTATATTACTAGTCTGTATCACCTAAAATCTGCCATCCGTGATATCCAAATTTGATGCCTTCAGGTTATAATGGAAGCATGTCCTAAAAACACCATTAATTTGACAGCCGTTTACAAAATGACCTGCAACCGGTGAGTCCGTGTCGATCGGTCTGCCTTGGCTTTTGGGCTTGAGGGTGGGGCGTTGTACTCTCCACCGCGTCGTTACTGCTATCAAATATGCCAAATATGCCATACAATGTATATCGGTTTCTTGATATTATCTTTATGGATGCTTATGATGCCACGGCATAATTTGACAAGCAAATCATTGTGCAGCATGTGTGTACAGACAAAAGTCGCTAAAGTACGAACTCGGACCCGTCAATACACCGCATATCCTACCTTTATCATGTTGTCAGCGATAAATTCTTCCCTATGCATAATTCCTGTTATGTGCTGTAGGAATGTAATCCATTTTTTACAGCAATACTTCAGTATTTACCCTTAAATACACGAAAATGTTGTTTAATGCGAGAGAAATTAAAAATGGCGGCTAAAACGCAGATCAGTCTTGCCGTGTCATCCGGGTCAATGACGTAAAAATGTATCCTTCTATTTCATTGGCTATACGATTCTTTACAGCCAATAAGATCGCTTGCAGTGGCTGACTGGCTTTCCATGTTTGCAGCGGAACGTATCTGATCATGTTATTTTTCGAAAACCAGGCCAATGGCCCCGGCCTTATTAGCGTTGGTTTTCGGGTTCAACATTAAGCCGATACACTCCGCTGCAGATATGGGAAACCAGTCACCCGCCGCATGCGAACTCTTTTGCATAATATGTGCGATACTCACGATACCTATAGTACGAGCTTACGCTTCGTAACCTGCTTTGCAGGTGATGACCTGCTTCGCAGGTCGCTTAAGCTCGTTATTAAGATCAAGCTGCGCATTCGCGCAGCCTCATCAGAATCTTCACTAGGCGCATTTTGGATAGCCAATGATGCAAATTTTCTTCATGCGGACAATGAAGACTCTAATTAGACTGTGCGAATGAGGCTTGACGGCTCATATACCGCGAAAATATCCCTTGTACCACACAAGGACGGCCTATACTAATTTGTGCGATCTTGCCACTGGGTTCTGGCTGCTTAAATGCCTTCGCTAATTTCTGTAGATTACTCAAAAGAGATCACATATCCAGATATAATCATGGATTCTTGACAAGACTAACCAAATACACAATATGTTCGGAGTCTTCTCTGTCTTTCACCAAAATCTTCAGGGCCCAATTGTTAAAAAACTAACGATGTCTTGAGTTAACGTATCGTTAAAACTTTGCAAAAGCTACTCACATTTTTTTTTTCACAAAAATACCTGTGGATTAGATATTGTACTTACTAAAATAGTTAACATTTTGACCCCTAACGAGCTCGTTAAGCTAACCACGCTTTGAACAACTGGGCCCAGTTTTTTATGTGGTTGAATTATTATTCTCGAAATCAGCTGACCACAAAATGGTATTTCTCTAAATTTACCCAGAAAATACGGTTTTGCATTTAATGCAAATTATCTCCAGGAACTATTTGCCTGAAATGTTAAATCTTAGTTTCTGGAAAAATCAAAGCACTGACAGCACTGCTGGGTTGATTGTGTCTGCGTATAGGCTTGGAAAATGGTCCTGAACGGGAACTTAAAACTGTTTCATTTCATCTGTAACTTCCTGTAATAGAAGCAGACAATGCAGACCCTGATTAGACGCCGCGTTCTGAGGCGCCTGATCTGGGTCTGCACTGTTTGCCAATGTCCCAGTCCTGATTTTACAGATAAATCGCTTAACACGGCACTCTGACATCAAAGCGATTAGGAGAGCGGCTATAAATAACAGTTACCTGGTTTCGTACAAACGCGCTGATTGTATTGGTCAATGATAATCAACTTAACCCTTAAAGCGACAAGAAAAACTGCATCTGAAAATGCCGTCTATTTATGAAGTCTGCTGACTATTCTTGCAGACTTTTCAAACCTATTTTTGCATACAGGCAACAGTGTGGACCCTGATCAGACTGCTCCTAAAGGAGCAGTCTGATCTGGGTCCACACTGTTTGCAAAAATGACTTTTAAAATCACAAGCAGATGACAAAGCAGTCAACAATAGTTGTGACTGGCGCTTTAAGGGTTAAGAAAATTTTGGTGTATGTATACTTTGGCTCGACTATAAACAAGCGATCCAAAAAGTAAGAAAAATAGGTAAACGTGACCTCTTTATATGAAAGCAAGGTGTATGCACTTACGCGTAGTCTTATGAAGTCTTAGCTGTACAGACTGTATGACACAAGCAGTTCTCGCTTTTCAACTTAACCGTTAACGCTTAGCTCACTGCACAAAATTTTCAGCAGACGCACATTGAAATACTTTTCCAAAAAATGAGGATCTGACATTTCATTAAAACTGTTGCCTTAAAAAGAGATAGTTTTCATGGAATGTCAGATTCTGTATCTCTGGGAAAAAATAAGAAAAAAAATTCCTGAAAACAAGATCTCATATTTCATGAAAATTTTCTCTTGTTTCTCGGGGGAAAAAAAAAAATATATATATATATATAAAAGATTTTATTTTCTTATTTATCCCGGAAAACAGAATTAGACATTTGTAGTACAGTGCCACCCTATACTACAGACATTTCATAAAATTGTCTCAACTGTAAGATCCCGTTTATCTCAAAAAAAAAAAAAAAAAAAAAAAAAAAAGAAAGAAAAGGAAACTATCAACAATTTGTGGTCTGCTAAATTTGTCCAGAGTGGTAATGGTTAAAGCGCCATTTGAGGGCGGCGTACCTTCATATATAAGAGGAAAATGATCCCCATTACGAAAACACGCCTATTCAAATATAGAGAAAATTTCACCTCCATAAACTGAAAATTTTTAGATAAAAAAATGACTTTTTTATATTTCTGCTCAAAACATAGATTGTGGGTACTTGTTAGAACCGCCTCGGCGAGGCGGTTCTAATGGGTACCCACAATCTATCTTTTCGAACAAAAATAAGAAAAATAAGGTATACCCTGTAAACCCCAGTTTTACTATCGAAGTGGGGTTTAAGGGGGTCAAAATTATATAGGCATGTTTTCGTGATGCACACCCTCTTTTCCGCCTTGGAATGTATATCACTTACCCTATGTTTTTTAACAAGTACGTATGTGATACCGTATTTACCTTAAATACTGTGACACCATAACTCCTTATCATACATATACTTGTTGTAAAAGCTGTCCATTTTAAGCGGGCTGTTAAACCCGTCTATAGCTATGGTTTTCGACTCGATTTTGGGGACCGCTTTAGGTATCTCTATTCTAATAATCTTACGCTAGAAAAATAGTTCTCAAATTTCTTTTATAGTTCCGAGAATTTATCCGCATTGTACTTTGCCAAAAGAATCATAATAATCATTTTAGATTTATTCAAATTGAAAATGGCTTCAGTTTGCTTGTGAAATCAATACATACTTCGACAACGGAACATTGATCAACGAGTATAAATTCATACAGTCGACGCCCGTTATCTCGAATTCCAAGGGACTTTCTGAAACACTTCGAGATATCCGTACCTCGACATATCAGAGTTGAGAGAGTGAGAACAATAAATTGAACAACCACATTTAACAAATGAATATGTAATTTGACTCCTGAAGTTAGAAATATATATATATAATAATGTGGAAAAGAGGAGAAATTGCTCATTAGGAGCAATTTCTCCGCTTTTCCACATTAGTTTGTTCTGTTGTCATAATTTCATGTTAAAACAGGGACCAGATTTTCAGTTCGAGATAAGCGGTAATTCGAAATAAGCGAGTTCGAGATAACGAGATTCGACTGTATTAAGCCCCTATCTCACTGGGATGCGACTGTTTGCGACAGCTTGCGACTTACATTAGCGAGTGAGTCTCAAAGCGGTCTTGAAACAGTCGCAGTGATTCGCAATTTCCTCGCTTGTGTCGCAAAGAGTCGCAAACGGTTCGCGAAAATTTTGAACATGTTCAAAAATTTTATGCGACAAAATTACTCGCCAAATAGTCGCAAAGTCATCGCGGGTGTCTCGAACCTGTCGCGAACTTGTCGCGAACTTGTCGAGGACTCTTCACAATTTAGTTTCCGGCAGTCGTAATGGCTTGGAATACGACAGATTTGCGAAATAAATAAGACTAAATTGCGAAACAATTGCGACATAAATAAGACACTTCATGACTAAATTGCGAGTAAATAAACTGAGCGACGTTCAGGCGAACGTCGTGAGACAATCGCACGAATGTCTCACAATTATCGTGCGAATGTCTTAAATCACTCGCAACTGTGTCGTGAATGGTTCGTATTTTGTCCCATGTGACCCGGGTATATATAATAGTATGTCTTAAAACAGTTTGCTCACATTGATAGTTTCACCATGCCAGCAAAACAAAAGAAAGGGAGAGGTAGGGGGATAGGGTTGCCGCTACACCTGACCCCAACCAACAGAATCCGTCCATGCTCCTGCTGCTTCTGATGAAGACAGCTCAGGAGTATAACATAATCAGGGTCTACACAGGGTGTGTATAATCAGGGTCTACCCAGGTTGTTTGTATGACTAAAACGATGTTGATGGGTCATAAAGTGAATGAGATAGATATGATCTAAAGATTGTTGAGAGGTCGTAAATCCTGTATGAATCTTTTACAGTTGATTCTGAATCAGTTTTATCTTTCATATATATTAGTGGCTAAAATGTTAAAATGTACTCAGAGGCATCCTATATACATTATTGTTTGAGTTGGACACCATTCAAATCATTTGATTAAAGGTTAAGCCCACTTGTTTATGTTGGACTCTGTACAAAACACTTGTTGACATATTAGAATATTTGATGACTGTTGCAACAGGTGCCACCTGCATGTGAATTACAGTTGACTCTCGTTATCTCGACCTCGCTTATCTCGAATAACCGCTTATCTCGAAGTGAAAATCTGGTCCCTGCCTATACATGAAAACCTAACAACAGATGGAAAATATTGTAGAAAAGAGGAGAAATTGCTCCTAAGGAGCAATTTCTCCCCTTTTCCACAATATTTTCAATATATCTCTAACTTCAAAAGTCCAATTACCTATCAGTTTGTTAAATGTGGTTAATCAAATTATTTCTTCCTCAATTCTGCAAACCTGATATGTCGAACTACGGATATCTCGAAGTATTTCAGAGAGTCCCTTGGAATTCGAGATAACGAGAGTCGACTGTACATGTAGAAAACGTACTGGTTAGTATACCTGGAGACTGCTGCATTAATATGTATAAATATAAGAAATATTGCAAACAAAATGGTAATTGAATAGTATTTTGGAAACTATTGTTTAAGCAGAACAGTTATAAAATGTTTTACAAGTAAATCTCTTTGGTCTGAATTATAGATAGTATAAATCATGTAGAGTTCTGCTTATTTCAGCAGCATTCTGTTGGTTACTAACCCTAGTGCAATCCTTTCGTAATATTGCGAAATAGCCTCGATGAATGTCAGGAGACCTTCAACAATAACTGTATAGTTTAATGTTATGTACAAACAACCATGGAAAACAAAATGTTAGGAATGCCCCAGGAGAGTATATATAGTCCAGGTTTGATCATGTTAAGCGCAAATTGCCATAGTCAGAACACAACGCGAATGGACATGTTTTAGGCAGTGTCTCTCTCTGGTGTGGCTGAGTAAGGCCAGAGTAGAGGTTACTGATCAAATTTATTTAGTTTTGAAAACTTGTAATAAAACAAGAAAAGATGAAAACTTTTTAGTGACTTTATTTTTCTATTAGAGAAAGCGGAAACACTATACGATTACAGCAATAGACGACCTTGTTACGTGACAGGAGCTTCCACAGGTTTTTAAGTTTTGGCCATAAGTATACTGGTGTTAAACTTTTGCAAATTAATTAATAAAATACCTGTTAGCCAGAATGCCAAAGGCATTCTCTACATATCTACGGGCCCTTGATAACCGGTAGTTGAAAATGCGCTCTGCTGCAGTCATTTCTCTCTTGGAGTAGGGTTTCAACATCCAGCTTCTTATTGCAAAGGCGTCGTCACCAACTAGGAAGTAGGGGACATCAGTCTGACCATCTGGTAGGGGTTCATCTGGTGGCAGTCCAGCTTTGTCCTGTTCCAGAGCATGTGCACAATGTCTGAAGATTCCGGCGTCAGAGTCGGCACCATAGGAACCTACGTCCACATAGATAAACTTGTAGTTGGCATCCACCACGGCCAGCATAATGATAGAATGAAAGCCTTTATATTTGAAATACTGACTGCCAGAGTGAGGTGGAGCTTGTACTCTCACATGTTTCCCATCTATACAACCACAGCAGTGATGAAAGTTCCACTTGTCCGAGAATCCACTGGCCACCTCCTTCCACTCTTCTTCTGTGGTAGGAAACTTGAAGGCCATTTCATGGTAGTGGTCGTATATGGCTTGACACACCTCTGGCACAACGCTGACGATGATGTTAGGAGCCACCCGGAATCCGTAGGACAGAGACTTGTAAGAGTCACCGGTGGCAAGATACCTCAAAGTGATGGCCAACTTGAGTCCAACGGGCAGAGGCTTTCTACAGTTGGTAGTTTTCTTCTGAAGCCTAGGGGTCAGGTCCTCCACCATATTGTTGAACATCCCTGGGTCCATTCTTACAAAGTTTCTGACGGAATAGACGTCGCCTTCTCTGTTTCATAAGCTTTTCATACATTCCGTACTTGTGTCTATTTGATAACCATTCCCTGGTCCACACACTCTTCCTCCGCCTCATCCTGCGTTTTCTTGCTTTCGACTTCTTGATTGCAGCTACAGCAAGCAAGCAAGCTGCAGCCCTTATTATATTTGCCTGGTCCTCGTCCAGGTCCATCCTTCTTGAAGTCTCAAGGTTAAATGATTGCTAGAATGTTTATTTTTTCTTGGTTAATCATTTTCTTGCAGAACCATCGTGCGGCTATTGTACGACCTTCGAGCGACAGTCGCACGACGTTCGCAAGAATATCGTGCGACGGTCGTTGGTGATAAATGTTCGCAATTTCATTGTGCGAACATCGTGCGAGTGTCTCGCGAATATCGCGCGACTGTTTCGCGAATGTCGTGCAACATGTGTGTGAACTAGTTCGCCAATGATTCGTGCGACAATCGTACGACATTCGTGTGTCTGTCGCAAATATGTCTTAATCACCCATTCAGTGTGACCGGAATGTGAAAATGGTCGCTTATATACTATTTTCTAATGTCCAGTAAGTCTTGGTTTTCCATGCTTCATGTAAGTTGTTCAATGCCCCATATGGTAAATGTCATAAAATTTCAAACACCAAAGTTTCTGACAAAATGGCATATGCAAAGAGTGCAGACCCTGGTCAGACTGCTCTTTCAGGAGCAGTCTGATCAGGGTCTGCACTGTTTGCCATTCAACTAAGTATTTTTAACAAATGGTCGCTATGTCGCGTTTTCTGTCGCAAATATGTGTCTCAAAATAGTCGCCAGTTGTCGCATCCCAATGAGATACTACACGTTAACACATGGTTAATTTACCTGGTAAAATGTCACGTGCGCATTGTCGAGTGAAATAAACGTGTCAATTATTGAGTTATTTTCAATGAGAATGGATAATGTGATGAACAAGCCGTCATGTCATCTCAGTGTTTTACTTTTATGAAGGTGACGATAGGTAATCTGTTCTCATTGTCTGTGCAATTAAACTTGATCCCAACTAAACAATAAAAACAAACATGATAATAAGATCGTTTTTCTCATAAAGTGGATTCCCGTCACTGTGCCAGGTAAAGTTATTTAGGGTCACGCAGTTTCTTCTTGTGGGAACGGGCAACCCCATCTCAGCAGTGCAGATCCAGATCCGAGAGCCGGAGAATGGCCCGTCTGTTAAGGGTTAAAACTGTTTTCCAAAGTACAGGAACTTTTGTAAACTTACAACATATAAAACAAACTTGACACCCCTAAACTTTCAAATGATTTGGTCCAATGGATCTGTCCAAAGGCATTTTTTGGGACTTTGGCAAACAGTGTAGACTCTGATCAGACGCCACAGAACGCGGCGTCACTGTTCGTTTACAATGCAGGATTTTGTTTTGCAAACTCACATCAGACAAAACAAAATCGACCCCCTAAATTTAAAATAGTTCTGCCAAAAGGCACTTTGCGGACATTTGCAAACGGGGTAGACTCAGATCAGAACGCCGAGTCTGATCAGGGTAACCACGGTTTGCGTCAAAATTAGGTACTTTTGGGATTAGCAAACAGAATAAACCCAGATCAGACGCCGCACAATTAGCGCGGCGTCTGATCAGGGTCGTCACTATTTGCTTAATCTACAGGACTTTTTGTACAGCTTACAACAAATAAAACAACTCTGATACTACTTAAATTTAAATGGATCTGACGCTGTTTGTTATCCAACATCGCAAAATTGTGGTACATTCTTGTTTGGAAAGCTATCTTTGCCAAAATGTGGAAATGAAGATTTCATGGTAAAACAGGTTGTGCAAGTCTGCGATGGATGATTGAAAACAGGTCAGATTAGTCAGAGGAAATTAATTCATTTACAGTGAGGTAAAACAAAAGTAGTGTATCCCCACAGCTAAAAGGGAAACTATTTCTTTGTACCAAAGTCTCTACATCCTCCATGTGGTTTAGTTTACTCAGCAAAAATAGACGCTTTGCAAAAACAACCCAACACACACACACGCACGCACGCACGCACGCACGCACGCACGCACGCACGCACGCACGCACGCACACACACACACACAAGAATTCAGCAGTAATCACTAGAGCTAAAAGTACTTGCCTATCGGCAGCAAATGCCATCTTTCCGGAGCCCGCTTGATACGAAAAAACAAATTTCAAAGGTTGACTCCTTTGCAAAAGCACTGCAAAGGAAAAGGAATTGTGAGCTAATTGCCCGCCTCTCAATACTTCCGGTACTTTGATATTACTTTCTGTATAGCTAACAAACTGCTGAATGAATGGAAAACAATTAAGACCCTGGTCATACTTCGCGTTCTTAGTTCTGATCTGGGTATCTACTATTTGCTGAGTTCTTTTTGTCCTAACACTTAGTATTATTACGGTAATCTAGTTTTCTCAAGCAAGCTGAATAATATCAATATCCTTAAAATCTTCTCATACACTAAATTTTATTTATTTATTGAAAAAAAAAAAAAAAAAAAAAAAAAAAATAGTTTTGATATCAGAATCGTTTAACCATTACCACTATCTGGGCAGATCCGGTAGACGACAAACTAATGAAAATAGAAGTGGAGCATTTCATGCAAATTGCCTGCTTAGGAGATAATTTTCATGAACTGTCAAAACCTATTTTCTGGAAAAATATTTCATAATGACGCCCCCTCATTTTTCCCAGCATGCTATATGTAAGCGTTTTAGAGGTCTATTTACTCTTTGAATGGGCACAAACCCAGTAAGCATTCTTTATAAATCTATAGCGGGCCGTTATCGGTCCGTCAGCTACCCTGACGGGCCGATAACGGCCCGCTATAGATTTATAAAGAATGATAGCTGGGAACAGGTTTATACACGTATGTAGATGTATGCACTGTGACTCCAACAGAAGTATATGAATGGGTTCATATTTAGAGTGCCTAAATACAATGTATATGAATAGGCAGATTTGAAATTTCAGGCCGCATGTCTGTACCAAAGTTACCTGCACGAGAATTCTCAAAAACAACAACAACAGACAAAAAAAAAAATCCCCAAAATGTCTTCTGGCAGTAGCTGTTCTGATTTGTGCTTACAGGGTAGTAATGTGATAATGTCAGTTCCTCTAGGAACCTCAAAAAAAAAAAAAAAAAAAAAAAAAAAAAAAAGAAAAAAGATGTTGATAAAGTTAGCATACAACTTCCATTAAGATACTGGCGTCTGATGATGTTATTTAACCTTTTTTGGAAAAGAACGACGTGCAAAAGCCCTATTAAATTTTAGTCTACTGCAGACGAAACATTAACTGACGACATTTAAACATATTTCTTTTGATATTTTGTCAGAAATAAGGGCTTGGCATTTTGTTCGAAGCCTTCAGTGCATGCATTCTAGGCGATTCTAGTGTAATCCAAAACCCTATTTTCAGGACAAACTGGGAAATTTATCACTATCAGTTTTTCGTCTGCTGACTGTCGTCTGCAGCAGAGGTAAAGTTTAAGATCAGTGATTAGCTGATCACTTCCTAAACAAGCTAATATCAAAGATGCAATTAAAGTAGAAAATCCCTCTAACAACTGGCGCTCAGGCAACATGGCGTGTTTACTTTGCATCTTGATTCTGAGATATGAAAAGTTGCCTCTGTCTTGAAATCTCATATACTTGCAAACAAACGTTAGGTCATTTTTAAAACACATTGGTTTGTCATGCTCCGTACGCATAACCTAGCAACAAATGTCGAAATTTCTTTTGAAACAGAAGTGCTCATTTTCTTTTGATGTTACTTCATACCATTTTCTGGAATAAAATAGCTGTCTGCCCACCATACAAAGAAAAGAAAAGAGTAGAGAATATTTCAAATTAGGAGAACAAAACCAAAGTTCGGGGCGCTTTTAGAATCTGTGCGCCACTTAATCTGACCCTAACTGTCTTTTTAAGTATTCAGCTAAAGGTATGCTAAATATGATCCATTAACCAAAACTTACCCGAACCATCAGTGATCTAACCGTCTATTTTGACTCAAACTTTATGTGTTGTGAATGGGTGTGCAGAAACTTGTTCTGACATTAGTAAGTAATGGCGGACAGATTCTAAAGCCTAGCCTAATTTTTATATGTTGGATCATCTTATTTAAGGGACCTGATGCAATTGGTTGATCTTTCCGCCATTTTATACAAAAAAAACAAAAAAAAAACAAAAAAAACAACAACAACTAAAAAACAACACCCCCCCCCCCGGTTTTTATGACTTCCTGTTAGCTGTCCTATACACTGATCCCGTTCTGAAAAGGGGTCTAATTTGTGGCAGCAATTTTTTCCCTTTAGAGTAGACCCCTTTTCAGAAGGGAGGCAAAGATTTTGACAGGGTTGCCTCCCCTGAAAAGGTATTTATTCCCCTTACGCAATTCTTACGTTTACCTTCTCTGAACAAATGCAGACACAGAGTTTAGTGTTTTAAGTTTTTACTACACTCGGTCCGCGTCAAGTAAAATGGTGCATGCCAGCATAGTTCGAAAGAAGCAGATTCAGATCGTCTTGCGCATCAGCACAGTCACATATACTTCTTCTTTGTTATAGTGGCACTCCCTCAATTATTGAGGATTTCTGTCATGCGCTAGAATGATAATTACAATGAGCATGATTTGTGTCAAAGAGTGTCATTTTAAAGTTTGTTTGTTTTACAAGGAAGATTAAATTTTTAACAGGGCTGAGCACTAGTTGAGGATTGTGATGAGTGCTGGAATAGTAAGAGAGGAGCTTCTGAAGCTCTCAACTACATCGACAGTAACAGTAGATGAAGGAAGCTGGTTCCGTTGTATGATAGTCTGGGATGAAAGGAAACTCTGTATGTGTCTTTGTGTGTCTGGATTTACCCATTACGAAAACATACCTATTCAAATATACTAAAAATTTTACAACCAAAAATGAAAATTTTCGGATAAAAAATTCCGATATTTCTGCTCAAAACATAAATTGTGGGTACTCGTTATAACTGCCTCGTCGAGACGGTTCTAACGAGTACCCACAATCTATGTTTTGAGCAAACATAAGAAAATAATGTATATCCCTGTAAACCCCAGTTTTACTATATAAAAGTGGGATTTGAGGGGTCAAAATTATATAGGCATGTTTTCGTGATGCTTAAACAGTTTGGATTTGAATGTCGTTCCAAATATCAACAGCGAAAAGCAGACCTGAGGGATATATTACTACTTGGTAGTGACTTATCTTATAAAGCATTGCTAATCTGGTTCTTAATCTACGAACTTAAAGTGGTGGCCAGTCTAGGTCTTCAAGCATTTCTGTAACGGAAGATGTAATTGAGCCAGCGCACGACAAAACCTACAAAATGGCACGTGCGCCCAGCGAAGACTCAGATCAGCCTGGGCATCCGCCCAGTCTGATCAGAGTCTTTGTTGTCCACATGAAGAAAGCTTGGGTATCTAGGTACCCATTGAGCACACAGCAAAACTTTGTTCAGACTGGGTGGATGCCTGGGCTAATCTGAGTCTTCGCAGGACACACATGTCATTTTGTAGGTTTTGTCATGTGCTGGCTCGTGTTACAGGCAAACCTTGCGGCACGGCGATGTCCTTTTTCAATTTGGTTTATTTGGTTAGGTGTTGAGGGGGGTCCTAGACACATGAGGAATACACTAGTTTTGGTCTAACAAGAGCATTGTAAGCATGGTCTTTCATTTTCTTTGAGTTCACCTTTAAATTTCTGTGCAATATCATATCGATCAATAATATAACATCCAAAGCGAACCAATCCCAATATTTGGTTCACTTTGGATGTTAATGTTTATCCCATTAAAGAGGCCTTCCCAAGGTTTTGGGGAACAAGGGAACATGACCATTTATGTTTCAGGGAACAAGGGAACATTTGCAAATATCTTAAGGGATCAAGTAAACAAAACGAATTTTGGGGAACAGGGAAGATGAACATTTTGAAAATCTCTTTTTGGGAACATGGCCTCTTAGTTTTATGGTACAAGTGAACATGCCCCTCCCCCTCTCCTCTCACCTCCTTGGAGGGCCGCATTTAAGGTTTGACTATAGTGTAGATATTTAGAAGAAACGGTTTTCTCGAGAGAATGGCCATAGATTTTATAAGTAAATTTAATCGCTTGTCGTTTTTGAGTTACACTTAAAACAGAGTGTGTGAAGTTGGCTTGGGATTTGCAACTTGGAATATCGATTTTGCCCAACCATAACCGTTACTTATTTACTATACTTTACTACTACGGAATAAATCGAATACCAAACCCCATACTTCAAACTCCAAGCCAACTTCATACACTTCTTTAAACATTACATTTATCGGGACGGAAACATATGTCAGTCTTGTTCCCATCCTGCGGCTGTCTACAGTTGTGAATAGATCTGGATACGGACAAACTCGTCAACTAAACAATACATGTGAAGATACTCAGGAAAAGCTAAAAATCACGAAGCACAACCTTTCCGAGGAATCAAAAGAAGAAGATATTATGATAACATGCCTATTCAAATATACTGAAAATTTTACCGCCTGAATATAAAACCCTTTTCAGATGCCAATTCTGGGTCACTTCACTAATATGGGGTCACTCGATATAGAGTGACACGGGAGCACGCAGACTTGATAGAAATGGACCCATGTCTTTACACTGGACATGAAATAATATCTCAAGGCATTTATAGACAAAAATATTTTAATATATTCATACACGTGAAAATGTAGAGAAATGGCAGATACCATTAAACATCCCAGTAAGCATTCTACATAAATCTATAGCGGCCGTTATCGGCCCGTCAGCTACCCTGACGGGCCAATAACGGCCCACTATAGATTTATGTAGAATGCTAGCTGGGATTACTGAACTGACAAAAGATGAACGCGGCTGCACTTGAATTTAAACCAATTTACCGTTCGTTTAGTACTGAGATAATGAAGATATAATCAACATAACATGTGAATTCTCAAAGAAGTTAGAACAACTATGTTTACATTGTATTTCCTCTAGCTTTCTGGAAGCACAATGTTGCATATACTACTCAAGTGAAAATAAAACTGAAATCATGTGACCTGATTTTTGGCTCCAGAACACTCATGTTTTACGACCAGTCATAAAATACATACCGTTCCAGATTTTGATTTCTCCTCTTTGAAGCATACTAACCTTTGACTAAACTTCGAGCCGACAATAAAAAAATTGCACTACCTTTCGTGTCCCAGGAGTAAATTGTATTAACTCAAAATTTATGCAGCCGCATTTAGAACAAGGGAATACCAGAATTAAAAATAACGCAATTATCAACAATGAATGCTGATAGCCATTTAAATTCAAATTTACTGGAATCAAATTAGGAATAAATAAGGGAAATAACTGAGGGTAAGTTTTATGCCATGTGTTTTGCTTGCTTTCAGGATAACCTGTCAAGGACAAAATGACCAAAATGATTAGGCGACGACCCGGAAAGGATGACGTCACTGTACGAACCAAGAAGAAACCGCATTTGCTCACGTGGGCAAAAATACCCACGTGAAATGACAAAGCCCATTTTCTGAGAAAAAAAAAAAAAAAAATGGAAAAGATGAATATAGGTACACAGAAATCAGAATCCCATCAAGTCCTCAACATCAAAGGGAAAGATAGACGCTTACAACTATACTGTCAAAAAAGCACAGACAGTGAGCAATCGGTAGCCCTTTCCCGAAAAGGGAACAAATTATTTTATTATAAGGTAGACCCATTTTCAGAAGGATCTTAATGTGTAGGAAAGCAAACAGGAAGCCACAAAAGTTATCTCCCTTGTAAAAGATGGCGGAAAATCTCGCAGGTGTATCTAGTCTCCTTAATGTGGCTGTCCTTTAATAAAATATTTGTCAGAAACAGTAGCTTTGTTGTCATTTAACGCTTATCATTCTGTGCAAAGTTTTCAACACATATTGAAATATTTTTCTTATTTTCCCCAGAAAACAGGATTTGACATTTCGTGCAAACTGTCTCCAACGGAGACAATTTGCATAAATTTCAAATCCAGTTTTCTGGGCAAAATAAGAAAATATCATCAAGTTGTCGTCTTCTGAAGTAGCCCAGTGACTGGTAAAGGTTCACACTTAGCTCACTGAATGTAATACAAACTGACATGTATTAAATTTTCTTGTGGTTTCTAAAAAATAGTGTTTTGCAATAGAATAACAAGCCGTATTGACTAGGAATGATATTTCATTAAAAATGCACCCTAGACAGGTCATAAGTGTAAAATAAAGAAGAAGAAGAAGAAGAAGAAGAAGAAGAAAAAAAAAACGTTTTTGTCGACTATTGTATTTATAAAAAAATCGCATATATAACAGTATAACAGGAGAAAGGAATCCTGAATGATGCAAGCATTTGTTCTTAACGCTGAGCATGCTGAGTAGAAAGTTCAGCTGGCGAGATTTTGAAACATTTTTTTTTATTAAGAAGAAAGTAGCCTTTAATATTTCATGCAAATTGTCTCCTTAGGAGGCAATTTGCATGAAATGTCAAGGTCTGTTTTCCGGGAAATATAAGAGAGATATGATCAATTTGCCGTCTGGTATTTGATAAAATAGTGGTAAAGTTTAAGGAAAACATACAGTAATTGCATTTGAGACGTGTATTTGATACATGTATACTCGTACCCCACGTGAAATAAAGGAACATTATTCTCAATTATATTTAGACAGGAATCTTGACATCGAAATATTTTACTCTCGTTATCAATTTATATTATGTAGCTGGGACTGAATCAACACTTAACATGCTGAGCAGAATGACATTTTGAAAACTATTCTCATTTTTTTTTTCACCAGAAATTAATACATATATATATATATTTTTTTTTTTCACCAGAAATTAACACACACACACACACACACACACACACACACACACACACACACACACACACACACACACACACACACACACACACATATATATATATATATATGTATATATATATATATATATATATATATATATATATATATATATATATATATATATATATATATATATATATATATCAATTGCCAAGAGTATACCAAACGATAACCAAATAGAAGGCAGTAGGGGTATGTATGCAATCCAATTCCATCAAAATCATGCTGTGATGAAGAACAATGAAAATTATATTTCGGCTTACCTCGCTTTTCCTTAATGACAACTCTTTATTTATTTATTCATTTATTTTAAATAACACCCTGCCCAGCTCCTAACTTCGGGACAACACTATTTCTAAGGGAAAACGAAAATTTTGCGTAGGGAGTACGTATTTTTTGTTTATTTCCGATGTTTTTTACGGCTGTGATCTTGAGGTGGTAAGTAAATAGTGATATTTCTCGAGCAATAATCGATGTCACAACGAATGGGTATGTGCATACGGCTTAGGAAAGACCTTTTATATTTGTGCAAGCACTCTGACCAATTTTTTTTTTCAATTAATAGAGAAGACTGTGAGCATGGGTCGCGACAATGTATGATGCCGCTCATTTATGATCTATCTTTTCGTAATGTAAGGCAGTCACAGACAGTGGATCATTATTTATTATATTGTGTAGACTTACTTTTAACCGATATAAAGTTTGTTAGAACATAGAGACCCGACATTAAGCACTGTATGTTCAAATTCAAAGTCACGTAGGTGACAACGAAACGAAGTACTCTGTAACGTAGGTGAAACCCACATTCATATGATGACTTTCTTCTTAAACGTTCGTTTTATGTCGGTTTCACACTGTTGAATACTTCTTATGCATACGTAGGTCCAGTAAAATGCGTTGCTAGAAAAACATCAAAGTAACGTAGGTGAAAAAAAAAAAAAAAAAAAAAAAAAAAAAAAAAAAAAATCAAAATTCTGGACCTAAGTTCTGGGATTGCGATATAGTTTAAACATTTCATAAACTGCCAAAACTAGTGACACAAAGCTTTAGAAACGAACATAAAGAAGCTTACAAAAACGTATAAATAGTATTGGTATGACGTTTTAGTATTTAGTATTAGTAATGTTATACACTTTTGCAAACCAGTCTTACAGATAACAGTTTGTCAGCATTGTTTCTGAAGCATGTACCTGATCTCCCGCTACATTAGTATATCTATTATGCAATGTTTCATGGCTTTCAGAACAAAAATAAAGTGTACTTTTCCTTTTATTCTTCTCTAGTTTGTTTCTCAAATAAAGATTAAAGGTACTCGTTAGTTGATGATACGTTTGATTGGAGTTCCCACGGGCTATGGTTTCGACCAAAAATAAGAAAATTATTACTATATAGTCCTGTTTAATATAGTATGTTGGATATCCATGGCTATATTAGATTAGGAATGTTAACGTTGCGCTGTAAAGAATTCCCGCGTTGATTTTAGCTGCCGGTATATTAATCGTTTTTACAGGCGCCCGTAGTACTTTTGCAGGAATTATCTCGTTGGGCAGGGTAGGATAGGGTACGTAGGCTTAAGATAAGATGCTATAGCTAATATCCATACTTTACCTTACCTTAACTTGCCCTACCCTGCCTTGCTGTGCAAATAAACTACGAGCGCCTGTTGACTAACGGCGACTGTACCGACAGCTACTTGCCAGTGATTTTATCTTAAATCTACATGGATTTTCTTTAACAGTATATGAGATCGCATTTTCTAGCCTTGTATACAAACTGTGTTGTATAAGTACCCTCTTTTTCTCTTTTAGGAAAAATGAAAAAGAAACCAACTTAAATTAGGAATATACCAGTCACGTAACAAAAAAAGTACTCTTACGCGACCAGCAACGACATTAAAACTTTCCCTTTATTCCAATAAGAAAAAGAGACGTTTCACACCATTATCAAAACTCCTAAGAATCCCAAACAGAAGACTTTATAACACCAGACTGTCAAGATGTTTCCGTTTGCCTTCAAGAAGGCGAAACACAGACAGAAAATCTTAGTATAGATACAGATAAAGAGCTTCTGGGGAAAAAAAAATCTTCATTATTTTTAAATGAAAAATCTGATAGATGTCATGAAATTGATATAGGTGGTTTGCTTCATGACAAACAAAACTGTTTAGGCTATATCGCAATCCCGCAATCCCAGAACTTAGGCACAAAATGTGAGGATTTTTTTTTTCACCTATATTACTTTGATACTTTTCTAGCAAGCATTTTACTGGACCTAGGTATGCATAAGAAGCACTCAACATTGTGAAACCGGCATATAAACGAAGACATAAAAAGAAAACCATCATATGAATGTGGGTTTCACCTACGTTACCGAGTACATCGTTTTGTTGTCATCTACGCGATTTTCAATTTTGAACATAAAGCGCTTAATGTGGGGTCTGTATGTTTGAAAAACTTTATATCGGTTAAAAGTAAGTCTAAACAGTATGTTAAAAAAGATCCATTGTCTGTTACTGCCTTGCATTACGAAAAAAAAAAAGAAAAAAGAAAAATAGAACATAAATGAACAGCAACATACATTTTCGTGACCCGTGCTCTGAGTCTTATCGAATGCTTGAGAAAACAAAGAAATGTTGCGTCAGAGTGCCTGCACAGATATAAAGTTAGATATTTTCTCAGCCGTATGCACATATTCATTCGTGGTGACATCGATCATTGTTCGAGAAATATCACTATTTACTTACCACCGCATGATCGCAGCCTTAAAAAGCATTGGAAAAAACATAATTTCCGTTTTCTTTGCGTAATAGTGTTGTCCTGACATTAGAGGGTTGGACAGGGTGAATAAACTGTCTTGAAAGTAAGCTCAACATTTCGTTTGAATAACAATCACATTTTTCCATGGCAGAAGAAGAATACATCTATCATTTGACTGTTATTTTCGTCATGTTCAAGCCATGTTCTATAGCACTGATTTCATAATATTACTTTCATTTCGTTCGGAACGTTTCGGACAGTTACGGTATTTCTTATGGAACCATTTACATACAGTTACAGACATTTCTAATGGAACCGTTTACATACAGTTACGGGCATTTATTATGGAACCGTTTACATACAGTAACAGACATTTCTAAAGGACCCGTTTACATACAGTTACGGACATTTCTTATGGAGCCGTTTACATACAGTTAACGACATTTCTTCTGGAACCGTTTACATACAGTTACGGACATTTCTTTTGGAACCGTTTACATACAGTTACAGACATTTCTTATGGTCATTTACATACAGTTAAGGTTATTTCTTATGGAGCCGTTTACATACAGTTACTTACATTTCTCATGGAACCTTTTATATACAGTTACTTACATTTCTTATGGAACCTTTTATATACAGTTACTTACATTTCTTATGGAACCTTTTATATACAGTTACTTACATTTCTTATGGAACCTTTTATATACAGTTACTTACATTTCTTATGGAACCTTTTATATACAGTTACTTACATTTCTTATGGAGCCGTTTACATACAGTTACATTCATTCCTTCTGGAGCCGATTACATACAGTTACATACATTTCTTATGGAGCCGTTTACATACAGTTACATTCATTCCTTCTGGAGCCGATTACATACAGTTACGGACATTTCTTATGGAGCCGTTTACATACAATTACGGCCATTTCTTATGGAGCCGTTTACATACAAGTACAGCCATTTCTTATGGAGCCGTTTAACATACAATTACGGACATTTCTTATGGAGCCGATTACATACACTTACGGACATTTCTTATGGAGCCGTTTACATACAATTACGGACATTCCTTATGGAGCCGATTACATACAGTTACAGACATTACTTATGGAGCCATTTACATACAGTTACGGACATTTCTTATGGAGCCGTTTACATACAATTACGGACATTTCTTATGGAGCCGATTACATACATTTACGGACATTTCTTATGGAGCCGATTACATACATTAACGGACATTTCTTATGGAGCCGTTTACATAGAATTACGGACATTTCTTATGGAGCCGATTACATACAGTTACATACATTTCTTATGGAGCCGTTTACATACAGTTACATTCATTCCTTATGGAGCCATTTACATACAGTTACGGACATTTCTTATGGAGCCGTTTAAATACAATAACGGCCATTTCTTATGGAGCCGTTAACACACAGTTACATACATTTCTTATGGAGCCGTTTACATACAGTTACGGACATTTCTTATAGAACCGTTTACATACAGATACGAACATTTATTATAGAACCGTTTATATACAGTTACGGACATTTCTTATGGAACTGTTTACATACAGCTAACCGTTTACATACAGTTATGGGCATTTCTTATGGAACCGTTTACATACAGTCACACACATTTCTTATGGAACCGTTTACATACAATTCCGGATATTTTTATTGAACCGTTTAAGACATTTGTTATGGAAACATTTACATACAGTTACGAACACTTCTTATGGAACCGTTTACGTACGTTTACGAAAATTTCTTACGAACCTATTGTTATAATGCTAATGCACTTATATGCTGCGCCGTTTTCAAAGATTGAGCCTTCATGTCTTACTGAATTATCATCACGAAAACATACTTATATAATTTTGACCCCTCAAACCCCACTTTTATATAGTAAAAACTGGGGTTTACTGGAGTATATATTATTTTTCATATTTCTGCTCAAATACATAAATTGTGGGTACTCGTTAGAACCGCCTCGTCGAGGCGGTTCTAACGAGTGCCCAAAATCTATGTTTTGAGCAGACATTTGAAAAAATATCAGAATTTTTATCTGAAAATTTTTAGTTTTTGGTGGTGAAATTTTCAATATATTTGAACAAGCGTGTTTTCGTAATGTGTTCCTGATATAAAGAGTTGAGACCGTCACATCGTTTTTTTTTTTGTTTTTTTTTAACTATTTTCGTACTAGACCACTGTTAATGAAAT
This sequence comes from Anodontia alba, assembly GCA_964016985.1. NCBI lineage: Eukaryota > Metazoa > Mollusca > Bivalvia > Lucinida > Lucinidae > Anodontia > Anodontia alba. The sequence goes on along the minus strand of OZ024822.1, from coordinate 122,744,211 downwards.
TGTTTTCGTACAGTTGCTGTCAGGTTTTCACTTACATATATAATACTGTGGAAACTTTCTTAAGAAACTGTTTTATATGGTGTCGGGCTGTAGAACTATTTTCATAAAGTGACGACCTCTTTCTGATGTAGCTTGTCGCAGTGTGACGGTTATTTTCTAAGAGAACTGTTTTCGTAACGCTACATGTTTGTATTATTTAGAGTTCTGACTAAGAAGTACATATTTTACATACATGAATTAACGTAATGCAAAGCCTACACTCATGATCGGTTTGCAAAACTGTGACAACAAGCTTCCTCATAACTATGCACAGATAAAATTTCAATGAAATCCGCGGAACACAAACATTACAGAAACGAAACATGAATAGGCATACGAACGTCCGAGAGGTAAAGAAGCGAGTGTCCAGCAGAAAAAGCATACATTACGGAAACATGCCTATTCAAATATATTGAAATTTTTACCACCAAAAACTGAAAATTTTCGGACAAAAATTCTGATATTTTTTTATATTTCTGCTCGAAACATAGATTGTGGGTACTCGTTAGAACCGCCCCGGCGAGGCGGTTCTAACGAGTACCCACAATCTATGTTTTTGAGCAGAAATAAGAAAAATAATGTATACCCCTGTTAACCCCAGTTTTACCATGTAAAAGTGGGGTTCAAGGGGGTCAACATTATATAGACGTGTTTTCGTGATGGTAGCTCATACTTTCGTGTGGCAGGGCAGTAGAACGTATACATTCAACATTTGTTATAATTATTAACCCATTGTAGTCGGGAGACCCGTAACAGGGTAATTGGCAAAACATTGCAGACCCAGATCAGACGCCGCAGAACGCGGCGTCTGATCAGGGTCTCCACTGTTTGCAAATAGTTTAGCCATTTTTTCTCTAGAAATATGTAAATCTCATAGCCGGACGTATCTAAAATTGAAATTGGATTCTTCCAATATATAGTGTGGGAGAGTCTATTCAGTATACAACGGGTTAAACGTGTCAGTTTAACCTTTACCAATCTCTATCCAAATTCAGCTGTTGCTGACAGTTTTCTTATTTTTCTGAGAAAAGAGGCTTTGACCTTCCATGCAAAAGAGACAATTTGCATGAAATGCCAAAGCCTTTTTCTCTGAAAATAAATAAATAAATAAATAAATAATGTCGTCTGCTGAAGTTTTTACCCAGCATGCTAAGCATGAAATGTTTTTACCCATTAAATATTGATGGGAAACAGGTAACGATGACTTTATTATAGATAAACACTGTGATCATACAAGGTATTTTGTTCCAGGCTTAATCAATAAACATATTGCTAAACATTACTCTATATGTGTACACCTAATACTCTGGCGCAACTGCACATTAACATCCCCGCTATTTGGTACTGGTCGGGTTCAATATAGCTTTTTAATAAACGTACAAGTAAACGTACTCTTCAAAAATCGGATAACTGTTCTTACATAGCGCACCTCAATTCCATGCATTATAGTTGAGTTGGGGCACAATACATTACGAAAACACGCCTATTCAAATATATAGAAAAGATTTCGCCTCCAAAAACTTAAAATTTTCTTATAAAAAAAACTCGGATAATTTTCATATTTCTGCTCAAAACATAGATTGTGGGTACTCGTTAGAACCGCCTCGGCGAGGCGGTTCTAACGAGTACCCACAATCTATGTTTTGAGCAGACATAAGAAGAATAATTTATACCCCTGTAAACCCCAGTTTTACTATATAAAAGTGGGGTTTCAGGGGGTCAAAATTATATAGGCGTGTTTTCGTGATGTTTCCTATAAAAATTCATATGCACCCAGCGAAGACTCAGATCAGCGTGCACGTTCTAAGCAGAATCTCTGCCGTCTGTCTAAAAAAAGCTTGGATATTTGGGTACTTATAGAAAGTGAAGCAATGACTCAGCTCAGCCTGCACATTTGCGCCGGCTGATCTGAGGCATTGCTTGACAGACATGCTATCTTGCAGAAATATTGTGGCTCCGCTCGTATCTAATTTATTTGTATATTAATATCGTCGTCTTAAACGCTCAATATTCCTCAAACATAGACATTAGGTTTGATAAATAGGTAATAGGTATTAATACAATCATAAAAAAGTGGCACCTGAAAGCTTGTAAAATTTCAGTTAGTCTCTCGTTCTTGAAATGAAATGATTTTTATCGTATCTCTGATTTAATGTTGCCGACATTAATTCAGAAATACGATTAAAAAAATCATTTTTGATCCAGTTCAAAAACGAGAGAACAACTGAAATATTACAAGCTCTCTATGATCGTATTAAAACCATATATCAATTTATTAAACCTTTCTTGGATAAATATGGAGCCTTTAAATAAAGGTAGGTGTTATACAGCATAATTGCTATGCTTGATAAATATTCTTTTTGAAGCGAGGCATCCAATGGCTACTAAAATATCGCTAAACTTTCCGAAGAAACTGACAGTAGTCATTTCAGCCAATCAGAGGAAAGGCGATGAAGCAACCATCATGCTTTCTCTTAAGTAGGAGTACTATATATACTCATGGGGACGAAATGATGGCAGGTATAGAACTCGGTTGTCCAGTTTCAGCGGTTGAAATATTTAATCGTTTGACCAGTGGTATTTTGTGATTTAAGGTAAAATATGAGATTTCTATCATGTTGGATTATCTGTTACTTAATGGTAGTTTCGATTTCTGCGTCGTCGCCGTTGAAAGAATCACAAGAATTGTTACAGTCGACGTTGAAGGCTCTTCATGGTACTCTCGAATTCTTCAACAAAGAGTACAAAAATGTTAATCTAGATGGTGTTATAGGGACACGGATGGTTGCTGGTGAGTAGTGCTTTATTTATTTCATTTTAACTTTATTTTAATTGTTGTTTCTTTTAACGTATATCTATTTTATTTTATGTTGCTTTTCATTTACGTACTAATAATCTAATCTATCAGAAAGAATGCCAAGAGCAGTCTGCGTATCTGCGCAGTCTGATCAGGAACTTCTTTTTTATGGTCTATATTGATATATCTTATAGTAAGAGATTAAATGTTTGGACCAGTATCTAACACTAATCAAGTGTAAACTTTGTGCAATGTAAAACCAGAGGAGTATTTAAGGAGGAGAATCAAGTGATAATTCTAGGCCCAGTTGTTCAAAGCTAACGACGTCATTAGTTAACGATTCGTTAAAATTTACATCGAGTGATACGCAAATATGCTGAAAATTTTTGCTGAAAAAATGTGAGTAGCTTTTGCAGTGCAAAAGCTACTCATATTTTTTCAGCAAAAAATATCAGAATATTGTATATTGAATCCACTAGAACAGTTAACAAAATTACCCTTAAAGAGCTCGTTAAGCTAACGATGCTTTGAACAACTGGGCCCTGGATAATTTTTTTCTCCATTAAAATATATATTATGGGTACTCATTAGGTGCTTCTAATAAGTACCTACACGTCTTAATTGAGAGCTAGAGAAAATTATCCCAGAATCACCACCTCTAAAATGAATTTGGGCAAAGAAAAACGCTGATATAAACAACAAAAAAAAAAAACTGAAGCTAGGAAAAGCATACAATAACAACAACACAACAACAACAGCAACAACAACAACAACAACAACAACAATATGGGTTACAGATTAATATAAATCTGACTTTTTTCTGAATCCCTTTTGAAATATGTTTATGTTGCTATGTATTGTATTTGTAGTTATACAAAAAATTATGTTTAAACCACCACCACCACCAACATCAACAGCAAAACCAACATATTACACATGCATTCCCCGGTTTTCACTGATGTTAATATTTTTGATTAAATTGTTTTGGCTTATCTAAATTTATGGCTGAGATGTGTATGTTTGACTTAGGCATGTTAACTGTATTATTTGGATTGTTTTCTGCTTATTCTAGTTGGAGGCCAGGGCCCAAGTGTACACAAATTACTTAAGTTAAAATCGACCACAGCACAGTTTCACAATCATTCCCTATAGTTAAGTTATCCCTTAACTTAAGGTTCCAAATATTAACATCTGAAATGGGGTATTCAAAATCAACTAAAAATGGATTGTTTTTGTGTTCCTCAAGTAGACTATTAAAATATATTTATAGCTTTTTATATGCTAAATTGAGTACCACTTAAGCTCGTGCTAGAGAACGGATGCAACCTCGCAAACTGCAGTACTGTATATGGAGAAACTTCATAAAACCGAGTCTCCGATTTTCTTTCTTTTGTGTGTTCTTTGTTTCCAAGGCAACATTTTAGCTTTTTATTTATCAATGAAAATCAGATTTTATGTAAAAATGCACAATATGTTTTGCAAATCTCAGTCTTTAAATTCAAGGTAGATCTTAATGTGAGGATTGATTGTGAAACTGGGCTCTGAACTTTTAAACACTAAGATTTGTAAATCACAATTTGTCTTTTCACATTAAAGCTGATTTTAGTGATGAAGCAAATAAACACAGCCTAATTTCAGTAGCTCGAACATCTTTGGGATCATGGAAATTTGCTCTAGAGATGGGCATTCGAGCCCCTGGGGGTTAATCATAGTGCCAGGTCAGGTGGCAGCTGGAGATAATTTGGGGATTTTTTTCGACCTTCATTACGAAAACATGCCTATTCAAACATACTGAAAATTTTATTACCGAAAAATGAAACTTTTCAGATAAAAAATTCTGATAGTTTTTCTTATTGCTGCTCAAAACATAGATTGTGGGTACTCGTTAGAACCGCCTCGATGAGGCGGTTCTAACGAGTACCCACAACCTATGTCTTTGAGCAGAAATAAGAAAAATAATGTACACCCCTGTAAACCCCAGTTTTACGATATTAAAGTGGGCTTTAATGGGGTCAAAATTATATAGGTATGTTTTCGTGATGCTATAAAATAATGGTATCTTTGTTGTAATCATTAGAATCGCTTCGATTATGTGATTCTAATGAGTGCACACAACATTGAGTTTCTTGTAAAAAATAAGAAAACTTCCTTAAAGTATCCCTAAATATCTGTTTTCTTGAGCTATTGGAAGAATTTCCTGCGGACTCAAAATCGAGTTCGAGCCGCGGTAATAAAAAAGCAATCGATGTTCGAGTCATTAAAATTTTACTGTATAATTCGACACAGACTACTGAACAAGCATAAAACAAAGTTGACTTAACTTTTTCCCCGCTAGTGGCGACTTTTGTCGTCTGTTGATAACCTTTGCAAACAGTTTGGACCCAGCTCAGGCCTGACAAAACGTCGGGCCTGATCTGGATCCAAACTGTTTAACACTCTGATGGTATTCCTGAAAGCTATTTTTGAAAAAAAAGTTAATTAAAAACTCACAGACGACAAAAAAGCACGCAAACTTACCCAGTATGCAAAGAGTTAAAATACCTTATTTCATATGTTAAATTTCAGACCTTAAGCTAAGGTACACCTTAACTCTGAGAAGCGAGTGTAACCTGGACCCAAGAGTATTCTTAGACAGTCCCCGCACAGTCCTAGTTTACAGTTAATATATACAGTCGACTCTCGTTATCTCGACCTCCAAGGGACTCTATTAAATACTTCGAGATATCCGTCCTCGACATATAAGATTTGCAGAATTGAGGAAAAAAATATTCGAACAAATATATATGTAATTGGACTCTTGTAGTTAGCAATATATTGAACATATTGTGGAAGAAAGGAGAAATTTCTTCTTAGGAGCAATTTCTGCTCTTTCCACAATATTTTTTTACCTGTTGTTAGATGTTTATGTTTAGGCAGGGACCAGATTTTCACTTCGAGATAAGCGGTTATTTGAAATAAGCGAGGTCGAGATAACGAGAGCCAACTGTATATAAAAGGAAGACGAGCAATTGCCGAGCGGTTAGAGTGTTTGACTGCGGTTCGAAGGCTGCGAGTTTGAGCCAGACTCAGACCATCGACTGGAAAACATGTACACACACTCTATCTGTTCACCCAGCAATAAATGCGTACACTTCAGGAATTATTACAGACAGCGAACCACCACCACCACCACGTATGCTGTGTCCAGGATACGATGGGCTCTCACACCCCTCCTACGGTCGCAAGGTTATGCCGTGTCTAAAATATACATTTTAAATCTACATGGACATGGAAGCGCACTGATTTGTCTGTCAAATATGTTTACACCGGTTCAAATGAAGTACGATATGGGTTTACTCAATACGGGCTCAAACGTAACGATAAACGGGTGTATAGGGGTGTAAAGAGTCGTATCAGACAGGTTAAAGATATTTTTAAAATGCCCACTGTATTTAATAAAATGTGAAAAGATAGTCTTGCTAATTGTATTTTTGTTTTTTTTGTTTTTCACTTCTTCACGTTTCAACTTTTCTGAACACATGTATAGTATCGATTGCGTGTAAATACAACCATGACTCAGAATAACGATCTAAATATAGGCGTACAGTCATCGAAAAGTTTTGTGGTGTATTTACCACTCTAAGGCAAATCTGAAGTTCAAACGTTTTAAAACATATATCTGTGTATTTTCAACACATTTCCATTTAATCTGCGTTTTCAAAGATATTTCTCATTTCTAATTTCTCCACAAGAATATATATTGTGGCTACTGGTTAAGAGCGCCTCTGCGAGCTTGGTTTAAACATATTTATTTCCGAAATGTTTACATATACAACACATACAAAAGTACAACAATAGGATTAGAACGAAAGCATAAGAGCTTATTTAGTTCCTTTCCTCTGCGAGCTTACCATCTAGAGCTATGTAATACATTATTTCTCTTATTTCTGCTTAAAAACATAGATTGTGGGAACTCGTTAGAGGCGGTTCTAACAAGTACCCACAATCTATGTTTTGAGCAGAAATACGAAAAATATCAGACTTTTTGTCTGAAAACTTTCAGTTTTTGGTGGTGAAATTTTCAATATATTTGAATAGGCGCGTTTTCGTAATGTTGACTAAACTGTCAGATTATGAAAATCAGTCTCAAAACATAGTCCCTGCATACCCCTGTTTTCACTAGATAGTACTAGGAAATATGGAGGTATGCATTACATAGACATATTAACATTGTATCACCATGTAATAGAACAGATATCACTTCTTGAGATGTTCAGAACATTTCGTATCTATACAGAATCATTTGCCTCCAGACTAATTACAACTGGAAACACTGTCACAAACAATTAGCGAACTAAACGCTTAGCGTGCTGGATAAAATTTTCAGCAGACGACATATTGTAATAGTTTTCTCTTTTTTTCCCAGAAAACAGAATTTGACATATCCTGCATTTGTCTCCAATGGAGACAATTCGCATGAATGTTAAATCCTGTTTTATGGGAAAAATATGAAAAATCTCATCAGTTTGTTGTCTGGCCCAGAGAAGGGTAAAGTTTAATATAAATATACAAAATATGACGACAGTTTGCATGAAATGTCAAATCCTATTTTCTGGAAAAATGAGAAAAAAAATATCACCAATTTGTCGTCTGCTGTAAAAAATATAAAACAGGATTTGATATTTCATGCAAATTATCTCCACTGTAGACAGTTTGAATCAAATATCAAATTCTGCTTTTTTGGAAAAAGTATGAAAAAAAAAACAAACAAAAAAAAAACATCGTCAGTTTGTCGTCTGCTGACTTTGTTCAGAGATTGGTAAAGGTTGATATAAAACTATAAAGGTGAGTTGCGATATGGATCAGCAACGGTGGCTTAAAACCCCCTTAGCGAAATATAGTTTCATTAACACCAAGTTTTTCAAACAAATGATCGCGAAATATCATGCTGTTATCGTGATGAACAGTAATTTAAAATTCATGATGGCATTAATCTCTGAAAATGAGCATTCGCAAAGAAAATAGTCCCTTATTGAACCCGAGAAAACAATGAAATTCAATTCTCGATACTTTGCACGCATGCGATGTCGTATCGCTTGAAATTTGTTATTTCCCCACAAAAAGCACTTGCAATTGTAGAATTATTGGAGAGCATCACCCTCTTTAACTGTCAAATCAATTTGCAAGCGTATGCACTGATGATGTCACCCCGGAAGCGCACCTTTCACTAGCTGCGGTCCGAAGGACGGTCTTTACAGTCATTGGCTAACCACCGGGGAATTTATACACTTATAAACGATGAAAATGGCAGACAAGCGAATGAAATACGGAGTTTTAGTTTAATTGCAAATCCCAATTTACATTCGATTCTACTGATATAGCATATTATGGCTTCTGGTTAATGAACATTCGAATTTAACCCATTGCCTTCTGGGAGGTGTATTTAGCAGACGACAGTGTTTTGCCGCAATATGCAGGGATCAAAATTGTCTCCTAGGCATGTATTTTCCTCAAAATTGAAAAGGAGACCATTCGAATACAAATATGAGGCCAAAATATTGTGACAAAAGTAAGAAAAATATTTCAAAATGCCATCTTCTAAATAAATTTCCCAGAATGACAACTTGACTCGTATTTACCATTCTCTGGGCTAATTCAGCAGATAACAAACTGACGAAATTTTTCTCCTCTTTTTTTTTCGGAAAATAGGATTTGACATTTCATGCATATTGTCTACTTAAGAGGAGAATACAAATAAATATTTTTCTTATTTCTCCGCGAAAACACCAACATCTCAAATACGTTTATTGTTTGTTAACATCGTAATTTATACTGTAATCAGATACTAGTACGATTTTCTAAAGTTTTGTAGAACTTAAAGTCGAATAACATCGCCTCTCTGGACCTCAATGACTACCAGAACCCCCGATAAAATTATGATTCATGGGTAAAAGATCTATATTTTTTGTTGTTAAATTTACAAAAACTCCTAGAAAAACTCACGTCACGTTCTTGAAAACAAGTAGGTTTTTTTTTTGTGACATTATTACGTAGAGAGGCAAACGATTTTGGAAACACAGTTTGTTCCTTTGAAAAAAAAAAAAAAAAAAATAAAAACAAAAAAAAAAACAACAACTCCGCTTTCAGAATAAACAATTCTTTCAAAATAGTTTTACATCCTTTCTGAAAAGAGATTCACTCTAAAAGGAAAGAAAGGAAAGAAAGGGAGCAAATTCTTTCCTTTTAAGAGTGGATTCCTATCAGAAGGGGCTTTGCATGCAGTGAAGCAAAACGAAACTCACAAAGTTTTTTTTTTCCTTGGCGGAAATGGCGTAAAATCTATCAAGTGTCTTTAGTCCTCTTAAGGCAAATACGAATTAGTAACCAATAGTAGCAGACGCGACGCAAACAATTGTACAATAATTATGCATTTCTCTATTTTCTACAGAAACAGTACTCTCATAAATATTTACAGCTAACTGCTTCGCTATACACAACACTATTTGCCAGATATACAACCCATTTCGTTTATGGGAAGCTTGCACGTCTCAACCTAGCCTAGCCACTAGGCCAATATATAAGTATATTTGTCACTTTTTGTTTACTTACTTTTTTTTTTCATTTATATTCTACTTTTTGATTCAATGTTTAGCTAGTCTCTGGGTGAACTTTTCTTCTGTGGTTGTCTCTGAAATATATTGGAATCCAGACCATACTATCTATAGACTAGCCACAGAGCTCAATAATCCAAAAAATATATATGTATATTTCTAAGCCTTGGGCAAGGCTAGTCTCAATCCTTCAAGTACTAATCTCAACTGCAGCAGACGACACTTTGATTTCCTGTTTGCATTTTTCAGAGAAATACGACCTGGCATTTCATGTAAATCGTCTGCCTAGCAGACGATTCACATGAAATGACAAGTCTTATTTTCTCTATAAAGTATATTTTAAAACTTAGAGTGTCGTCTGCGGCAATTTTGCTTTAGCGCTTTAAGGACTAATAATGCATCAATCGATACAAGCTAGTGTTTGAAATATAAAAAAGGGTTGCAGATGAGAACGAAGCCCACCTTTGTAGTTGCTTAAGGGACCAGGAGCCTAATTACTTTCCCGTAAGTTTCTCTTGTAGCATTTGGCTTAATTCGGGCTCTCACAATATACCTTGACTTCGAAATTTGGTCTCCGTCATAATGTTTTAATAGTATCCTGCCCTAGAACACAGGTAGCCTCATGTTGGTGGAAAAGGAACAAAGAAAAAAAAAAAAAAAAAAAAAATAGAAGCTTACCCGGTCTGATGTTTTAACCATTAGACACTGAAATTATCATTGACAAGTTAAAATTGGTCTGCAATTTAATAAAATATTTATTATGCGTAAAACTGACATAATTTCAAACGCTCCCAAGCAAATTCTTTCCCTATAGACTAGACCATTTTCAGAAAGGAGGCAAGCAGTTTTTACAGAGTTATCTCCTTTTGAAAGTGTGTTCTCCACAATAGGAACACCTGCCCAGTGTCCTAAAATGGAAACTGTTTAAAGACGCGAGCTTAGTAATATATACACGCATAAAATCAAATGCGAACGCTTAAGTTCAGCTAAAATATAAATCATGCCGCGATAACTTTCTAAATATACGTTGTTTTTAAAAGAAACTTTCTTGGCTAAAAGTTGTAGAGGAAGGCAGGCGACGTCTCAGAGAGGGTTCAAGTTTGAGATCTTCATAGGTTTAACTGTAATCAGATAAAGGGTTTACGATTTTCTGCAGCTCCGTAGAATTTCAAAGTAAAATAGCACGGGCCCTCAATGGTGGTCAGAACCCAAGATAAGCTTTATGATTAAAGATGGAATATTCATGTTTATTACTATCTTCTTCACAAAAAAGACCTTCTTCAATGCCATGAAAATTGTCATAGTGAGAGAATTCTAAAATGGTCTTAATACGTGTACGTCACATTTCTTGGGGGATTCTCAAAAAAGATGAAAGACAAAACAAGTTAAAAGCGCCGCTTATCTAACGCCTTGAATCCTGTATAAAAAAAATAAGAGCAACGGTTTACTGAATGCCTATAAATAGCAACGAAATTGCTCCTATTTGACGCTGATTGGCTATCAACTGAATACATCACCTGAAACGTGCACGTGGAAATTAACCACGGACTTGCAAAAGGCAGATTTGATATTTTTAACAATCTCTATCCGTATACAGTACAACTGCTCATTGTTACGTCTATGGAATCTTTTGGAGATGTCGGCACACATCTTCCTCTACAACTTTTGTCTAGGATAGTTTATATAAAACGTATATTTAAAAAGTCGAGTTTTTACTGTCCCATTTGCCACTGTGATGCAAGTTCCTAGCCGCTGTAGCTAGTTACTGAGAAACTGATCTAACACTCAGGGTGATCATTAAATCAATAGTTAAAAAAAAAGACTGATGTGGAAAAGATGCTCTCACACAGGGGTTACTGTAGTCTAAGTATACAGATTCTGTCGTTTTTAGTTACTGAGAAAAAAGACATAAAATAGAGTATACCTAGTTTTTCAGGATGAACATAACATACTAATACTCAGCAACGCATAGAAATAAAACGAGACCAGATATTGATGGTGGGTTGAGTTGTTCTTCCCAAAATGCAACTCTCTAACCATTGTAGTATTCGAGAAATTGATCGAAACGCTCATCAACAAAGTCATTTAACGATACAGTACAGTTCAAGGTCAAATACTGATCATATACCATGAAAAGCATTCCATTTTTTGTCCAGCCTGTAACTAGCCAATTATATGTTTGAGAAGCAGATCTAGTATGCGATGAAAAACATCAAAATTTATTAACAGTCAGTGAAACATGACTTCCAGGTCAAGAACAATACTGATCCTGGGTTTTCATAGGCATTCCCTGTGTTCTCTAGCCCTAAGTTCGACAAGCCTCGTGATGCCAGACAGTTACCCTCGGGACGGATTTTTCTATCACCCCCTAACATCCGTGATAAATTTTTATATCCTTGCACACCAGATGAGGAAATTCCTGGGATAGAAATTCTTATCCTACCCAAGTCATCCTACCAAGGGTAAGATAAAAATCGAGAATTCTCACGTATTTGATTTGCATTGGTTGTAATAGACGTAACGTGCGCCATAGTTAACATTTGCGTCACTGAACGTAAAGACGTCCTGAAACGCCACAGTAATGTTATCACAATATGGCGACGTCAGCAATCGAAGTGACGGCATTACTAAAAATCTACGTATAGAAATGATAGGTATGCAAGAAAAAGAATCTGTCATGGGGTGATCACAGTGTGCGAGAAAAAGAATCTATCAGCAAGCCTCCTTATGCCAGACAGTGATCTTCGGGTTTGAGGGATAAGTAGAAAAAAAATTGTCCTTCGCGATCAAAGTCTTGCATCACTCGGCAAGCCTCCTTATGCCAGACAGTGATCTTCGGGTGTAAGGGATAGATAGTAAAATTCGTCCCGAGAATCACTGTCTGGCATCACGAGGCTTGCCGAGTGATGCAAGACTTTGATCGCGAAGGACAATTTTTTTTCTACTTATCCCTCAAACCCGAAGATCACTGTCTGGCATAAGGAGGCTTGCTGATAGATTCTTTTTCGCGCACACCTTTCATTTCTAAACGTAGATTTTTTAATAATGCAGTCACTTCGATTGCTGACGTCCTCCATATTGTGATGACATTACCGTGGATTTTAATGATGTCATTACGTTCAGTGACGTAAACCCTAACGATGGCGTACGTGACGTCCATTACAACCAGTGCATATCAAACACGTGGAAATTCTCGATTTTTATCTTACCCTGGGAAGGATAACCTGGGTAGGATAAGAATTTCTATCCCAAGGATAAACCCAGGATTTCCTTATCTGGTGTGCAAGAATTTTCTATCTTCCCCTCACAGTGCTTACGCTGTTTGCCACTCATCTGGCAGTTATTAGATAAACCGAAAGATAGTAAAATTGACTTATTCAAATAATAGGACAGTAATGGTTAAGAGAAGACGTCTCAATTTTAGGGTAAATGCATGATACGGGCATAGCCAAAAGCCATAGGCGTCGGCAACAAAGTCGCCTATAGACAGCGAGTACATATATGTATGCATTTAACTGTGTTTACATGAAACCTGAGGAAGTTTTCTGTCGTGGTCCCTTTTTCCCGTTCAAATCTCCTGATTTTTAGCGAGATTTCGAGAAGCACTTCCATTTGGACTGGTGAACGAGTTTCTCCGCAACACGAATGGTGTGTCGTTATGCCAATAGGCTACCGCATCTGCATACGTATAAAGAATGGCAGTGCCTAAGTCCATATTACATTTATGAAACAAAGCAGCGGTTGAAAGGAAAATCAAACAACAGAAAGGTCGATTCTACGTTATAGCTCTGCTTTAATGTTTGATGTTCGTAAATACTCTTGACGTTATAGCGGAAATGATGTCCCAGGTATCCCGCATGATCGGAAACAAATCGGTGTCAGTTCCGGATTACCTCTGCAGACAATAGAAACCTAGACAGGGAAAACTAATGTACGTTGTTGAATACAACATTATTTTGACCTCTTTGTGTTAAGAATTAAGGCGAATGGTTAAATCTGAATGCTTCGCCGCCATTTTACAAGGGCCACGCCTGAAACACTTTGTCGCCATTTTGTAACAGACACATCTGAAGATTTTGCTGCAATTTTACAAATAAGACAAATTTTGCAGACAGGAAGTTGCTTCCCCAGAGTTAAAATCCTTTCAAAATGGCTGCTCTTAAAAGACATATGAGAGAGCATTTTTTTTTTTTACATTTTAGAGTATTCCGCATTGAAAAGCGAAGCCTGTATTTCCATATTAGAACCATTCTTTTGTAAGTGTATAAATTCCCCTTAACCTTCACCACTTTCCGGGACAATTTGCATGAAACGTCAAAGGCTATTTTCTTGGAAAAAAAGAAATAAATTATATTTCATATTGTCATCTGCTGAAATTTTTACCGAGCATGCTAAGCGCTAACGCCAAAACCATTGAATGTCAATTCAAACAGAGAAAGTGCAGACCAGACTGTACAAAGATGCTCTCCTGTTCTCTTACATCACTTCCTGGTTCTGAAGCACATGGCGGCGGTGTTTCCATATGTGCACTTTAGTTATCCATTTTCCATACACACCTAGTGCTTTATTCACTAGGTACTATTTGAGTCGAGGTCAAATCGAGTACAGTCATATGTACATGTATACCGATAAATAGATAATACGGTTTCTTTTTATTTTATCCTTTTCTTTAATTGAAACGCAATATGAAATACCAGAAAGTACACCATTGTCTTTCCCCGCTAGTGGCGACTTTTGTCGTCTGCTGATAACCTTTGCAAACAATTTGGACCCAGATCAGGTACGACAAAATGTCGTTCCCGATCTGGGCCCAGTTGTTGAAAGCATCGTTAGCTGAACGAGCTCGTTTTGCAAATGCAAAAGCAACTCACATTTTTTTTTCAGCAAAACTATTAGCATATGTGCCATATATAATGATTAAAGCTTTAACGATACGTTAACTAACGACATCGTTAGTTATTGTCGTTAGTTTTGAACAACTGGGCCCTGGATCCAAACTGTTTGATACTCTGATGGTATTTTCCTGAAAGATGTTTTTGAAAAAGTTAATTTAAAAAAATATCCACAAACGACAAAAGCATGCAAAATCACCCAGCATGCAAAGAGTTAATTGAAGTACGCCAAGCTTTGGCAAAAGCAACGTACATACCAAAACAGTAAAGCAGATGTGTATGTGTAGAAAGAGCCACAATCACAGATCATAGGCTACCAATGTGACCAAGAGGAAGTGCAAACAAACCATGGGAGACATTACACAAGTCATAAACCAAAATAAAGCAAAGCCAAGAGCTCCCTCTTCTCTAATAAGGTGATTACCATGCTGGACAGGATCCACTAAACACAACAGTAAGGCAACGGACAGGACACTAATCGTATTAGCCCCACAGAGAGCAGTCACTAGGCCACTCAAAACAACGAAAAAAAACAAAAAAAAAAACACAAAAAACATAAAAACAAAAAAAAAAAAAAAAAAAAAAAAAAACAACAACAACAAAACAACAACAACAACAACAACAACAACAACAAAAAAAAACAACAACAACAAAATAACAACCAAAAACAACAACAACAAAAAAACAAACAACAACAAAAACAAACAACAACAAAAAAAAAAAAAAAAAAAAAAAACACACACAAAAAAAAAAAAAAAAAAAAAACACACGCAAAAACAGAAAAAGATGTAACTGAATTAAAGATACAGAAAATGCTAATTTTACTTACAATGCTGCTAACGTTTTTTACTGTTTCAGTGCCAAATTTTAGACTACATTTGTTGTCTGCTTTGCTTTGTTTTAACAAACTATCGATTGGAAAGAAGTTTATATGCAAAGTTTAAAAACGGAGGGTCAAGCAGCGTAGATCCTGATGAGACGTGAGCCGTCTCATCTGGATCTGCGCTGTTTGCTAAAGCCTATTAATATCGCCTTTGGGAGTGAAAGAGTTAAAGTGTTTCGTACAGCTTCAGAAAATAACATAAAGCTGGAAACAAGATGCTACGGTGATTCTGTGCATGTTTAATTTAATCAGGGCTTCAATCCAGGATAAATCAAAAATGATAAAACTTACTTGTACAGAAATATTTTACAACACCTACCACAAGGTGGTCGTATCAGCTGCAAGTTTTGCAAAATGTTTGCAGTATGTAAAGATACAACTTTTGAAGACGATTGGCAGCATATTTCTACCTTCATAAGAGTAACAAAACTTACATGGCAAAGTTCTGAAACAGACTGTCGTTGAAGCTTCCCAGTTAGCATTCTTTATAAATCTATAGCGGTCCGTTATCGGCCCGTCAGGGTAGCTGACGGGCCGATAACGGCCCGCTGTAGATTTATAAAGAATGCTTACTGGGTTACGGTTGATTGAGTTTTTTGTTTTCTGTCAACTAACTGAACGTCCTCCAGGTATTATGATAATATACTGTATATCTTTGCAAGGGCATTACCAGACTGTCAGATATTTTTTAGCAAAAATACTTGTATCACACGCGTATACATTTTTATACCCCGCCACACAATAGTGGCGAGGTATTATGGTTTCACGTTATGGTCGTCCGTGAGTCCGTTCGTCTGTCCGTCCGTCCGTCCGTTTTTCGTTTCGGGATGATAACTTGAGTAAACAGCAATGGATTTTCGCCTAACTTGGTATGTGCATTGATATTGTGGAGATCTGGTTTGGGATTGCTAATGGGCAAATTTCGTCAATTTTTGACGGAGTTATCCGCCCGAGACACGCCCATATTTTCGTTTCCGGACTATAACTTGAATAAATAACAAGGGATTTTCACCAAACTTGCTATATGCATTGACTCAAAGGAGATCTGGTTTGGGATTGCTAATGGGCAAATTTCGTGGAATTTTTACGGAGTTATCTGCCCGAGACACGCCCATAGTTTCGTTTCCGTATTTTCGTTTCCGGATGATAACTCGAGTAACTAACAAGGGACTTTCATCAAACTTGCTATATGCATTGACATTAAGGAGATCTGATTTGGAATTGCTAATGGGCAAATTTCGTAAAATGTTTACGGAGTTATCTGCCCGAAACACGCCCATATTTTCATTTCCGGATGATAACTTTAGTAAATAACAAGGGATTTTAACCAAACTTGCTATATGTATTGACAGTAAGGAGATCAGTTTTGGAATTGCTGATGGCCAAATTTCGTCAAATTTTTACGGAGTTATCTGCCCTACACGTCCATATTTTCATTTCTGGATGATAACTTGAGTAAATAACAAGGCCTTTTAACCAAACTTGCTATATGCATTGATATTATCAAGATCTGCTTTAGGATTGTTATTTGTCCATTGATATTATCAAGATCTGATTTAGGATTGTTATCTGTCCCTCCGTCATTTTCTTTCCAGACATTTTCGCAACGATAACTTTAATACATAAACAAATAATTGCTATGGCGGGGTATTATGCTTGCGGTGCTTTTATGTTTTCATCTTGTCATTGACAATTGATGACCCGTACGACGAAGTGTGACATTGGAAACATTCAGTAAACGCTTGATTGTTTTCGTCGTCGGTTACTGTGACATAATTCTCTCAGCTCCATTCGTATGAAGAGGCCTATATCAAACATAAAGCGTTCTAAATTCTTTTTGGTAAGTTCGCTTTTGTTTTCAACTACCGACTGTTCGTTGAACAGTTTAAATTGAATATCTAAGTTTTAAAGTTGTTAGATTTTCGCTGAAGCGTGCGGATTAAAAATCAAACATTAATGAAATAACCATAAAAACTCATCACGAAAACACGCCTATATAATTAAAACCCCTTTAAACCCCACTTTTATATAGTATAACTGGGGTTTACAGGTGTATACATTATTTTTCTTATTTTGCTAAAAAACATAACTTGTGGGTACTCGTTAGAACCGCCATGCCGAGGCAGCTCTAACGGGTACCCACAATCTATATTTTGAGCAGGAATATGAAAACTATCAATTTTTTATCTGAAAAAATTTCCCCTTTTTTTTGGTTGCAAAATTTTCAACATATCTAAATAGGAGTGTTTTCATAATGAACTAACAAACGTCTAAACCAAAGATCACGATGCAAATGAGTCTGTTGAAAGAACATATTTAACGTTTTAAAGCGGATCTCTGAAGTCCGAATTTTCATACAATGCATTAAAATAGGCATGTTCTAATTTCGTATGGAGTTAAAGGCGTCCAAACATTTAGGGTATATACGGTAATAAGTACAAGGCAGAGACTACTAACGTTAAGCCTCTAGTATAAGGATAGTGGGGTTCAGCATTGTTATGTGATTAAGAGTCGTCAGAGCCACATCACGCATGAAGAGGCCTTAACGAATATGCGACCTGTAACATCCCTGATCAGTTTGCGCGATGGTTTTAGCTGATCAAAGATTTCACAGTTCACATCATGCAATCTGATCAAGGCATTTAGTTTTTTGTCAGTAGACTCTATATAAATATCCAATATTTCACGCGCGCAGCGAAAACTCTGATGAGACCGTGAATGCGCCGGAAGTTTAGATCCAAACAAGGCTACAGGCTTAGTTTTATATCCAAAGAAGGCTATAGGCTATAGGTTGGCATTGTTCGCATAAGCGCAAATATTCCTTTTTGCATGGTGGGACCCACCATGTCAACCAGGTCTAGTGAAAATGTGCGCTTTGTGCATCACGGAACAGTGAAGGCTCATATCCGTACAGTCGTATGCACAGTCTACTCTGAGCCTTCGCAACTCGAATACTCGCATAGTCTCTGAAGACACTTTTTCGCAAGGCGCGGCCCATTTTCAGACGTGCAGTGAAGCCAATAAGTTATAGTGAGCAACACAAGAAAAGGGCATTTACGTCAAATGCAGGCTGAAGCCTTATCTTAAATGCCCATCTACATATTCATTGTCTACTAGAGTTTATGGTCTGACAGAGACGGCACCATTACGAAAACACGCCTATTCAAATATATTGAAAATTTTAAAACCAGAAAGGAAAATGTTCCGATAAGAAATTCTGATAATTTTCATATTCATGCTCAAAACTTGCGAGGCGGTTCTAAAGAGTACCCACAATGTATGTGTTTTAACAAAATAAGAAAAATAATGTATACCCTGTAAACCCCAGTTTACTATATAAAAGTAGGGTTACATGTAATGGGGGTAAAAATTATATAGGCGCGTTTGCGTGATGCTGAGCAGACCACGCATTCATGCGCATGGCATAAGGGACGTTTTTTTGCGTTGCCCGTAAGTTATATTAGCTTTATTTGGAAGCATATGTCAGATGTATTTACTTGATTTCAGTTTTAGATCCAAACAAACTAATTGTAAAGCCAATACTAATTTATTCCCTATTTTGTCTTCTCTACACTGGAAACCATTAGCGTGGGCATGGCAGTACTGATTCACAGTAATAGAGAAAGCTATTTATTTACTTATTTTATATATTTATTTATTATAAATAAGTACATAAGTATGCAAAATAAATAAATATGTTTGAGAAATAGAGAAATGTCTGGGGCATTGCATTGGCTACAATACCATGATGATGCCAAACGTAGGATTCATGCATCACGAAAACATGCCTATATAATTCTGACCCCTTTAAACCCCACTTTTATATAGTAAAACTGGGGTTTACAGGGGTATTCATTATTTTTCTTATTTGCTAAAAATCATTAGATTGTGGGTACTCGTTAGAACCGCATCGTCGAGGCAGTTTTAACGAGTACTCACAATCTATGTTCTGAGCAGGAATATGTAAAATATCAGATTTTTTTGTCTGAAAATTTTCCTGTTTTTGGTTGTAAAATTTTCAATATATTTGAATAGGAATGTTTTCGAAATGGTCTGAAATTTGCACTGTTATAGCAAGTGTTGGCAGTTTCAGGTGTGATTTACAGTAGATTATTTAATAGCAAACAGTGAAGACTCAGATCAGTAACACGCTGTCTAAACCGGATATACACTGACTGCTTTTAGACATATCAACAGGTCCTACCTATGATTTTAGGCCCTCCGGAAAAATAAAGTTTGCATTTCATTTTTTTTAGCTCACTTGAGCCGAAGGCTTAGGATAAGTTATTGTGATCACTTGCCGTCCGTCGTCGTCCATCCTTCCGCCCGTCCGTCCACACCTTTGAACGACTTCTTCTCTGAATTTTCTGGGCAAGTTTTCTTCAAACTTCATGTGGAGCCTTCATTTAAAAGGGGATTGAAATTTTTTACAAATGGTCATGGTCCGTTAATCAAGATGGCCGCCATGCCCATTTATGGTAAAAACTCTTAAAAAATTTCTTCTCCAGAATCAAGAAAGCTTCAAGGCTGAATCTTGGTATACAGCATCATGGACTCAAGATCTATCAAGTTTGTTCAAAATAATGACTTTGTAACTTGATCTTTGACCTTTTTACGGCAAGATCAAATTTGCGTTCCCATGCATTTGTATGGAGAAAATGTTGAAAAGTCATTTTCTCAAAATGCATTAAAGACTAATGGCTGAAACTGACAATGAGTGATTAAAGTTAGTAAAATATTTTAATTATAATCAAAATTTTGACCCCTGAGGGTTATCTGCCCTTGCCCCTAGTCTATATACATGTATAAAATTGTGTTATTTTTAAATGCCTTCTTCTCTGAAACCGCTTGAGAAATTTGCACCAGATTTCACACGAGGCCTTCTGTTGAAAGGGTTTTGTCAGTTTGTTCAAATGGTTTCGCACCATTGAACAGGATGGCCGCCATGCCCATATATTGCGTCCCCATGCATTTGTATGGGGAAAATGTTGAAAAGTTATCTTGTCGACATGTATTAAGGACTAATGGCTGAAACGTACAATGAGTGATTAAAGTAGTAAAACATTTTAGTTATAATCAAAATTTTGTCCCCTGAGGGTTATCTGCCCTTGCCCCTGGGCTATATACATGTATAAAGTTGTGTAATGTTTAAACATCATCTCTGAAACTCCTTGAGCAATTTTCAACAGATTTCACATGGGGCCTTCTGTCTAAAAGGTATTGCCGATTTGTTCAAATGGTTCCGCGCCATTGAACAAGATGGGCACCATGTCCATATATGGTAAACACTCTTAAAGATCTTCTTCTCCAGAACCAAGAATGCTTTGGGGCTGAATCTTGGTATATAGCATTGATGTCTCAAGTTCTACCAGGTTTGTTCAAATGATGATCGCAGGTTGACCTTTGACCTTTTTTTGACAAGGTCATATTTGCATTTCTATAGATTTGTATGGGGGGAAAAGTTGAAAATGAGAAGAAAAATCCTTATTGTCCAATATAAGATATCCTGGACGTAAAGTCACGCTTTTACAGTATCTTTGCAGACTTGAGATCGGATTGACAGTGTAAAATTCAAAATCTGTTCTTTCCCACAAACATTAACGCCAACTAAAAGACCCAGCGCGCGTCAGTCATGAGTCGTGTGAATATTTGCGTTCTGAACGTATATGAAACCGGTATTTAAGACTAATGACTAATGGCTAAAACTTACAATGTATGTATGATAAAAGTAGTAAAACGTTTTAGTTAGGATCAAAATTTTGCCCCTAGGATTTATCTGTCCTTGCCCCTGGCCTGTATACAGGCCGTATAAAATCATGAAATCTTTAAACATCTTCACTGAAACCTCTTGCCCAATTTTCACCAGATTTCACATGGGGCCTTCTTTCGAAGGGATGTTGACAATTTGATCAAATGGTTCTGCCCCCCCATGAACAAGAAGGCTGCCATTCCCATATATGGGAAAAGCACTTAAAAATCTTCTCCAGTACTAAGAAAGCGTTGAGGCTGAATCTTGGTATACAGCATCGAGGACTCAAGGTCTACCAAGTTTGTTAAAATGATGAGACTAGGATGTCCTATGACCTTTTTATGGTATGATCAAAATTGTGTCCCAGTTGCTGTGGCAATACAGGAAGAATGTTGCATGGCATTTGCATATATGCAATAGCGGTTTTATTAGGTGAGCGAATTGTGGCCCATGGGCCTCTTGTTTTATGTCCCTACCCTTCGAAATTAGAGCTGAAATATTGCGTTTTTACATGTATTTTTGTTGGAAAATTATTTTATTTCATCGACCCAAACTTTTTTTTTTTTGCATTTTTATTTTCATTCCTACCTCCCAACTTTTACAAAATCTCCCGTAAACCTAAAGATAAAAACAACTCTGGCCTTAAGATAAGCATTTGTCTGTGAATTATATTTGAACTTTGATGAGAGCACATTTTAGTGCTCTAACGTAAATGTACGATTAGTAGGTCAGAGGCACTTGGTGATGAAAAAGGAGGTTGGACCAAAATTGACTTTTGCAATTAACATGGACACAGATTGCCTTGTATGATCAGCAATGATCAGGATCAATACTGTTTGCCATGTCATTTACCCATTAATGGAAACCTTAAGAAGTTTGTGTTATGCAACAGCGATATAACCACTCTTTGGACAGGCTCATTTCCATTTTCTGGGTATCACGTTAGTTTAATTTGTACAAAAAATCCGTTACTGAATAATACAAAAAGTATAGACATTGATCAGATGCCGCGGGACAAGGGACACAACTTTAGTCACCAAGCCACCGTCTGAAAAGGGTCTGCTCTAAAGGAAATAATTCGCTCCCAAGGGAGGAAATGTATTACTTTTAGAGTAAAACCCTTTTCAAAAGGGGACAAAATCAATTTAGACACAGTAGCCTCCCTTGAAAGTGTATAGATTCCCCTTAATACAGATGACCTTTAGGACAAGTTTAATTGTAGTCTCATCTGTACCGCCATTAACCTTTACCATCCTAGCATACGACAAATTATCGACTGTTTTTATTTTTCTCAGAACATAGGCTTTGGCAATTCATGCAAATTGTCTCCTAAGTCAAAGCCTATTTTCTGGGGAAAATAGGAAATCAAAATCATTGTGTCGTCTGCTAAAATTTTACCCAGAATGCTAAGCGTTAAAGGAAAAGTATATCGTTGTTTCATAACATAAGCCTTATTACCAGTTCCAATTACTGATAGAATATTACCCTACACATCCGGGTTGGATGAGATGTCTCCATGACTTGAGAATAAGAACACTTTCTTCTAAGAAAATTCTCAGGTCTTGTATAGGAATAGAGTCATCCATAAATATTATATTACATGGAAATTTCCCATTCTGGAGTAACAGGTTTTAAGATATGGGAAAGATCAGTAAAATTATAGCTCGTTTGTTTATAGTCTTAACGCGTAGTTTTACCTTAAAAACTTTTCGACATGCCGAATTTTATTTTTCTTATTTTCCCAGAAAATAGACGTTGCATGACGAAAACACGCCTATTCAAATATATTGAAAATTTCACCACCAAAAACTGAAAGTTTTCAGATAAACATTCTGATATTTTTCATACTTCTGCTCAAAACATAGATTGTAGGTACTCGTTAGAACCGCCTCGGCGAGGTGGTTCTAACGAGTACCCACAATATATGTTTTTGGGCAGAAATAAGAAAAATAATGTATACCCCTGTAAACTCCAGTTTTACTATATAAAAGTAGGGTTAAAGGACGTCAAAATTATATAGGTATGTTTTCGTTATGTACATTCTATCCATATTGTCTCCAAAGGAGACCATTATTTAGTCTGAGGCATAGCTCAAATTTATGAAGATTTGGTTGACTACAATACTTAAATTTGTCGCATATTTTACATTTTATAACATCTGATTTTTTCCTTATGACTGTCTTTTTATTTTTCAGAAAAACAAGAGTTACCTTACTTTCTATGCTGATATTATAAAGTATATGTTTTCTTTGTGTTGCACTCTTTAGGAACTGGGAAAAAAGAAGAAACGATAGGTATTGTTGTGTGAACCAAACCAAACTTAAACGCCAATGCATCGACGCTCAGTGCTTAATATGTGAAGCCCTGGAGGGACAAATACAAAAAAAAAAAAAAAAAAAAAAAAAAAAAAAAAAAAATAAAAATAAAAAAAAAAAATAAAATAAAAAAATCTGCATATTGGGATAATCTTGTTCCTTACATTCTAACAAAGGAAATGCATTCTAACACTTGATAGAAAAGTTGAAGATTTAAAAACGTAACGGGATCGGCATCTGTTAGGGAAACAATGAAGAAAACCTAAGTAATCCGAAACGTCGACTTGTTATTTTTCCCTTGTGAAAATATCATATTCTTTCTCTTGTGAAAAAAAAATCATTTTATTCATCTCGGATAGACATTGATTTCACCGCTTGCAATAAAATAAATAGATACATAGCGGCTCTAAATAGTCACACCATAAAACACGAGGCTTGAAAACATGCCATTACGAAAACATGCCTATTCAAATATATTGAGAATTGCACCTCCAAAAACTGAAAATTTTCAGATAAAAAACTCTGATAGTTTTTTTATATTTCTGCTCAAAACATAGATTTTGGGTACTCGTTAGAACCGCCTCCGTGAGGCGGTTCTAACGAGTACCCATAATCTATGTTTTTGAGCAAAAATAAGAAAAATAAGGTATACCCCTGTAAACCCCAGTTTTACTATATAAAAGTGAGGTTTAAGGGGGTCAGACTTATACAGGCATGTTTTCGTGATGTGGACCATGCCTTGAGAAAATATGTCTTCTGGGGCACATGCGAACATTACACAGATCCAAATCAACCAAGAAAGACGCATCGTCTTGCAAGAGTCTTTTGCCTTTTCAGTCGAACCACTTTAACATCTTTTGAACTATGGGAATTTGTTAAAGACATGGCTAGTTCGAATCACTGAGGGTTAATCATAGCGCCAGGTCAAGAGGCAATTGTTGGTACGATGTAATTTAGGGATCTTTTCGATGTGTTATAAAATATCATTATGTTGAGTGTACTCATTAGATCTCCTCGACGAGGCTATTCTAATGAGTACAAGCAACATACATTTTCGCATCGCAAAAACATGTCTATATAATTTTGACCCCAATTAACCCCACTTTTATATAGTAAAACTGGGGTTTACAGGGGTACATGTATACATTATTTTTCATATTTTGCCCGAAAACATAGGTTGTGGGTTTTTATGTTTTGAGCAGAAATATGAAAAGTGTCAGAGTTCTTTTATCTGAAAATTTTCAGTTTTTGGATGTGACATTTTCTGTTATTTAAATAGGCTTGTTTTCGTAATGATGATAAAATAAATTTCCTTTAAAATATCACTGTTTGCTTAGAACAAGCTTGGTAACGAGGTTAACATTCCTAAAGGGGTCTGAATAAATAGGGCAAATTATAATTATTACTTCTAAGCCTGTCTCTTTAGATACAGACTTAGAATTAATAACTCTTTTTCCACGTGCGATGTATTTAATGTCAATTTGCATTACTGTAACATCTCGATATGATACTCCGCAGATCATCACCAATAATTAAAAACCTCCACACTAGAATGAAGCGCAGATTAATTATTGCGAAGACCGCACGGACAATACAGATCGATTACCCCAGTAAATAGTATGAATTTTTCATTCTTATTTGTAAAGCCAATAAGTTTGATTACAAATTGTCACGATATTCCCACACCGCCGGAATAACCCGAAGAGACAATAAAAGCTAAATTTCACAACGTTTCTCAGTGGGAAAAACGAGCGCGTATAGCATTAAAGGGAAGTAAATCCGCTTGGAAGATGTTCTGTCAATTTTTAGAAGAGAGAAAACTTTTATGACTCCTGTGTTTACTCTAAAAGGAAAGAATTTGCTGCCACGGGCAGCAAACTTTTATGGGAGCAAATTCTTTCCTTTCAGAGTAGACCCCTTTTCATATTATTCATGTTTTGCATATTTAATGAACCTCTTCCTTTGTTCCCCTAAAATATTTCAGCATTTTCCCTTGTTCCCCGAAATCAAAATCTTAATTTTCTATGTTCCTCGCTCTCCAAAATCACATTTGTTCCCCTGTTCCCTTCATTTTTAGACTTGTGTTTTCCTGTTCCCTGAAATAAATGACATTATTCCCCTGTTCCCCATAACCCCTGGGAGGGCCCCGTACTTCCTCTAGCCCTTAGTTGAGCAGAACTCTCATTACGAGAACACGCCTATTCAAATATATTGAAAATTTTACCACTATAAAGATTGAAAATTTTCAGATAAAAAATCCTGATATTTTTCATATTTCTGCTCAAAATATAGATTGTGGGTACTCGTTAGAACCGCCTCGTCGAGGCGGTTCTAACGAGTACGTACAATCTATGTTTTGAACAGAAATAAGAAAAATAATGTATACCCCTGTAAACCCCAGTTTTACTATATAAAAGTGGGGTTTAAGGGGGTCAAACTTATATAGGCGTGTTTTCGTGATGTGTTTTCCGTTCTACTCAAATGGGCTCAAGAAAATACAAGTTGGCTTCTTTAAAAATAATCCAAACGACAGGTCTGCTGCTTTCTGTTGAACAGAAAAAAAAATGAGAAAGTGAACTGTTCAGTTTGTCATGTAATTACTGCAATACAATATGAAACGATATAAAATGTGGCATGTAGTACAAAATAATTGACACAATATGACAACAAACATTGTTTAAGTACTCTCTACATCTCTACGACAGACGGCAAAATGATGATATTTTTCTTATTTATCCCAGAAAATAGGCTATGTCGATTTGCATGAAAAGCCAAATACTATTTTCTGGGTGGGGGTGGGGGCGGTTGGGTGGGTTGGGGGGGGGGGGGGGGGGGAGGCGGTGTGTGTGTGTACGGGGGGGGGGGGGGGGAATAAGAAACTACCACAAAAAAATTCTGTATGCTGAAATGTCTAGCACGCTAAATATTAATAAACAAGCACACTGGAACGCATTTATAATAGGGTCCGTCACAGCACGGTTGTGGATATAAAACAGTTTACGGATGGGCCCAGAATGTTTTATCCAAACAAAAGTGCTTAGTTAATATAGAAAAATGATCATAAAAGGCAAATTTTACATAATCCAAACAGGTTTCGATACAACACGGCTATTTTATCAAACGTGTTTTTGTTTTTACATAAACGGAAGAAACGAAACAAGTTTATTGAAACTGACCGAAATGAACACTACCATTTGAGGATGTAAACATTAGAAGTTCATTAAAATGACTTTATTGTGCATCCTGTCCCTGCTTTTGAAACTACTGAGATGTCCAAATGCTTAAGTGGGTTTTGCGACTTGCCAGTTCGCCATCTGTGCAGTTTCTTTCGCGGAATGATGCATAGGCTACATATACAATGTACGTTATTGCTACTTGCAGGTTTGCTACATGCATCACGAAAACATACCTATATAATTTTGACCCCCTTAAACCCCACTATAGTAAAACTGGGGTTTACAGGGGTATACATTATTTTTATTATTTCTGCATAAAACATAGATTGTGGGTACTCGTTAGAACCGCCTCTCTGAGGCGGTTCTAACGAGTACCCACAATCTATGTTTTGAGCAGAAATATGAAAAATATCAGAGTATTTTTATCTGAAAATTTTCAGTTTTTAGAGGTGAAATTTCTCTATATTTGAATAGGTGTGTTTTCGTAATGGTATGTTTTCTGCACCTAATATGATAATATAAGTAAAAAATGTACATGTATGAATGCATTCAGTTATTTAATATATACTATATGCATTAGAAAAGCTGTGATGGAATAGCAACAGCTCATACGTTGATTAGAGTGCTTCTTAACCGATCTGGGTTTATATTGCTGGGCACTGCATAAAAAGAAACCAAAGCAGTCTGATCTGATATGGATCTAAAGTGTTTGCCCAGGCCTGTTTTCTCCATCGAATATGTACGGTAATAACTGCTGCACTCTTGATCTGATTAAGATCTATACTGTTATAAATAGCATTAAAACAAACAGTCTGATCTGGTCTAGGTCTACACCTAGGTTTAAGTTTCTATCAGAATAGTTTTCAAAAAACCCTACAATGATTTATGTAAACACTGTTCCTGATCTGACCTCGGTCGACTATATTATACACAGCATTACGAAAACATGCCTATTCAAATATACTGATAATTTTACCACCAAAAACTGAAAATTTTCAGATAAAAAAATCTGATATTTTTCATATTTCTGCTCAAAACATAGATTGTGGTACTTGTTAGAACCGCCTCGCCGAGGCGGTTCTAACGAGTACCCACAATCTATGTTCTGAGCAAAAATAAGAAAAATAATGTATACCCCTGTAAACCCCAGTTTTACTATATAAAAGTGGGGTTTAAGGGGGTCAAAATTATATAGGCATGTTTTGGTGATGGTATGCGAAGAACCGCATCGGCGAGGCGGTTCTAACGAATTCCCACAATCTATGTTTTGAATAGAAATAAGAAAAATATCAGAATTTTTACCTGAAAACCTTTAGTTTTTAGTGGTGAAACTTTCAGTATATTTGAATAGGCGTATTTTCGCATGGCGCGGCCTAAATTAATTTGAGAACATCAGCTGGTGCTAACGCTAATACTGACTACCTCGATTTCACCTGCGTAAATTTGGCTTATTTGAGAAGCGTGAGCGAAAATATAGATTCGAACACTTGAACTGTGCTACGATTTTTTTTGTGTCATACTTCCTATGATGAACAAACAGCTTGATACCTAGTGCACTTTGAACAAAAGGTGGTAAAGTGTTTTTGCCTATCAGGAATAGGACGTCATTGCTGGTGGAATAAAAATTCTATTCATTGTTTAAATGATATTATTAAAGATTTTTACTAAACAAAGCCATACAAAATTAATGTGCTGGGCACAGAGTGCGTTTCTGTTAAACCCTTTAACCCTTTTAACCACATTACGTAAACACGCCTATTCAAATATATAGAAAATTTCACCTCCAAAAATGAAAATTTTCAGTTAAAAAACAACAACAAAAAATAAAACAAAAAAATCTGATTTTTTCATATTTCTGCTCAAAACATAGATTGTGGTGGGTACGTTAAAATCGCCTCGGCGAGGTGTTTCTAAAGTGTACGCACAATCTATGTTTTTGAGCAATAATAAAAAAGAGGGGTTTAAGGAGGTCAAAATCATATAGGCCTCTTTTCCTGATGAGAAAAGACAAAACAAACAATGAAGATCCAGATGAGATGGCTCAGAATGAGCCATCTCATCTGGATCTACACTGTTTGCCATTCTGTCATTGGTTTTTGGCCGATACCCTGTTTGCATTTATGGATATGCCCAAATTCCAAGATGGAAGAGTCCACGTTAGGTTAGAAATTCAGGGATTAAAACCTCAGGTTTAAAAAAAAAAAAGCTAACGAAGACTGCAGAGCCTATACGTCTAGGCCGTCGCTCTAGATAAGGCCACTTCTAAGCTGTCGATGTAGGTAAAGCCGCTTCTAAGCTGTCGCTGTAGATAAAGCTACATCTTAGCCATAACTTTGGATCTCTAGATAAATCCCCTTCTAAGCTGTCACTCTAGATAAAGCTTCTAAACAATCGCTCTAGATAAAGTTCCTTCTAAGCTGTCGCTTTAGATAAAGTCTCTTCTAAGCTGTCGCTCTAGATAAAATCTCTTCTAAGTTCTCGTTCTAGATAAAATACCTTCTAAGCTGTCGTTCTAGATAAAGCCACTTATAAGCTGTTGCTCCAGTTAAACCACCAATAAGCTCTCGCCCTAGATTAAACCAAGCTATCGTTCTAGATAAAAGCACTTGTAAGTGGTTGCTCCAGATAAAACCACTTGTAACCTATCGCTCTACATAAAGCCTCTTCTAAGCTATTGCTTGCTTTAAATAAACCACTTGTATGATGTCGTTCTACATAAAACTGCTTGTACGCTGTCGCTCTATATAGTACCACTTGTAGCTGTCGTTCTAGATAAAGCCATTTGTAAGGTGTCACTCTAGATAAAGCCATTTGTAACTGTCGCTCTAGATAAAGCCATTTGTAAGGTGTCACTCTAGATAAAGCCACTTGTAATCTGTCGCTCTAGATAGAACCAGTTGATAGCTGTTGTTCTAGGTAAAACCATTTGTAAGCTGTCGTTCTAGATAAAGCCACTTGTAAGTTAACGCTCTAGATAAAGCCACTTGTAAGCTGTCGCTCTAGATAAAGCCACTTGTAAGCTGTCGCTCTAGATAAAGCCACTTGTAAACTGTAGCCCTAGATAAAACTTCTTGTAAGCTGTGGCTCTAGATAAAACAACTTGCAAGCTGTCGCTCTAGATAAATCGTTTAAGCTGTCGTTCTGAATAAAGCCACTTGTGAGCTGTCGCTGTAGATATAACCATTTAGAAATTATCGATCTAGAAAAAGCCCATTTAAGGTGTCGATCTAGATACAGCAGTTTCTAAGCTGTCGTTTTAGATAAAACAACGTCTAAGCTGTCGCTCTAGATAAAGGATTTTAACCAAAATGTATATAGTTGCATTGTAAGCGCTGCATTCACATGCGGAAACCAGTCAATTTATTTATAGCTTATATGGAAATCCAAATTTGTAGAAATTAAAAAGACAACAAAATACGTGAGAAATCTACCATTTTTAATTTATTGATGTAATGCCACGAGAACCGTTGCCCATCCTAAAACAAATAGTAACAATTCAAACTGAAGTATGCGTAATTTATTTGAATAACCATAATTACATGTGTCTTCCAAGCACATTTTGGCACTGAACAGTGTTTGACCAGATTAGCCGGCGCATTTGTGACATCTGATCAGGGTCTTCGGGGATTGGTATCTATTTTAACAGTTTAAAACACATTCTCCTCTTCGTCAAAGTTAATATAATACAGTACTACCTCCAATTGAATGAAATGCATGATACAAAATTTATCGTATTTACTCTAAGCATTCGAAGAGACAGGATTGAGTAAACAGTAAATGGTGTCTGCTTTTATGGGCAATATGTTAAATTATAAGCTTACGACTCTGAAAACTCTCTATTTAGCTTCCACAAACTTAACCGATTTCTATTTATTAAACTGCCCGGGGTAAGAGGGGCGGAGTTAAAGTGTGTGGAAGCAAAATAGAGAGTTTTCAGAGTCGAACGCTTACAATTTAACGTATTGCCCATAAAAAACAGACACCATTCACTGAAAAAAGACCACAGAGAAAATAAAGTAATTTTGTATCCTACATTTCAGACCAGATTGAAGTACATGTATTACTGCATCGCACAGAGCATGGAAAAGAGGCATAAGTGTGTAAAACTGCTAGATGGATGACAAACAGTGTAAAACCTGATCAGGCGCCGCATCTGCGTCTACATTGTTGCTCAGGTCTGTCTGAATACTTAGGGTAAATACGTTAACTAACGTAGTATCGTACATTTCATGCTTGTTGAAGGTATTACTGTGCTACATTGGGTTTGAGATGTTTGTATGTAAAACTGCTTGATGGATGACAAAAAGTGTAAGCCCTGATTAGACACCGCGTTCTGCGACGTAGAATGTGGTAGTTTTGTATCGAACATTTCAGACCGTTAGGAGGTAATTATGTACATTTCAGACTATTTGGAGGTAATTTTGTATCGTACATTTCAGACCGTTTAGAGGTAAATTTTGTATCGTACATTTCAGACCAGTTGGAGGTATTACTACATCACATTGAGTTTGATGAAGAGGCGTATCCTCTGGCAAGTCAGACAGTAGAACAGATACGTGAGTTACAGAAGCTAGCGGAAGATGTAAGCGACAAAGCTATTCCCTACGTTGAAAACTTAGACCCACAGTATTACAAAGGTAAGTACAGTAAACCTTTAAAGGAAACAGCACATCAAATAATACGCATGTTGACAAATAAAGAGCACGATGAGCTGAGCAGTTTGGTGAAAAATTATATAAATCGGTTGAAAAATAAGACGGTTATTTGATTTTAAAATACTAGAAGATGCTGACATGGAAGCCGCCATTTTTGTGAGTTAATGATATCATAATTACCTAATTAAATTTGCAAAAATGGAATAAATCATATCTGAAACAAATATTTTGTTGTTGTATAACTGTAAATGTAATCATTTGAATATAAACTGTCAACTAATTCACATAAGCAACATATTCCTGTCAACAGACGAGTTTTATTTGTGTCTTAAAATGTATATTAAATTAAATATTCAAAATGACGGCGCCCATGCTCTAGGTTATATAAAAGATGAAATACAATATATTTCTTATTTCTTAACCGAATTTGATCACATTTGCGCCAAAATGCTTGTTTTCTAAAACTGGATACTTCAAGATACATCCCAGCAGGCACATGACGTTTATACAACGTCGCCTCAACGTCTATGCAACGTCATGACGTTGCATCGACGTTGAGGCGACGTTGTATTAACGTCATGTGCCTGCTGGGATGTATACATTGCATTTAATGGATCTTTCCCTTTAATGACTCGAACACCGATGGCGCAGCGTCATGAAACTTACCTTTGGACATATTGGACCCAGCGACAATTACGATCAGACTGTGCATTCGCACAGTTTAATCAGAATCTACACTGTGCGCATTTTTTGGTAATCAAGGTTGCAAAGTTTCTTCATGTGGACAACGAAGAATCTGAGCAGACTGCGAGGCTTCGGTGGGCGTACATATCAGAAGGCACATTTTCTCACGTTGCCCATCAAATCCTTTTCTGCTCTGTTCTACTTAGGATCGGGTTGCTAAACAAATTAATTGACATTTACAAATGCCGCATACTATTTCCAGCAGCCACTTTTTGCTTAAAGCAGCTGGCAGTGTTTTTATGGCATTTTTTTTTTTAGTTTTATATGAACTACTGTCTTAATAGAAATTTTATGGTAAATTGTATGTGAAACATTACCATTTGCATTTTTATTGACAACATGAAAAAAACTTCAAATTATTAGTTTCATAAAGTCTGTTCAATAGCGCCCAATTCTTCATGATATATTACCGTTTTTATCCCAAAAGTTTTGGACAGATAGGCGCTTCTGTGATTATACGGTGAATTGCTTTACCATATTTACCGTATTATTCGGACAAATATACATGAACAAACAATAAAGACGCCAAACAGGGTCTACACTGTTTGCTGCTCACCAAGCAAGGCATACTATTTACATTTTTTAAAAACATTTACGAGGTATGACCAAGAGGTTCTCGGCCCGATATACTTAGAATGAATAAATTTTAAATAAACCCCAATCAGCTGATAATTTTATCTTATGCAACATCTTTGGTAGAAAAAATAAAATTTCAAAGCAATTAATTTCAGTAGGAATTCGCTGCAAACAGGGAAAGGGTGTGTTAAACTGAGAAATTGGACAAAGTTGGAGCAGTCATAAAGTCTCCTTCCACAACACGGAGAAGAATGGGCTGCTGGATTTAGGCGAGTGGGAAGAGCGTTGAGGATAATGAACGGCCCGGGCGCCTTAAGGAGGCTAATAGAGGCGAAAGCGTTGTGCACAGTTCAATCATGTGTGACAGGAGAAGAAGCCTTCGTGATATAGCTAGACAAATAAGCATACATTTTGGGGTAGGTCAGTCTATCTTGACCGATATCTTAGGGATGTCGTAGATCTAAACTAGATGTGCCACCAGAATGTTGACCAAAGATCAGAAGAAGAGAAGGCTTGATACGAGGGCGTGTCAATAAATAACCAGCCTATCCCATTTCCGATGGACCGAGTTGGTCACGATTTTCATCCTTTGTTTCAATATATGTTTTATACATGGGTATGCCGGCCTCGGTGGCTCAGTTGGATGCGCCATCCGACTGGAGACCAGGAGGTCGCGGGTTCAACCCCCGTCGAGGTCGGCAACATTCTTTCGTGGAGATTGATCATGAAATATTTTCTACGGTCATTCTCTCCCTTCCGCTGATTCAAGAAGGGCATTTGTCAGTTTCTGGCGAAAGAATGTGCACAATACTGGTTAACCGCTTAGAGGACTATGCCTGCCCAGTAGATGTGTGGTTAGGTAAACTGACCGCGCTCGACATGACCCCATTGGGTTGACTGGGCCGTAAAACCTCAACACAAACAATTATACATGGGTACAAAATTGCACGCGTATCGAGTCATTCTTTAATAAGATATTGAATGTCAAACATGGCTATTGATGAAAAGGCATGCTTTTCATCTAAAGTTGAGTACCGTGCTGTAATTCGGTACTTGTATTTAAAAGGTAAAACAGGCAAGGAAATACACGGCGAGTTAACCGATGTTTATGGGTCTTCTGCACCATCTTATGGTCGGGTTAAATTCTGGGTAGGGGGATTCAAACGCGGTAGAACGTCTTTAGAAGATGAAGCCAGGTCTGGACGCCCACTGGATGCCACCGACGAAGAAATGTGTAAGAAAGTTCGGGGTCTGGTAATCTCTGATAGGCGAATTCAGGTGGAAGAAATAGCGCAGGCATTAGGCATTTCACACGGTAGCGTTTCAACAATCTTACATGATCGTTTAGGTATGCGCAAGCTAACAGCCCGTTGGGTCCCCAAACCCTTAGCGATGAGCAAATGGCAACCAGAGCATCAGTATGCAACGCCTTGTTGAAGCGTTTTAGGTCAAAAGATGATCTTGTTTTGCGTCTGGTGACTGTAGATGAGACTTGGGTTCATTATTATGAGCCAGATAATAAAGCTCAGAGTCTTCAGTGGGTAGGGCCTGGGTCCCCGAGGCCAAAGAAGTTCAAGACGCAACCATGTGCTGGCAAGGTGATGGCCACAGTATTTTGGGACGCAAAAGGCGTTATTATGTTGGACTTTTTACCCGTGAGAAGTACAATAACTGGAGTGTACTATGCAAACTTGTTAGACCAGCTGAGAACCGCCGTCCGTGAAAAACGCTGAGGTAAACTCTCTAAAGGTGTTTTGCTGCAACATGACAACGCGAGGGTCCACACTTGCAAAGTTGCAATGGATGCTGTAGAGCGAAACTGGTATGAATTAATACCACATCCTGCCTATTCGCCTGACCTAGCTCCTACCAACTTCTTCCTATTCCCAAACTTGAAAAAGGATATCCGTGGACTTCATTTCCGGTCTGGTGAAGAAGTCGTGACGGCAGTTGAGGAGTGGGTCAATGGAAAGAAACCCTGACTTTTTCAGTTCTGGGCTGATGGCACTTTAACACCGTTGGTCTTAGTGCATCACACTAGAGGGCAATTACATCGAAAAAGAAGAGGTGGATCTCAACCGGAAATGAGTTAGGCTGGTTACATATTGACTCACCCTCGTATTTCTAAGTATCTCCTGTCTCTCTGTGAAAAAGGCTCCGAGGAATTAACATGTTGAGTTGTGATCCAAGATGAGACTTGGATCCATCAGTTTAAGCCTGAAGCCAAAACGCAGATTATGCAATAGACGCACCCTAGCTCATCCCCTCCTAAGAAATTCAAGAGAGTTTCATCTGCAGGGAAGGTGATGACCTCCATCTTTTTGGAAAGCCAGGCCTTATCATGATGGACTATCTTGAGGAAATTCGTACGTTAAATGGTACATATTATGCAGAGAACGTAAGCGGCTGTCAAAACATTACGAAAACAAGCCTATTCAAATATATAGAAAAATTCACAACCAAAAACGGATAGCTTTCAGATAAAAATTCTGATATTTTTCATATTTCTGTCAAAACATAGGTTGTGGGTACTCGTTAGAACCGCCTCACCGAGGCGGTTCTAACGAGTACCCACAATCTATGTTTTTGAGCAGAAATAAAAAAAAATAATGTATATCCCTGTCAACCCCAGTTTCACTATATAAAAGTGGGGTTTATGGGGGTCAAAATTATATAGGTAGGTTTTCGTGATGAATTGTGACGAAAATAAGAGGAAAGTTGACTCGAGGTGAACTGCTCTTTCAAGATAATGCACCAGCACACACCTCTCAAGTTGTTATTGCTACTGCGACAGAATGCAGCTTCGAGGTCCTTCCTCATCCCCCGTATTCTTCAGACTTAGGCCCTTCGGACTTCTAATCTGTTTCCAAATCTAAAAACTAACCTTCGTGGAAGGAATTTTGAAAACACGAGGGCGTCATAGATGCTATTGATAGGTATTTTGGGGACCAGGAAGAAGGCTTCTATTTTGAAGGGATAAGCAATCTGGATCAGCGTTGCAGAAAGTGCATCGAGGCAAAGGGAGATTATATCGAGAAATAATGGCACAATATCGGTTCTTGGTCATTCTCAAAGTACAGGGGCCGTGAACTTTTTTTTATCTTGCTTCGTACCCTTGATATTCAGAACCTTAACTCTATACGTCAATTTCATTACTCATTCTTGTGCCTTAAAATACTTTCGAACCTCAATAGCTCGAACACCGATGGCTCGTTTACCATGGCTAATTCGGACTCGTTTTTGAGTCCCTACAAAATTCTTCTGATGGCTCAAGTAAACAAATATTAAAGGATTTTTTTTCATTTTATCATGAAATTGTATGTTGTGTGTACTCATTAGAATCGCCTTATCGAGGCAATTCTAATGAGTACACTCAACGTGCCATTATTGTCTAGAAGATCGAAAATAATCCCTGAATTATCGCCATTCGCTTCCTGACCTGGCGTCATGATTAACCCTCAGTGACTCGAACTGCCCATGTCTCGAACAAATTTCCATGGTCCCAAAGATGTTCTAGCCATTGAAGTTTGACTGTAGCTGGATGAATGACTAACAGTGTATCTGTCTACACTGCTTGCTCTGTCCGAATACTTAGGTTAAATACGGTCCGCCTGAGAAAAGGTACTTTCTTCGAAAATATGGTTTAGTCGTTAACGTTGGCGTTTTCATTCAGCTTTGTTTTATTGTTTGTAGGAATAGGCCAGTTAATTCAAAGAGACTTTTGGAATCTAGACTTTGCGAGCAGAGATTTTACAAACAACGACCTCGTCAATGCGTGGTTACCAGCTCCCGGAGAATCCATGCACGAGACAGATTCGGACAATTGTCTCACTGAACTGTTTGGAACTGGGTAAGCCTTGTGATCTTCCTTGTAAAGCTGGCAGTTGAATTGCCTCAATTAGCGAAATTGTTTATTTCGATTAACCGTGGTCGGAAATTTGATCGAGCTGCTGAGGGATAATCATGGCGTCAGGAAGCAAGTAGGGATAATTTAGGGAAATCTTTTAGATCTTCTGTACAATATTGGTATGTTGTATGTACTCATTAGAATCGCCTCGATGAGGCGATTCTAATGAGTACACACAACATACATTTTCGTGATAAAATAAGAAAAAATCCGTAAAATACATTGTATCCCTAAACATTCGTTTTCTTGAGCTATCGGAAGAATTCTCTAAGGACTCGAAAATGAGTTTGAATCATCCAAGGTAAGCGAGCTAACCGTATTCGAGCCATTGAGGTTTTACTGTACTCACCTTATGTCCCCATTACTACAGTTAAAACCATTACCATATTAACCTTTGCTCCTTACCATAATATGAAGTTGCAGTCACGGTTTTGTTTGTTTGTGTTGAGGTTTTACGGCCCAGTCAACCCAATGGGGTCATGTCGAACGCGGTCAGTTTACCTAGCCACTCGTTTACTGGGTAGGCTTAGTCCTCTTAGCGGTTAACCAGTATTGTGCACATTCTTTCGCCAGAAACTGACAACTGCCCTTCTTGAATCAGCGGAAGGAAGAGAATGACCGTAGAAAATATTTCATGATCAGTCTCCACGAAAGAATGTTGCCGACCTCGGCGAGGGTTGAACCCGCGACCTCCTGGTCTCCAGTCGGACGGCGCATCCAACTGAGCCACCGAGACCAGCTGCGGTCATGGTACCTAAGCCATAATCCAAACTCATAAATCCGTAAACGAATGACGAATCAGAATGTTCAGACCAACAGACATGGACCCCAGAATAAAGGGTGTAATCAGGCGTCCGCGGATAGTAAGCATTACTTGGTAAATAAGCTTCGCCCACCATGCACATAGGCCTGAACGAAGGAAATGTCGGTGTATGCGTATGTCCGGGATTCGGGAACTCAACTAATGGCGCGCCATTGGCAAAAACATCAGAAACAATTCTGGAAACTGCCACACTGCAGGGATTGGCCAGATCATGAAGTCTCCCATAGAACTTTTTAGGTATTGCTACCAGTTTGGTTTTTTGATACCCAAAACTTTGAACATGTAATTTGGCTACCTGTCTTTGTGTCTTAAAACCGCTGGATGAGTGACAAATAGTTGTACGGCGTCTGATCTGGATTGGCACTGTTGTCTGACCGAATGCTTAGGGCAAATGTCTTTCTTCTTTGACCCATTTTGGTATGGGACTAGATGCAGGAAACCATATATAGAGGATATTCAAATGTTTGAAGGGAATATGACTTTTATTTCATCGAGTGAAGTGAAAAAAGGTATATTTCATGTGTGCCGAAGGCACGAATGAAATATACATTTTTTCACTTCACGAGATGAAATAAAAGTCATATTCACGACAAACATTTGAATTTTCTTTTTATTATATACATCACTTTCGATAGAAGAGATGCACATCTTGCATTTGCAAGGGAAAATCTGACACGCAGTTTTGTCCCTTGGCGCCATGACGTCCATGTTTTGTTTTGTTTGGTGACGTTAGATATGACGTCAGAAACGCGCATTGGCGTGTAAAAATAAAAGAAAAAGAAAATTTTCTCTTTTTCAGTGAATACCATAAAAATATTCATCTCGTGTAATGAAAACATTAATGTAAATAAGAAAAAATTAGATCCAGATCTTATATTTTTCACTGCTCAGAGGAGTGAAAATATAAGTTTTATATTTTCACTAGTGAAAATATAAAACTTATATTTCACTAGTGAAAATATGCATTTTATTTCATTAATAATTCTCTGTATTTCATTACTTTGTATATAATAAAGGAAGTACCTGAAGCTCCCTTGTGAAAACTAGCAGAAAATATATCAAGTGATGCGCAATGCAAGAAAAGGCCCTCAAGTAATTTGCGGACAAAGCAGGCCCTGCATCCACTTACAGAATCAATGGATACTGTAGTATATGTCGACAAACAGAAACTGCCCATATTAGACTGCACTGATGCGCACGCTGATCTGGACATACGTTGTCCACAGAATGCATAAGTTGCACACTCAGTCTCCTTAAGCAACTCCTTAGGTTCAGATTAACAATATAAAGAGTCTCTAAAATATCTTCTAGCATAAATTCTACATATATGCCATGTTATCAGTAAAATTCCGTTATTATGATCACTCGAAACCGCTAGTAAGAGCAGCTTTTGCAAACCCCAAATGGTTTCTTTCTTATTATTCTGTATTCAATATCATATTAAGACCACCCCACTAATACGACCACCTTAGGAAGTCCCAAAAGTGGTCTTAACCCATTGTAGTCGGGAGACCCCTAAAATGGTAATTGCCAAACAGTGCAGACCCAGATCAGACGCCGCAGAACGCGGCGTCTGATCAGGGTCTCCACTATTTGCAAACAGTTCAATCATTTTTCTCTAGAAATAGCCTGATTTACCCAAAATCAAAATTAGAAGCTTCCAATATATTGTGTGGGAGAGTTCATTCAGTTTGCAATGGGTTAAAAGCGGAATTTTGCTGTATTTATTTCCGATGTGACGCGTATCTCAAAGACGGTGTGATAATTACACAACAAAATGCAATTAAACTGAGAGAATGCAGAATTTTTGGAGATTAGGTGTTCTAATAAATCATGTAAAATTGCAAGCTAACAGGTGGTTCTGTGTATGAAAAAAAGATATTTAAATCACACCTATAATCTTCTATACTAGACCGTAGAGATCCGTTGTCTTATAGAGGTATTGCGCTAACGCTAACTGTATACAAAATCTATTGCTCAATTATAAATGATCGTTTGACAGAATGGACTGAACGCAACAGCGAAATAACAGACGAACAAAATGGCTTCCGGAAGAAGCAAAGTATCACTGATCATATTGCTTCGCTTACGAGTATAATTAATACACGCAAAAAGCTGAACAAATCCACATTTTGTGCATTTATAGCCTTCAAAAAGCGTACGATTCTATTAACCGTGATAGTAGCATTTGTGATGCTGAACATTGGCGTCTCTGGAAAGTTGTTCATGTCCATCAGTCCTGTCAGTCCTACATTCGTCAACAGCAAGGTACCGCTTTAAATGAATTTAAAGCAAACGGGTATACCAGTATTAACAATGTAATGGGTTCCTCGGGCAGGGGACGCAATAAATTACGTACCTACTGTCTGGCTGAAGTTTACTGTAAATTGATTCTACCGTTGAGGCATCATGCAGCGTTTCGCAAGTTCTGATGCGGCGTTGCGTCATTACGAATCGAAACGGGCAGATATAAGCAACTGGAGGAAATATCCATTTTTGGCGTAAATATCCATTTTGCGATGTAATAGAAAGTAAAACAAGCGTGCTTCTTTATTGTTCCTTGTACAGTGATATAAGAACTGAACTATTTAGAAAGGCAGTGGCTGTTGACCCATTATTGTCCCCCGCTTTTCGAAGAAAAGCGAGGGGACATGGTATTCGGCTTTCCCTGGTGCGTGATGCGTGATAGGTGATTCCGAGTTTGTAGTAGGTAGCTTGTGAGCGCAACTCCTCCTACAGTTTTGGACCGACCCTTTTGAAACTTTACAGATGTTTTAATCATGGTCTGTAGATATGCATGTGCTTTTTACAGAAACCTTAAGCTATTTCAATTTTATGTTTTTCACATTGTTAACTTAGACGTTTTTGCATGGTTCCGAGTTTGTACTGGGAACCTTGTGAGCGCAACTCCTCCTACAGTTTTATACCGATCGTTCTGAAACTTCATAGGCATCTTAATCATGATCTGAAGATATGCATGTGCTTTTTACAGAATCCTGAAATAATCGTTTTCAATTTTTTTTTACATTTTTAACTTAGACTTTTTTCATGCTTCAATACTGTGAAAGTGTATATGTAGTAGGTACCTTGTGAGTGCAACTCCTCCTATAGTTTTATACCATTCCCACTGAAACTATACAGATTTTTTAACCGTAGTCTGAAGATATGCATAGGCTTTTTACAGAATCTTGAAATAACTTTTGTTTACTTTTTTTTACATTTTTAACTTTTAACATAGACTTTTTTCATGCTTTAATACTAAAAAGTGCATATAGTAGTAGGTACCTTGTGAGCATAACTCCTCCCACAGCTTTAAGCAAATACTTCTGAATCTTTACAGGCATTTTGCTTGTGGTCTGGAATCTTGAAATTATGTTTTTTGTTTTAATTTTTCCACATTTTTAGCTTCAATTTTTTTCCTGCTTCAGTACTTAGGTAAGTGATACAGGACCAATGGTCCTCTGATTAACTTACTCATTTTTAACAGCTCAAATAAAAATAAGGCGGGTGACATAATTTCATTCCCTATGGAATTTGCTTGTTAACTCTATTAATAAACTGCCCAAAACTGCTTTAACATTCTCCAAAGACGGGCGTTTTATTTATGTAAATAATTTTGAATTGTGTCCTTTCCAGAGTAAACGTTCACAACTGGAACAGGCAAATCAATTTATTTTCCATACTTTAGCGTTCAAATTATAAGTTAAATTGATGTTTTATGCTTAGCTTATACTACCATACAGGTTGTCGTAGGTAGAATTATATATAATTATTGTTTTAGACAAAGTCTGAATCGGCTGTTACTAGTGTGTCACCATGATAGCTCCGAGTGTGAGAGACATGCTGTTTGGACATTTGTTTCCGCCACATGCTTTTTCGACCCCCCGCATTCGATGTGGCGCTTTTGTAAGTGGTAAAGTCTGTGCAGATTTTGCTCTCATATTCTTAAAATCTGATATATATATATATATATATATATATATATATATATATATATATATATATATATATATATATATATATATATATATATATATATATATATATATATATGAATTGTCTATCATATGGTTTATCTGTAGCTAGATTGTGATCGTAAATGATGTATTTTAAGGCCTGCTCTGCATCGGTGTGTAATGTGTCACCATGGCGAATCCTGGTGCGAAGGACGTGCTATTCGGACCCAGTAAGCATTCTATAAAAATCTGTAGTGGGCCGTTATCGGCCCGTCAGGGTAGCTGACGGACCGATAACGGCTCGCTGTAGATTTATAAAGAATGCTGGCTAGGACATTGGTTTCCGCGACATGATCTTTTGTCCATAGGGTTTCGGTGTGGTGCCTTTGAAGAAGGCACAGTCGGAGCAGAGTTGGCTCACATCATGTTGCTACGATATTTTTGTATATACTCAAAGTGTATGGATTGCTTAATTCATGTTTTAATCGTCTCTCATAGCTCATAACTGAACAGCAAATGCACATGGTTAGGTAATATAATTGTAAAACATTTTATGCTGTTGTAGAATTGGTGAGACGGTGATACTTCATGTCTATTTACCTGTAAACGGCGACAAAATGAATACCTGAAAGTCTTGATTTAAACAGATTTTATTCCAGGACATATAATAAGTATACATGTGCAAACATGACATACATACAAAGACCAGGATAAGAATGGATAAACCGCGTCAAACTGAAACGTTGGCAGCCTTCGGGTGGAGCAGAAGCGGGGACGCGGTGTATAATAGTGTGTGCGTGCGCGCGCACGCGCACGCGCGTGTGCGTGCGTTTGTTTGTATGTATGTGTGAGTGTGTGTATACCTTTATGAATGACCCACATTTACATCTTGAACCCTAATTTGTTCAATGTATGTTTTGTCTGTCTTTTTCTAAATTTTATACAACATGCGATCTATAATACGAAACTTTACACCTTTCAGAAACTGCAAATTTATTACTTAAAAAAGAAAATGATACATTTTTTTACACAAAGAACATTTTGCTTTTGTGCCGTCTCAGCTGCTAAGATGGCATTAGATCATTGATTAGCTTACGCCCACAGATCTGTTTGAAATGATTACTTCTAAGCCATTCCTCTAAATAAGGCACTTTAAAAATTTGTAACTTTTCCTATTTCTTCAATTAAAACATATATTGTGGTACTCACTAGAAGGACCTAGCAAAGGCGTTTCTAATGAGTTCCACAACATATATTTTCATGGAGAAATAAGAAATAAAAAGACATCTAGACATACATCTTATTCAGAGCTAAGTAACAACTCCATTATATACATTTAGTAATGTGGAGAAAAAGATGAAAATCTGGTTATCAAGTACCTAATG
Organism: Anodontia alba; assembly: GCA_964016985.1. NCBI lineage: Eukaryota > Metazoa > Mollusca > Bivalvia > Lucinida > Lucinidae > Anodontia > Anodontia alba. The sequence continues at coordinate 122,701,724 of OZ024822.1, read as the reverse complement.
GGGGATGGATGCACTTTCAGGGGCGGCAACTGTGTCAAAATTGTTATGGCTTCCTTCTGAAAAGGGGCCTACTCTAGAAGGAAATCGTTTGCTCCCATTGAATGCGTATTCTTCTGAAAAGTGTCTAATCTAAAAGGAAGGAATTTGCTCCCTTTTTGGGAGCAAATCATCACAAAAACATACCTATACGAGGGTCGTGCAAAAAGTTCTGTCACTAATAGGCTTCCTTCGTTTTATCCCAGGTATATTTTAAAATGCTTCACTGCACTTGAATGGTGTGTTGAATAGCTAACGATACCCGTTAATTTCGCTCAAATTGCTCTTCAGCTGACCGAGTTATTTCAAATTGAAATGGAACATGGACAAGAAGACTGAAATTTGTAGCTGTATTAAATGCCACATTAAGCTTAATATAGATTCAAAGCAGATATGTAATGAATTGTGTGGTATACATGGACCTCAGTCTATTTCAGTGCGCACAGTTTTTAAGTGGGTTAAAGTTTAAAGCTGGGAAATTTTCTGTTGAAGATGATACCCGTCCTGGAAGGCCTGAAACCTCTGTTACCAAGGCTAACATCGCTGCTGTAAAGATTGTGGTCGAACAGGATGCGCGATTGTCTGTCAAAGTTATAGCTAGTTGTGCTGGCATATCAGAAGGCAGTATGCAAACAATTCTGAAAAAGCATTTGAACCTGTGAAAGGTTTGCACTAAGTGGGTACCTCATTTGTTCACTGAGGAGCAAAAGACACAACGCCTTAAATGTGCCCAGGAACTTTTGAAAACATACAAAGGCTGTAATAGTCGGGTTATTTCTAACTTGCTAACAGGTGATGAAACCTGGGTGCACATGTTTGAGCCACAAAGAAGGGCTGATAATAAGCAGTGGAAGAGAAAAGATAAAAAACGCCCATGTATTGCCAAGAGAACCATAAGTTCGAAAAAGATGTTGTACGCAATTTTCTTTAATTCAAGTGGGCCAGCCGTTCAAGTGCCTTGTCAATCTGGTCATACAGTCACTGGCCGATTCTACAAGACTTCTGTACTGAAAAAAGTGAGAGAGTTTTACAATAAGAAACGACCAAGCAAAGGCTGGTCAGGAGTCCACCTTTTACATGACCTTTTACATGACAACGCCTCCTCTCATATGTGTGAGGTTGTTAAGTCTTTTTTGGCTTCTGAAAAGGTGAAAGTTTTAAACCATCCACCTTATTCACCTGACCTGAGTCCCTGTGACTTCTTTTTATTTCCAAGGCTTAAGAAAATGCTTTCTGGAAATAAGTATACGTCTAGAAGTTCTCTCGGCAGCGCTATTTATCAGTGTCTCCAACAGATACCAAACAAACTATTTATCTGCTTTTCGCGACTGGGTAAAAAGGTTACAAAAATGTGTTTCAGTAAAGGGAAACTACTTTGAAGGTTTGTAATAAAAATATGTTTGATAAAACGTAGCAGTGAAGTAATCCGAACACAGTGACAAAACATTTTTGCAGGACCCTCGTATAATTTGACCCCCTTAAACCCCACTTTTATATAGTAAAACTGGGGTAGACAGGGGTATACATTATTTTTGTTATATCTGCTCAAAAACATAGATTGTGGGTACTCGCTAGAACCGCCTCGCCGAGGCGGTTCTAACGAATAACCACAATCTATGTTTGAGCAGAAATATGAAAAATATCAAAATTTTTTATCTGAAATTTTCAATATATTTGAATAGGCGTGTTTTCGTAATGACATGCCTTTTATATTAGACCCCTTCTCAGAAGCGTTTGGTGTAGGAAGTCACAGAAGTTTTATCCCTAATGCAAAATGGTAGAAGTCCCATAAAGACATATTTATGATTTTCTTGATAAAAAATAAAAAAAAAAGCAAATTGAAATAAGGTTATAATACAGAAAAAGAAATCGAAATGTGGCCTCATAACGCATAGCCGAGCATACATGTACCTCAGAAGGGATATAAGATAAACAGAATTTTTACCTGTAATTGTTATTTAATTTTTAAATTGGATATTTCTAGTAAAGTAACACTCTGTTACTTGGTAAATAGCACTTGCAAGTGTTGAATTTACATTTACCACTCTATGGGCTAATTCAGCTCATCGTCGAAGACATTTGAGTAAAATGCAAAACTTTATTTGTGAAAAATAAGACAAAAGCATTTTAAAATGTTGTCTGGCTTTATTTAATGTCAGCAGACTAAAGTTTAAACATTTACTTTCGGAATCTCTTTAATGTGCTTGCACGAAAATAGGTTCCATCTTTTTTTTGGGTTGTTGAATAAACCAAAAAAAAAAAAAATCCTAAATGATTTACAGTAAATGAAATGCTCCATTTATTCACCTCTGAGACAATACACAGTCACCTTTTTTTTTTTCCAAAATCCCATTAACTTGCATTTATCATTAGGCATGGAAAGAAAACCTAATTTCATTGTGTATCATTAGGTACGGAATTTGTTTTTTCATTGTGCCTGCTGATTCGATTCCAATAAAATGGACACCATTAGAAAGTTGAATAATTGCAGCGATTAATACATATTTATTGTAATAGTTGACAGAGATACATTAGAATAGCAGCATTTTTAACCCGACGGGTCGTTTTAGGTAATTTTTTCGACAACGCCACCATTGACATCAATTGAAAATTGATTTCTGAAAACAATTGGTGATGTATCTGCTATGTTATTTAAGAAGAATAAAAACAAAAACAAAAAAACAACAACAAAAAACAACAACAACAACAACAAAAAACAACAACAACAACAACAACAACAAAAAAACAATACAAAAAAACTAAAAAACAAACAAAAACAAACAAACAAAAAACAACAACAAAAAAACAAAACAAAAAAACAACAGCAAAAAAACAAAAAAACAAACTAAAACAAAACAATATCGTCTGAATAATTTGTTATTGTTGTATTAATTTTCTCATCACTAAAACATGCCTATATAATATTGACCCCCTTAAAACCACTTTTATATAGTAAAACTGGGGTTTACGGGGGTATACATTATTTTTCTTATTTCTGCTCAAAAATATAGATTGTGGGTACTCGTTAGAACCGCCTCAGCGAGGCAGTTCTAACGAGTACCCACAATCTATGTTTTGAGCAGAAATATGAAAAAATATCAGAGTTTTTTTATCTGAAAATTTTACAGTTCTTGGAGGTCAAATATTCTATATATTTGAATAGGTGTGTTTTCGTAATGTTCTAACGGTATACATTTTGTTTGGTAATCGGCACAACAGTAACGGCACAAGAGTAACAATGCATTTAGCTTTCTGTCAAGGCTTAAAATAAATGTAACTTTAATTTTTGCCGTCTGGATGTATGTAGATGAGTTTTCTGGAAAAATGCCAACAGTACAGTTGCAGATCAGCTCGCAAAGCCGCACAGTCTGCTCGGCCATCTGATATACGTATACATTGGTATATTTTACAGCATTCAATGCTACTGTAAGCGGACAGCGAAGTTCCTGATTACACTGCGCTGATGCGCAGGCTAATCAGAGGCTTAACTGTCCGTATTTGCCCAGGAGGCGCATTTTTACCTGGAGTATGCCTGAAGGAGCATTTTCCACATGGCGCATGCCCCCATTACGAAAACACGCCTATTCAAATATATTGAAAATTTTACAACTTAAAACGAGAAAATTTCCAGATAAAAAATTCTGATATTTTTCATATTTCTGCTCAAAACATAGATTGTGGGTACTCGTTAGAACCGCCTCGTCGAGGCGGTTCTAACGAGTACCCACAATCTATGTTTTGAGCAGAAATAAGAAAAATAATGTATATCCATGTAAACCCCAGTTTTACTATGTAAAAGTGGGGTTTCAGGGGGTCAAAATTATATAGGTGTGTTTTCGTGATGAAAGGCACATTTTCACATGGCGTATGCACTGACGGCGCATTTTCACATAACGTATGCCCGGAATGCGCGCATTTTCATATATTGTTTACCCTGAAGGCGCGCATTTTACATAGAGTATGCCTGGAAGGCGCGCATTTCCACATGGCATATGCCCGGAAGGCGCATTTTCCCAGGACATATGCCCCGAGATCACATTTTTACATGTCGTATGCCCGGAGGGCGCATTTGCACATGACATCTGCCCGGTAGGCGCATTTTCAGATGGTATATGCCCAGGCAACGGTAAGCGCATTTTTACATAGTGTATGCCCGGAGAGAACATTTGTACATATCGTATGTTCGGAGGGCCCATTTTTACCTGGCATATGTCCGGTAGGTGCATTTTCGCATGGTGTACGCATTTTATATAATGTATACCCGGAAGGCGCCGTATACCCGGAAGGCGCATTTTCACTTGGCGCAGCTCAACGAATTTTGATAATTGAAATATTTTGTGTCTTAAGAGTCAGTTTTCTCCTTTTTACTTAATCATTTATTGTCTTTAATAAATTTCAAGGTTGTCTGCAAAATAGAAGGTCAAAAAGTAAACTTAATATCAGGTTATCAGAAGAACATCTTGCCGTCTGCAACGATCATAGCGCCAGATAAACCCACTTTTATCAACCAAACATTGTTGATATTTTACTTATTTCTCCATTAAAAATATGTTGTGGTTACTCATTAGAAGCGCCGCATCGCGGCGCTTCTAATGAGTACCCACAATTTATGTTTTCATGGAGAATTATGAAAAATTATTTTCTTGATGCCCCTCTTATTTGGATCCTTGAACGATTAATTTATTTCTCATATTACTGAAGCGGAGACTGCAAAACGTAAGCGCATTAGCATTTGAATGCTTTGACATAACAACCACAAAAATATAAGTGAAGATGCTAAAAAAAAAAAAAAAAAAAAAAGAGTGATTGTCTGTGTATGGACCGGATCGTTTGTCCTTTTCTCTGTTTTTTTTTTCTATACCAGGAAAGTCTATCAACTGTATCCATATTCATGTGCAATTCAAATTTTCCTATTGGGGGTCATAAATCGAGGCTTCTGCTAGACAAGAAATAACCTGTAAACACGGACTCAAATGGCTCATCCACTAAGTGGAAGCAGTGTCTGTGGTATTTGTTAGGAAAATATAAATGTACGGTGAACTCGCATGTTTATCTAGATCTCTGCTCTGTTTGTATATTTAATCATATCCTGTTTTGACAAGACCTGGGTAAAATTGAGCCGTGTCATGGAAAAGTAGTCATTATAGCATACGCGAATAGCAAGATTCAGGCGAGCTGCGCATCCGCGCAGTCTCGCCAGAACCTGTGCTCTTCGCTCAGGTAAACGGTAGGCCAACTGAAAAACTTCAGTCAAAGAACCAGACATATAGCTTCACTAGAGGGCCGGGCATGCGCCCTGAAAGATTGATTCGACGGAAAGTCCGGAGAAGCTTTTTCTCGCGACGAGGCTTAACCCTTGTCCTGCTGAATATATTAAGATGCCACACCTACTTCCAATTTACAGCCAATCAGATTACTTGATCCGGATTGCTGCTATAAATTCACATACTTAATGTCTAACAGTGCAGATCCAGATCAGTTGGCTTCTGAAGAAGCCAACTGATCTGGATCTACACTGTTTGCAAAGGCAGGGTATATCAGGGTTCAGCAGGACAGGGGTTAACTATTGTTGGTTGGCAGCATATCTCCAATAACGCTACTGAAATCTCCCAAGAGATAGTTAAGCGTGGCTGGGTGTTGATTTAATACATTAGGTCGTTCAATAGATGTCAACTTCATTTGAATCAGATCCAACTGTGTGGTCATGCCAATATCATTACGAAAACACGCCTGTTCAAATTTATAGAAAATTTCACCACCAAAAAACAGAAAATTTTCAGATAAAAATTCTGATTTTTTTCATATTTCTGCTCAAAACATGGATTGTGGGTACTCGTTAGACCGCCTCAGCGAGGCGGTTCTAACGTGTACCCACATCTATGTTTTTTGGCAGAAATAAGAAAAATAATGTATACCCCTGTAAACCCCAGTTTTACTATACAAAAGTGGGGTTTGAGGGGGTCAAAATTATATAGGTATGTTTTCGTGATGTAGAAACTTAATTCATTAACCTTTAGCACACTATGGGCCGAATCCAGCGACGACAGTGAGTTGATATTTTCCTTATTTTCCTCAGAAAATAGAGTTTGAAATTTTATGCGAAACGTCGTCTGCTGCTATGCAGATAAGAGGTACACATTTAACTTCTCAAACCGGTTTTGTTTTCTCAGACAACTACACTGTGAGCAACACCTAAATCATGATGTAACGGAAATCGTGGAATTTTTATCAGCGTCTAATCCAAATTTTCAGGTTATAAAATATAAAACTTGTTATTTTTTAACAGTAGCTCCAGTCCTAATTATAGCACCCGAATACTTTTTGTTAGAAACTTATGGCTTTTTGAAAGGTATAATTGTTTAATCAGGACATTCGTCGTCGTAATGTGCTAATATCAGATAAGGTAATTCTGTCTAAATGTTTATATAACTAAAAGTTTACATCGTATGCATTTATTTGGGTCTAAATTTACGATGACATCTTTAATTTCTTCTTCTGTAATATCGATATTATCTAATACTTTGTCAGTGTGTTCCGAAAATGACGGCAAAGTTGCTTGTGAGTCATCTAGCGAAGAGACAGAAGCAAAGTATGAGTTTAAACAATCAGCCTTCTCTAAGTCAGAAACATGCCAAATAGAATCTCCTGGAGCAGTAAATGTACGGAGGGGTGGTATTGTCGATATAGAGTCTTTCTTGTTGACAAAATGTTTTACAATTTTCCAAAATTCCTTTTTGTTGCTACTAAAGTTTGTTAATAAAGAAAATTCCAAATTATTGTAAAAAGTTTCTTTTGCGTGTCTTTTTAAATTATTTACTTTGTTGCGAAGGTATTTATACTTTGCCCAATCAGACTGTTGTGAAGTTCGAACTGCTTTCGTTTTTAAGCGGTCACGTTTTCTAGAATATCTGCGAATTTCAGAATCGTACCATGGCTTATCATTTGGTCGTATCATTACATCCTCGTATGTGATCGACGAATTTACAAATTCCATGAATTTATTAGTAAATAATTCACAGCAGTCATTTACAGAACCTTCATAAAGACAATCCCAATCATATGACCTTACGTTTTCCTCAAGCTTTGCAAAATCTGCTCTTTTATAAACCCATACCCTGCGAGTATATGCTGATGAAACTGAATAATTATGTGGAAGCAGTATGTATGTAGCAGAATGGTCTGTTATTTCATTAGGAATAGATAAAACTCCCGAATCATAAACAATAAGATCGTCAGGAACTAAAATTGGATCCAAAAGAGCTCTGCCTCTTGTTGGAACATTTATGACATTTTGTAATGAGTTTGTCATCACGATATCATGGAGATTTCTATAGTTTAGTTTTCATTCAGAAAATCTTCATTTAGATCGCCTAAAATTATAATATTACGACTAGAGTCCAAAGCTTTTTCAATGTTACGATCCAGCGCTTCAAAAAAAGTTCGATCTTGGGGTTTAGGACTGTAAAATGTACCTATGAGAAACTGCTGATTATTTAATACAATTTCGATCCAGATAGCTTCTTCCCAAAATATTTCCAGATCTGGTCGTCTTTTATGTAAAAGGTTATTATTAACGTAAACTAAAATACCACCACCATGATTCGTTCTGTCTTTGCGATAGGGGGTAGCAAAGTCAGTGGTTAAAGATATACTAACATTTTCAACACTATCATCAAGATGTGTTTCCGTAAAACACAGACAATCAAAATCGCAAAAGTTATCAATAATATACTCTAATTTATTTCGAATACTCCGCATATTGCAATGCAAGATAGATACACAGTGTTCCCGTAATGTATCACCTGGACCGGTATTCAATTCGACATCTCCTGACAGTATGATCAGCAGCCAAACAAGAACTGCAGTTTCAAGATTGTTTATACTGTTGTAAATGAGAGAACTAAATATCCAGATTATTTTTTTATATATATGAAAATACCTGTCAAGAAAATGAAACTAAATGAAACCGTTCCTAAATAGTTTTTCACCACCATCCCATACACCATACCATAAAACAGACCAATTGACATTCTCCAGCTGGCTATGTCACTACCCATCTGGATACAGCACTACCCATCTGGATACAGCCTCGGGAAGACATTCGGGTAACATTACGAAAACACGCCTATTCAAATATATTGAAAATTGTACAATAAAAAAGTGAAAATTTTCAGATAAAAAATTGTGATATTTTTCATAATTTCATATTCCTGCTCAAAACATAGATTGTGGGTACTCGTTAGAACCGCCTCGTCGAGACGGTTCTAAGGAACATCCACAATCTATGTTTTTGAGCAGAAATAAGAAAAATAATGTATACCCCTGTAAATCCCAGTTTTACTATATAAAAGTGGGGTTTAAGGGGAGTCAAAATTATATAGGCTAGTTTTCGTGATGAGTTCATTTATATTTTTTCTTTTGTTTCATACCTTATTTGGAACTTCCAGAATTTACAGCAAATCTAAATAATTTGTCTTTTTGAACCCAAAACTACTGCCAATTGTATTATTTCGTCACAAAACATTTGTAACAGTGGTGGAACTCAGCGGGGCAATTTAAGTGAGCACATACAACATTTTTTTTGGAGAAATAGGAAAATATTTATTTATTTTATTTATATACATTTTACTCCTCTGGTCCAGTCAGTCTCCATTAATTAGCCTAGGTATTTGTGTTTATACATTTGTATATCGTTATGAATAATTTTGACGCAACAGGTTTCGCATCACGAAAACATACCTATATAATATTGACACCCTTAGACCCCACTTTCATATAGTAAAAACTGGGGTTTATATGGGTATACATTATTTTTCTTATTTCTGCTCAAAAACATAGATTGTGGGTACTCGTTAGAACCGCCTCGGTGAGACGGTTCTAACGGGTACCCACAATCTATGTTTTGAGCAGAAATAGAAAAAATATCAGAGTTTTTATCTGAAAATTTTCAGTTTTTGTAGGTGAAATTTTCTATATATTTGAATAAGCGTGTTTTCGTAATGATTTGTTGTAAGGAGCGTAGTAACTGAATTTTCTCAAGCTTCGCGGTTTAAGCAGACAATCTCCTTAAGATATTAATTATTGTGCAGATGATTGATAGCAAAGATAGAAATTATATACTTTATCATACCTTAGCATCGTGCATTGTCAGGCTTACTGGTATATATAGGGTATGTTCTTAAACATTAGAAATTAAAACAATTTTATTTGACAATCAATACAATAATATCTAGGGCCCACTTTTTCGAAGCATAATCATCTTAAATAAGCAGTTGTTTTGACGTGTTAACAATTGAAGAAAATCTGATATCTTTCATTACGTTTTCAAGTATGTGTAATTAATATGTATGTAGGGGTCAACATTATTTGGGTTGGGGTGGGGTAGAGTGCTGGGGTGTGTGTGTGTGTGTGTGGGGGGGGGGGGGGGGGGGTCAATTTGTATATTACTTAAAACAATACATTTATGCATGAATCTGTCTTAATTTTCTGACTGACCTGAATCTTCCTTATTTTCGATGTTATATCGTAAAATGGTATGTCTTACATGGCTCTAGACTGAGGGTATGACGATATGTAATTACTCATTAGAAAAGCCTCAAAGCCTCCTAAACTGGAATTTTGTGCCGCCACGGCCGTAAAACTCATGTCCGTACTTCGCTTTTGTATAGTTCATATTTTGTGAGCATTTGAGAGCACTGGGCTCATTTGAGTTCGTTTTAAACTAAAATATCGCTCAACCATGGGCTAGAAGGACTGATCAAGTATTGTACTTAACACGACTTTTCAAGTACAGAGTCAGTAAAACCGAATCTACTATTTATCATTTATTTGATGCGTTGATTTTTTGCACCAGAAGATGCCGCATTTCAGAATTTGTTGGCGACGGTTGCTTTTGCCTAGTCAATACTCATGAACAACCCTATTATGCATCAGATGCATAAGTATTAGCTTTTTAAAAAAACTAGCGGGTTGTTTAGCTTCAACAATTGCATGCACACATGACGCTTATAGCGCACATAATGGCAAACGTATCAATATTCATAGAACTATCCTAAAAGAGCCCAGCTAGATTCCGAGTTTTGGTTCACTCCGAAATGTCAAATTTACCTCTGACGTTTATACCTCTTGATTAGTTTGTGGAACGTCGTCTTATTTGCATCCTAGAGCCATGTACATGTTAACTTAGATATCATACGACAGACTGCATTCCTAGTTTTAACTCATATCATGGTGGGTAGCTATGCTTGCCTTTTAATTGCAAAACCATGGGCCGGGTCTCACTCTATGAAAGTGCCGTACTAAACCTTATATTAGTTGGTTGATGTCTCAGGTAATGTCTTTGTTCGGGTCCTCCGTGCTTCGACTAGAGGTTTTCTTTAGCTCTGGGCCCACTTGTTCAAAGCGTCGTTAGCCTAACGAGCTCGTTAAGGGTCATTTCGTTAACTGCTTTAGCGGATTCAATATACAATATAGCAAAAGCTACTCACATTTTTTTTCAGCAAAAAAAAAAAAAAAAAATCAGCATATTTGCGTATCACTCGATGTAAATTTTACTGAATCGTTAACTAACGACGTCGTTAGCTTTGAACAACTGGGCCCTGATTGCCAATATCTGAGGTGATCACCATGAGCTATCTTCCTTGTTTCATCACAATGATTTTCTGTGATGTTTCTCTTATTGAGTTAGGGGGCCTCTATACGAGCTATTATAAACAATCATTTTGCATTTTTACAACATTTGAACCTAGGGTGATGATTTGTTGTCGGCACAATCGATTTAAACCCGCGGTAGTTTTACTTCCGACTGTTCTAAGGCGATGGTTGGTGTTGGTTGTTCTTGTTGTAGCCTTCTGGGCCCAGTTGTTCTAAGCATCGTTAGCTTAACGAGCTCGTTAATGACAAACTCGTTAAATGTAGCCAAAATATTTAAAAAAACATTGATGTCTTTGCTGCAAAAATGTGAGGAGCTTTTGCAATGCAAAAGCTACTCGCATTTTTTCAGCAAAAAAAAATATCAAAGTATTTGCCATATTTTAAGATAGAAATTTTAGCGTCATTTAAGCTAACAACTTTGTTAAGTTTTGAAGAACTGGGCCCGGGCTGTTCGCTGCGGTGCTTTTTCATGCCTCTTTCGTCGTCTTATAGTTGGTTTTTAAAAGATCGTGTCTAGTACTGTGATCACCTTGTTGTGGAAGATGTCCAGAGCTGATTGATTTGCTTATCTTTGGTCTATGGCTTGTGTACCATCTGTCATGGTTTGTTTGCTCTTCTGCTTGGTGCCATTGGCCATTGGTCACTCTGTGAGTGTGGCATTTCAGGGCACCTTTTATTTTATTAAGTCAAATAAAGATGCTATTCAAAGTTGACAACTATTACGAGTTAAAACAAATGAAAAGAAAAAAAAAAGACAGAAAAGATAGTACAAAACAACAACAAAACATACACACACACACAAAAAAAAAAAAAAAAAAAAAAACGAGAAAAAAAAAAAGAAAGAAAAAACAACAACATACAAACAAAACAAAACAAAACAAAAAAAGAAACAAAAAAAAAAAAAAAAAAACAACAAAAAAAAAACAAAAAAAAAAACAAAAAACAACAACAACAAACTGCCATATGCATTGACGGAACGAACATGCACTGGTGTTATTTATGTTGTCATGAGTAACAGTATAACAGTATATACATGTTACCATATTAGACTTAATAACTACACTGTGCGATTTTTTTTTTTTCAAAATAACTAGAATTCATCCACCTAATAAGGACACACTTTAGAAAAAGAACAACAGTAGATTTCATGATAGGATTATCAAATGATGCTTATGTGATATGGTATTGACTTTCTGTTTAAAAGTATATGTTGTGGGTACACATTTGAATTACCTCGACTTGTCGAAGCAATTCAGATGAGTACCAAAAATATATGCTTTTATAAAGAAGCAGTTAAAAATACATGGTTGTAATCTGAATACTACGAAATGCTTGACTATGCACTTATAGGGATATGTGTGGTAATAAGATCGAATACGGTAATTTTAATTTGAATTTAAAATTGTAAAATGGCTGTTACAGTATTTGTATCTCATATTGTCATATTAGATAAACCGAGAAACTTGAATTTACATGAAACATTAATTTTCTAAACGATATTTAGTCCCTAGACCCTGTATATGTAAATGTCTGTCAGTACCTTAATGTGTAACAAGTCTTGGTTGAGCTTTAAAGATTGTTAAAATGATTACCAATTTTAGTCTTATTGCACGGCGAACTCCTCTTCAAGGACGATGTTCTGTAATTAGTTCACGTATAGTAAAATGCATTTACCGCAAACCGTAAAATAATAAGAATAAGTTTTCCTGCTTGGATACAAAATAGGAAGTAATAGGCTTATATTATAGGAAAATATTGTCACTGCATGAGAAATGTCTTTTTATTGCATTTGGCAGCAGCGAAGAATCATACCAGAGAGTGTACGCAGCAGTATAACATAGACTGCGCTACTACACACCAAATATGGCAAAATATCGTGTCGTCTCGTTTGGAGTTTGCCGTTCAAGTATATCATTTTTTCTATTCGAACCCCAAATTTAATAAAGGTATTGAAGGAACGTATTGATTAACAGCGGTAAAATGGTATATACAGGCCGTGTTGCTAGATGACACTATAAAAACACGCCTATTCAAATATATTGAAAATTTTACAACAAAAAAAAGGAACGTTTTTCAGATAAAAAGTTCTGGTATTTTTCATATTTTTACTCAAGACATAGATTGTGGTACTCGTTAGAACCGCCTTGGTGAGGCGGTTCTAATGAGTACCCACAATCTATGTTTTTGAGCAGAAGTAAGAAAAATAATGTTTACCCCTGTAAACCCCAGTTTTACTAATAAAAGTGGGGTTTAACAGGGTCAAAATTATATAGGCGTGTTTTCGTGATGAGGTATCATATACTACATGCAGATACAAACGACGCATTGATTAACAGCGGTAAAATGGTTAATAAAGGCCGTGTCCCCAGATGAGGTATCATATACTACATATAGATATACACGGTGAACAATAGATAGATGTCCGGGAAGAGCCTCAATCCAACGCCAAGAGGAAGAGCAATTAACAATGACACAGTACACACGCAGAAAACCACAGAAAAACAAAAGCAAAGTAACCAGCGTTCTCTTTCCCAAAGTAATCAGGGCCCGGTTGTTCAGCATGGTTAACTTAACGAGCTCGTTAATGGTCAAAATGTTAAGTGCTCTAGTAAGTACAATATCTAATTCACAGTTATTTTTGCAGAAAAATGTGAGTAGCTTTTGCTTAAAAGCTACTCACATTTTTTTCAGCACAAATAATAGCATATACGCCATATTTAATGTTCAAAGTTTTAACGATACGTTAACTAACGACATCGTTAGTTTTGAACAACTGGGCACAGAATGCTAGACAGGATCCACTAAACATAACATTAGGGATACGAACAGGACAAAACACGAAACCCGTTGAAATGCCATTGTATCATATATTACAGTATATCATGTTGGTCTATTAAAACATAGTCCCTAAGGTCAAGGACAGAAAAATTGACCTGTCTGAATACGTATTCAGTATAGATTTCTTTAATAAGCGGATATCAGTGTGGGGAATCCACGTGACCAAATGACTAGGTGCATAGAGTTTATAACTATTTTTAGCTCCGCATCAGGTAGGATTTTTTAGAATATCCCGATTTATACCTGATGGAATTTGTTCAAATAAAGCGCAGAGTACATGGAAAGTCAAGCTCTTTCTGGCCTCGAAGACGGTTTTGACTGTATATTCAGTGGGCTATTCCATCGTTAGTAGCGTACAAAGGTTTTCTGTTGAAATTGGCTTAAGGACAATTAATATACAATCACGGGACACAAGTCTGTCAAAAGTGTTTTGCCGCAAGTTCCCTTCTGTAAAGGGATCAACCCTAAAAGGAAAGCAGTTGCTTCCAAAGGGAGCAAATGCTTTCTTTTTAGAGTTGATCCCTTTTCAGAATGGGCTTTGTTTGCAGGAGAGCAAACCGGAAGTCACAAAAGTTCTTGTAAAAGTGGCGGAAATATACCAAGTGTATCCAGTCCCCTTAGCTGTAAATCATTAATGAGCTACCTCATGACAAAACCTCATGACAAAACCTCATAACAAGAACCTCATGACAAAAGCCTCATGACAAAACCAACAAAATGGCATGTGCGCCCAGCGAAGACTGTAATCAGCCTGGGCATTCTCCCAGTCTGATCAGAGTTTTTGCTGTCCGCATGAAGAAAGCTTTAATGCACAGAGAAGACTCTTCCTAGATAAGGCTGATCTGAGTCTTCGCTGGGCGCAAATCTATTTTGTTGGTTTTGTCATGCGCTGGCTCAAATGTCATGGCAAGTAGTGCTGACGATTTTTAGACGTATCTCATCCGGGGTAGACTGTTTGCACATTTTTCTCTTGAGGATAATCATTAAGAGGTAAACGGATGGCTCTGGTTAAAAGGAAATGACCTACACGTGACATCATGGTCGACATATATAGCACACTTCATGTTGCAAGGCATATTAGGCGTGGTTTTATGTTTCAAAAGCGGATTAATGCGTATTACATATCAAGTGTCACGATATATTTTTGTGCAGGAAAAATTTGGCGGTTAGTACACTCTTTGTTGATGTATTGTATACACTGTTATTACCAAGGAACCCAATCTCCAAATACCGGCGCCGGTGGAACGATAGCGCATCCTCAGACGTTGAGATTTTTCGTTCTAGGCATATGTTTGATCGATAAACAGGGTAGATGTTGGCGGTTTCTGCGAAGTGGTCACGCAATGTATATGTCATAAACTTGAGACATAATTAAAATGTTTTTAAAATAACTCGCTAATACAAAAGGGCGTTCTAATTAAATGATGCTTCTGTAATTTATTTAAACAATTCTGACTTCGTTTTGATGTATTTATAAATATAATTATCTTTTTATGTTTACCTTTACTACTGTCAGGACAAATTCAGCGGCCGAAATACTGAAGATATTTTTCCCCAAAAATATGCTTTGGTTTTTCATGTTTTTCGAGACAGTTTGCATGAAAAAGTCAAAGCCCGCTTTCTGGTAAAAAGAAGAAAAACATACAGTCGACTCTCGTTATCTCGAACTCCAAGGGACTCTATGAAACACTTCGAGATATCCGTACTTCGACATATCAGATTTGCAGAACTGAGGAAAACAATTAATCGAACAACCACCTTTAATAGAATGAATATGTAATTTGACTCCTAAGTTAGATATATTGAAAATATTGTGGAAAAGAGGAGAAATTGCTCCTAAGGAGCAATTTCTCCTCTTTTCCACAATATTTTGTTGCCTGTTGGTAGACCTCTGTGTTATAACAGGGACCAGATTTTCACTTCGAGATAAGCGGTTATTCGAGATAAGCGAGTTCGAGATAACGAGAGTCGACTGTATTTCATACTGTCTTATGCTAAAACTTTACCCATTATGCTAAGCGTTAATTATACAATTACATTAAGTGCAGGGTAGTATATAATTAAACTTCGCCGCCAGTTGAGCGGATGCATTTGTGTAATCGAAACAGCGACGTCAAGAATGGTATAATATTCGCTTATTTCCACTTATTCTAATGAGCGCTTGTGCTATTTTATGCGATCGGTCTGGGATTATTGTGTAAATTGCTGGGATCAAGTTGGCTGTTGTAAGTGATTATAAAGAAACAAGGTAGTATCTTTGGCGCTCGTGTCATGAATTTTTCGTTTAAACCCAAAAGAAAAGCATTCTTCTTATGCATGTGAAAACTAGCAAAAATATATACGCCTACCAAGGAAAGGCCACAGACACAAAATACAGCCCTCCCAGGCCGCCGAATAAGTTCGGAATAACATAAAACGACATTACAGAACAGCGCATCAACGAAAATAGAACAAACAAAATGGAGATGAACGAAAACAAGAAATATCCATTTGAAATAATTTGCATGAATTGTCAAAACCTGTTTTCTGCGAAAAATAAGAAAATTATTTCAATATGGAGTCTGCTGATTTGTTTACCCAGTGTGCTAAGCATTAATGTCCAAATATAACGGTGGTTTGAAAACACCTCAGCAAGAAGGAATTTGATGGAGACTTCCTCTATGAATTCAGGAATAGCAAAACTGATTTTTGGGAACAATTTAAAAACTTTCTCACTTTCTACAAAAAGACGTTAAAACACGGATATTCTGCGACAAACTTCATGCATGGTTGTTAACCAAGATATGGCTGATGATTTTGCTTCCCTCTTCAATTGCACGACGGTGGGTCGGTCCTCAGACTAAATGACGGCACCCTCTTCAATCTCGGATGATTGGTGTCTAATTATCAATGTCTTTGGTAGCCCATCGTGGTTCTGTTTGTGGTTTTCATGTGTTCTGTCATCAGATCGCCATTGAGCCATTTGCTTTATTTCATCACAGTGCTTGTAATTATATGTATTTCACTGTGATATTTCACAGATAAGGTAAATGGCCTGTGTCGAACACATATGTGTTCTTATATATCAAGGGTGAGATTTCCCAGGAAAAACTGATTTAACTCTTTTACTACCACAGGCGATAATGACAGTCTTTTGCAAACAACATAGATCCAGATGAGATCTATGTTGTTTGACGGTCTGTCTGTCGACTTTACATATAAACGTCTTTCCAAGCGATAGTTTGTTAAAATAAAAAAGCAGAAAACAAATGTCGTCTGAACTTTGGCAGAGAAAGAGTTAAGCCCCTTAGTAGTCTTTCTCCTGGCCGTTCTGCAAAAATATCAATATTTTTTGTCATATTTCAAAATAGAAATTTTAACACCACGTTAGCTAGCAATTTTGTCAAGTTTTGAACAACTAGGCTCTCGTTTAATTATACGGAACGCCTCAGCGAGGCGGTTCTAACGAGTACCAAAATCTATGTTTTGAGCAGTAGTATGAAAAATATCAGAATTTTTATCTGAAAAAAAACAAACAACAACAAAAAACAACAACACAAAAATACCAAAAAACAACAACAACAACAAC
The DNA here is from genome assembly GCA_964016985.1 of Anodontia alba. Taxonomy (NCBI): domain Eukaryota; kingdom Metazoa; phylum Mollusca; class Bivalvia; order Lucinida; family Lucinidae; genus Anodontia; species Anodontia alba. The sequence continues at coordinate 122,684,629 of OZ024822.1, read as the reverse complement.
AAAAAACAAAAAAAAAAAAAAAAACAAAAAAAAAAAAAAAAAAAAAAAAACAAAAAAAAACAACAACAACAGTTTTTTGTGGTGGAATTTCCAATACATTTGAATAGGCATGTTTTCGTGATGGTATTTGAAAATACCTTAGCTACATTAGTTAACGAGTATGTCACTAACGAGCTAATTAGGCTAACGATACTTTGAGCAACTGGGCCCCGTTCGAAAAGGAGTGAAGTTGTCCGAATATTTAATGTAAATATGGGTAGGTTTATAAAATAGTTGTTGCAAAGATTTTCTCGTAGCAAGTAGCTACAGTCTGACAGTGTACTGCCTTATTTTACATAGTAGAGTATTCTGTATATTAGTAAAAGACTGACATTATTCATGAACTGGGGCAGTTGTCAATTTCTGACGTAAGAATGTGCACAATACTCGTTAACCGCTTAGGGGACTAAGCCTGCCCAGTAAAAGTATGGTTAGGCAAACTGACCGCGCTCGACTTGACCCCATTGGGTTGACTGTGCCTTAAAACATCAACACAAACAAAATTATTCATGAATTCATCAGTAACAAGAATATTAAAAGTTATCTTTTGTTCTGCATGAACGCATATATCCGATGATTTTGTCAAAATGATCTGCCACAGGCTAACTAATGAATGTTTACATAAGATGTTTTTATTTATCATATTTTTGTTTTCTCAAAGCTACGCAGGCAAAAAGTTAAAAAGGAAGAAAATGTCGCGGTAGTAGCATAATATCTTTTCGAAGCATCTAAGATATAACAGTTACTATATTTTGTATTCAGAAACTTAATCTTTACCACTCTCTGTGCTAATTCAACAGACGATAAACTGATGATTTTGTCTTATGTTACCCAGCAAACAGGATTTGACATTTCATGCAAATTGTCTGTCGTCAGCTGTAAATTTTACTCAGTGTGCTAAGAGTAAATCAGATATTAAAGTACGAAGCACGATACAAGCAATGTAATACTATAAAACTTACACAAGTTTTCTACGAGTACGTTCTTCAATCTCTATACTTCTGCAAAGTAATTAATATGATAAGTTTGATATATATATGGTTTCTAGTGATAGCGGATTCAATAGTAAACTTTTACCTATTTAAGCATATATATAAAAAAGAAATACAGTCGATTCCTGTTATCTCGAAGTCCAATGGACTCTCTGAGTTACTTCGAGATATCCGTACTTCGATATAACATATGACTATGTAATTTGACTCCCGAAGTTAGAGCAATTTGAAAATATTGTGGGAAAGAGGAGAAATTGTTCCTTCGGAGCAATTTCTTCTCTTTTCCACAATATTTTGTGAACTGTTGTTAGATTTCCATGTTAGAACAGGGACCAGATTTTCACTTCGAGGTAAGCGGTTATTCGAGATAAGCGAAGTCGAGATAACGAGAGCCGACTGTACAGATTTTGAGTAATTTTCTCTTTGATTTCTCCTTAAAACCAATCGTAGGTTTTGGTACAGCTTTTGGTGTATATATTTTCTCCTCTTATTCGTTTTGTTAGAGCATCTACTGCCTTTCGACATCACTTGGAAAGACGTTTTTTGCTTGGCGTTTTATTTTAAGTGAAAATATTTTGTTCTGATTGACCATATCTTATCACATTACGAAAACACGCCTATTCAAATATATTGAAAATTTTACTACCAAAAAATAAAAAAATTCAGATAAAATGTTTTGATATTTTTCATATTTCTGCTCAAAACATAGATTGTGGGTTCTAACGAGTACCCACAATCTATGTTTTTGAGCAGAAATAAGAAAAATAATGTATACCCCTGTAAACCCCTGTTTTACTATATAAAAGTGGGGTTTAAGGGGGTCAAATTTATATAGGCGTGTTTTCGTGATGAGAAACCATTTGTCTTTTCTGTTTCTGTGTTTTGTTCTCAAATATTTATTCTAAAATTAAATTTATGGCCAAAAATTGGTCTGACCTATGTTTCTATAGTCTATAGCGACTTTTTGGAATTTGTGTCTAAGAAATTTCTTTTTTACTTTTCTTTGCTGAATTTGAAATATTGATGTTTCACAACAATATTGTGAAAATGTCAGAAAAATTGAACGAGCGAAATTTGTTGAAAATCTGCCTCCAAGTTTCCTACCCAACATATTTCTGCATAATTCACATCTAGTTTTACTATGGGGAAATTGAAAATATTTGATTTTTTTTTAAAAACCAATGACTAGAATAAAACTTTTTGTGCATAGGTGGTTACGACAAATGGTTTTGCATTAAATCATGACAAAAATTTGCAGATTACCTTCATCTGTGTAAAGCACCAAGCAAAAAACGACTTTCTGTTAGATGTTGAAAGCACAGTACATCACGAAAACATGCCTATATAATGTTGACCCCCTTAAACCCCACTTTTATATAGTAAAACAGGGGTTTACAGGGGTATACATTATTTTTCATTTTTCTGCTCAAAACATAGATTGTGGGTACTCGTTAGAACCGCCTTGGCGAGGCGGTTCTAACGAGTACCCACAATCTATGTTTTTGGGCAGACATAAGAAAAATATTAGAATTTTTATCTAAAATTTTTCATATTTTGCTGGTAAATTTTCCAATATATTTGAATAGGCTTGTTTTCGTAATGGTCAAGATCCTGCCTTTAAAAGTCGGAAGAAAATTTAAATTGTTAAAAGGGAAAATAACAATGGCGGCGAATGTACGAGGGCGTGTCAATCAATAACCAGCCTATCCTATTTCCGATGGACCGGGACGGTCACGATTTTCATGCTTTGTTTCAATATATGTTTTATACATGCGTACAAAATTGCACGCGTATTGAGTCATTCTTTAATAAACTATTGAATGTCAAACATGGCTAGTGATGCAAAGGCATGCTTTTTATCTAAAGTAGAGTACCGTGCTGTAATTCGGTACTTGTATTTAAAAGGTAAAACAGGCAAGGAAATACACGGCGAGTTAGCCGATGTTCATGGGTTTTCTGCACCATCTTATGCTCAGGTTAAATTCTGGGTAGGGGAATTCAAACGCGGTAGAACGTCTTTAGAAAATGAAGCCAGGTCTGGACGCCCACTGGATGCCATCGACGAAGAAATGTGTAAGAAAGTTCGGGATCTGGTATACTCTGATAGGCGAATTCAGGTGGAAGAAATAACGCAGGCATTAGGCATTTCACATGGTGGCGTTTCAACAATCTTACATGATCGTTTAGGTATGTGCAAGCTAACAGCCCGTTGGGTCCCCAAATCCCTTAGCGATGAGCAAATGGCAACCAAAGCATCAGTATGCAGAGCCTTGTTGAAGCGTTTTAGGTAAAAAAATGATTTTCTTTTGCGTCTGGTGACTGTAGATGAGACTTGGGTTCATTATTATGAGCCAGAGAATAAAGTTTAGAGTCGTCAGTGGGTAGGGCCTGGGTCCCCGAGGCCAAAGAAGTTCAAGACGCAACCATCTGCTGGCAAGGTGATGGCCACAGTATAATGGGACGCAAAAGGCGTTATTATGTTGGACTTTTTATCCAAGAGAAATACAATAACTGGAGTGTACTATGCAAACTTGTTAGACCAGCTGAGAACCGCCATCCGTGAAAAACGCCGAGGTGTACTCTCTAAAGGTGTTTTGCTGCAACAGGACAATGCGAGAGTTCACACTTGCAAAGTTGCAATGGATGCTGTAGAGCGAAACGGGTATAAATTAATACCACATCCTGCCTATTCGCCTGACCTAGCTCCTAGCGACTTCTTTCTATTCCCAAACTTGAAAAAGGATATCCGTGGACTTCATTTCCGGTCGGATGAAGAGGTCGTGAGGGCAGTTGAGGAGAGGGTTAATGGAAAGGTCCCTGACTTTTTCAGTTCTGGGCTGATGGCACTTGAACACCGTTTGCCTAAGTGCATCACACTAGAGGGCAATTACATCGAAAAAGAAGAGATGGATCTCAACCGGAAATAAGCTGGTTACTTATTGACTCACCTTCGTATTTGAGAGGAAAGATCTTTACAAACTGACCTATCCAGTGGAGACAATTTGTATGAAATGCCAAATCTTCTTTTATGGGAAATTTGAATTTGTAGTCTGCTGAATTCGCCCAGAGAATGTAAAGGTTAACTCCGGGGGTTAACATTTTGCATGCTGGAAACTTTGTATGCTTTTTTTGTCGTCTGTGGATTTTCTTTTTTAAAATAACTTCCTCAAAAAATCTTACAGGAATACCATTAGAGTGTCAAATAGTTTGAACCCAGCTCAGGGTCGGGCCTGATCTGGGTCCAAACTAGTTGCAAAGGTTATTAGCAGACGACAAAAGTCGCTACTAGCGGGGAAAGAGTTATTTACAGGTCAGGTTCGAAGATGCCTTTTAACCATTTCTAGTGAAATGTAATCCAGCAATGTCAAGGAGCTACTGATTTATAATGGATAACGTTCAGACAGACATTGCATTTTGAATTACGTTACATGTAACAAAAATATAAGTGAAGGTACCCAGGAAATGCCACAATCACCAAGCACAGCCCCCGAGGCACAAAAAGAAGGAGATATGAGGAACAAATAAAGAAAACACAAACGCCTCGTATAAAACAACCATCACGAAAACACGCCTATTCAAATATATAGGAAATTTTACTTCAAAAACTCATTTTTTTTTTTCAGATAAAAAGCCTGATATTTTTCAAATTTCTGCTCAAAACATAGATTGTGGGTACTCATTAAAACCGCCTCGCTGAGGCGGTTCTAACGAGTGCCCACACTCTATGTTTTTAGCAGAAATAAGAAAAAATAATGTATACCCCTGTAAACTCCAGTTTTACTATATAAAAGTGGAGTTTATTGGGGTCAAAATTATATAGGTATGTGTTCGTGATGTAACGCACAAAGACAGAACTGCAACAGAGGAACCGCCTTGGAATGGTCAATAGGAAAAATATTTGGGGCTTAAATCAGTTTTATTCGCGCTTAACCCCTTCCCGAGGAACCAAAAGAAGGAGCGATGAGGAACAAATAATGACAAAACGAACGAAACATGTGAAACCAACGACACACAAACAAAGAAGAACTGCATCAGAGGAACGGCGTTGGAACGGTCAGTAGAAAAACTACTTGGGGTGGGGGTGGGGGTAAGGGGAGGCGGGGTGGGGGTTTGGCTTAAACCAGTTTTACTAGCGCGAAACCCCACCCTTATTTCTGATGCAGCACCAAATTACAAACACACTGGGGTCCGCTGCCTCATATCTGAAACATCACAGCCAGTCCTTATACTATTGCTTTAAACCTTGAACAAATCAATTTTACAACCTCAGGGAAGTATTAAGGAAGAATATTTGGTGATAATTCTGGGATAAGTTTTCTTGCTTCTCCATAAAAATAAGTATGTTGTGGGTACTCATTAGAAGCGCCTCACCGATGCGCTTCTAATGTGTACCCACAACATATGTTTTTATGGAGAACTGGAGAAATTTAACCCACAATTAACACCAAATACTCCTTCTCAACAATTCCTCTGAACCTGAATACTTGTCCTACAATTATTTAACTGTAGGAGATTAAACAACCCGGATGATCATATGCAACAGTACCTTTTCGTTTCGTTTCGGATCAATTATATTGTTCCAGATTTTATTGCAGATTGTTAATGGCCGAACATTGGGCATTGATTGGTTAATGCGCCATTTTACCTCTTTGGTTTACGACAAATTACTGTTGGTGTCACCGTCGGTTTTATGTCAAAATGCGTATTTCTGAACAACAGCAACAGCCTAGAGACCCTGAAACACTGACAATATAAACAAGTATTAGATTTCATAAAAAGATTGGTCTACGCTTAGCACACAATACAAGTTAAAGCTGATTTTGATAAGGAATATTCTTGGGTTCTTTACATGCAAATCTTGGCTAAATCGGTTAAATTCCACAATAATACAAAAGGTGAATTCGAGAGCTCTCGTCCCGTTGGCCTCCAAAAGATTGATTCTCACATTAAAAATAATTACAGCTGATTTCACTTCGCTTTTTAGGCTTACCTCATCCAATCTAAAGTAGATAGTTAAGAATATCAAATTTTTGTCACGCTGTCCCGGGAATGCTATAAATTGCGCTTAGCAGTACGAATGCACTCATCTACTTTAAAAGTGAAATTGTCAAAATTAATGTATATACAATAACCTTTGATAAGGTTCTGGAATGATAACCTTTTTAGAATATCTACATAAGTGTGGTGTGTCGAAACAGTGCATATAAATGGCGAACACCTAGGTTTTCCAACAAATATTATTCTATTCTGTTATATTCAGTGCTCCAGCTAGTCCCGCGGTTTAGTTGTAGACAACCAGCATAAGGTCAATGATGCATTGTGTACCAATAATGTATCACTTCCGTTGCTCTTCTCAACTTTATATAGTCTACGCCCCGTGGCGCAGACAAACAGGAGAGAAGAAAAGCTGAATTAAGCCACAATATGATATAATTTACCTCATGACGTGCGCGAAGCGAAACTCTGATCAACCTGCGCAATCGTGCAGGCCGATCAGAGTCTTCGCTGGGCGTATTATGGATAGCAAAGGGTCTAAGGATTCTATAGGTGGAGAGCCTGATCCGAGTAGTCGCTGGTGCACATGACCGAAGGTACATTTTCTCACGGCGAGTGACGTGTTCACGCTTAGCAGTCTGAATAAGCAGACGACATTTTGAAATACTTTTCTTAATTTTTTTTTCCAGAAAATCTGCTTTGATATTTCATGCAAATTGTCTCCTTGTCAAAGCCTATTTTCTGGGAAAAAAAAATAAGAAAAAAATATTATTAATTTGTCGTCTGCTGGATATGCCCAGAGAGTGGTAAAGGTTAACAGAACAAATACCCTTTTGTATTGTCTGGACAGGATATTTGTCATTCTAAAATGCAATTTGCAGCTTTATTCAAGCAGTGTTTTTTATCCCGTAGCGGAACAGCGGGGCCTTAAGTTTTATATTCCTTGTTGCCTTTCCTTCCACCTATTGCAAAGGCAAATTCTTTCTGGAACCAAAAATAGATTATAAACAGTATAAAAGATAAATGTTTAAATGGCTTGTGACTTATTTTTCCGTTTTATAATGGTTAAATGTCGTGCTTTGTATTTGAAATTTAAGAATTAATAGAACTTGCCATTATATCATTTTATCTCTTATAGTGACAAATGAATGAATCTAGAGACCCTCTGTTTAAGTTTAACTCTTAGCACTCTGGGTAAAGTTTTCATCTCACGACAATTAGAAATATTTTTCTTCATTTTCCAAAGAAAATTGGTTTTGATAATTCATGCAATCGTTTCCACAGGAAACAATTTGCACGAAATATCAAAACCTGTATTCTGGAAAAAATAAGACAAATTTAATAAATTTGTCGTCAGTCTGCTGTCCTATCCCAGAGAGAATGGTAAAGGTTAAATGACTACACAGAAAGCTCTGTGAACTTGCAGAAGCGTTCTCGAAGGCGCGTTTCATGGTCACGTGTGGTGGAGGTAACCGGAGTACCTGGATAAAACCACTGATCCTGGATAGGCGACTACTACCCTGTCATATACCAGCGCCGGAAATCGAACCCGGGCCGCAGCGGTGCATTACGAAAACACGCCTATTCAAATATATGGAAAATTTTACTTCCAAAAATTGAAAAAAAATCAGATAAAAAACTCTGATATTTTTCATATTTCTGCTCAAAACATAGATTGTGGGTACTCGTTAGAACCGCCTCGGCGAGGCGGTTCTAACGAGTACCCACAATCTATGTTTTGAGCAGAAATAAGAAAAATAATGTATACCCCTGTAAACCCCAGTTTTACTATATAAAAGTGGGGTTTAAGGGGGTAAAAATTATATAGGCATGTTTTCGTGACGGACAAGCTGAAAGCATACTTCTGCGCTATACAAGCCCCATGACATATATATATATATGATGGATACCGATTGAAAATACTAAAAATGTTCTATAGATGTGCAAAAATTGACATAATAGAAAGGAAAAAGAGGCACAAAAGATTACAAACCTGGTCGGAAAAGGTTTTTTTTTTTTTATCCCTAAAGCATCAGTCGCAAGAGCAGCAGACAGAATGCTAGTTCATGTACATGTATTTTTCAGAGAAAAAAGGCTCCTGTAAATCTTGTTTAAACCTTTCCCCAGTAGTTTTTTGCCTACCTTAGCAGGGTAGTTCCTCTGTTGCAGTTCTTCCTTGTTCGTGTGTTGGTTATTTATTTATTTTTTTTTATTTGGCGTTTGTTATAGTGAAGAACGGTGAGTCTGTCATGGCCGCCATGAAGCACTTAAGACCAACTGTAGTAAAGTTGAATATGCTCTGTAAATATGAATTCTTTGGTAGTCAGGAAATCATCAATGAAACGAAAATGTGACTCGGTCTCGTCATGAGCATTTGTTCTCAAATACAAAGCTGCTCACAACCTCTAGCGACGTGTTAAGCAAAAAAACATTATTTTCACATTTATACCAAAGCCTAACTTTGTCTGAAAGTTAAAAGCAACTATTGTAGAATGCCGTCTATAACCATTTGTGGCGCAACATGAGAAAAGATACCTTATAATATATGCGTCCAACGAAGACTCAAATCAGCCTGCGCATCCGCGCAGTCTGATCAGAGTCTTCGTTGTCCACATGAAGAAATTTTGCATCCTTGGCTATCCAAATATCGCCTAGGGAAGATTCTGATCAGACTGCCCGAATGCGTGGGCTGATCTGAATCTTCGCTTAGTGCACATATCGAAGGTACGTTTTCTCACGTTACGACTCATTTATACAAACGCCTTACCTTGTCTGAGAATCAAAAAGAACTCTTTGGGAATGTCGTCTGCAACTATTTTGAATGACGATTTAAGGATTAATAGCCTTGTATTTTCATATCTTTCATAGGCCTTATACCAACGAGAAGTGTCACATATCATCCAAATGCTGGGAGATGATGACAACCCCTGGATACAGCGGCTACTCTCTAACCCACCAGGTTTTCTACCTCCAGATAGCGTACAGGGTATGCTTTTTTTAGCATCACGAAAACATGCCTATATAATTTTGACCCCCTTAAACCCCACTTTTATATAGTAAAACTGGGGTTTACAGGGGTATACATTATTTTTCTTATTTTTGCTCAAAAACATAGATTGTGAGTACTCGTTAGAACCGCCTCGCCGAGGCGGTTCTAACGAGTACCCACAATCTATGTTTTGAGCAGTAATATGGAACATATCAGAGTTTTTTTTATCTGAAAATTTTCAGTTATTGAAGGTGAAATTTTCAGTATACTTGAATAGGCGTGTTTTCGTAATGGTTTGCTTGTGGATGTGTATGTAGTATATATCTGTTATTAAACCATTAAATTAAAAAGAAAACATAAATTGTTCCTGGACATTTTTTGTACCATTTATTAACCATCAAACACTATATGGTAATAAAAAAAAAAAAAAAAAATAAGGACTGGATACTATACTAGTTATGAACTACCAAAGGCTATGATAATGGACCAAACAATGAAGGTCGGATTCCGAACTGAAAGTCAGAGACAAAAACAAACATAAGAAAAAAAACAAAAAAAAACAAAAAAACAAAAAAAAAAAAACCATAAAAAAACATAAAAAAAGCACAACAAAAAACAACAACAAAAAACAAAACCCACAAGACCGTCATAGAAGAAAGTTCGCTGGGAGCACATGTCTGAAGGTACCTTTTCTGACGTTGTGGCTCTATTATTCTTATTATTCAAAATATGCTTTATTTCCCATCTGAGGTGTTTATATCACTCTCTTATTTCGCATCCCTGGGGTAATTTTCTTCGTATAATTTACCATTTATTCCAACTCTGGAAACAATGGCTGTATCTCGCGTCAAACTCCTATAGGCTGCGTCACAGAAAAAGAGCCTTACATTGTAATGCAGATGCAACCAGCGAAAGACCAAATTGTTCTCAAAGGCTGACGAGGGCTTTTGCGATTTGTCAGTCGATATAATCTACAGTGTTCACTTAATTTGAGCATGTGCAGAGACTGGCGGATTCGAACCCACCAGTCTCTTCACTGGCTCATAAGTTCGTATATTTCCTCCGAAAACACACTTTCCAATGGCTCGCCTTTTATCTATGCCTCAAAAGAATTTAAGAGTCACTTAGTAATGCATACAAATTCTTTAAGACGACATATGCCGTTTATGCTTAATGCAGCGTGTATTAAAAATAAGACAACTTTTGGGCTAGATCTCTGGACGAAAGTGTAATTAACTGTATTGTTTAGTTTTTATACGACCGTCGAAAGACGGTTCGTATTATGTCGTCACGTTGTCCGTCCGTCCGTCTGTTCGTTAACTTTGCGTGTCCGCTCCTTATCTCCTTCATCGATTGAAGGATTTTTTTTAGAAATTTTGCTCGAATGTTCGCCATACCAAGACAATGTGCAGAGCTCAAATAAATCCGGTCAAATGAAGGTCAAGGTCACACTTCAAGATCAAAGTTCGTATGGCAATATTTCGCTTCCGCTCTATAACTTTAAAACCGTTTAAGATGTCTTCATGAAATTTGTACAAATATGAGGCATGATCAGACGATGTGCAGAGAAAAAGAACTGTAACCCTACTTTAAGTTCCTACGTAATTTTGCCCTTTTGTTTATTTCGGGCAATAGTTCGTGTCCGCTCTGTAACTTTAAAACCGTTTATGATTTCAGCATGAAACTCTGTACAAATATAAGGCATGATCAGACAATGTGCGGAGAAAAAGATCCGTAATACTAGTTTCAGTTCTGACGTAATTATTCCCCTTTGTTTTTTTTCAGGCAGTATTTTGTGTTCTCGATTAAACTTTAAGAGCGTTTGAGGTTTCATTACGAAAACACGCCTATTCAAATATACAGAAAATTTCACTTCCAAAAACTAAAAAAATTCAGATAAAAAACTCTTCATAAAAAAAAAATATTTTTCAAATTTCTGCTAAAAACATAGATTGTGGGTACTCGTTAGAACCGCCTCGGCGAGGCGGTTCTAACGAGTACCCACACTCTATGCTTTTGAGCAGAAATAAGAAAATACTGTGATACCCCTGTAAACCCCAGTTTTACTATATGAAAGTGGGGTTTAAGGGGGTCAAAATTATATAGGCGCGTTTTCGTGATGCTTCACGAAACTTTATACAAATAAAGAGCATGCTATTATGAGCTGAAGATAAAAAGAACCGTAACTCTACTTCCAGTTTTGACGTATTTATGCCCGTTTGTTTATTTCATATAGTGAGGTTGTGTCCGCTCTAGAATTTTAAAACCGTTCAAGATTTCTTCATGAAACTTTGTACAAATTATAAGGCATGATGAGATGATTTGCAAAAGAAAACGACAGACTGCAGAGCAAAGGAACAGAAATATTTCTTTCAATTTTGATGTAATTATGCCCTTTGTATATTTGTCCTTCACAAGGATTACCCTTGACCTTTGTTCGAGGTCATGGAAAGAGAAGTTACAATTCTTTACCAAGAAGCACAGAACCCAGCTAGCATTCTTTATTAATCTCTAGCGGGCCGTTATCGGCCCGTCAGCTACCCTGACGGGCCGATAACGGCCCGCTATAGATTTATAAAGAATGCTTACAGGGAAGCTACTGACATTCTTCCTGGATTTTTGTAAACATTTACTTACTAACAAGCACAAAACCAAGTTAGCCGACTGCAGTTATCAGAGGAAACAGGCCTTATTTTGCTTGAATTCTCAGGGAAGCTATACAAGACCATAATGCTCCTCTTGTTTGCAAATGTTCCTGTTACTGACAAACCCTAATTCAGTGTATTGTATCATCAACAACTAAAGTCTCTACGGGCTCATATGCCCCGCTCAGCGGAGCTCTTGTTATAATGCGAAGTCAACAGCATTTTAAACCGTGAAAACAACTGACGATTAATCCAAACCTGTAGTAAGTGAAATAACTCAGTTGTAAGTGATATTATTCAGATGACACAAATACAAAGTCATTTCAGTGAATTCATTATTTTGCACGTGAGCGAAATTATTCAGATAACACAAACACAAAGCCATTTTCAGTGAATGCATTATTTTGCACGCCTACTGTTGTATTTTTTTCAATAAAAATTGCAAAGATGAACAGGAACAGCCCCTATTATAGAACATGGCCTAGCAATGACTCCAAGAGGAAGAGCAGACAAACTATCATTACAAAAACACGCCTATCCAAATATACTGAAAATTTTACCACCAAAAAATGAAAAAAAAATCAGATAAAAAATTCTAATATTTTTCATATGGCTATTCAAACATAGATTGTGGGTACTCGTTAGAACCGCCTCGACGGGGCGGTTCTAACGAGTACCAACAATCTATGTTTTTAAGCAGAAATTAGAAAAATAATGTACACCCCTGTGAACCCCAGTTTTATCATATAAAAGTAGGGTTTAAGGGCTCAAAATTATATAGGCGTGTTTTCGTGATGGACAGACAGAACACAAACCACAAACCAAAGAAAAGCAAAGTAGCGAGGTCCTTCTTCCCGAATGAGGTTATCAAAATGTCAGACAGGATCCGCCAAACATAACAATATGACATCGAACAGGACAATGCATGACAACAGCGCCACAACGAGTAGCCACAACGCCACACTAAGGACAAACAACACCAGAACCACCGCCTAAAAACGGTCAGTAGTAAAACGCCTGGAGAACCCTGTAAGCATTCTTTATAAATCTATAGCGGGCGTTATCGGCCCGTCAGGGTAGCTGGCGGGCCGATAACGGCCCGCTATAGATTAATAAAGAATGCTAGCTGGGAATCTACCAAAATATGAATGGCACTATTATGAGCCAACGCACGACAAAACCTACAATAAGTCTTGTTCGACCAGCGACGACTCAGATCAGCTTGTACAGCCACCCAGCATGGCAAGGGTTCTCGTTTATCCCTCTTTGGATAGCCTGGAGGCTGTAGAATGCACATGCATGCGATCAGCGAAAACCCTGATCAGACTGCGCGGATGCGCAGGCTGATCTGAGTCTTCGCAGGTCGCACAAGTCTTTTTGTAGGTTTCGTCTTGCGCTTTCTCATATATAATATCCATGCTCTAAAGATGAAAATAACAATGACTCTCGTGACCTTTTGGTTATTTACTGTAGTGTGTATTACTCTGCAAAAAACAGTAAACTGTATTAGCCTGATAACTCTTGGTATGATGGAACCCAAAATGTTTTCATCTCAGCGGAAGAAAATATTGGCTTTACGAACAAGCAAAAATGTACCTTACCGAATATATGCACACCGACATTTTCTAGCGAGATTACATGTACATGAACCTCGCTAAGTATATTGCACAATATCACAGAAAACATGCTTACAAACAAGGGAGATTCTGATCAGACGACACGTTTGTGTTGTCTGATCGAGGTCCGCACAATTCTCTTATGTAATAGTACATCTTTTTGCCTGCCACACCAGCATTAAAGATTAGGAAATATAATTAAGACGCACCGGGAGGAAATCATATACATCGCCCAATAGTGACCTGCTAATACTCAGCGTGAATTCGACTTTTGTCAGGATTAGCCTTTTATCAATTTGCTATGTTATGAAGAGGGGTCAGAGTCGGGAGAAGGAAATGCTGACTGCAAAATGGCTCGGGTAGCCGCTGGTTATGCCGTGCCCAGCGGGCAGGCAAGGTTAATATAACATCGAATTAACGTCGATGCAACGACGTCGATGCGACGTTGTATAAACGTCATGTGCCCGCTGGGAGCATTCACCGTGTATGTTGTATTTGAAACACAGTTCCTTTTCCCTTAGTGCGTCTAATTATTGGAGAGGTTTGATTATAAACCTCTAGGACAGTGCAATTTGTCAAACTGTGCCTTTTCAAATTAGATGTCTTAGCGAGACGTGCTCAGAATGTTGTTTTGTCTCTGTTATAGAGTGTTCTGTTGGCCATCGATTAACAATTACAAATTACACCGATAATTTAAGGCGTGTATTTCTTATCTCCAAAATAAATTCACAGCGGGGTAAAAAATTGATGCCTTTATTCAGATCATTTAATTAAAGTAATTTCTCCTATCACAAATAAAATAATAGTTGATAACATTTTAAAATATTTATTCTGTTTTTGTATTAAAAAAATTAAAGTTTTATCCAAGTAACCAATTTCTTACCTTTCCTTAAACACACACACACGTAACGAAACATAATGGACCAAACATAACTCCGCAGCCAGAGGTAAAAATATGATACAAAGAAAAAACAATATAAAAACCATCACCTTAGACCACATTACGAATTATGAAAACACGCCTATTCAAATTTATTGAAAATTTCACCAACAAAAACTGAAAGTTCTCAGTTAAAAAGTCTGATATTTTTCATATTTCTGCTCAAAACATAGATTGTGGGTACTCGTTAGAAGCGCTTCGGTGAGGCGGTTCTAACGAGTACCCACAATCTATGTTTTTGAGCAGAAATAAGAAAAATAATGTATACCCATGTAAACCCCACTTTTAATATATAAAAGTGGGATTTAAGGTGGGCAAAAATATATAGTTATGTTTTCGTGATCTGTCAGCGGTTAAAAAAAAAAAACAAAAAAAAAAAAAAAAAAACCGGAAAGTTTAAACCGGTTCTGAATGATTCTCACCCCAGGTTCCGACATTTTGTCCAAACTGCTAACTTCATGTCTAACTGCTGTTAAAAAAACATTGGATTAGATACTATGATACTGTTTATGAAAGGGACGAAATTAACTAATTTTGGTCAATTAAAAATTCTAATGATGTTCTCAATAAATTTAAATCTAAAAACTTCCAGGCTTCTAAATTGTCTACATATGATTTTTCTACACTGTATACTACGTTACCTCATCATCTTATAAAAGATAAACTTATTGATTTAATTAACCGAACGTTTATTCGGGAGATTACCCAATATTTGGCTTGCAACGAAGAATGTGCTTTTTTCACTTCTGATGTATATAATAATCACAATTTATGGTCGTGTCAAAAAGTCTATGATGCCCTTGTTTATCTTTTTGGATAATATTTTTATTAGATTTGGAACTAAACTTTATAGACAACTTATTGGTATTCCGATAGGAACTAATTTGCCCCTCTTGTTGCAGATTTGTTCTTTTTTGTTATGAGAGAGATTTCATGAAAAAAAAAAAAGGTAAGAGAAAGTCTCTCTCACTTGAAAATCAAGCTGACATTATTGAGACTTTCAATTCAACTTCAAGATACCTTGACGAGTTATTTAATATTGACAATATTTACTTTGACCAAATGGTGGACCGGATATACCCTACAGAACTCCAGTTAAATAGAGCAAATTCTTCCGATACCGAGGCACCTTTTTTGGATTTGAATCTATGTGTATCTAATGGTACAGTTTCAACCAAAATTTATGATAAACGGGGCGATTTTGATTTTGATATAGTCAATTTCCCTTTTCTGGATGGCGATGTCCCCAGGCGTACTTCATATGGGGTATCCATATCTCAACATATAAGATTCGCCAGAGCTTCTTCAAATATTAATGACTTTAACTACCGTAATAAAGCCCTTACTGCCAAACTTCTTACGCAGGGCTATCGTTATTTTAAACTTCGTAAGGTGTTTTCGAACTTTTATCGCAGACACAGTGCCTTGTTAGAAAAATATAGTGTCAGTCTGAAAACACTTCTGCAACAAGGTATATCGGAACCCGAATTTTACTGTGACTTAGTGTACAGATTTAGAAAAAATGTAGGTAAATCTAACTTTTCGGAGCAATTCAGAAAACTTATTAACCGTTATAAAAGAATTGGCTATAGCCTGGATATTATGCGGCAGACTGCATGCCTAGTTGTCGACCCAGTCGTTGTTGAAGGCTATGCTTCACTCTTTAATTGCACGACGGCGGTTCGGGCCTCAGACTCAATGACTGCCTCTTCGTAAAACTTTAACCAGTGAGTTGGGGCTTGACGATATGTCTTTGGCTTGGCTCACCGTGGTTCAACTGTTGGTTTTCATTTACTCTGGCATACAGTAGAATTAGCCGTGAGTACTCGTCTTTGTTTATTATAGTGATTAATTTGATTTTTATGTTTTGGCTTTGATGCATTGACTGAGTTGGCAGCCTTTATGCGAACCGGATTTTTATGTATTTCTATATAAAGAGTAGCATCGGGACCCAGGGTGAAGTTAGCTAGCTGTAAAAGTGCTTTAACCCCCCGGTGGTTTGCTCTACCGACCGTTCTAAGGTGGTGGTCCCGGTGTTAGTCTTACTCTTTGTTGCTTTGTGGTTTATTCTACGAGGCGATTTGTTGTATGTGTGTCATTTTGTTCTTGTGTTTTTCAGTCCTTTTAGTATTGCGATTACTTCGCTTGCGGAAGAGAGAGAGCTAATCTTAGTGCTTTTCGTACGTTTGTTCGGTTTGTGCTTGTTTAGATTTGTCGGTTTCCTCTTCCTCTTGGGGTCTGGAAAGGGCTGCGGTTTGTAATTGTGGCACTACCTGGACTTTTCTCTTACCTTTTTTTTATTCAAATTTCATAACATAACATACCTTTAGTCGGCATTGAATATAATATATATGATTATAGCCGACTTTAATGATATAAATATAACCACAGAACCGGTTTCAAGGCAGGATAAGACATTAATTAACCTTGTGTAAATAAATAGTAGAAGTGACAAGATTGTCACACTGACAGAATTGCGGTGTATTACCAACATAAAATTGTTTGGCTCACGTACAGACCTCTTATTCTCATTTATTCGTCGCAGAAAAGCAATTCACACTTTCACACCTGGGATTTTGAAATCTACTCTTCCATCTTTGAATTTGGACAAATCCATTATTGTAAACAGGGAAATAAACAAAAGAATAAAACAGACCGACAAACAGTGTAGATTCTGATGAGACGGCTCGTCATGAGCCGTCTCATCTGGCTCTACACCGTTTGCAAAACCTTTTCCGGTCTGTAGAGTTAAGAGGGTTAAATCACATATAAATTACAGCAATGAAACAAAACTGACTCTTCTAAAAAAAAATAAAAAATAGATACACTGGCAAAACAAAACAAAAACAAAAAAAAACAACAAAACAACAAAAAAAAAAAAAAAACAAAACAAAAAAAAAAAAAACAAAAAAAACCTAGCTGATCCATAAAGAGCTAGGTTTAGGACATGTATGTATATTAAACCGGAGTATGGGGCACCTTCACACTTGAGTGAGGCGTTTATTGGGCCATCATTGAATACGGCACGCGATCGTCGAGCAATTAACCCTTGTCCTGCTGAATAAATTACGATGCCACACCCACTTATAATTTTTAGCCAATCAGATTGCTTGATCCAGATTGTTGCTAAAAATTCACATACTTACTGGAAAGAGTGTAGATCCAGATCAGTTGGCTTCCAAGCCAACTGATCAGGATCTACACTGTTTGCAAATGCAGTGTATATCAGGGTTCAGCAGGACAAGGGTTAAAGAGAAAAGTAAAACTATCAACCAATGGGTCAACAATTAAGCATGCAGTCTGCCGCTTAATATCCACTGTTGGAGGACAAACTCCGTGGCAGCTATCATTTGTGCTTACGTCACACGCGCTGAAGTATTTTCGGAAGTGACTTTAGTTCGGAAAGCAGATATTTCCATTTCGTTCTTCAATACCTTCCAATGGATAATTTTGACACATAGCGCAGTTGGTGGGGCATAATTTTCCCTTTTCCTAGTTACTTTAATTGGCTCACAGCTTTCGTGGTTACTGAGATTACTTAGGACAAAGTGTCAGGAATGTGACTGTTAACTACCACGGACAACTGCGATTTTGTAAAACTAAACACTATTTTATTTCAATGCTCCCAAGAAAATAAACTCGAAAAATGTTTTGTCTTTATGCACAGTAATAAGTTTCTCATATCCGTCCCACTGATGTCGACGAAAACTCGGTTTTTGGCGGCTATAAAAGAGAAAAACGGAATAAGTATTAGGTACCATGGACACACGATGGACGGGAAAAGCGTAGTAGTTTCTACGTACATATTGAAGAGAGTAAAGATGTCCATTCCATTTTACTACATGTACCTGTTGGTGTTTTGAAAGGTTGCTGGACAAATGGCAAACAGTAAAGACCCTGATCAGACACTTCGGCGTCTCATCTGGGTTTATACTGTTTGCTCAGGCCTGTCTGTCTTAATACGTAGAGTTTTTCACAGTATTGGGTTTTGCCTTCCAGAAGATTATATGTTCCAGGCTTGCGAAAAGCGCTTTGAATGAGTACATTCAGTCTACGCTTGGACTAGAGATAAGGGACTAAACATAAGGAGTTGTAATTTTTACCCGTTGATTGAGAGTCGCCTATCAAAGATCCGCATTCTTTAGCATGTAAAGACATTTCTCTTTTATCTATTTATTTATTTATCTATTTATTTATTTATTTTGGGTTGGATATAGCGGGGAGGTGCACTAAAATGACAAATCATATAAAAAGGCACTTACTTTCGTGTTTTTTTTTGTTTTCTTTTTTTTGTCAGGAATTGGACATATACTAGCAATCAGTTTGTATAACCACAGGGGTGCCCAGTTCTCCAGAATTTTTCTGCTAAGTCCTCAATACTTCCAGCAAAATATCAAATTAGAGAGAGAGAGAGAGAGAGAGAGACGGAGAGAGAAACAAAGAGATCCTTATAGTCTTAACGTATTATTTTATCATTTATTTCATTATTTTGAAACATTCAAAGACTACCCCACTCGAATATGATAAAATATAGTAGTCTTCTGTTGTGACATATCTAATACCTGCCTGCTAAAGTTCTCATACCACCAAATATTGCTATCAAAATGTGACGCCTTAAATAGCTAAAGTCACACTTCAGACCTCCTAAATGTATCCCAGTCTGTACAGCAGGCATCACGAAAACATGCCTATATAATGTTGACCCCCTTAAACCCCACTTTTATATAGTAAAACTGGGGTTTACAGGGGTATACATTATTTTTCTTATTTCTGCTCAAAACATAGATTGTGGGTACTCGTTAGAACCGCCTCGACGGGGCGGTTCTAACGAGTACCCACAATCTATGTTTTGTGCAGAAATATGTAAAACATAGGATTTTTTATCTGGAAATTTTCCATTTTTGATGGTAAAATTTTCAGTATATTTAAATAGGCTTGTTTTCGTAATGCAAAATTCTGTGCACCAAATATCATATGGACAGGGTTGGCTGACCAGTACCGAAATCGCATACATTGCATTAACTGACATCTATTCCTTTAAATCCGCTGATATCCTCGACAATTTTTGGACTAAACCCGATCCATACAACCCGCAAAGTATGATTGGAATGGACGTACGGAAAAAGGTGTGAACATCGGGATAATGGAAATGTATTGAAGGAAATACAGTATTTTGAGAAGTTAAAACAAAAAACGGACAGGTAACCAAATATATTTACTAACCATTCTCAGGTGATGTCTTTAACGTTGTTTGAGCTTCATGTAGTGCCAGTTTGGTGCACCTGTATGTTTTACCTTGCTTGGGGTCTTCTTTCTTTATTGCTTTGGTAGTCTCTTGTCTCACTGCGATCTCCTCTTGAAGGGAAGAGGCAGCCGGCTGTTTTGTTGGAATTTTTATGACTCCGCCAAGTAGGTCTAGGGGCTTAAGCCCCTCATCCAAACAAAAGAAAACAACAAAAGATACAGTCATCAAACCCATAAATTTTAGAATGTCCGTCCGTATATTCGTCCGTCCACTTCATAGTACTGTTCGTGTCTCCGCAGGTAATCACAGTGTTCAAGGTAATCGTTTCAAATTTGCTCCATAATAAATAATTGGCTAGATGCGTGCACAAAGGTGAACTCTGATCAAGTTTTTATTGCTAGAGTTACCATTGATTTACGGCATTATACACATGGCGTATTAGGGTTTCTGGCTCCGCAACTTCTCCTATAGAATTCGAGATAATGATTTAAAACGTGCAGCAAAAAAGAAAAAAAAAAAAAAAAAAAAAAAAGGCTGGGCATATGGATAAAGGTCTCAAAACTCTGGTCAAGTTTTTTTCTAGACTTACATACCCTTATCGATTTGTTTAGAAAGTTTGCAGTATGAAGGGGTCAGTGCAGCAAGGAACCTAAGTCCACTTTTTGCTAAACATTACAAAACACGCCTATTCAAATAAAGAGAAAATTTAACCTCCAAATAATGAAAATATTCATATACAAAAACTCTGATATTTTTTATATTGCTGCTCAAAACAAAGATTGTGGTACTCGTTAGAACCGCCTCGGCGAGGCGGTTCTAACGAGTACCCACAATCTATGTTTTCGAGCAAAAATAAGAAAAATAATGTATACCCTGTAAACCCCAGTTTTACTATATAAAAGTGGGGTTTAAGGGGGTCAAAATTATATAGGCATGTTTTCGTGATGATGAGGATAGGCACTTTGGGATTAAAAATATATATTTACTAACTAGAGTGACTCACTCACATTCTTGTATTCTTCTTGTTAAGAGATAAAACAGCTTTTGAAAAACTTCACAAAGGTCCCATCTCCACCACTGAATTAAGGACCTATGTAACACTGATTAACAGAGTTCCTCTGTGACAAGGCAGACAGAAGTGCTACAATGGTCTTGTTTTGAATATCTGAGTGAATAAACTGGCATAAATGAAGTTATCAACATGTATTTCTAAAATGAAAAGCATTTCTTATGATTATTACTGAAACTGCCTTATATTTATGCATTGACGGAAAAGTAAAGTTCAACTAAATGATACAGGTCCGCATGGAGCTGGGTCCATTGAAGTAAAAACATATTCTGTTCCATTTCTGATTGAAAAATTTATAAATATTAAGACTGTATGAAATGATTTGATGCATTTTTCGCTAAACATACGTTTGTCAAAAAGGTTATGTTAATTTTAAGTCAATACTATGATCTCAAAGCATCTCACAAGCTAAAAATGGAGTTAGGTCTTTTGTTGCATGGAAACCAAAAAGTATTCTCAATATAATAAGTGTCACTGAATGTTGCCTTTACAGCTATAATAAATGAACGACTGAATTCTCAGGGCATTGGTATCATTATTTCACTGTCTGCAGTGATTAATAAACTGTTTTACACGCTTGATAGTTTAACCTGTCTACATGTACAGACAGACACAGCTGCATTTTTACTATGGCATAATGAATAGATGCCTTTGTTAAAAGGTACGTTTTGGATGGCAGGTTGAGAGAAATGTAAAGGAGAAGGGAGAAATAGGTACATGTAGAACAACAACAATAAACAAATAAATAAATAAAGGAAAAAAGGTTTTTGGTGCTAAACAATGCGGATCTTTAATAGATGACTCAATCTCGGGTAAAATTTACAACTCCTTATGTTTTGTCCCTTATCACTAGTCCGAACTTAAACTGAATGTACTCGTTCGAAGCGCTTTTGGTAAGCCTCGAACATATAATCTTCTGAAAACCTTTAAGTATTGGGACAGATAGGTCTAAGCAAATAGGATAGACCCTGATGACACGCCACAGAACGTGGTGTCTGATCAGGGTCTGTATTGTTTCCACTTATACAGCAATATTTCAAAATTCAACAGGTGGGAAAATGGACATCTTTATATATGTATATATGTATACTGTCTTTAATATGTACGTGGAAGCTTCCACGATTTTCCCGTTCAGCGTGTGTCCGTGGTAGCTAAAATTTCTTTCGTTTTTCTTTTTTACACCGCCAAAATCAAATTTTCTTCGACACCATGGGATGAATATGAGTAACTTATTACTGTGCATAAAGTCAAAACATGTTTTGAATTTATTTTCTTGGTAGCAGTGAAATAAAACAGTGTTTTGTTACAAAATTGCAATTGTCCCTTAGTACTTTGACCAAGTAATCTCAGTAACCACGGAAAGCTGTGAGTTAATTAAGTAACTAGTAAATGGGGAAACTATGCCCCACCAACTGCGCTATGTGTCAAAATTTTCTGTCGGAATGTATTGAAGAAGGAAATGGGAATACCTGTTTTTCCGGACTTAAGTCGCATCCGAAAATACTTCAGCGTGTGTGTCGTAAGCACAAATGGTGGCTACCATGGAGTTTGTTTTCCCGACAGTTGTACTGCTGAGTCATGATAATATCTACGAGTAATATAACCTGGTATTGTATTCTTTACGTGATTGGAAGAATGAAAGTACGTACTTTTTCGGTCTTCAATGGCCGATTGGGAGATGATGATTCACCCACATCGTGGCTTAGATGGTTGTGCTGTAAATACTCTATAACCGTAAGTCCTTTCTATACTTGCGCTAAAGCTTGAACAGTGACATTTACGTATATGACTTATATTAAAGTGCTGCCTAAACGAAAACAGTGAAGACCCTGATCGAACTGCTCGTTTAGGCTATACCGTGCTTGTCGGACAAATTCTGGTTAATACAGCATTTATCCCAATTATTGGGACAGTTAGACGTCTGCAAACAGTGTGGACCCAGATCAGACGCCGCGTTCCGCGGCGTCTGATCAGGGTCTACACTGTTTGACACTCACCTAGCAGTTTTAAGAAACATCAACAGGTATTTAAACGGACCTGTGTAAATTTAAGGATATCGATAGAGAGTTAGTGTTTCTACACTTAGAGTAGATACGGTGTTGATTTCTCTTGATCAGATGGGCTGTGGCGAGGAGATGAATCGACAGAGGACATTTCACAATCAGGAACCTCCAGGAGACATGCTGAATCAGCTTTGTGCCAGCGTTTATTTGGAAGCCTCCAGTATCGCAGAGGCTGGCTACCCTGAAAAACGGCGGGATCTCTTTATCGAACAGGGTAGGTAATGTTGTATTTGCCCAGATGCGGTTTACAGAAGGTAGCAAAGTTTTATTAACGATTTTCATTTTGTCCTACAGCCAGTGGAATGGGGGAGGGATACATTGTTTCCGGTCAGGATCTCGTTAACGTCGGCGTCAGCGTTGGTGTTGGCGTCGGCTTATTCTTGTATCCAAGCAATCTGTTGGACCGATTAGCGAATTTTCATCAAACTTGCTGGAATGAATTATTGGGACACACGTAAAAGCTGTTTAGATTTTGGTGATCATAACTTCATTTCCAAGGTCACAGTATTCCAGATTATTCTAATGATTATCAAATTTTGACCAAACACAGCTTGTGTTTCTGCTGAATTGATGGATAGATTTAACCCAAATTTGAAGGGTTCATTAGATTCAAATCCGATTGATGGATATAAGCCAGACTTGTATAGATACATCACTGGGACATTTTGAAGATTTTATTAGGTTTTGATGACCTTGACCTTATTTACAAGGTCAGCCTTGGACTTAGGCAGGGCGGAATCTGTTTTTTTTTTTTTTTTTTTTTTTATTCTTCTCAAAAACAAATTTGTACCTTTAACGTCATATGTACTATCTCGTTAGAGAAAACAGATTCGCAGCAACAAGAGAAGCTGTACCTTAGAGCATGTATGCACATGATGAAGATTCCGACCAGCCTTTGCATTCCGTGCAGTCTGCACAAGGCTTTCTTTATTCATCAATATATGAGCCAACGCATTACAAAACCATCAAAATAGCATGCGCACTCAGAGAATACTCAGATCAGCATGGGCATCTGCTTAGTCTGATCAGAGCCTTTGCTTGCGCTCAGTGGGTAGCTAAGGACCAAATCTTCCTTCATGCGGACCGCGAAGACTCTGATCAGACTGTGCAGATGCCCAGGCTGATATGAGTCTTCGCTGGGCGCACCTGCCATTTTGTTGGTTTTGTCATGTGCTGACTCATATTTTAGTACCTGATGAGTCTGTAAGCAAACTACGACGGCCCAGATCTAGAGAACAAAGGACCTCTTACAAAAGCAATATAAATTTGCCTACAAAATGATGGAAAATTTCAGTACACTGAAATAAACTTCTTTATTAAAACTGGTTTAACCCCTTGAAGACTAGAGATTCCCCTAAACAGGTAACATGCAGACAGTGTAGACCCAGATTAGCCTGATCAGGGTCTCCACTGTTTGCAAATAGTCAAACCATTTTTTCTTTTGGAATATCTATAGAATATAGCCTGACATACCTAAAAGCGGCTTCTCTGTTGCGGTTCGTTTTTGTGTGTCGGTGGAAACATACAGTGTAACCTCAATGACTCGAACAGCTTTGGCGCCATGGAAATTTGTTCGAGATATGGGTAGTTCGAGCCCCTGAGGGTTAATTACGGTGCCAGGTCAGGAAAGAAATGTCGATAATTTAGAGAAATATGTTCAGTCTTCTATCAATAATGGTATGTTGCGTGTACTCATTAGAATTGCCTCGATGAGGCGATTCTAATGAGTACATACAACATACAATTCCATGGTAAATAAGAAAATTTCCTGAAATATTTGTTTTCTAGAGCTATCGGAAGAATTTTGTAGGGATTCAAAAATAAGTTCGAATGAGCCATGGTAAACGAGCTATCCGGGTTCGAGTTTTTGAGGTTCGACTGTATGAGGCGTTTGTTTTGTTCTTATTTGTTCCTCATCTACCCGTCTATTGGTACATCGGAAAGGGTGTGCTTCGTGATTTTGGCATATCTTGGGTGTCTTCACATATTTTTTTTCTTTAGTGAATCTCTAATGAAACATTATTACTGTCTTGAAAACAACTTTTCTGAATGTAATGTTTGTTTATGTCGAGGTTTTACGACCCAGTCAACCCAATGGGGTCATGTCGAGCGCGGCCAGTTTACTAACCACACTTTTACTGGGCAGGCTTAGTCCTCTAAGCGGTTAATCAGTATTCTTTCGCCAGAAACTGATTAATGCCCTTCTTGAATCAGCGGAAGGGAGAGAATGACCGTAGAAAATATTTCATGATCAAATCTCCACGAAAGAATGTTTCCGACCCGCGGGGATCGAAACCGCAACATCCTGATCACCAGTCGGACGCGCATCCTACTGAGCCACCGAACAAATAGGACACTTAATTTGGGTATATCTGTCCAATTTTGCGAATTTTAGATATTTAGTTACCCATTACGTCTTATTTTGAACATTGAAACGCGTATATCATGCATAAATTTCTAAGACGTCTTACCTCGTCAAAGTGAGGCCACGATGCTGTTACATGGTGGTATCGAGCATAATTGTTTGACGTGCTTGCGCAAATTTAGTTAGATCCGCCTTGATATATCAAAGACATTTTGATGAAATAGTTTATGAGGTAGTCTTCATTAAGAATGTGAATATGACATGCGATGTTAAAATGGGTAGTTAGTTGTTTAAGCCAGCAAATCATCAAATCAGTGTATTAATTGATCAGATAAAATATAGAACATGTTGTGCTTTTAAACTTTAACTTAATTAGTTAGAAAGAGAAAAAAGAGAGAGTCCGAGAAAGACTTGGAGGTGGAGTGGATGAAAAAGTCATAAGCGCCACAGAGTGAGAAAAAGTACCTTCGGATATGTGCGTCCAACGAAGACTCAAATCAACCTGCGCATCCGCGCAGTCTGATTCATTACGAAAACACGCCTATACAAATATATTGAAAATTTCACCTCCAAAAACTAAAAAAATTCAGATAAAGAATTCTGCTATTTTTCATATTTCTGTTCAAAACATAGATTGTGGGTACTCGTTAGAATCGCCTCTCCGAGGCGGTTCTAACGAGTACCCACAATCTATGTTTACGAGCAAAGCAAAGTAAAATAATGTATACCCCTGTAAACTAGTTTTACTATATAAAATTGGGGTTTAAGAGGGTCAAAAATATATAGGTATGTTTTCGTGATGAGAGTCTTTATTGTCAGCATGAAGACAAAAATTCAGATAAAGAATTCTGCTATTTTTTCATATTTCTGCTCAAAACATAGATTGTGGGTACTCGTTAGAACCGCCTCTCCGAGGCGGTTCTAATAAGTACCCACAATCTATGTTTACGAGCAAAACAAAGTAAAATAATGTATACCCCTGTAAACCCCAGTTTCACTATATAAAATTGGGGTTTAAGGGGGTCAAAAATATATAGGTATGTTTACGTGATGAGAGTCTTTTTTGTCCGCATGAAGAAACTTTGCATCCTTGGCTATCCAAAATTCGCCAAATGAAGATTCTGTTCAGACTGCGCAAATGTGCAAACTGATCCGAATCTGATGCGCGCACATATCTGAAGGTACGTTTCTTGAAGTTACGGCATATTAGATTTGGATATTACATTTGCCAGTAAATATCATCACGAAAAACATACCTATATAATTTTGACCCCCGTAAACCCCACTTTTATATAGTAAAACAGGGGTTTACAGGAGTAGACGTTATTTTTATTTCTGCTCAAAAATATAGATTGTGGGCACTCGTTAGAACCGCCTCGGTGAGGCGGTTCTAACGAGTACCCACAATCTATGTTTTGAGCATTAATATAGAAAATATCAGAATTTTTATCTGAAAACTTAAAGTTTTTGGTGGTGCAATTTTCAATATATTTGAATAGGCGTGTTTTCGTACTGAATGTCAATGGTGTTCCAGAAAAAGTATGAATCGTATGAGTCACAGAAGCAGCGCTATACAGATAGAAATAATGATCGAAACCTCAAATTTCTAAGAATACTACATTTGTACTATAAATCACTTATATTTGGCGGTCACTTTATTTGGGCGCTTTTGGCGATCTACTGTGCTTTCAACATCTTTCAGAAAGTCGTTTGTTTGCTTGGCACTTTACAAAGAAGTAAATTTGCAAACTTTTGGTCATGATTTGATGCAAAATCATTTGTCGTAACTACCTATGCACAAAAAAGGTTTATTCTAGTTATTGGTTTTTAAAAATATTAAATATTTTTACTTTTGCCATAGTAAAAATGAATGCAAATTATGAAGAAATTTTCACAATATTGTTGTGAAACATCAGTAAATCTAATTCAGCAAAGAAAAGTAAAACACATTTTCTTGGAAAAAATTTCCAAACCAAATACTTTACTATATAAATTGCATACGTCAGACCAATTTTAGGACAAAATTTAATTTTAGGGCGCAAATTTGAGAACAAAAACACAGAAACAGAAAAGACAATGGTTTCTGATAAGATATGGTCAATCAGAATAAAATACTTTCATTTAAAGTAAAACTCCAAGCTAAGAACGTCTTTCCGAGTGATGTCGAGAGAACGGTAGGCAATTCAATGTTCAATGAATGTATGCATTGTTGCATAGTCGAACATCTAAAAGCACGAATAGACTAAGATTAAAAATAAAGAAACAAATCTATATCGTCAAATCGAGAATTTTGATGCCACAGATATCAAGTGGTTTACAGTACAATGCTCTTAGTTTAATCTAATTATGCCGAGTGGACTCTTCTACCTCAACTCTTTGGAAAGGTCCATTTCTAGTAAGGGACTCTGGTTACTTTTTATTATTAACATGTTTAATAGGAATTTTAAGTATTTAATGCAAACAGTGTAGACCCTGATCAGACGCCGCGATCCGCGGCGTCTGATCTGGGTCTACACTGTTTGTCAACGTCACTTTTATGGGACGATAGGCTTAAATGGGTTAACCCTTAAAGCGCCAAGAAAATCTGCATCTGAAAATGTCGTCTGCTCATGTCGTCTGCTGCATCTTCTTGCGAACTTTTCAAACTTACATTTTGCATATAGGCAAACAGTGTAGACCCAGATCAGACTGCTCCTAAAGGAGCAATCTGATCTGGGTCCACACTGTTTGCAACAATGACTTTTAAAGTAACCGAAAGAAGACAAAGCAGACGACAATTGTTGTGATTGGCGCTTTAAGGGTTAAAATATGTGACATGCTGGATTTAAGAGCTGCATATGGCTAATGTTTTCTATGACAGCAGAGGTTGTCATATCATACGAATTATCTCACTACGGAGATACATGTAGATCGGCTGGAATGTCAAGTCCTGTTTTCAAATAAAATCATGTCGATCTCAGCAGCTCAGTCAGATGCACCTCCGACTGGTGATCAGGAGGTCGCGGGTTCGATCCCTGCCGGGTCTGGTAACAGTCCTGCGTGGAAGTCACTCATATAATATTTTTTACGGTCATTCTTTCCCTTCGGCTGATTCAAGAAGGGCAGTTGTCAAATTCAGGCGAAAGAATAGGCACACATACTGATTAAATGCTCAGAGGGCAAAGTCTGCCAAGGAAAAAGTGTGGCTAGGTAAACTGACAGCGCTCGACATAACCCTAATGGATTGGCAGGGCGGCCGTAAAACCTCAACACACACAAACAAAGAAATAAAATCAGAGAAAAAAAAACCCAACATGTTATCGTATGTTGCTTTTGCCTTGAGAGACCTAAAGTTAAAAGCTACAATCGAATTTGAATGAAGCTGATCGCTACGTACCACCTTCCTACCCCCATCCCCATCACACACACACACACGCACGCACGCACGCACGCACGCACGCACACACACACACAAAAAAAAAAAAAACAAAAAAAAAAACATGGATACATAACTTTTTTGCTTTATACAGTGAACCCTCGTTTGTTCCCCAAAAACATCGCCATTAAAATGAATTTGCTGTTGTACAGAATACTTAATGAGCAGTTGATATGTAAGAAAGGTCTTATTTTGTTCTTATTTCTTCATAGAACATACGTTTAGGATATTTGTTAGAATCGCCTCACTGAGGCGATTCTAACAAATATCCAAAACATATGGTTCTTTAAAGTATTAAATACAATATTGGCATAATTTGTGTAATTGTTACCCCACAAGCGAATGTTTCGTGACAGTTAAATTGTCATTATAACGAATTTTGTCGTTATATCGAGTGCCGGTATAAAGAGGGTTGTTTGTACTTACTATAGAAGGTCTCGAAATATATGTATAAGTACTGACACACTTTGAAGGGAGACAACTGTCACATTTGTTTTTCATCACTTATGAAAAGGGTCTACTCTAAAAGGAAAGAATTTGCTCCCCATGGGAGCAAATTTTTTCCACTTAGACCCCTTTTCAGAAGAGGCTTGCTGTTCAGTAAAGCAAACAGGAAGAAACAGAAATTGTCTCCCTTGGCAGAAATGGCGCAAAATCGTCGGCCAAGTGCATCTAGTCATCTAATTTGAGCCAGCACATGAGAAAAGTCTCTTGTCACATAGGCAACCAGGCATAACGAAAACAAGCCTATGCTAATATACTGAAAATTTTACCACCAAAAAAATGAAAATTTTCAGATAGAAATTCTGATATTTTTTTTTTTATTTCTGCTCAAAACATAGATTGTGGGTACTCGTTAGAACCGCCTCGGGGAGGCGGTTCTGGCAAGTAACCACAATCTATGTTTTTGAGCAGAAATAAGAAAAATAATGTATACCCCTGTAAACCCCAGTTTTACTATATAAAAGTGGGGATTAAGGAGGTCAACATTATATAGGCATGTTTTCGTCATGAAGGCACAGGCGAACATGCGCATAAAAAAGCCAAGATTCTCATTATCATTTATCTTGAACCAATTCTCACATCGAATGCTAGATGTATAGAATAGCTTTTCTCAGCATGTTTTGGATGCAGAGACGTTGATCTCTTTCGGATAAGCACTGGCAAGGAAACAAATTATATGAGTATTAACTGAAAAAAAGTTCTACTAAGTATACTTGTTTGTTTGTGTTGAGGTTTTACGGCCCAGTCAACCCAATGGGGTCATGTCGAGCGCGGTCAGTTTACCTAACCACACGTTTACTGGGCAGGCTTAGTCCTCTAAGCCAGTATTGTGCACATTCTTTCGCCAGAAACTGACAACTGCCCTTCTTGAATCAGCGGAAGGGAGAGAATGACCGTAGAAAATATTTCATGATCAATCTCCACGAAAGAATGTTGCCGACCTCGGCGGGGGTTGAACCCGCGACCTCCTGGTCTCCAGTCGGACGGCGCATCCAACTGAGCCACCGAGGCCGGCTACTAAGTATACTAGTAATTGTCAGTACCAAATTTTATATAAGTCAGTCACCACACCGCACTACATGATGTGAGAGACCTACACAAAGCCGGACCGTAAGAAGACCACATTATGGAAGGCTAAAAAGGACTTTGTACTTACATCTTAGCCCGCCATCCTATATGTATCCTACACGTAATATGAAAATAGGCTTAGCCTAAATGCGAGCACAGCACAGACCTACAAGTAATCTCTTCAAAAGTCCTTCACAGCATTATTAAAGAATGGATATCAGTATATAAAAATTTATGTAAATCAATACTAAATAATAAAAAAAATCAGCAAATATGTTCGTGACACTTATTGACAGTCGTTTCTTGTCACTTCGTGACGCTTATTAGTGAGACCCAAATTTTGTGAATAGCGGTACCTAGTCAGTTCTGCCAACTTCCGGGAAGGAAAAAGGAAGAAAATTGGTCAGAGCGATTTCTGTTGAAAGTATATATCGTTGTATGTTACTATTTCTGGATCATGTTCTCTACCGTAGAGCTCACTTCGTTCTCTCGACAGAGCCTTTGCCATTCGCAGACATGTAGTACAGACCTTGAGGAAGCTTCAGGCAAAAACAAAACAAAACAAAACAACAAAAAAAAAAAAGTCTGTAGCCCAAAATAGGGAACTGTACATGTGCATTTAAAGAAATCTAAGCCCCACAAAAAAAAAAGAACATTTTGATAAGGTTCTTTCTTTCATGTGCCGGTGTAGCGTGAGATCCGTCAGACCATGAGATCTTTCAGACCGAAAGTCTGAAACCGGAAGTACTGACGAAACTCTCGCTGCGTGTATGAGATCTTTCAGATCATGAGAAATGTCAGAACGTCTTACGATATTAAAATATCAAGGTATACAAATTAAAGAATGATAAAAGTTAATCGTTTCCAGTGAAAAACATGTGTTACTAAAAAATAATCCTATTAACCCAAACAGTCTAACATATACATAAACTAAATACAAACAAACCTCGTCTTCGGCATATCTGTTATAAAAATTGAATTTATTTAAATTCATAATTCTACACCGTGAAAACTAAATCAAATAAATAAAAAAATCTGTCCTCTCTGTTCGTATATAGTATTCAGGTCTTACTGTGCTAAAATACAAATCCAATCAATATCAATGACAAAATATTGTTGATGGACTGATCAATTTTATCGATGCAGCAGTAGTTCTGTACATGTGAAAATAAAGCTGATGATGATCCAAACCAGATGTAAGCGTGACAATGCAAAGCAACAAACCTGTGAACTGATGTGTGCACTGATAATTTTTATCAGCTTATGATGTACCGATACATATAGGAGTAGACCAGTAACATACAAATGCATCAATAATACTTTACACCGACAAAACCATTCGTATTTTGATAAAGATGTATTGGTGCAGTATAATAACTGTAGGTGGACATTATAATTTCAAGGTCCTGGCAAATGTTCATCATTTAATAGACTTGTCACCAGTAATAGTACTGAATCCAAAGTATATATTTTATCAGTACACTGATTTTGTAAATCAAAATGACAATTTTAATTGATTGAATCGTAGATTAATCAATATGTAATTTGTTATTATTTTACTTTTTCATTTTATAGTTTCGACTTAAGCAAGTTGTCGGTCCATCTGTAAAATATTGCTAAAATTTATCCATGCGGTATAAATTAATGTTATCCAATATATAAATTATATCGCTTTCATAGATTCAGTAACTCAAAATGACAGTTTTAATGAATCGATTTATCGATTGTAATTGTTTTACTCTTCACTTTTGGCTATTTCCACTTAAGCATGGTGTCGGTCCACCAGTAAAAAATATTGGAACATTGCTAAAATTTATTCATGCAGTTTAAATGTTTCCGGTTCATTGATTCGGCAACTCATAATGACAAATTTGTTGTCATTTAATGCGATGCGATTTATTTGTAATTATTTTACTTTTCACTTTTGGATATTTGA
Organism: Anodontia alba; assembly: GCA_964016985.1. Classification (NCBI taxonomy): domain Eukaryota; kingdom Metazoa; phylum Mollusca; class Bivalvia; order Lucinida; family Lucinidae; genus Anodontia; species Anodontia alba. Next base: position 122,652,748 of record OZ024822.1, on the reverse strand, counting down.
CTTAAGCAAGTTGTCGGTCCACCTGTAAAAAATATTTAAATTGCTAAATATATTCATGCAGTATTAATTTTATCGGTGTACTCATAATGACAATTTGGATTAATCGATGCATTGCCTAATCAATTTGTAATTGTTTTACTTTTCACTTTTGGATGTTTGATTTAAGCAAGTTGTCGGTCCACTGGTAAAAAATATTTGAATTCTCAATATATTCATGCACTATAAATTTTATCGGTGTACTCAAAAGGACAATTTGGATGAATCGATGCATTGCCTAATCGATTTGTAATTATTTTACTTTTCACTTTTGGATGTTTGACTTAAGCAAGTTGTCGGTCCACCAGTAAAAAGTATTTGTATTGCTAAATATATTCGTACAGTATAAATTTTATCGGTGTACTCAAATGAAAATTTGGATGAATTGATGTTTTGCCTAATGGATATGTATAGGCAAAGAAGTGCAGTTACTATATACACAGTATCATATATCAGAACTCTGGGTAAGGCTTTTTTTTTGCAAATATTGTTCTACCAAATCATGGTGTAGTACTTACTAAGAATGCCACTGTAAAACTTTAGCTGTCAGAGACCCTGACTATAGCCCTGCTGCAGCACTATTAGGAGAAATACCCATAGTGTTGAAATATTTGGAATTCATGCTTACATGTACCAGATAACATCACTGTAGGACATGGTAACATGGCAACATAAAACCGATCAAGGGATTTAACTTAATGAGTTATGGGCCCTTGGCTCTGATTCTGGTTTACACAATACATCAATCCACTGTCCATGTGTATACCAGGTTCAACTTTGTTACCCTAACAGTACTTGAGAAAAGTGTGACAAAAATGTTTCATTAATGGCAAACTGTAAAACCTATCAAGGGATGTAACACCGAAAGTTATATGCCCTTGGCCCTGATTCTGGTACACATGATACAACAGCCTACGTTCCATGTCTGTATCAAGTGTCAAATTATAGCTTCATTACGAAAACATGCCTATTCAAATATAATGAAAATTTTACAGCCAAACAAGGAAAATTTTCAGATGCAAAATTTTGATATTTTCATATTCCTGCTCAAAACATAGATTGCGGGTACTCATTAGAACTGCCTCGACAAGGCAGTTCTAACG